>JAGKPW010002372.1:0-600000 GCA_019926035.1 Melaleuca alternifolia | reverse complement strand
GACCTATATTTTTGGATTTTTTCTGAGATAAAACAAAAATTTCGGAGTAAATTTGAGACTAATTCTAAAGTTCATTTTTTGTATAGAGGATTTGGAAGTGGGCATCAATTTTAAATCCGGCTTCACATATAGAGTCCACGGATGCTGAAAATGCATGTTTGTCTGTGATAGGTGGTCCATATGTATTGCGGGCTTACTTCAGATATTCCTGAGATTCATTGGGTTTGATCCAAACTAGTTATAATGTTGATCAAGTGCCAGCAATCTATGTATCATGTGGGTGCAAATGCAATCCACAAAATCTGATTTCACCATCAATTCCTTCGAGGCTCAAGGAGTGTCTCTATGATTGGTAGATGACTTAAAGAGTTAGATTTCGTTATTGGGTTACTGAATTTTGATCTCAATGACCCAATGGATAGAATTTCGTTGTTTTTCCGAACGATGCATTTGGAGTGGAATTTGACTGGGCGGGCTTCTAGCAAGGACACAATGCGAGCTACACGCGGTAGGGGTGAGCATGAAGGACCGCCCAATCCGGGAACCACCCAGACCGGACCGAACCGGCTGGGTTGGTCTGGTTTTTTAGACTTGCGGTCCGGTCCACGGTTCCAAAAAATGGAACCGATTCCCGGGTGGTCCGGTTCCCGGTTCCAGGATGGGACCGGACCAGACTGAACTATCTCCAAACCCAATACAAAGTAACTAGTTTCACCCACCCAATATCTTCTCTGTTCCTTCGATGTTTCCTACCAACAATATCAAGGAAGGAGTGTTCATGTCTGCACATAATGGTTCTAGTCTGTCTATGGATATGGAACCGTGGCATGGAAGGAACTGTGGCAGGGAGTGTTTCTGGTCCCATTGGACCGCCCAAAAGACTTTGGCAGTCCGATCCACAGTCCTAGAGAACGGGAACCGATCCTACCAGTCCGGTTCCCAATTCCGGGGGGAGGGGGGGGGGAATTGGACCATCCGGGGAATCGATCACCCCTAACACGCGGCACACTGTCTCGACGTCATGTTGCCGGTGCTTGGCTTTGCATCTGCAATTCTCCACGAATTTGGTCGGGATTCTAGTCGAAGTGCATCAACGACAAAGAAGAATGAAAGTTTAGTGTCTCGGGTTATCGAAATACCAGTTAGGTTATCCAATTGTTAAAATTCATCAAAATTTGACGATGCCAAGTCAAATTCACCACTTATGATCTGATTTGTGTTTCAATGTTGAGACGGTAGTATTTGTGGGACTTTGGATAGTATATACATCAAAGTTGTTTCTACTTTTACTTTTCGAATTCAGATCCCCTCGTGGCAGCCCGACCTTCTCACTAACTCCACGAAATGCCCGACACTCAGATTCAATTAGCGCCTCCGCAACTCTTGCGCTAGCCCAAGCACTAAATGCACATCAATCTTTAAAAAGACTATTGAAGAAAAGAAAGCCATGTTACTAGAACGCAAAAGCATTGTCACTAGAACATAAGGGGGCAAAACATTGAAAAGGATCCGAGGCAAACATGACACTCAAAACAGAGGCCATTTACACACAAACGGGAGACAAAGTGGTCCGAGGAAAGTTGCCTCATGGTTTACCAAATCTCTCTATACAGGGGAGAGAGAGGCAGGTTTTGGCTTCACAAGCCTGCCGATAGACAACACGGCGATGACCACCAGAAGGAGAAGGCCGACGAAGGACGAAATTATGGCGCCGCTGCCGTGGTCGCAGAAGGACCCGAACTTATCGCAGATCTTGTTCCACCTTGCGTGGGAGTTCCCGTTCTTCCCTAATTCCGCCATGAATGTGGCCGCGCCGTCCCCTCCAGAAGCTACGGCCACTGTCGTCTGCTCCATCACCATAGTTTTCCTCATTAAATAATAGTTATATGATGCGATAAGCTCATATGGCCTATTTGATCTATATATGCTCACATGCGAGGCTCTCAATACCATTGTGGCCCTTGAAATTATATATGAAGAACATCATTATCGATTGGTGCGTGATTTCACATAAAAGTCATTTATCATGTGATACATGTTTATCAATAGTACATTCTCTCTAGCCCGGTTATGGAAATACCAATTTAGACGCTTCACTATGATGCCATCTCATCACATCTGACCAAATAATTCTGATCGCCATATGCAGCCTTAGAGTTCAAACCAGTAGATTCTGGCTGCCCCAAATCAACAGAAATTATTGTATGCTCTCAAAGTATAGTCACTCCTCTCAGATAAGCATGAATTCTACGTGATTGTGAAATGAAACGAAGATATCTGGGTCGATAACAAGATTGGCCAAACATGATTATAATTACCATGTCAAGAATGGCAATCATAGCGAGACGCAGTCCCTTGTAATCGAACTTGTCCCCATAAATTTCAACGACTATCATAAGCAGGTTGTGTAGACTGGCCATTCCATTTGCTATCACGAAATACCTGCGATGCATATTTCACTCACGGTGAGAAAGTTATCGTGTATAGTCTAATAAGTAAGGTCGATCGCACATAAAGAAACAAAGGGGTCTACAGCTCGTCTGTCGCAAAGTCTGCAGGTCATGGCATTTGCTTCTGTCGATGTTCATAATACATTCTCGTCCGTTTCGCTGTAGCCTCTTTATATAAAGAGGAGGAATTCTTAACGTGAAGACGACTTACACAAACGCTGGGGTGTGCTGGAACTTGGCAGTGAGGGTGGCCCTTATGGGTGTACTCCCGATGGTCGCCACTACGATCGTCTTGGTCTGCTTGTTGAGTACCATAACGATCATTGCCGCCGCTGTCGCAAAGAAGGCAACCAGCCTCAGGACCAATAGGACCCGATGTCTTGGCATTGGCGTGGACACGGCCTCGGGCTTCCTTCCATTGTTGAGATCCATGGATATGAGAGAGAGAGAGAGAGAGAGAGAGAGAGAGAGGTGTTAATGCTTTATGTGGGAGAGATGGCGACATACTTATATAGGAGGTGAGGAAGAAAGGAACGAGATCACTCAAGATCTTTCATTCGTGTTCATGGAACTCAAGCAAAGTGCAGAGCGTTCTGTGTTCAATGGTAGTCTAACCATTTCCAACTTTTTTATCTGTATGGTTGATGGCGGTTGAGAATAACTCCGCTAGATCCCTAGTCGTCTATGTGCAACTCCATCACGTTTTCAATTAAGGGGACGTCTAAACTATGCGTGTAGTCCATAGGAACACCTGCAGCTAAGAACGGGAACTCATCTAGTACATGTTTCTGTCCAACCGCTCGGCACAATGTCAAAGTGGATAGTCAACTCGTCGGATTTGAATTTCATGTATCAAGGCCTCCGTAACTAGCATTTGCATCAACAAAACCAACAGAATCTCTGCAGAGCGAACGTAGCTCTTTCGGTACCTTCTCCCGCTTATGAAAGTTGCACGGCTCTGTTGGTATATCAGAACCTTGATTTTAAGGATGAGAGAGCAAAGACCGAAGGTGGAGATCAACTTCTGGCACACATCTCTCCTGAGATGCTGGCGTGGAAATAACACTTCAAATTCATTAACAACTGCCTTCGAAGGACATGGTAATTAAGTAACGGGAATCACCATCTTCTAGCCATTAAGCGCAAGTGCTGAGCGTAATCGGTGTTTCCAAGACTAAAACTCAATAGAGTACTTTCACTCGCTCCACGAGTGATAGGTGCCAAACAGATCTCCTCCATGAAGTGACTGAATGTGCTTGAAGTACAGATAAATGGTATTGTCCATATTGTATACAAACCAATATCCATGTCCATATTCGACAGAAAAGAGTAGATCACCTTTTTTTTCCAAGCTCATTATAGGAATACCAAGACTTTTATTCACTCTACAACTATTATAGGGCCAAACAAATGAGACAAGTTTTACAAGTTCTTCAATACAGGGGCAGAAACCTGAATGTACTGAAAGTACTAATGTCAATGTCCTCCTCACATCGTATGCACAACCAATCTCCATGTCCATATTCAGCTGATGGATAGATCACCTTTTCTCCGTTGTGACGCCAACGACAACATTAGTCACCTGAGATATCCAGATTGACTGTTTATTTCGTTTCATCCGTAACAAAGAGGAATTCATGCACTGGGAGTACCAAAATGAGGTCTATGAAATAAGTAGACATCTGCGGAATTACCAGTTTGCCACTCTCATCGACAGACATGGGGTTCTCAACCACTACAGTTTGAGTAGATTGGGGCATTGACTGGTTGAACCACAAAGGGAAAAAGAAAAAGGTTGTGTCAAAAGATCAAAGCCCAATACATTGCAACTGCAAGATAACACGACAATTTAACCAGAAAGGAAATGGAAGAAAAAACATACCGTTGAAGTAGACGGAGTAGACCCTGACTGTGGTCCATCAGGTCTATGTGGTGAAGCAAAAACCCTTGGATTGCCGGCCTGACAAAATACATTTAGTGTAAGGGAGCAGGTATTAGGAGAATAAATTGTTTTAACCCTCAAATTGCCCAAATTGACTAATTTCCCCATAAAGAAGGTTCATTAACCCATGGGCAAATAGTTTAATCAATGATAAACCACCAAAAATCAGGTTCGCATTGATAAAGAAAATCTCGTGCATTTGGTTCCATGCTAACATGAAGTCAAGAACTCCAAATTAACAGAATTCACAGTACAAAGTGAAAACTTAGATGCAACACCATAGGGGCCATAAACTACCACTGGAAAACTGATGATACTTACACCAACATTAGTAATGTAATGACAGATTGCACACTTCACAGACGGAGCTCCACATGGGTACATCAACAATGTCCGGCAGTTTCCACAATTTACATGAGCATATTGATTGGAAGCTTATTCACAGTCACCGAGACAAAAGAAAACAATGTAAGTTGTTGAGCAAGAGACAGACTGAGGAAAAATCATAGAAGGAAATAATCCCAATTGGGTCACAAGACCACGATAACAAGACGATTAATAGGAACCAAAGCTTTCTAGGCATTATCTAGGGTACAAACCAGCACACTACAACAATAGGGTCTTTGAGAATAGAAGCTTCATTATTACAGGAAACAAAAATTGTGCATTGCTGACAATCGGAAATAAAACCCAAGTATCGACGCTCCTTTTTTTGTTGTACAAACATCTAAGTCATGATTGCCTATATCAACCTTATCCACCTACCTTTACTAGCTTCTCTCATCTATCTTGATAATAAAAAGAACTCCACATACTCTGATAGACATTAATAATAATAATATGACTGGAAAAGATGATCCACTCTCAGCAGTAGCCTCTCAGTCTGTAATTATCTTGCATAACTCTGTGCAAATACCAATTAGGCATGACCTCTAGGTAACTTAAGTACTCAATGATGATCCAGTGATGAGGAAAGACCAATAAAGAAAAATAAGGTCAAATACAGGTGAAGACGCGTCCATAAACCATATATTATTGGATGATCATCTGTAAACCACAGTTCACCAAGCTCTAGCACATCTATCATAACTTCCAGTCGCAAAACATACTCAAACACCCCAGGGTACTTCCAAAATGTACTCTAAAATGACCAGCTACAATCGTGGAGACCCCAAGACATTTAATTGTGTCATACTTGTCAAATATAATATTTCTTAACTAATGATACCTGTGCCAAATATCCCGAGAAGCAGGATTGATAAAATAGAAACAAACTAATATCTGGACAGACTTTTAAGAGACTTAAGGCGACACTTGAGTTGTCATGGAACAAACTTATTCAATAATGACATGTCTCGCTCCTGTCCCTTTTTTAAGTCGAACCTTCCACGTGAAACATAAGTTGCAACAGAGATCAACAGACATAATGACATCAAGAGGGAGCTCAAAGATTAGAATTCTTGACCTAAAACTCCAACACCATCCTAAATTGTCAGCGAACAAGCCCACAATGAATATTGAGCATCTGTCTTAACAAGACTTAAAACAGGAAAGAGCCTAGTCCACTTTTCTAAGTAGGCTGTCTAAAGTCAACTAAATGTAACAGTCTGATCTCAAGCTGTAAAAGGTCAACCTGTTAGAGCCATCATTTTTTTAAAGACGTGCCCATGGTAAAAGGAAAGGAAAAAACCCAACCAAAATCCACTAGAAAGATTACACGAACCAGGTGCGGTTTGAGGCTAAAGGCTACATGTATGAAGTCATGGAGATGGACATGACCTACAGTCTGGAAAAAAGAGGGAGGAGAACATTAGGGATGTGAAAGGGAATTAGAGGGAGAAGAGATCTATAACTTGATGAGCAACAGTAGGATGCGGCTCACGTGAAATGGTAAGTCTTCCAGATAGGGCCTGGTGGAGAAGATGTTTAGGATAAGTGTAACTCATTAAAAGCAATTTCTTATTCGGTCTCTTGATTTTCAGCCTATGAAGGAATGTTCAGTCCATGGTTAAGAGGAGGAATTGTATTTTTGGGAGAGAGCAAAAATCTCAGTTCCCTCAGAACAGGGATCCAAGATTCAATATACCCCTACCAAGTGAAATAGCTGTTGGGCCCGAATCATGATTCCCTTCTAGGTCTGATTCTCTTCAGAAACCATGGCCTTAGATTACCCGAATAATTGCATGCCCTTATCCCACCATGAAGTTGATAGTGTCCATCAGATGAATGAAAAAATATATTGTGTGAGGCTACGAAAAACCCCTGATCTTACCTCTAATAGATCAATGTGATGACATAGTAAGTATACATCTTCTTATACCTCCATTATAATCTCAAGATTTTGATAAATTCCTCTTTGATCCACAGAAATATCCCGTTTCATAAGCCCAAATCAGCAACTATACAGAGACAATACTGGTCAGTTCAGTTTGTCTACGTCAGCTTCTGACAATTAACTGATGAGAACTTAACAGGCATAGCATCACCTGAATTTCTAAGATAAAGATATAGGAATGGAGTCACCCTAAAATGTTACTGCTACTATTTCAGTACTATGAAGCTTGTTTTCCCTATCTTGTTAAATGTGTATGCTATGTAAACATGGTTTACAAACTGTCAAAGAAACGACACAAGCTGAGCACCTAAGCATGTGGCAGACTGGGGAGTACAGAGCCCTGCAAATTTTAAGCTTGTAAAAATAGTAAAACTACTCCAATGCCAGATACCATGAAGCTCATTTCCAATAATCTCTCACTCTACCCGATGGGAAAATGTAAGCGGGCACTACTTCCAATAGCAAAAAGATTCTAAAGCACACATAAAGAAACTGAGATGATTCTGAGCATATCTCAACAAGTGACAACCCATAGAATCTAGATGCAGAGAGATTACTGAAAGCATGCACCCATAATTAGCTTGCCAAGGAGAGCATGGGCACAGAATCGAAAAAACCATTAGAATCTTTCATGAGATCTAAAAAACCCCAAGCAGTTTACTAAAGTCCATTCTTCATATTTCCAACTCTTTCTTCAACCACTGCAAAACCTCACACCACAAGAAAAAGAAGAAGAAAACATTTCTCATAACATTTCTCATGCCCATCCCCTTTCACCAATGAAACAAAAGTTTTTCCACTCCACCAATAAATGGTTCAAGAAGCAAAGTCAAGCATAACCCAGATATCAGATCCAAAATATATTGTTCCTCAGCCTCTTCCAGCAAAACGCTAAGAAAAAGACCAAGTAACGTGATGTTCAATAATCCTAAGAGAACTCTGACTTACACAAGGCCAGTCAAGAGACAACATTTTGGTCATCTCAAAATTAATCATGCAGAATGAGACAGTATTTTATGCTTCAAAAACAATCAAAACCCCTCATGATGGGAGGGACAATGTGGCTAAGGAGCTGATAAAACAAAAGAATTAGCTTCTCCTCCAAACCAACATCTAGATAAATATTGTAGATACCTAGGGAACTTCATTACAAAGAACGATGTAGAAAGAAAACTCTCAACAGAATCACTAAAGGAAGTTAGTTATTGTTTATTGAGAAAGTACCAGGTGTGACTGGTGCAAGGTTTACAGTGTGACAGCAGGAGCATCTCACGCTGGTTGCCCCACGGGTGTACATAAGTAGTGTCCTGCAACCTCCACATATAAGCTGGGCCATTTCTGAACCTGCAAAGGCAATATGGAGATGCAGTCAGCCAAACACAACCACACGCAGAATCTAATGAATTCATATAGAGACTTGAAAGTTAAAAGGCACTTTCATAAGCAGATTAACACAAGTCATGGGACAAATGGGAACACCAGTACAACAATTATTTAGGTTCTATATGCAACCAAGCAGAAAAAAGTGCAGTTTCAGTTGAAGAAAGTGTTAATCGAGATTTCACAAGTGATGTCCCAGTAAAATTAAGATAATTAGTCTCATGATCCAAACTTGTGGTCCTTTATGTCTAGTATGTCTCTCAAACCAACAGGAGCTCCAGCATTTACTCAATACTATAAGTGATGAAGACAATATATGAGGCTAGGGTGGACAACTAGAATCTTTAAAAGTGTAGCAGACTGAAAACAAAAACACATAGTGCAAGGTTGAAAATGATTGCAGAAATCACAAAGGTGAAAATAGCAAAACTGTGGAGACGAATGTCACAAACAATTCACAAGGAGATTGGCCATGTTTATAAAGAAACAAAACATAGGTATGTGCTGATGCAATCAATACTAATTAAAACATCGATGGAGTAAGCTGGAGACGATATAGATCACGAAAGTTACCAGGAGGAGGAACAGAGGTTATCGTGCTACACAATGCACAACAAACATTCGTAGCCCCCCTTGGATAAAGAAGAATGCTTCGACAGCCACTACAGACAAGTTGACTCTGCATAGCTGCAAAGTTGAGGATCCGGGATTGCACATAAGTAAGCATTAGAAGCTTCTAAACAATTTCAAGATGCATCCATGCGATTTTATGACAACAACTGCCTTGCTACTAACATTATAGATCAGGGAATCAAGAAGGAATGACCCCCGACTTTTACACTTCACACATAACAACAGAAATGAACGTCATCTGCACATATATGATAACATTATAAGTCATACTTGTATGTGGTTTTGTATTACTTGGCCTAGTGAAAAGAAAACCTACAACGAAGAAGAAGAAGCACAGACAAGTCGAAAAGGCCAAGTTTCTTTCACACTTAACATAAAAAACTACAACCATATAAGTAAAGCAGACACTATCCTAAGGTGACGATTTTGAGGCACAGAAAATAATGTGGTAAAAAGCACATTTTGGCCAGAAAAACAATAGAGACATATTCACCTCACATCATCAGAGCAAGTCACGAAATAGTCATTTGGTTTGTTTCAATAGGTGAGGAAGAAATTAAACATTCATGGGAAGGGCAGCTAAAAGCCAAAAGCAAAAACAAGCGCAATACGAATCACAATGCAGCAAATTTCATGTCCTATGCTTGACTATACTCCTAGTCCCATATCTTCGTGAGCTAGTCCGTCCAGGAATCAGCCGTCCAGGAATCAGATCAGAGTTGACCAATCCAAGCGATATTTTTATTTATAATTCCGACTACGCCATGCTCTGCCCAGCAAAACCCCCAACCATCTGGCCCTCCTTCGACATGAAGTACAAGTAGCGGGCCAACAGAGGCCGTATCCATCGGTGCCTTCCTCCGCAACCTCTATTGGCTGTGATCGCGGCAAGATCCAAATTCGCGCCCAAAGGGGCTGACACAGGCCGCTGCAGCCGCCGTCGCGATTGCCTCTATACCTCCGAACCACGAAGATAAAGATCACAAGGATATAAACCTGAATTCCGAAAGCTCACCCAAGGAACCTCGACGGCCTTCTCCATCAATGACTCATCCAAAATCAAGCGACTCTTCAGCCTTTTCATAAGCGAAAGTTCCAAAATTCACACAACCCCCCTTTTTCCAACAAGAACCCAAAGGAACCTTCAACGAGCTTTCAACATTGCAATCGACAAATCAGACCGAATATATCAGGCTCACCTATCGTTACAATTCGTCGCCTCGAGCCTCAGCGACGCGGCCTCCGAATCGGGGTGGAGGACACTCCGGACGCGGACGAAGTACAAGGTGTCGGAAAGACGCGCCGGAGATGACGGTCGTCGGCGGCCGGCGCGGCGGAGCTGGTTGCCAGATCGCGCGCCCGGTGTGTCGCCTTGCGTATTTCGATTTTGTCGCTCGACGGATTGCGTTGGACTTTGGACCGAGGAGTCTAAGGAAATCGCAGGTTTTTGTTTTTCCTTTCTTCTCTTTAATTATTTATTTTACAATTGGTAGGTTCGAGAAATTTTTCGTGGGCTTTCAATGGGCTTGATCTTGTTGGGCCAGCATGCCGGTTTCGTTCTGGTATGGGCTTTACTAGCTTCAGAAAGTTCGAACTCAACTCGATGATTACTCGAGATCGACTCGCCCGATTCTCGATCGGGGCTTCAGCTTGAGCACCCCGATCGTCGTGTCAACTCATCTTGAATAACTTTTATTTGAATTTATACCTATGTGGTCGAACTATATAAGTTATTCATGCTTACTAGACTTCAATTTCTTTATAAATTATCATTATCGAGTGGAGTCGATACTGACTATCGAGCTCGAGAGAGGAGACTCTAGTATCGAATATGGAGCATGTGAGTCAAGTCGAGCTTGAGATTGGCAAGGTATCATCTCAACCTGACTTGATTACACTCTTAATCTAATCCATTATAAATTAAAATTTACTCGAGTGAAATATCTATCTTAATGAGCTGGACCAAAAATGTCATTTTCATTTAGACCATGCCAAATTTTGTAGGGACACACATCAAAACGAGTGCGGTTATCATTTGCGAAAACCATAAAAAGAGGACAAAATGATCATTGATAACAAAGAAAATGCATAATAAAATTAAGTTATTAACTATCTATGAAAAAATAAATTATGCCTAATTTGATCAAGTATATAACATAAACAATGTATAATTATAGAATATAAATAAAATGGTTATTAGCATTGTCGAGCTAAAAATCTAAATAAGCTCATTCTCAAACATGAATCAAAAGTACACCGACATAGCCAAGAAAAAGATGTAAGCCATACATCAAGTCATCATAGGGATAGGGAAGAAATCATAACTATATTTAACTGAATATTCAAAATAATATGATTTATAAACTTTTGATTTGTGCAACATGAAGTCTTAACTTAAAATTCAAGAAATATATTGAATAATTTGAAAATTTAGAGATCACATTATATAATTGATCAAAATTTAATAATGGTATGCGTCATTTTCCGGACAAAAAATCACTTGGGGAATTTCATTTGCCAGCAAGCAACTTATCAAACTACTACCCGCCGGCGAGGAATCCACCACGTCATCGATCCGCGTCCACCCCCCCACCAAAAGCGCCAGCCGCTCACCTGCCATCGTCGCCGTCCATTTGGCGACCCAGCTACGGTCCGCGATCGCCCAAACCCCGCGACGCGGATCGCCACTGTCGTCCGTCGATGGCTCCCAATCCAACGGCCGCATAGCCCACCTCGAGAAACACAAAAAAATAAAAAAACTCGTGATCTCCCCCACTTATAAAACGCTTCGCAGCGTCTCCGTTTCCATCTCTATAACCAAATCCGCAGCTTTCTTCTTCTTTGAAGTTTCCCTCACTTTCTCGAGAAAAAGAAACAAAGAAAGAAGATGTCGGGCCGCGGGAAGGGAGGCAAGGGGCTTGGCAAAGGAGGGGCGAAGCGCCATCGCAAGGTCCTTCGCGACAACATCCAGGGCATCACCAAGCCGGCCATCCGCCGCCTCGCCCGTCGCGGTGGCGTGAAGCGTATCAGCGGCCTGATCTACGAGGAGACCCGCGGCGTCCTCAAGATCTTCCTCGAGAACGTCATCCGCGACGCCGTCACCTACACCGAGCACGCCCGCCGCAAGACCGTCACCGCCATGGACGTCGTCTACGCCCTCAAGAGGCAGGGCCGGACCCTGTACGGTTTCGGAGGCTGATCCCGTTAGCTAGAGCCGCTCGATCCCGCAGCTAGGGTTTCGCTAGATAGGTGTTGGGATTTTGGGTGCTGTATATGGAAGTTTAGGGTATCTGCCTTGTTGTCTTTAGGAATTCTTAGCTTGTGCTCTGTCCTTGTGAGGCGAGATTGGGCGAATCAAGTGGATTTGATGTTCCTTTGTTCTCGCGTAGGTCGTGTTCCTTTTGATTTTCAGCGCAATTAATGAAATTAGTTTCCCAATCTTTCGACCCATTTTGTTTCCATGTATTTGAGATTCGTTTCGGGGGTAAAAATTTTATCTTTGCAAGCGTTTTCGGGGGTTGTTGTGCTTTCGGATCTGGAATTTGAAGACTTTGAACTGAAGGCGTCGAGATTCTGGAGACGTGTATTTGAATGGGGGCGGTGGAAGAAATTGGGATGGTTTCGGAGACGCGTGAAAACAGCGAGACGTGTTCCTCCGAGCTAGATTGACTTTGGCTGAAATGAATTCAGCTCCAGCAGGATTGGTGAACCGTAATCATTTCGCTTTTCCCCACATCAAGTCGAGAGATATCTCGAGCTCAAAAGATGGCGAGTTTCACTTGGTTGTCAAGCGTCATTCAAGGTTTCAGGCTTACGGCTTCGCGGATTTGGTGCCGATTGGCGTGCGAACAAGGTCGATTTGAACGGCGGAAAGGTGCAAGCAAGAATCTGAAATGTTAAAAGAGGGTCGAATTCGAATGATCATAATCAGCGTCGAAAGGCGCTGCAAAATTTCAGTCTTCCGACGAAATCTTAATCGGCGGCGACGAGTTAAGAGTGTCGCAGCCCATCCTGAACTTGAAATCGAATTGATCAATCCTACAAAGAAAGCAAGGACCGAAATTGAGAAATCGTTAAAGATGGATTACCCGTCAGTTGGGCCTGCAATTCAATATTGGGATTTGGACCATATATGGCAGGCTCATCTATTTGGACCATATATGGCAGGCTCATCAAATAGATGGGTCGGATAAAAAAATTGTTCAATCTATTTAATCCATTTTGACTCTATCCGTACCGTATGAATGTAATGATCGTGTTCTATTAGATTCATATTATTAAAACATTTTAACTTAAGCGAATTCATACATAAATGAGGTAGGAGCGAGAGTGAGTGCAAAATTGAGCGAGGATGAGAGAAAATGAAAAGAGAAAATATTTGCACGAATTCACCATATGGAATTTGAGAAACTACATTCTCAGCACTATCTAGAAGTTAGGAAGAGAGACCAGTCTCTTTCTTCAAGGTGACGGAAATAGTCATTCGAAACCAAACACAATGTAAGAAGCAAGAATGTCCTCGCGAAACCAAGTTTTTTTTTTTCTTTCCTTATTTGATCCATCGAAAATACACCCAGAGAAGTTAAGGATAACCTATTATTGACACAAGAGATCCATTATTTAGGGCATTTTATATTCGGCGGACATCGTCACATGAGGTTAAGTAAGTTACAGACTCATTTATTATTCATTTAACATTCATATTATGTTCACAACTATATACGAATCAATATAATTAATTTATAAAACAACTCAGTACATCGTATATAGATTAAGAAATCCATCTTGACAAATCCGAAATATGATTAGGTTGGACTGAGCCGGATTGAATCTGAACAGAGTTTTTGGCAGAGTGGCCTTTTGCGTCATCTCATTGCCGCCATGACTCCACGCATTGGCACTGGCGAAGTCCAGGTTTCACGGTTGCCTTTTCCCACGGCACAGAATTTCGGCGAGCCCTCTGTGCTTGATCCTAGAGAAATCGATCGACGTATTTCAAGTAAGCAGCATAGTTGGACTAAAAAGTACTTGTACATTCAAAGCACAATATCTTTAATGGCACCGTTCAACAATTTTTTTTATAAAATTTAATTAGAAGCAAGACGATGTAAATGGCACATCTAACGTTGTACATTCAAACACAAATTTCTCAATTTAAATCGGTTCCTTATCACGAAATCTTAGCGCATTTTGTGTGTCATAAGGAAGTAAGATGAGCTTGTGAAATTGTCAAGGCACCCGTGTTGTGGTACCATAAAATTGGCTTTCACACGACAAAACGCAGTTCAAAGTTGAAATAATATTGAGCTCCATCTCGTCACCGGAGAGCCATGAATTCGTTGGTGGCAATGAGAGATTCAGAGGATCGGGCCTCCACATTTGACGGCCCCTCCCTCCTCCTTGACGATAATGACTGGATCTTGGCGAGGTTGTGATGGAAGCCGGCACAAATCCGGTCGACGAGATCGACGATAGAGGGCAGAGTAATTCCTGTGCAGGGAGGCAGATCTTGCTCATACGATAAGGCATTACCACGCGCGATACGACTCCACAGTCCACAGTCATCTTTACTCATCCAAGGATGTTTGAGGAAATGGATTCTCAGGCACAGAATAACCTCAGCTGGAGTTTGGAATCGAACCTCGAGCAACTTGCTAGAGTTAGCATCATAGATTCGTCATCCTTCTCGGATCAAAAGTTATGACATGTTAATCGAAGGATGCCCGGTCTCTGTTCTTCGGATTCGGCTTTCGAACTTCTACCTCTCTGGGCACCTTAGGAACTCACCAGCAAGAACCCATATGTGACAACTCGATAACGAGAGGATGCTGCATCGAATCTTCGCTTGGTTCCGGATTTGAAAAAGAAAGATGGCACCTCATCATTAGCCTCCAACTTTGCTTCTCCAAACCGAGTTGGAATCCTTAGAGCTCACTTAGTTTCCCATGATACTTCGCTTCGTGCAATAACAACATTGAATCCACATCCCTCTCCTTGCAAGAAATCGAGGCGAGGAACGAAATGGACCCTCTCCAGTGAGCTTTGCTCCACTCTGAGCCCTCCGTGCCAAAATCCTTGCCTTATGCTATCATAATTCAATTTAGAAGAATAATGACATAAGTGGTTCATTAAATTTTGATTCAATGTGTAATATAATTTCTAAACGTTTAATTTGTTTAATGTGATCCTTGAACTTTTGTCCTCTATGCAATGTTGGTCATTGAGCTTTTAATATCGGTTAGTTAACTTAGTCTCCAAACTATATAAAAATGTTCAATCTTGTCTTTAAATTTGAGGAACATTTTCATATAGTTTAGAGACCCAATTGAACATGGATAAAAAATTTAAGTATCGCATTAAATAAATTAAAAGTTCAGAGACCACATCACATAGGAGACCATACGTGTTATTTTCCCTGATATAGAAGATAGAGACACTAAAAAATTGCCACAATCGATAGATGCAGTTTCTTTTGGAGCATGTTACGTGGTATTTTATTTTGCCGCCGATTAATAACAAAGTAATTAATCCGTGATGAATTTATTAATGGACTTTCCATTTAATCTATGATGATTTAATTCGGGATTACATATGATATGATTATGGAAGTAAGGTGATTATTATTCCGAAACATCGAGAAACATTACGTACATAACAATTAACAACACGGATAGCTAGTGATATTAATATTTTCCAATGATCTCATCGTCGATGGGAATGAGAGATTAGGAGGAATCGTCTCTCGATTTGAAGGCATCTCCTCCTTGATGATAGCGAGCTAGATTATCCTCATTTGTGAAGAAGGATCTTGTTCATTGGCTCCACCCACATTATGCTCATTGAAGGCAGGAGATAATTGTTTAGAGAGTCGAAAATTTATTATATGACCACCGATTCAATCCTAAACTGTTTTGGCCGGAATGACCATATTGTTAAATTGTCGAAATGTTTAGGACTAAATTGAGAAGATTTAATAAGTTCAAGACTGAATGGCCACCCTACAAGGAGTTTTGGGCTTTTTGAACAGTTGTTCCTTGAAGTAATGTTAGAAAATGAATTGAGATGAAAAGTAGCCTCGAGCAAGTCCTCGAATTGGAGTTTTGAATCCAACCTCAAACAAGCTTCTTAAAAGAAAAATGACACAAATGGCCCATGAACTTTGACCGAATGTACAATGTAGTCCATGAAGTTTGAATTAATTCAACGTGGTCCATGAATTTTAACTTAATGTGCACTGTGATCCCTAAAATTGATACACATTCAAACTACTCCCTGGACTATAAGAACACTTTCATATAGTCCATGGTTTATAGTCTAAGGACTAGTTTGAATATGTATCAAAAGTTGATGGACCACATCCAACAACTTGAAAGTTCATGAACAAAATGAGATATTGGACTAAAGTTTAATGACTATATTGGATAAATTAAAAGTTTATGGGTCGCATTATATATCGAGTCAAAGTTTAGAGATTATTTGTGAAATTATTCCTTTCTTAAATTATTATCATAAACGGTAAGGCTGTCTTTCTGTTCGAATCAAGAGTTCAGACCTATTAATCGAAGGATGCGCAATCTCTATTTTCGAAATTTGGCCTTCTTAACTTCTACCTGTCCGAAACACCTGATCAGAAGCTCATTCACAAACCCACTTTGTGACAACTCAACAACACCTTCGAGGAAAGGAAGGCATCTCGTTTTATCTTGCTGTGGTTCCGGATTCGAAAACAAAGATGGCACCTAATCATGAGCCTCCAACTTCCTTCTCCATGCACCGAGTTGGCATTCTGTGAGCACGTTCAATTTCCCGCTACATATCGTTTCCAGCATGATTGCACGATAGTTAATTCGATTCTAAACCTTTTGATTGTTCCAATTGAGTCATAAATCTTTGGACGATCAATCTTTTAGTTATAGACTTTTCTATCTAAATTTTTTGAAGATTTTCCAATTTAGCCTCAAACATATCATTTAGATAATTGATCGGAAGGACTAAGTTGACAAATCGTTGAGAGATTTAAGACTGAATTGACTGATGTATAATAGGTTTAACACTTTTTGGTCAATTTGCCATATTATTTTGTACGATACACATAATCTACATAGAGCTTCTTGAAGAAATTAAGGTTGGGACGAGACCGGAGCATTGCCAACGAGCTTTGCTCCGCTCCGAGCCCTCCATGTCGAAACCCTCGCTCTAAATTACGACCATCAATCTCAAGTAAGTCTTTTGGAGAAAGTCATGTAGTATTTCGTGACGTTGTCAATACATTAACAATCATGGATTTTTTGTATTTATTTTTCATATACATTCTTTTAATCTCTAAAAGCATGATGCTGATTTTTTATTTCTTTTGGGCTCGTACCAAACGCATATGACTTATATTTAATGATTAAGACCCTTCCGACAAGGTTGTCACTTCTCCTCAATTATTCTTTGCATTAAACTATTTTTCCTTACAAGAAGGTGGTTCTAAAAATATTGTCATGCATGTGTCGAACTCTTAATCTCAATCTCGCCAGCTATTAATCGTGACATTTTTTTATTAGAAATAATAGCATAAATGGTGCATGGACTTTGATTTAATGTACACTATCATATCTTAATATTTAATTTATGTAATGTGATCGCTGAACTTTGATTTAATGTGTAGTGCCATCACTCTTTTAAATTATTTAATTTGGTTCTTGATTTAATGTACTCCTTAAGTTTTATGAAAATGTTAAAATGTTTAATTGCCATATTTAAATATTAGATCAAAATTCAGGAATCATATTGAATAAATTAAGAATTTATGGACAACATTGCATTTTAGACTTAAGTTGAGAGATTATATTGAACAAATTAAAAATACAGAAAGACATTGGAGATTGAACCAAATTAATTTACAGATTATTTGTATCATTTTCTCTTTTCATTATAGGAGCAACGACTGTTGCTCTCTTATAATTCTTCTTCCTAATTGCTTGATCGTGGAGTTCACATATTATTTTTTTTCCACCCTCTTGTATAATTTATTTTTGGAAAAAATGTTACTTCTTGTTCTGCTATTTTCACGCATTTACAAATTAAGTTTCTATACTTTTAATTTATCTAATCAGAGTATTCTACTTTCATAAATTTTCTAATCAAGCCCCTCCTACACCAAATTCGGCCTAATCCAGTTGACATAGTAGTCGGGCAATGTCGTAGTGTGATGTGGTTGAAATTCTTTTAGTGTGGACATCCACATGGGCACCGGTGTTGCAAGATTTTATCCACCTCATACTCCGACTTGTCTATATTGGCTAAACTTTTGCATCCACATGATCATCAGCATGTTCTTCCTGCCACATTTGGTGTCGTTCGACGATATGCTCAACTAAATTTGATTGGATTTGGTGTCGAAATGACTTGATTAGAAAATTTATGAAGATAAAAGAACTGGATAAGACAATTTAAAAATACATGGACTAATTTGGAAACACATGCACGTACAAGGACAAAAAGCAGAGTTTTCCTATTGTTAATTCGAGGAACACTAATTGTATAATGAGCTATGCTAGGTATATTCAAACCGATCATAATAGACATACTTTTCTATAGTAGAAGAACATCTGTTACCTTTGATTGAACATGCACAATTTCCTTTTTTTTTTATGTGAACCACTATACTATAACTGCATTTCTTCAATTCATTGCAATGTACAAATCAAAAGGAGCACAGGAAAATTACCAGGAGACGTGTAAGGAAAGTAAACGACTATCGACATATCATGAAGAGCAAAAATGATGAACACGACAGGTCCTTCGACCGGCGACTTATCCTTAATCGTATATCTTTTCACAGATAACACAGTGATCTTTGATCAACCTCCCTATGACACTTCCCTCTTCAATCTTAAATCGCCTGCTTTGCTTATTCCATAGATGCACCCCATATGTCCCCCCACTTAACTGCGTTATCTTTGCCTCCACCCATTTCGCGTCGGCCCGCGTCTCCGGCCGCCTGAAGAATCCTCCGATCCTCGTCCAGTCCACCGGATAAAAGGCCATCGGCGGCAAAACCTTAAATTGGAAACCCCCTTTCCCACTGACTTTCTCAGCCACTCTAGACACTAGATAAGGTCCGTTGTGTCCCCATTTGTTGCCGTCGAAGGTCAGGGCGAACTCCGTCATGAACTTGAGCAACAGCGGGTGGTTCTTGTCGAACGCCATCACCGCATTGTTTAATCTCGTCCATCTCCTCGACGTGGCGTCCATGCTTTGCGCGCCGATTGAGTTTCGTAACCGCGCAAAGTCCTTTAGTACTATGACGTCGGTGTCTAGATAAACACCACCATATTTGAACAAGACCGCGATTCTGATCAAGTTTGAGAGATTCTGAGCTAATGGAATCTCACCGGGATCCTTCGTTCCGGTCTTCATTTTGTCGAACCAAGCCTTGGCCGGTGTGTTTTTGAACAAGAAGGGCAAATCCGGAGTTGCTGCAATCACCTTGAAGCCATGACCAAGAAGGGGCTTGAATTTCCTAAACCCTTGCTTGGAATCCATGGCCCTTGATATGATCACTAAACAACCATGTGGGTTTGATTTGAAGAGGCTCTCCAAGGCCAAGACCTCTCTCCTCCCGAACGACTTCGCCGGCGATATCCACGTCATGAAGAACCGTACCGAGCAATTATTCTTCCGGCCAAAGAAACCAGTCACACGGCCATGAAATCGCTGTGTCGAGTTGCTTGACTTGAATATATCGAATTCCGGCAAGACCTTCTGGAACCATGAGACTCTCTCTTCTTCCGTTACATTGATAGGAGGAACTAGAGGTCTTATATTCTCGCCTTCATCATCGTCTACTTTCTTGCCATCATCGTCGTCTACTTTAACTTCTTGGACTTCAATAAGCTCTTCATGCACGGAACGAAGCTGCAAGTGCTTGAACGTTGACTCAAGAATTCTTGCTTCTGTCTCGTGAGTTGCTCCATGAATTACTTGATGAATTTCTTCATTGGAACTCGAAGAACGCAGAGAACTACTTGTGAAGACAAAAGTATCAACATAAAGAGTGATCAAAGCAGCACCAAATGTCAAAGCAGAGAATACAAGTGCTCTTGCTCTAGCCCGAATAAGGAACCGACAACAGTTCAGCATTCTCTTAGCAATTCTTTGCAGTTTCATGAAGTTTTGAGGGCAGAGAGAGAGAGAGAGAGAGAGAGGTTTGAGTGTAGGAGTTGCTCATCACATGGTTGTTTAAATAAAATTATTGGTTTGATTATCTGGCTTAAGTAGGCGACATGGCTCGTGAACCTTAGTGGCTTTTAGAATATTGTAATAATAATTAATTACATCTTTTTTTTATATTAAAAGAAATTTGATTATGGATGATAAAGATGAGCTGCCAAAGATGCTAAGAATAAGACTTAATATGTGATTTTGCACCAATTGGTCAAACTTAAGAAAGAGTGATGATACCTACTTAAGACCTTCAATTTCATATTCTCAATTCACAATAGTGGTTTGTACATGTGGATTGAGAGAATATAACGCCAAAAATTCCAGAAATGACAAGCTTGCTCGTGCTATATTGCACTCATGATTGATCAACAAAAATCGATTAAATTTTTGCTCTATTGCCCACTTTAACACTAGTACTCGTTACAAAGACCCTTCACCAAATTGATTTAAAAAAGACATAGCATGCATTCTCGTTGGATGTTTAGTACATGTTCCGTTTATTTCAAAAACAAATACTTTCGAGGTACTAAATTTGTACTAAAACTTCTTCAGGTCCTTTTTATTTTCTATGAAACAAAATGAACCTAAATTTTTGTCAATTTTTGTGCGATGTCTAGGGTTCTTAATTTGCCAATTTGTACTTGCCCTTCATTTGGCAAAAACCATGATATCTATTGCCTATGGTTAAAGCCGGAGTTGGGAAAAACGTTTGCTCCATATCTTGTCGAAGTTAAGTTGATTGGTGCATATCCCAGTTTGCTTTCGGTAATTGATAATTAGTGCGTATACCAACTTTATGAGATAATTAAATATGCGGAGTAAAGCATTGTGAAATTTCAGTTTATTTCGATGCATCTTTACGAAGAGCGCATCGATCTCTATATAGACTTCATGAGATGATCATTACAAGGTGATATTGAAAATCAAGAGAAATATCTTAGATATCTCCAACACGATTATGATTAGAGCTTGATAATGCAGATTATTGGAGGACCCAAGATGCTGCTATGCTAATCATTAGGAGGGGTTACGTTTTATATCAATAACGATTTAATCACAAAAGATGCTGCAATTATTATCAATTTGCCACGTTCCCCGCCTGACAAATGCGTCCCTCTCCCCTACCAGAAAGGAAATGTCCCCTTCTCAATGAGATTTTCCATATGATTGGCTTCCAAGTGAATTAAAAAAGGCTAAAAAAAAGTTCTAGATTCTTATTAATCACATCAATTGGCCCTTCGCATTATTAGCTACATCGATCGATTTAATCACAATGTTTATCTAAAAGAATCTTCGAGTTAGAGGATAATGTCTCACCGACAAAGCATCGCCATGCGTTTCGGAGGCCCGACCCTTATCTCGCCTTCTTTCCTGTCGCATTCGAAACAATCAGCAAAGCTAATGTATGGACAAAATTAGATTAATTTGATTAGCTAAGACAAGTTTGGACAGAATCATTTTTCTTGCATGAAATCAATTTGAGGAGCATCCAAGGAAGAGGCGTCTCAGTCCGACAATGTCGTGAATCAGAATTTGCAGGAAGAATAACACTGTGGCGATGCAATTTCCTCTGGGTGCTCTCGAAACGTCATGGGACGGTCGATTGGATTAAAGCTTGGTACTCCGCGATGTTCTTCTCTTCTTATGGCATGTTTACTAGTGACCCAATTTTATTTTATAAACTTGCTATCATCATTATGATGTGTATTTACCATTTATACTAACTTTACTCGCGGCCATTCAAAGCGACATGAATCTTAACGTGGGATGGCATGTTCCTTTCGTTAATCGAAACCAATGTATGATTTAACCTCTTATTTGTAAGTTAAATACCACAAGGTAGCAATATCTCTGATTGCTTTCGACGTTATACCTATTGATGTATTGAATTTTTTTAAGTTCTCGTAATTTGATAAGTAAGTTTCCTAAACTAAAATACTGAAAATTGAACTAGAGTAACATTGTTAAATCTTATATATTGAATTAAGATCAGTTTCACTTTTCTGAAATTTTTCGTGTGTCCTTCTTACACGTAATCAGATCCTCTAACTTGTTTCATTTGTGCAAATGAAAAGTCGATTGTTAAAAAGGGGAATGCATTTTTTTTTATGGAAGCTTATAGTGTTTAACTCACTAATCTTGCTCGGGCTATGAACGTGGATGAAAACTAGTTTAATTAAGGAAAAATTTAAAATAGAGATCTGAACTGAAATCGTTTTTTTCAAAAGGGGTCTTAAAGTAGATCTTATTTCAAATAAAGGCACGAATTAATCAATATAATCTCAAATAAAGCCTCAACCTACAAGCCAGCCAAGTCTTATTAACTTAATTAATGCAAACGATTCCTTTGTTAAGAACCCTCTTAAATTTTCAATGTGGGTATGCTAGCATGGCCAAAAAAAAATTTCTACCTATCAAGGTTGGCTTGCTCGTCATAATAGTTGGACTTGGCCAGTTATGGAGTCAAAATTGACGTTGTAGCCATTGTAATCCAAATTCATTTGCATTGCGACTTTCTATACAAAAAGCTGTAATGTATCTTTAAATATTTATGGAGAAAAATCTAAATAAAATTCTAAAGTGAGGTGACTTTCTAAAAAACAGGCCTAATATGCTTTATTTTAAACGAGAGTTTGAAGTAATCATATCAGTCTTAGATAGGAACATGAGTTAGTTGGTCGGCCAAATGTTTGCCGGCCAACATTTTCCGGCGACTAGAATTGGGGCCATTTTGTCCAAATTTTTTTATTGATCAAACAATAGAGAAAATTAGCCACTTTGGATCCTTCTTTTCACTTTTTCCCGTTGTCAAGTTCTTCATCTGCAATTTTTTCGAGTTTTCTTCTTCCTCCCGGATAGGGGTGATCGGTTCTCGGGCGGTTCCCGATTCCCCTTGAAACCGGGAACCGGACCAGTGGAACCGGTTCCCTATTATGTGAAACCAGGAACCGGACCATACCGGATTAGGCGGTCCGGTCCGGTTCCCGCACGGTCTGGTCCTATTCCCGGGTGGGTAATTATTAATTACTGACAATGCGTTAGCTCTATTTTTATTTTTTAACAATTCTCGCCCGGTCCGGTTCCGGTGGGGAAAAAGAAAGAGGCGGAATCGTGAATGGTTAGATTTTAGATGAGTCGATCAACCAAAAATTAAAGATATGGTATATAATTTTTTGTATTTTTATTTTTTAATAATAAAAAAATTTCGGTCCGGTCCGAGTGGGCGGTTCCACCCCCGGAACCGGACCGGAAATTCCTGGTTCTATTTATGTGGAACCGGGAACCGGACCGTTACCGTTGGGAATCGCCCGGAACCGACCGGTCGACCGGTCCGGTCAGTTCCAGGTGGTTCCCGGGCGGGTGGTATCCTATGCTCACCCCTACTCCCGGATCGTGTCCTCCTCATCACCATTCCCGCCATCTATCTTCTGTCAACTAAATCATCCAAACGAAAAACGAAGTCTTTTTCATTTCCCTCAAATCGTTATGTAAATTCTCCTAGACCCGTTTCGAAGTTTTGTGCACAAATTTTCGATTCCATGTACTCGCGGAAGTACACTCTGGCTTCGCTCGAGATCGTCAACGAGTGCCGCCACACGTTCTGACGGCTATGGCTCCGGCAAGCGAGCGTGCGCCGGTGGCTGCCCAAGCCGCCGGCCATGCTAGCCGAGCTCACCGTGAGCGATGCCGGCAGTCTAGACGCCTACGATGTCGGACCTTTATTTAAAATCTTATTTGAGACTGATTTGGCCGACCCTTTATTTAAAATTAATAACACTACATCCTTTCATGAGAAAATGAGCTTACTTTAAATTTTTACTTGTAATTTTCCCATATGACACCTTCTGTAGAAGCCGCCCCTAATTAATATAAACCTTAGTTTTCACGATTAACTCCGTAAAAACGAACCGTACGATCTGACTGTCAAATAAAATGATGACACGTGGCTGCGCAGTGTTTTTTTTTGGGTATTTCCAATCGCGCGATGACGCAATTGGATATACATTGCAGTGGCGGGAACAGTCAACCTAGGAGGTGGCGCTGTCCGCAGAGGAACCTTCGATCACCTACACTAAGCTCCATGCTGCCATCCCTCGAACCGCACATTCGATTGGTCCTCACCCATGTCCATCTTTGACTTTCCAGGATTGTCGCCGATACGACACCGCGACGTGTCTTGCGGCAGTTCGCGCGCCTCCACTGGATAACCATCGACACCCCGCCGCTCGACCGATTAACTCGCGGACACCACAGCGTGATTATCTCTCCGCTAATCCTCCCGTCGCCTGAGTGGAATCAGCGATGGCCTCTTTCGACGGCGAGTCGCCAGCCGCCGGGTCGGCCCGGCCCTTCGACGGCGATGGCTACGTCGGGTACGATCCTCGCCTTTCTTCGCAGCGGTTCGACTACGAAGCCGACTCGCCGCCGGCGTTCGGTGCTCCGTCGTACGGGTCGGCGGAGGACGTGTTCGGTCCTCAGGCGGCGGCGGGGGAGTCTCCTCCTCCGGCGTCGGCGTACGGTGGGGGTGGCGGGTTCTCTCCGGAGCAGAACGGCGAGGGTTCCCAAGGGGGTTTCGGTGAGCCGGACGGTCCGATCCTGCCTCCTCCGGCGGACATGCAACATGAGGAAGGGTTTGCTCTGAGAGAGTGGCGGAGGTGAGCTCTTTTTTGTGTTCTCGTTTTAGAGGGAGAGAAGTTGATGATCGCGAGCTTTTCATGGACATGAATATGATAGATCAGTGTGATTAGATTGACTACGGTATAGCTCGAACTACGAAGAATCAAAATCATGGATGCATGAGTCTTTGTTTTGCGTGTTAAGCGGATGAGGATAAGTTGAAAGCACTGAAGTTACTCGCTTTTTAGTGTAATCATGGAATAGGAAGGAATCGATCGCATCATGTTCATGTGATTGATGAAGTCTCGGGACGTAATTTTCAGGCAAAACGCGATCAGGTTGGAGAAGAAGGAGAAGAGGGAGAAAGAGCTGCTGCTGCAGATCATCGAGGAGGCAGAGCAATACAAGATTGAATTCTATCGGAAGCGCAGCATATCCGTGGAGAACAGCAAGTCTTCCAATAGAGAAAGGGAGAAGGTAATGAATTCATGCAAATTTTCATTTTTTGGCGGACACTATGATCCTCTGGTAGAACAGATCAATTAATTGACATATAAATCTGAGCTTGTGTGTAGAAGAGATCTTTCCTTCTCCTTTTCGCTTGAGTATGCTTAGTTGCATCTTGCAAGTGTGTCATGTGATTTAACTCAAATCGGTAGGTTATGTATAGCACAAAGACCAGAGGCTTAAATTTCTTTGAGTTGATGTCGGGATTTATGCCCTTCGTTTCAAATGATGGGAGATCACAGAAGCTTGCAAGATTATCTTTTCTAGGAAAATAGATCATTCTGTGGAGAACTCTCTTCCTTGAGGACTCTCTGTTTGCATGATGGACTAGACCTATGAAAAAAGAGTCTTTGCTGTGCAGAACGTCAAACTGTTGGATTCGGTTGCATGTAATATTGAATTTTACTTATTTTCTAAAAGTGAGAGATCGTAGCGGCCACAAACATCCTGTGGGTCTGTGAAAATTGGTGGACTTCATATCATCTTCGGGATTAACGTTTTGTAGTTACTGTAACTCTTTTCTAAGTTGACCGCTGGTTGTGTTCTCAATAAATTTTGACGAGACCAAAGCAATTAACTATCTAATTTATCTGCTTCTTGTACTTGAATATAGAAAGGGTAAAAGCTTAGGTTTATATAGGATTGATAGGAGACCAGGAAGCAAAAAGATTGGAAAATAAAGACGGTGCGTAGTCTCTCTTTTTTTTTTGTGTTGAAGATTTTAACCCAAAAACTTTTTAGTTATTAGGTTGAGCAAGCTGCATGTCGGTTTGGCATAAGTATCATGTTTAAGCTGTGTAGGATATACATTAGCACCCCTCATGTGTAAACCCAAATCAAATGCTTGGGGAGTTAAAGAACATGAAATGAGATAAACAAGAAGCGTGTGCAAAATAAATGATGATCAGGGCATGAATATGGAACTAGACTCTGATACGTTATTGCAAATTTCAACCCAAACACTTAAACTATTAGTTGGATTGAGACTACGTAGAACATAAGGCTCACCACAATCACATATTTAAGTGACATCGGATATACTCTTTTGACACTTTGGAACTAAATTCTTCCTTTTATATGTTGTGCGGTCGTTTGATTTTTCTTTGCCATATATTTTTGTTGCCAGTTATTCTTGGCCAACCAGCAGAAGTTCCATGCTGAAGCCGAGAAGGACTATTGGAAGTCAATTGCTGACCTCATACCCCGTGAAGTTGCAACAATTGAGAAAAGGGGGAAGAAGGAGAAGGAGAAGCAGCCCTCCATTGTGGTTATGCAGGGGCCAAAACCAGGGAAGCCAACCGATCTCTTGAGGATGCGTCAGATACTTATCAAGCTTAAGCACAATACTCCTCCCCACATGAAACCTAATCCACCGGAAGCAACAGAATCTAAAAAAGATGCTAAACCTGGTGCATCGGCTGCTGGTGCAGTCCCGGCTGCTCAAGCTCCCCCTAAGGCTGCTGTGATGGCATCTCCGAAGGTTTCATCTACTGCTTGAGTGCCCTCAGTGTAGAGCTGCAATTTATGGTTGCTAGTATTGCAGAGTTACAGAGCCACGTCAGGGATGTCAAGTTCGAGTGAAGTAAATATTAGAACGTCAGTTTATGTGCATGTTGTGTAGATTCAGTCTTTTTCTGTGCAGAATTTGGAAAAAACTTTAGCCCTTCCACTTTTGGTATTAGTTTTGTCAGGCTGAACGCTCTGGTGTGTGTTTGTGTTTATATAGTCTGTGCTTTTAAATTTTCTTGTCCTGTATCATGCTGTTTCAAGTTCTAGTTTTCCTTCTCCAGTGTTTCGCTTTGTATGCCAAATCATAGAGTATGCCAACGTTTTGTGAAACACAAATCTGCTAAGTCCATTACAAATTAACATGTGGTGGCAGAAAATAGAGCTGCTTGTAATTGAATAATATTCTTCGTCCAAGGCGTGGTTCTGACGTCTTCACTTCAACAAGGGCTGCGTGGTACACGGTTGCTCTATCCATTCAAAGTTGTCCATAAGCATTCTTTGCAAAGCGGATGAAACAACCCTCCTAGCAGAGTGGCGGTTACTGTTGGCGGAATGCTTTCAGCGCTGAGCGATGGATCTTAGATTGCTTATTGGAAATCTCGCACCTTGTTTGGAACTGAATCTGGTGTCAAACTTGCATCCAATCGTTTCCACCTTCAAAAGGTTCTTGCAGCCGATGGCTAATTTATGATTGCTCACATCATGGTTTCATAGGAGGAAAAGCCAACCATAGAAAACCAAACCAATGCAGACGTAAATTTACTTGCAGAATATGTACCTCCATCCATTTGTTACCAGTTCATGTAGTTTGTTGTTACTCTTCCTTTTTCTTTGCCTTTCTTTTTCGGTCATACATTTAGTTTCTGGTGCCCGAGGAGACCAGGAGTTCTCATCTGAATTCCAAGTGATGTTCTACTTTTATTGCTGGAACTCCATCCCCATGGAAACAGAGGGCACAGGACAAGCATCTTAGATGTCGACAGACAGAACAAAATACCGCCGGTGCTGTCCTTGCTATATTTGTTTCCGTCCTGCATTGAAAAGTGCATCTAGAAAGGTTACCTTAGAAAATCTCCATCTCACCGCATGTCAAATCTTAGCCTTTTTCACACAGCAAGCATGCAAGCGCAACTTACGCATCGATGCAAACGAGAAGAGAGCCCTCGACACCCTAGAACAGCCTTTGTTTTATTGGCGAACCATTTTCTCGGAGTCATACAGATGAATGAATCAAAAATGCCTACACATAGGTTCTAAAGAGTATTATTCACCAAAATGAAATATGTTATCTAAGTATCCTCAGTCCATATGCACTCTGATACCTACTCACACGGAAACTTATTCTTATTGAGAGCATCATTAGCACGAAGAACAACTCAGGAATATGAACAATTGCCATGTAAAGGTTGGAAGAAAATTCGGGTACTCAGGTTGTGCAGCTGCGCACGTCCATTTGGTAATGAGTGATTTAATCATCATCTTGGAAGCATTAGGCTCACACTGTGGGAGCTACTTTGACTCGAAGTGCCCTGTGGGTCGGCTGCCTGCTTACCCTTCTGGGCCTGAGAAGACGCTGAAGTGCTAGCGCCACCACCGGCTAACTGCCTAGAGGTATTCCTCCTGTATACGCCGGGCTCTGTCAGCAACTCATCTTTAAGGCTAACATTTTTCGAAAGCATCTCCACCGCTTGATTCATAGTCGGTCTTTTGTTCGCAACTGCTTGAATACAAAAGAGCGCGACCTTGATATAGCGCAACACCTCGTCTCCTGGATATTCCGCCAGCTCTGGGTCGACAATGTCTAGAAGTCTCTGTTCCTCTTTTAGTTTCCACGTCTGCTCGGTAACAAGCATTAGTCAGCATATGCACAGACCGATCGATGCATGGTCGGAGGGAGGGATGTTTATACCCATATCATAAGCCATTCCACATCCATAAACATTGAAAAACCAAGAAATGGGACCAGCTGCAGTAACATATATGCAATCTCGTCATTAAAGAAGTCGAACTAATCTCAATGCGCTGCTTCTTCTCAATGCTAGTGATATTGCATTTGTCAACGCAAAATAGCAGATGGTCCTAAAAATGGAATCTTGTTACTTAATCATACAGACGAAATCTAGACAATTTTCTTGACACTACCACAAAATGAATGCCTTTGGATAAGCAAGCCTCTTAGATGCTAGAAAATTAGATGATTATTAACTACTCAATTATTGACCATATGTCCATACACCAGTATCATACTTCTATTGTACTCGTTTAAAACTTAGACACCGCTGTGGCTAGGACAACTTCAATCCTAAAAGATGCAAAACTGCTATTCTAAGTTAGAACTCCTCTAATTAAGAGTCTCAAATTGCTATAGAATATCATCCATGCTCCTGAAAAAAAAATGCATAAAAAACAAAGGTAAATCATCTGCATTGTGAATTTTTCTGTACTTAGGCCAGAAACATACCCATTCCACCAAAACCATGAGTTCCTCCCCAAAGGCAGCTTTGCTACTGCTTCTGCCACTAACTATTTCGAGCACTAGTATCCCAAAACTGTACACATCCGCCTTCCTGGTCAGCTGGCCGAAGAGTGCATATTCTGGAGCCAGATAACCTCTGTGAGAAACCAAAAGAGTCAAATCACATAGCTATAAAGCCATGAGGTTAACAGAACTAAGTTTAATCGGACACTGTTTGATTAAACTCAATAGTGATTGCACGTAAAGGATATGTGGTCCAACGAAAGTGACATATATATCAGAGAGAAGGATACTATTTCTGGTGAGTTCATTCTTTTCCTGAAAACATCGCAAATGACTAAAGTGAGAGAGAGAGAGAGAGAGCCACACTTGTTGCAAGTGTGAACTATACATCTGGGTTGATTTACTTTCAAAAAAAAGAACATAGGAAAATGAGAAAAAAACCATGCATCCCGGTTAAGAATAGTCACCTTATTAGATTCCTAGAAACCCTACACTACAAGTATGAACTGTCTGCAAAAGTTCTGAGCGAAAGCCTAGGCAAGCCACGAGGGTAATCACTCTTACACTGTTCCTGCTACTCGAGTGCTTAGATGGGTGACGTTGTCAGGGAATAGCTTTGCCAGCCCAAAATCTCCGATTTTTGGATGAAAGTTACCGTCAAGAAGTACATTACTGGCTTTAATGTCTCTGTGGACGATAGGCGGTTTGGCTTCTTCATGAAGAAAGGCAAGGCCTGATGCCGTACCCAGACAAATCGCAGCCCTCTGAGGCCAATTCAGAATGACATGTTTGCTTTTGGAACCTGCATTACAAAACTGGGAATTAACACAGGTTGAATGGTTGAATCTTGTTGAAAATCTATTTAAATTGCTTTTCAAGTCAAGAAAAGATGTCTGTTCAATCAGATATAAGGATCAGAGACTTTGAAATATACACCAAATTCAGATAAATTAGAATCACCAAGCAAAACACTAGCGAGGCTGTTGTTCTCAAGGTACTCATACACCAACGTTCGATTCTTGCCCTCCACACAACAGCCAATGAGTTCAACGAGGTTTGGATGATGAATATTCGATATCATGTTGATCTCTGTTAGGAATTCATTCGTCCCTTGCTTAGATTCTGCTGAAAGGGACTTAATCGCAACTTGAGTGCCGTCTCTCAGAACTCCCTGTGACATCATGCAAAATAACTATCAACACCTAGGGACATTCTTTGCTGTTTCAAGATTCAACAGATACTTCAACTCACCTTATAGACAACTCCAAAACCACCTCCTCCAATTTTATTCGATGGATGGAAGTTCCCGGTTGCCGATCGTAATGAATGATAGGAGAAAAGCCTCACGTTGCTGGTCGGAATCTCTGTTACAGGAAAAACGAATTACAGAGGAGCAGTAGAAAACAATCAGCTGACTTTGATATCATTCCATGACATTGTACATTTTAGAATACAGTTAAGAAATGTCAAAACTTGCATTCATGAGAATCTTGATTCAGCTGGCATACTCTATGAGCATGAGTTGCTTCTTATTTGAGCTTTGCTGAGCATAGGATGCTGCAAATCAAAAGCTGAACTAAGTAATCCGAATTACTTTTGTAGCCAGTCTGTTTATGCATCAAAAGGACTTATGCCATTAATTTTGGCCAGTGACTCAGACTTAGGTACGCGTACGCCAACTCGACTCAAAGCCGGTAACTGATGCCACAATCATAAAGACTCTGGTTTTGACCAAGCTTGCCTTTGGATATCATGAACTCAGAACCAGAATCGTTCTTATTAGCAAGAAAACCCCTGTTGCATTAAGTGCCCTCAAGAACATCAGAACGAGTACTCTGATAATGTGTGGATGAGCGGAAAATTTCTTTCTTTGCCCGAAAATTTTCACATAAACTAATTTTTCATATCCTCGGAATCTCTCAGAGATGATGATGCTGATGATGCCAATTACAGACATCAATCAGCTTTCATTCGAGTTCTTCGCTTAAGATACCCCATCTTAAAGGAAAAGAAAATGAAAGAAACAGCCCAAGATGCTAAAAAAGGAAAAGAGTGAGAACTAATCATCCTGCATTTGGAAATTAGAAGTACAAGAACTTTTGGCATGCTCACCATCTCCCTCGGCCTGACCGGGGCTGCTATTTCTTTTACAGCAATTGAACCCACCAAAGCAGCCAAAACTCATTGCTTTGCGCATCTCTCTACATGTAGACCCAAGCTACCTTCATTTTTCACCTGATCTCCTCGTCCTCTCCACCCTAAACAGACCCAAAATACAACCGAATAGCTTCTCAAAATTCAGCAAATCCACGCTCAAAACTTGAAAAGAAAGAATAAAGAGCAGATAAAGACGATGAAACGTCAGTTACGCTGACCTGACTCCCAAACTGCCGAAGAAACAGAGCCAGAGATTGGAAGAATTTGCAGACCGATTGCAGAGGAAAGGAGTGACCAGAAGAACCTGTATTTAGGAAAAACAAGATCCATATAAAGGCACCGCTGTTCTTTTCTGCTGGTCATTAATGGGAGAGAATACGTGCAAAAGAGAGATTGCCCCGAAAACAGTTGACGATGATAAGACAGGGAGAGAGGGGAGAGTAACACTACAGTTTACCCAGGACAGATCTTTGGCTCTTCTTTTAACTCCCTCACATGTTGTCGCAGTACAACAATTAACTGGTGAGATTTAGTTCATTTTCTTTGTCCAGCCATCAAGAAATACGAAGGTCCCTTTTCTAAGCGCCCATGTAAACACCCCAAGCGAGGGTTGGCTAGAAATAAAAAGCCTTGGACTCCACCGAAAAGGACGCCATTGATGGCGACTTCTTGTCTTTCTAGCTGTGTTCCGAGGAAAGGGAAGGAGACGGCAAAACCCTTTTCACACGATCGGTTCCTGGGAGTCCGCAGGTGTGGGCAATCGATTCTGTGGAGAAATGGCACCTAATCAATCCAGCCGACTCATGTATTACAGATCACTCTGTCGAATGGGGCCTCAGTTTCTTGAGGGAGTGACCCACCCACTCCTTCAATCTTCCCACCTTCGTCAACCAACCCCACGCCTTATAGGCAAGGCAACTTGCGCAAGATAAGACACCTGTACCTCGTTTCTTGCTCGCCGAGGAATGGTATTAGGTAGTCATTCAGTATGCGACGACAGTTTTTCAAATGGGTTGGCAACGTTGTACCAGTAGACTATCATTTTCTCATCAGTAGTTTTCTGACTCAATGAATCATCATAAGACTTTTGTAGAATTGGTCGCCCGCGAAAGCAATCTAAAACAAAGAAGACGAATTTTTTAATTGAATTTTCAGATGGGTCTTGATTAATCATACGAAAATCCAGAACCCGCTCCAAAAACCAAATTAAACATGAACAAATATGCTGACAAGGAGTGCCACAATTGGGCCTGCGGTCGAGTACACTTCCAAGAGCGACAAAAAAATTATAACTTGAGAATGAAAAGATGAGCCAGTCTATAACATTATAAGATTTTCTCGACGGCAGCCAATATTTATACCGTTGTCTAGAAACTTATTACTCAAAAACTAATCATAACTCGACAAGGAGATGGGAGATTCATTATAGTTTAAAAAATAGCGATTTCAAATCTAATCGGGTTTGATATGGAGAAGTTGGAATAGAACTATAGTACTGGATCTCATTCCCCTTTTTCCAAATGATCGATATTGGCCTTTCCTTCACAAGAAAAAGAGGAATGCATGTTCCACAGAAAAAAAGATGAACTTTCTTTCTTTTGATTTTTGTTTTCTCATGTCTGTATTTTTAACTCTTTCATGTCAAATCTCGACAGCAGTGACGTCAGGATGACGCGAGAAGCGGTCGGCATGCTGACACGGGGATGCGCCAACCCGCACCGTCCCCGTCCTCATTTGTTGTCTTCTTCTTTGACAAAAAGTGCAGAAAGACGCGATGACGACCACGAAAGGGGGCAGTCAACGCCCTGACAAACCCGGGTAGAACTGCAGCCGTTCGAGGATTTCTTCACACTTTTTTCCTTTCCTTTCTTTTCTTTTGTGTGTGGCTGCAACGAAAGAAATCATTAGGGTAGCCTCCTCTCTCTCTCTCTCTCTCTCTCGTGACAATGAAGTGATGTGCTCGTGACGTGACTTTTGATGACAATGACACATCAGTAATGTATCAAGACCATCAATACGTCCCATGCTTGGATTAAAGAAACAATTCCTCACTTCTTGCTTTCCCTCTCCCAAAAACAAGAAAAGAATTCTGAAAATGGGACAAATCTCAAAGTCCTAGAAAACATGAGACCACTATGTGACATATGATTTAGCTGCGGTCGAAGCAAATATGAAGCTGACTTTAACGTGTTGCGTCTGGTGGGGGGAAAGAAACTGGGCAATGTAATGTAATGTATTCCTCCTCCTCCTCCTCCTTATTTGTTCAATTATGTCGCAATTCACCGATTAGATCGATCGATCAATGCGAGATGTCAAGGATTGAAGGACTGAAATGGTTACTATTTGCTTTGTAAACCCTAATTTCAATTTCAATATTGAAGACAAAAACACTAGCACAGATGGAGAGACGCGACACTTGCAAGGAGAGAGGCTCGGAGATTGCTGTCATCGTCGATGTCGCCCAATCTACCACCGAGCCTCTCAAAAGACTCTTGTGGACTTTTGATCGACAAAGAAGAGAATGACTTGATTTGGGGCTTAGGATTAGAAGGACTTTCAATCTGGGAAGAGGGCGACAATGTTCAGTTGAGAAAGAGGGAGATGGATGCCATTCTTGAATAAGTAAATGATCCAAAACGGTGTTGTTTTGCATACGTGGATATTTTCACTTGAGCTATTTGTAGAGAGAGAGAGAGGATCTAAGTAATCCACGTTAGCACTCTTTATAAAATGAAATTGGACAGAATCAACCGAGGGAATCAATTGCACTAACTTTTGAAGTTTTAGACTTTAGTTACACTTTTAGCAAGTTTTCAATTGTATTTTTATGACAATTCGTAGCACTTTCAATGTGCCTATCCATGTATTTATCTTTACAATGACTTCCATAATTCCTATAGTCAGAAATCATTAACACAACAGGCCCACATTGCCACATCAACAAAGTTGAAATTTTTTAAGGGAATTGACAACCATTAAATAAATTTAGAATTGGAGCAATCTTCCTGAAACAATCACCATAGGTAGTCTTTCCTGTTTAAATTGCTCCAATTCTAAACTATTGACCTACGGTGATAGTCTAGTCTGGGCAAAAGTTCCAAAGTTTCCATCTTGGTGGGCGTCGGTGACTCCACGTTTCTTTTTCTTAATCTTTCTTTTTTCCATGGGGTTTGGTCAGAAGGGAGGAGGGACCCCACTCCAATGCCCTTTTCGCTCCGATGAGTTCAATACATCTTCGTTAATATATCTTCTTATCGACCGTAACACCTTGTTCATACAACCCAATGAGAAGATTCTCAAATTATTTTTTTTTCAAAGCATTGGTTCAGAGCATTGCAGGACAATTCAGTGCAATTGATTATTGGAGCGCCGCCTCGTTGAATCATTCCAACAAGTATCCGAATGATTGTCAATGAAATCCTTTTCATAATGAAAGTCCCTAGGATCGAACAGACCACATCCTAGGACATCGATCCTAGGACTATTGAAAAAATTGTCTGGCGTGGTCCCATGAGGCTGGACACCGACGTGTGCAAGTCATTAGTCGACGATTATAAGATTCGTTTTTCATTTCTCAGTCAATCGACACGTTCCTCGACCAAAGACGAATTTCCACTTGGATCATGCACGGCGGCCAACTCCACGAGCACGCGCACGCAACATCGTGCCGAAAGACGTTTCGTTTTCAAGATGTTCCCACGGTTCTCTCGGTCGAAAGTCATCCCCACGACTGCATCCTTCCATGTGTTACATGCTTTCGTTTAAGTTTTGGGTCACGCTGCTGGTACTCAAGTCACTGGACTCGGTCCGACATCTTGCAGTCGTCGCAACATTTTACGGGGTGTCAAGAAGAAGCATCGTGTAGGAGACGGGCCGGACTAGATTGACACAGGGGTACTCAATCTAGAACAAACGATTTCGAGCGAAATTGATTTTGCCTGTTAGAACAAAAGGAATGGAACCCAATGGAAAGCTAAACAAGCAGAGGAGAGCTAACACAAAAGTCCAGATTTACCGACTCAAGAAGCAGAGAACTGGCAACTTACGTGAATACCATCCATTCCCGTTACACAAGGGAAGTTCTCTGTTTGAAACACATCATCCTAATTACAGTAGCCAAAGGCTCACCCTTGAAGGCCAAGGGATGCGGAAACACCGGTTGAACTCAGGAGAGAAAGACATCCTGCTTGGGCATGACGATTTCCTAACCAAGCAAAACTAAAAGTTTGAGTACAATCCTGGGTTTGTTCTATGTTGCCCGACCAAAGAACTTTTAAGTTGAGCACTTCACTTCGCAATCATAGCGAAAGTATGATCCTAAAAGTTGGCCAACAAGCTAAAAGAAACTTATTCTAAATCTCACTGTGTCACACTCAAGAATTTCAGCCAGAATCAAAAGGAAAAACACACAAGATCGGGATTCGGTACCATATCCCATTTGCTCTTTAATGTTGTTTTGGGCTTGGGAACTTCAAATCTGCAGAGAAGAGAGTCATCGTTTGCTTGAAGCTGTTCAATCAAAGTTGAAAGCGCAAATCCTCTTTTTTGGGCAACTAAAGACTAAATGATTCTTAACCCAGATCTGATTTCAGAAATAAAAAAAAACATGCAAAATTATAAGATCACCATATGTGAATAAAATGCACAGAGTCAGTCTCTTCAAAGGCATGACAAGAGTTGGGAGGAGCAAAACACAGACCGGTCATCAAGATGTGTTCAGTAAACCCAGACCATCTTCCCAAGTACAAGTAAAAAGAGAGGCTTGGAAGGCTTATTATAGCAGTGCTTGAGATGATGAGTGAGCACTTGTGTTTTATAAAATGAACGAATCAACAGATGCCTAACATGACCATACAACAAATTTCCTGCAGTTTCTCCAAAATTATTGACTGATCTCTTGACATACAAATTGCTGTAGGAATTATGAAACAGAAGAAAGGAGAAAATCCTAAACTTACAATAGCCTGTTTTACACCAGAGCATTTCAAAGACTGATAAATGAAGTTGAGAATCACGGAAGAAAGCCAATGGCTGCCTCATGAAAAAGGACTAAGAACTTAAAACCGGGTTGATGCTTAGAAGAGACCGCCCATCAAATGATCAACAAGATCACTCCAACCTCAATAGAATTCGGGCCTATCTTGTAAGGGGGAAAGTGGACGCCGATTAGTTTCTCTTTCAACGCGACCCATTCTCTGAGGTGGCCACACAATGTGGGTCACTCTTCCACGAATCAAACCTAGAGGAATCTGCCAATGGAGATGCATCAAATCCATAAATGAAAGGAGAGATTTTGTCTAGACCACAATTAGATTGCATGAACCACGTGCAGCTAAGCCTCCACACTTCATCAGAAGCATTTTGACATGACCACAGAGAAGAATAGATGTAGCATAAGTGTAAACTTTAGGGAAAAGGCAAGTTGCATAAAGTAAACAGCCAACTCCTACAAATTATAACGAAAAGATCGTATCTAAGCAAAGGGATCAATGCAAGCATAAAAAGTCTTAAAAGTAAAGACAAGCAACACATCTAAGGTGCTGAAAACTTATAGTCTTTCTCAGCTCATTTGGCTCACATGTCATGAAAACTCCAGCCACTAATTGTTACACAAAACATAATGTTCAATCATGCAAAACTTTCTCCACTGTCTCCGGAGAATTGTTCAATTTGCTTAAAAGATCATAACATTTTTTGGCATCCATGGTGGCAACTTGTACACAAGTGCTCCATCCCATTAAAAATGAAAGTCTAGAAGATCATTGAAAAGACAAAAATTCCCACAGGACATTTATCTCGTCATTAACGAATCACAACCCAGTCACTATGAATCAGATAAGCCATGATATGGATATCTAAATTTAAGGAAAGAGTGCCAACTCACTGGGCCAAAGGATCTTGAATCTAGACTAGAAACAGAATTATCTCCTTCCACCCAAAAATGTCCTTCTGGAACCTTCAATACATCATCCAAATTGGGTGTTCCTATCCAGTCACCTGGCAATCCTATTATCCTCTTTATATGTCTCTCCTTGTGATTGCTTGGCGAGCTGCAAAAGATTCCATAATCAGACTACAGAAGCAAAATTGATGCTCCAAAGAGTAGTTACACAGATGATCACCGCATTGTAATGTACTTGAAATTCACCACAATCTTGACAGAAGATGAAGATTGCCAAAAAGAGGAAATTCAATGATAAGCTCCCTGCTGTTTCCAAGGAAATCGATGCTAATATCGGAGACTTGAGATCCCACACCAAAACCATTTTTGGCACAACAGGTTATAAGACAGCTAATGAGCTATTATTACATTCTAATTGTTTGATGAGGCCTTCAACATCAAGGGTCCAGCCCTTCCTAGCTTGTGTCTTGAATCTCAAAGATTCATCAAGTGTCCTCATGTGCATATTCTCAACAAGTGGTTTATATGGCATCAGAATTTCACATATCCTGTCTGCAGCATGTTCGCTCCACGGATCTTGTAATTCAGAGACAATTTAACCAGATAAAATAGCACAGATCCTAAGAAGTGAAGTGCACTGATTTTGAAATACAAATTAAGCAATAACAACAGGAAATAAAGAGTTACCTGAAGACTACAACATCACCATGTGAAAATCTGTACTTTTCAAGGCAGAATTTCTCCACCAACACATAATCATCTGCACCAAGAGCGGCTATTGGTCAGCATCATAGACACTTAGGCACATAAAGATAATAAATCAGCTCGCCACAATTTGAGTAATCCTGAGATCATAATGTTTCAAAGAATTCACTTGCAGAAACATCAAAGACACTGGTACCTAACTGGTGTCGCTTCCAGGGTTAAATGCGGGAGACATAGAGGAGCCACAAACAGACACTATACTTGCATATCGATCTGAAACAGTAAGCCCAATCAAACCAACTGTAAAATACTTTTTGGTGATATCCCATAAAAGGCTTCGTGTTCCCATAGCAAAGTCCTGTTGTGAAGAGACACACTTCATGAACTACTCCAAGCCATCTATATCATGCAGTATGATCAACAGTAAGCATCACATGAACAAGAAGTGCCCATCAGAGATGCATTGGCATTCTGAAAGCAATAATTCCCAGAAGGAAGTTGAAATTTACAAATGGCATTTAGAAATAGGCCCTGAATTAAGACATGCACATTCTTGGTGACTTCCTGAATCAATTACAAGCTAAGATAACAGATGGGCGCAATGACTAGAAGTTGACTGGAATAGACCTAATAATGGAACAAAATGAAAACAAAGGACACTCAAGAGGGAGAGATCATTGCTCGCCTATATCTTAGAGATCTACAGGAATTTTCCATATGGAGAAACTGCAGAATGGTAATACAGCCAGTTCAGAATACTGCATCATTAAACATCCACCACCAAGGCCCTAGAAGAAAGAGATAAAAAGATCCAACAATGTTAAACATGTTGGTCTATGCATGTTTGCTAAATTGGCAAGACCCATGAGTTGTAACTTGAGCCCATGGCCTTGTAGCGTGTCTAATTCTAAGAGAGCTTCCCGCCAGTCTTAGGGTGGTCTGAATATTAGAAGACACAAAAGAGAGGAGAGAGAGAGAGGTGTTAGGGCATTCTACACATGAAGGTTGCTTTTGCATTCAAAATGGAAGGCACGAGTGTGAATTTTCTAATTGTTCTTGTACAAGGTCATACCAAGCTCCCAAGTAAGTTATGTTAGCTCTCAGAGAAAGGGGTTAGCACATGCTTTGTATTCACAGTGGGTGGTGTAATAGCTTGTGGAAAAGGTAGCTCATATTATGTTCGAGGTGTGGTTGAACCTCATGTATTTTTAATGAAGTTGATTAGTAGATTCCGTTGCCCGTGGTTTTTCTCCTTTTCCAAAGGAAGGGTTTTTCCAAACCGAATTCGGCGTTGCTACTCTTTTTGAATCCTCTGTCATTGCTTCCATTATTTCATTGGGGCCATTGGTGGTTACCTTGATGGGTTGATTTCATATCTCACCTAGGTGTGGATGGTTCTTGCTACCTGACGAGACAATATCTAGCGAAAACACAAGTCAAACCGGATGGCAGTTACAGACTTACAATAGAACAGTCGAAGAAGAAATGTATAACAGGTAAGATATTGGACAAGCAAGAATGGTGAATCCAATATGCCTAGCTCAATGGAGGGCAAAGAAAATTTAACTGTAATCTAAGATTCTTGCTCATGAAGTTTGACCTGTGTAACAATTATTCGCAGTTGAATTTACTGAAACCGCGCCAAATATCTCAAGTGACATATCTCAGCATACTCAGAAATACAGAGGACACGAGCTACTATTCATAAAACATCACCAAGCAAGAAACCTAGCCATATTTCCCCAAAGACCCTGTAACATCACCACCATTTCACATTAAAATGTACCAGACAGGCCTTGACTCGAATTCCTCAGCATATACAATCTAATCGTCATCTAATGGAAAACGCACGAGCGAGAAAAAGACCAAAAGTTCTATCAAACCAACGCCAATGATCAGAAAGGAACAAAAGCTGAGAACCCGTGGAGAAGAGGTCGAAATCCGAGTAGTCGTCAAATACCCACGTCCGAGAACCAACCAGATACCCAAAGTTTCTACGAAAGAATCGAAATTTCTTAGCATCCGCGACTGATATGCTAAAAATCATGCGGTGCGGCCAACGCAGAGAAACTCCGAAAGAAAGTGATGAGAAGAAACTGACCGAACTGCGTTGTCCTGCCAAAGACAATGGGCTTGAGAGATTGGACTCAGTGGCAATGAATCTAGAAAATTGTCACGAGAGAGAGGGGGAGAGAGCTGCGCGACGGCGGCAGCAACAGCGTCAAACCGGAGACGAAAACATAGGGAGAAAATATCAATACCATGAAAATTTCAGATTTTTTTAGATTAAAACATTTAAAAGTGTGTTTGCCACAAAATTTAGATTAAATGAAAAAATAAAGATTGAAAATCTGATCAGGCACATTTGACTTTTTTTTTTGTACAACTTCAAAGGCATTATATAAAAAGTTAGAGAGAAAAATAACAACAATATTACTCATTTTCACCTAATTATTATTTGTGTATTTCTACTTTTGAAAACGCTCTATGAATACCTGAATTTTAATTTTGGAGGTCATTTTAAACTTTCACTTTAATTATCCTACTATCTCTATTTATGATAATAGCATTTTCTTTCTAAATTGTTCATCCCAAATTCTCGTGTCCAACAAAAACCCTAGAAAACCATCGAAAACTCAATTACCAAATTCGGAAAATTTATCAATTCAGTTTTAAATTTATTGTATGTATACTAATTTAGTTTTAAAAGCTTTTTAATTTTGATGATGTAATCCTAATTTTTTGCATAAAATTTCAATGTAATCTTTCATGCCAATTAAGTTAAAAATCATTGACCTAGCAATCCATGTTTAATATTATTTTGAATAAAGCTATTCGCGACAACATGTCAAGTAAAATTGCTAGCAATTGATTGGATATACTAAATTAGAATTCCATGCAAAAATTTATGTCTACCTTAATAAAATTGAAAAATATATATCTAAATTAAAAACCGTATAATGAGTTTTATACTGATTTTAGTAATTATCCTCCAAAACCCCAAAGCAACATGCTAAAATGGCCTTTTTAGCGCGGGGTTTTTCTTAGATATATGAATGACGTTTGTCAAGATAGTTATCTTTGAGTGGTCATTAAGTCAAATTAGGGATATTTTTTTTATATTTTCTTTGTAAAAAAAAAAGAAAAAAATATCATCCCTTGTTGCCAATTCTTCAAATAGTATAACATTATGGCATTTTATATTGAAAATAGCATAAAATGTTTATCATGTCATTTGCATTTCCAATTTGTCGGAGCGTCACAAAGGGGCTCCCTATTGATTAGGCAATCATATTCCCTTCGCCTAATTTAATTTACTGGCTTTTTTTTTTTTTTCAACAGGAGCGAATGCTATCTTCTAAAAAAGTGTCACGGGCCGACAGTTTCCATAGCCGCAAAAGCCCATTCGGCACCTAGAAGGGTCGAAGCCTCTAGGCCAACTTTCTTCCTATCGTTGTTTCAAGGAACAATACGGAAGATTGTGTCACACCTAGCCTAGCTCAAATAACTCTCTCGTAACGAGACTCACAAAACATAGACACAACAACTGGACGTCAAGAGAGCAGCATTAGCTCCCGATCAGTTTATACACGGAAGGCCAACCCCACCTTTAGAGTTCCTAGAGATATGATCTATCTATTTGTGAACTTTTAGTACAAACAACCCTGACGCCACTCCTACGGACTAGTTGTATCTTCCCTTATGCATCCCAACCCAATCATGACAATGCCCTCAGCTCCGCTCACAAGGATATATGAGTGTAGGCGAACTTTTTTCCGTGTCAAAAGCCTAACGATTGGGCGGAGGTAACAAAAGAGACATTTGGCGATAAATTTATACTTATTTGGAGAGATCATCGTTCACACAAGATATAAACATATTATTCAACGAGAGCTGCTTTTATGAAAGGAGCGAGGTATGGTTAGCCCCCTATAGCGTGGCGCGATCTTGATATCACAAGTCGAAATCTTTTATTCGTCAATAATAACGGATGGATGGTTACCTCATCGCATGGATAAACCTAAAGTTAGGTTCTTGAACCAAACTCCTAAATGATTGATCGCTAAGCTTGTTCATTGCCGGAAACTAGTTTACTTGTTGGTGCTACGCCCGGCCTCTTATCTTTTTTATCGACTTGTATGAGATTGACATTTACAATCATTACTTGTCTTGATGACCAAATCACGACCAATGACGCCCCAAATTCAAGATCATGAGCTTCAATTCAATTCAATATTGCAGAATCGTGAGAATGAAGAAAACTCGGGAAAATCTTTTACGTACATAATGCGACCGAGCCGCTAAACTTTTCAATTGGTCGACTTGAATCCTAAGAATATTTATCCGGAAGTGTCATTGAGTCACGAACCATTTAATTTGTTCGATCAAGTCTGGAATATTTATCGAAAAATGCAATTGGATTCAAAAACGATGTTCGAAGGGCAATTTAAGGCTACCGCATATGCGATTTTAGAGTGCTTTATAGGGAATTCTAGGTACTTTTCGTCAAAATGATTTGATTTCACATTTCCGTCAGGACTTCATTGAATGGCTTGATATCGAGAGTAGCGATCCTCGTTAAATAGATGGGAAAATGGGGTACGGTTTGATTGATTATAAAAGATTTGAATTACGATATATTTTTCTTTCCACAAAAAAGAAATCTATTTTATTATTGGACCGCTCTCTCTATAGCATCGATTATCTCAATAGATCATGACCATCATCAAGTGGTTGCCTTTTGTCGAGAACGGGAGTTTAGGTGACCATCGTGGTAGCGACCGCGACGACATTATTGAAAATCGAGGTCCTAGCGAACCGGACCAAATAGAACCCATGCGCGTTCTCCTTTTTCTTTTTCGTGTCATCCGAGATTTCCGTCAAGCGCCTCGAGCTTAGATCATCGGTTTATAGAATCCAAAGCCATCAGACGGCGCTCGAGCCAAGACGGTCCGTTCAGTGAGCTCGCTAGCGCTGACACGTGTCGTTCTTCGATAGTGTCAATAGGTATCTATTGGGTTACCACGTGTCCGGGACATTGCTAAACGAAAATATCTCATCAAACCTACATATAATAATTTAAGCCAAAAGAGAAAATATCGCAAGACTCTCTCTCTCTCTCTCTCTCTCACTAACCTCCTCCGCAAAGCAAAGAAGACCTAATGGTAGCACAAACGAAAGCGATCATTGAGGCGATGCCCTTTCTCGAACCCCGAGACCGGCTATTGTCGGTTAAAGCGCCTCGCTTTCGAGATTCCTCCCACTCACAGCCCGGTCATGGGGCTGGCGGCAACCTGCTAAGGGTTACCGGCTACTCCCGGTAGCTTCCTTTGGTAGTAGCCCTCCTTCGTGCACATCTGCTTCTTCACCCCCGTCTCAACGCCACTCCCCTCCCCTGTTTTTCCCCTTTGTCCCCTGTTAACGTTTGATCCCCACCAAAAAAGATGATATTCCCCGTTTGATTCTCCTGTTCGCGTTCGATTTCTGGCCTCGGAAAGTCGTCGCCTCCCGGCTCCGTTTCCCGAAGGTAAATTCGATTTTTTTTTCCTCGCTCGCTCTTTGCTGGGTCGATTTCAAGACTTGTGTCTCCTTTCCGGGTCACTGTTGAGGATTTGTTAAAAAAATTAGGGAGAAATTGTGGGAAATCTAGCTCGTTTCACGGGATTACTGTTGTATGAATCGCCGTGGGTTGATGATGATGCTACTCGGACTGTCGATTCTATATTCTTGTGGAGGGTTGGAGTATGAGGATATAGTTCTTGAAATTGCGGATTGTGCAAGACTTGCTTCCATTTTTGGATAGATGAAGGACCTTGATTTTGCAGTTTATTTCCTTGCACTAAATGGGTTTCTTTTTATTTATTTATTTATTTGCCGACTGGAAAAAGTCGTGTGTTTTTTTAAGTTCCTTGTACTCTAGTTAGTTGTCGGTCAATATCCTACTTTTTCCTGGCTTTGCCTCACTCTGCCTGCGACCCCATTCATGCTTTACCAATTCCGATGGTTGGCAACTTCTGCTCGATTGCTTGTCAAAGTAAAATTCGACAACTTTTTTATTTTGTTCATGTTGGGTCCGCCCTAAATTTGCATCTGTGAATGGATATCTGTCTTGAGTTTTCTTTTTTTTGGGGTGCCTTTGATTTTGTAGTTTTGGACAAGGAAGAACTTGTAGCTTCGCAATGAAGACTACAAAGGGCAAGGGCCCGGCCAGGAGCTCTAGGGAAGCCTTGAAGCCTGTGGATGACAGGTTATACTCTTGCTGCTTTTGATCCGGGAACTTTTACCATTTCTGATTAATTTCCTGTAGTAAGATTATAGAGTACTTCAGGGGCTGGGCATATCAAGGCAACCGTCTCACTTAGCCTAGCAGTTACAGGAATGTGTTTAGTGGGGTATTGATAGCCTATGTTTCTCTGTTATTTTCAGAATAATTGGAAAGAGAAAGGCAGCCGCCAGGCCCGAAAGCAAGCGCAAACCTAAGAAGGAGAAACAGGCCAAGAAAGACCCTAATAAACCAAAGAGGCCTCCTAGTGCTTTCTTTGTGTTTCTGTATGTGTCTTCTTGTTCCCCTCCTTTTTGGGTTTGTTTTCAATTGTGCATGTGTTTTTATACGTGCTTATGTGTGCATTTGGGATGTATATCTTATTAATCTTGTGTTGCCACAGAGAAGAGTTTAGGAAAACTTTCAAGAAGGAGAATCCTAACATAAAGGCTGTATCAGCTGTAAGCACGTAATCTCTCACTATGTGCTGGTCCGCCATCCATTTGGTGTGATGCGTGACTGAAATTGATTTGTTGATTGAAATGTTTGAATGAAGGTTGGGAAAGCTGGAGGAGAGAAGTGGAAATCCTTGTCTCAGGCGGTAAGCATGACGTTTTCAAGATGCCTCTGTTAGCATATGCTTGCTGATAAGAAACGTCTTATAGTCTTGGGAGGTGATGTTCTAGCAAATAGGTGCTGTAATTTACCACCGACATTGCTTGTTTCGAAGGGCTTTTGGGGCCAATGATTCATGGCCTGTCTTCTCTTGGCGGGAGGTTTTTAGGCCTTTCGCCTCTAAGAATTTGGTTTATATCTAGATGCTTTCAAGTTTCTGATTGCAGTTTTCTTGCATCTTTTAAAGGAGAAAGCCCCATATGAAGCCAAGGCTGCAAAGAAGAAGGTCGAGTATGAAAAGCTGATGAATGCCTACAACAAGAAGCAGGTAAACTATCTTACAGTTATCTTGATAGCAACAAGTTTTTATGTTAACATTTACTGGCTATTAAACACCTTAATCTACTCACGGTGATAGGAGAGTGTGGATGACGAAGTTGATGAGGAATCAGAGAGGTCCAAATCCGAAGTGAATGATGAAGATGAAGCTAGTGCGGAGGTATCTTTTAATCTGTGGTTATGATTTCCAGCATTATTTTTGTTCCTAGATGTTACCATGGCATGGTTTTTGAGATGATTTATTGATCATCTTTCTGTCTTTCATCTCGGGAGTGAAACTCTCCTCGTGATTGTACTTATGCTGTTGGCATCACCGTGGCATATTTTAAATTTTCTTTTCACTACTAGTTGGTGATTGATATTAGTCGCACACTTTAAGTTTTAGAGCAGCTCGTTCATAGCATGGTCTGATGCATACGCCTCTCCATATATTAGTACTAGGCAAAGATGCCACACTGGAGAAGAAAGTATCAAGAAGGAGGGAAAAAGGAGGGGGAGGGGGGAGGTGAATTTTAAATTTCACAGCTGAAAATTTTTGTGGAACGTTTTCGGTCCATCATGAAACCGTTTTTGATCTCATATTGCTTTTACCTGATCATTATGCTCAAAAACCAGGATGTACAATAAATGGAGCCTATTGCAGGCGTTAGCATACAATCATGCATCTTGTCTCTTGCATTGGCTGGGGATTGATCCAATCTTGCATATTTGTTGTGGGCTGTAGGAAGGTCAAGAGGATGAGGAAGAAGAGGAGGAAGATGATGATGATGATGATGAGGACGACTGAAGAAGGATGGTGTGGAACTCCCTGTTGAATAGGTCCATCTTGTGGACAAAGTGGACAATTCTGGAGTATAGGTATACAAGGTGTCGAGCTCGCATGTGGCACTTCTGGTTCCGGAGTCTGCAGTCTCTTTTCTTTTTTTGATATGGCCAGATTCTTATGGCTTGTTGTATAACATGTTCTGGTCCTCGGAAAGTGCTTGTTGTTACCCAAGTAACATAATCTATCTTATGTCGCTGCTGTTTATTGTCTAGCATTATGTTGCTCTTGGTTGGCTAGTTTCATGACAATGCATGTGCAAGAGCTGGCATATTTTGCTCTTCTATTTTCTGCCTTTTGTACTGTAGAGTTGTGCTTTTCCAGTAGAATAGTCGACTCCGATGACGAAAGCTGGCCGATCATCAGTCTTATTTGGATCCTTGGATGCACAAGACACGCGAGCGTTTAGTAGGGGGGCAATATGTCACGTTTAGCAAGACTAGTATGAAAACAGAGAATTGTTTATAGTAACCTATCATTCTTTGTCACTCCTGACATATGTTTATACATATCGTTATTTAATAATGGGCGACGAATATTATCTTATGTGAGTTTATTTCGTTCTTGCTGACGTCGATGACTGGAATAGGACTCTCTCTCTCTCTCTCTCTTCATGTTAAGCGGCAGGGACCGTCTTTAATGCATAGTCAAGATTCCGGGGCATTGCTCCTGGTCTTCCTTAAGAAGGTAGAGAATGAAATCCAATTGACAACGTTTCAATACATTAGTATGAAGATACCTCGAAAGAATTTCCAATCTATTGGAAATTTCTTGATGAGCGAAGAAAACAGCTGAAAACTCTCCAACTTTAAGATATCTGCTCCTGCATTTTGCATAATCTCTTGTACAAAACAGAGAGCTACGAGGTCGCTACCTGAACATTCGTCGTTTTGCATTGAAGATTATAGTCTGAGTGCACCAAAGAAGCCACTGGGCTTTCCACTTCCATGTAAAAGAATATGAATATACATACCCCAAGTTATATTGATCACACATCTATATACAATTCTAAATGGGTATACTATTCTGAATGGGTTGCAACTAGCCATGTGATGAATAAACCTATGCACAGTGATGTATTATCTACAAGCACAATCTATGTCCAAGTACGAACTACACTGAAAAAATCATCAGAAATGAGGATTGTACGAGACGTGCACGGGATCTGGGACTATGAGAGGAAGCTTCTGTACGTACATAACCAGTCTCTTCATGTTCTCTCTGGCGATGGAATTCGGGTCAATGATTTCGACTCTGGTCATATATATCCAGAGGTCACCAGAGTCGACTCTCTTGAGACTGTCTCGGCAGAATGGGCAGGATTGAGACCTGGCGCGCCTAAAGTAACCACGCAGATGAAACATATATCAATGGAACTAGTAATTCAACTCCAATCAAGCAAATGACATGACCCATCAAGCACTACCAGCATGACTCAAAATCTTTATGTCCAACTTATAATAATCTTCAAGACGATGGAGTGATGAAATCTAGATTTAAAGTTGATCTTACACCTTGACATGGCAAAGAAAGCCTTCCATGACTATTCTATCATTGGAGAGAACCAGTGCTGAATACATGTGGCGAAACGTCTTTCTAAATTCAGTGAAAGACTGCTCTAAGACAGAGGATGTGCACATTCGAGTTTACATTTTTTGGGCAGGTCTAAATCACACGGCCTCCAAACTATTGTAGCGTCCAATCCATGCACCAGAATGTAGCAATGCACAGATTTTTTTCTTATACATGAAATAACTTACCAATTACGATAACACTTCATGCACATAGAATGATTGCAATGCGGCAGTACGATCTTGCTGCTCATCTCCATGCAAATACCACATTCCTCTTCTCTCTCAATATCAATTTCAGATAGCTTTCCCTTGTCAAGTTCATCTTTTCTTTTATACCTGGCGGCACACACTTCTTTTTGTTTCCTCTCTTCCACGTCAGTTATTCCTCCGTGAAGTTGCAGGAGAGAGGGAAATATCACACCTAGTGATGAAAAGTGAAGATTGATGTAGGATTCAGGCGAAGTCCTCTTTGAGATAGTATATACAAAATTCCAATAGTACTACGAGTGGTATTGAGAGTGAAGGAAAGAGCCAGAACTTCATTCCACTTACCGTAGAACTCTTTAATGCTAGCTTTCCTTTCATGTATAGACACGGTGGTCTTGCCATCTACATAAGCCTGTGATCATTACCATAGAATCAGCATATCCTTGAACAGAAGAGAAGCTTTTTTTTTTAGCTTCATTCCATCATTTGGCACAAGGAGACAGCCGCTACTTCGTTAAAGAACAAAAGAAATCAAGAAAGTTCAGTCTACCTTGTAAATGAGAATCCTAAGAAATCCTAAGGTAGCGGCGAGGTGGCAATCAGTCCACTGAACGAGAAACAGCAAAACGCGAGCAGCTGGGCTATAGGATAATCTCATCTGAAGACAGGCACCATCGTATTCCTGAGGGTAATCTGAAGCTCTGAGGTTCAAAGAAAAAGCAGTACTAGTTAGCTTCTGTGATCGTCAGCCTCGGCGCAATGGCATACGCGAAATTCTCAAAAGATTCACGATACACCATGTTGGATCAATCCAAGAAAAACACGCAGCAAAAGCTAGTGTCGGTGACGGAGTAATTAAGCAGATAATAAGGACTAAAGAGCTCAATTCACAGGCAGGGAGCGAGGACATGGACGAAGGCACATCACACGTTGAGGGGTCAACAAGATCTATTTCACCGCAGGACCATTTAGATAACTCCCACACAGACACGCAACAGTCTCTTAAACGAGCGCTAATTGCTGGCTTTCAATTTCTCAACAACAAAAGTTTCAGTATCTGAATGGGAACTAGAATTTGCTGCGACGCGGAAGAAAAGAGATTGTACAACATAGTTGCAAGCTTTCACCTCCAATTTCAAAGAGAACCCAAAAGTAAAACACCAAAAAGAAAAGAAGGTTCCTTTAATAAACCCCCAAAAATATATCAAGTACAAGAAGAAGACCCAGATCAGGAACTGGAGAAGAAAGCCGTTTTACAGAGTATTGGCGAACTGAATGTCAGCCTCAAGCGACTTGAGGGAGTCCTTGAACGATTTCCGCATCTCTCCCCGGCTTCCTCTCCACAAATTCCCATTCAACGACAGAAACGACTCCAAAGCAAAAAAGCCCCAGCGCTAGCAGCAACAGTCCTCGTCCACCATCATCTCCACTGGCGCATCCACGAACAACGAACCGCCAATCGTCTCCGAACCAGTCCGCTCGCGAGAGCAAAAGCGAAGACACCCTCTCTCTGTCTCTCGCTCGTATGGACACGAGAGGCCTCAGAACATCGAGGGAGTGGCGTTTCAGAGAGAGAGAGAGAGAGAGGTGGGGGGTTACTTGGCTTTCGCTTGGTTCCCACGTAACAGTGTCGCTCAGCTCTCCCCTCACCAGCACTTCTATTTATATCGATGATTGATTAGTTTAATCCAGCGCAACTGGAGAGAGAGGGAGGGCGTTGAAATTACGAAACTGCCCCTGAATTTCCCTCCGAAATCCGTCGTCCGCCCACCCGCGCCGGGCCCGACCGACCCGGATCGCGGCGGCGGGTCCAAAATGGAGGTACATGAGCGGTTTTAGTATTCTCCCCTAAAAGAATTTGATAATGCGTACCATCAATTTTTAATTTATGTTTACATCCATGATTTTAATCGGTTAATAATGATTATCGATAGTCGACCAACGTGATTATTAATTAGTTCTCGATGACCGTGACGTGCCCCTCTCAACAAACATACAAATACGAGCGTCGTCGAGGAGTGGCGAGGAATACCCAATTGAGGAAGATTGATCAATAGACATGGTCCTGGTCATCAGACGATTGAAAAACCGTAAGGCATAGATGTTGACATTCTTATGATGAAGGGTCATCGACCGTCGTGCGGAATTGGCATCGACATTGGCAAGGTTCGCTAATGGACGAAGTAGAGGCTTGACTGTTTTATGATTTAGCAAGCGTTGGGAGCAAAGAGAAGAAATTGAGAACGTGAAATATCATTATGGAGAGTGTAGTCTGTAACCGTGCTTAGTATGAAAACTGCTAATGAACAGTAGTGATTAGCGAGTTGGCATGTGATTAAGCGAAAGATATTTTAAATAAACCCCAAAAATAAAATAAAAAAAAGAAAAAGAAATTAGGAACAACATAGACAATGAGACCCCCAATAAAAAAGAAGAAAAGGAAAGAAAGGGGGTACCTGTGTCGCCTTTAATAAAAACAAAGGAGGGAGAGAGAGAGAAGAAAAGGGAATCGCCAGCCGCATCACATGACTTGCGCGTGATTGTCGTCGGTGGTCGCCATTACCCTTTGCGGCCTGTCGTTTTGTTGCGATTTGCTAAGTTTTGTTTTTATCTCCATTTCGTACCACAAATCTTTCAAATGTGAAAAGAAATCAAGAGAATTTTCTCCTTCTAAGAGAGAGAGAGAGAGGGATTTGGCCAAATTTCCCTTCTATGATTCATGTACATGTAATTGACATAAGAGTCTTGCTAATGAGTGATCTAGAACATTTGTTAGATGTACTTAACGAATGAATATTTTGATTTACAATACAATGATTCAACATAACACGAGAGAGACAATGAGTTGAAAATTGCAATGCTCCCTTAAATGGGTTTCAAATGAAGTATCTTCTGGATGCTCATTAACGAAATTCTTGACATAATACTATAAATCATCGAGGTTACTAAAGCGAGTCGAAGACGTTAAATTTTTTTTAACAAATTTAGACTAAGAATTAGAATGAGATGGCAATAAAAATTCTATAAGTTTATAGAGAAAATCATATATGCTTTGGTGTCGATTATTATCATGGGTCAAATGACTTTACGTCTTAGGGTGCAATTGAGTTGAGTTGAGTTGATATAGCACCGAATGTGAGCTTGATTTGAATTCATGATTCGAATCTCAAAACTCAATTCAATCTTGATAGAGTACTCTTTTGCTGCAATACTTGGCATACATACTTGAGCTTGATTGACTGGATTTGAAGTATGTACTGTTGGAGGTTTATTTGCAAAACAAACCAAGTGCTAGTCCCACATAGAGAAAGTTGGAGTAAGTGGGCCACCTTAAAAGTGTGGGGCTTCTCTTGTGAACCTAAAGGAATGATAGGGTGTGGGCTAGTCCTCACCATACCCGCGTGCGGGTGCGCGAATAATTGCGCGATTATTAGGCGTACTTAGCACGCTTGCGCGCCCGCGATTAAATTAGCACTAATCACTTTGTTATTTTAATTTTATTTTCAGTATTTTGTTTTGAGAAGATTCAAAAATTATTTATAAATTCGAAATTTTATTTATTAATTTCGAATTTTGTTTGTGTCTTTTCAAGACAATTTTTGCAAATTATACCTGTTCGGTTTGCAACCTTTCACAAAGAGTTGCATTTGTTCGGTTTTAAAAAGTCTCTTCTAGAAAAAACTGCAGCCATTCTTTTCAGTTGTTCCGAAGAGAAACCTTGGAGAAATACTAGAATTGTTATATAGTATTCTTGTTTAAGACTTTGTTGTACCCTGGAGGAAATTTGCCGGTGACCATTAGCAACTTTGTGGGGCAAATAGATCCTTAAAGAAAGTGATATCACGCCTCAAAGTCTGACCTTATTACTCGAAATCTTCTGACTTCATTGTTCCACCCCTTTCAAAGCCATATTTTCCCAACATGTACAACTCAACATACTCCACTCGAAACCGGACCGATCGAGCGTGAAAGAAGAAGCAGTTTTAAGTTAGGGTTTTGACATTTGGGGTTGAAGATTGTCGCGACCTCCCCGAAGTGCACCACCTAGGGTTCGGCTAATGGATTGCTAAGTATTACTTAACTCGAGCTCTCCCAAGCTCATACCAATTCGCGACTTAGGTTTCACTTTTTAAGTATGCAAAGTCAATTTCAAAAGGAGTCGCCACTCATCTATTTACGTTGGGTCGATTAGAAACCCATGTAAAGCACCGGGAGCTGTACTTTACCCATACGAACCAGAGATTTTGAATTCGGGGACTTAAAAACCTATTTCTTCTATTTAAAAAAATAATTTGCAGGCAGCTTGAATTGATTTTAACCTCATTCCCTAATATGCATGGTGACCACACGAGTGCACAAACATTAATGTAAATGCTTAATGAAGTAAAATAATAAACAAAGATTATCCAATGAAACCAATCAACAAAAAGGATTTTTGGTTTTTTTTTTAATATATGAATGCAATGCATGTAATGAAAAACTTAATTCTATATGCAACTATCTTAATGCAACTAATTATCTGTGGTTAAGTAATATCTAATTTGAACTAGGAACTAAACTACATTAATCCTTAATTTAAACTAAAATTTTATCTTAACTACATATAATATCTTAGAATATGATAACTAAACTAATATGCAAATGCATGAAAATCTAATCCTAATGACATGACCTAACATGGCATAAAACATGCAAATCCTAAATTAACTTGGACTAAATGACATGCTATTTAATTAAATGACAAGCAAAAATGTATTTTTTTGGCATTTATTTATTTAATGAAAATTCGAAATTAATAAACTAATAAAATATACAAACCTAATCTAACATGATTTCTAAGTTTCTAAATGTGATATCCTATCATGATATGGAATTTAACATAACTAATCTAAATGTTAAATAAAATCTAAAATGCAAACTAATATAAAATGATTTATGCTATGGCATGCTTATGAAATATTTTTAGGTTTTTATTGAATTCCTAATTAAAAATGCCTAAAATTAAACAATCTAAAGCAAAATACTTTCCAATTAAACTTAGGAAATAACTTACGTTGAATCCTATTCTTATTTGGAAAAGATATTTAGCTAGACTAACATGCAATGTTATTATGCAAATCTAATCTACTCATGCAACTTAATCTAGACATGCAATCTACAAAAATATCAATTCAAATCAAACAACGATCAAAACAAACAAAATCCAGGCCAAACACGATATCGGACCACGTGAGATACAATCCATGTTCAATCAAAATTTGGAAATATTTCGGCGAATTGTATCTCGGGCATGAGATCGGATTGACCAATTTTTCATGTGGTCGTGAGTCGTATCTCGAGCATGAGATTGGACTATCGACCAATGCACGTTATTGATTAGGATAGAATTTCCCAATTTAACTAAATACCTAAAAATCTTGCGAAAACACATGTTAGTCGAAATATTTTAAGATTAGGTAAATTATCTATAAATTGAAATAAGATAACTGAGATATTTTACCTAATCTCTCCAGATCAACCTTTCCGATTTGAATGGATTAGGACAATGAATCACGAACGCAGCTATGGTGCTCGCCGACAAGGGTTGACACGGAAGTGAAATGGCGAGGCTCGCGGTGAGAACTTCTCCGCAAGAAACGCTGGCTTGTACCCGAATTATTCACATTCTCTTCGACTGGATTGCGAGTACACTGCTTTCACGTTCTTTTCTACCTTTTTTTTTGCCGTTGAAAGAGCTTCTCTCTTTTTCTTTCTGTTTCTCTCTTTGGAGCACCCTTTTGTCGACTTTTCAACAGCTTTTTTTGGTGACCAAAAGAAGACTTTGTGGCAGAAGACTCCGTGAGAATTTATTTGTTTTCCCCCTTGCTCTTTTTTTCCTTTCTTTCGTGGATGACTTGCCCCCACGATCTTTTCTCTCCAAAAACTCCCCTCTTGGCCGAATGCCTCTCACCTTCTCTCTAATTTCCTTAGCTCTTCAATTTTTCCGCCGAAGAGCTTCCCCTTACGCTCGTCTCCACCCTCTCTATTTATAGAGGGGTAGAGCTCGCCTCAAATTTTTTTTGAAAATTAAAGAGATCGGCATATATGATATCCTTTGCAAGATTGGTGCATATCAATTAGCTTCAAATCTCCTTGCGGATCGAGCATGACTCCAATCCAATATTTATCCATTGAATATGTTGAAACCAACAAAATCTCCATCTCAATTTGAATTCCACGCCTTCTAGAAACTCCTCCGATTACACGTGCGGCGACACGTGGTAAGACCATGCGATACAAATTCAAAATTTAGGTGTCAACAGCTGCCCCTCTTTGAAGGTGAGCTTGCAGAGATTGCGTTCAAAGACAAAATGATACCTAAATTTTAAATATACAAAAACTATGCATGCTGTGATGAATTTTTTTGTAAATGTAGACCTCAATGAGTCCACACTCATTTTTTCATTGTTATGCAAATGCAGAGATAGAAAACATAGATAGAAAACATACCTGTAGCTACTTACCTGGGCACTTGAAAAAGTAAACTTCAGATACGAGATTGTTTAGACAAATATCTTGAAAATTCTCAGAGATACTTGAAACTGCAATTAGATGTCTGAATTATTTTGAAAATTCCCTTCGGATTTTCGTAAAAACTAATACTTGAAACTCCAATCAAGTATTTCAAAAAGATAGAAAATTCCCTTCGGATTTTCTAAAAAGATACCTGAAACTCCAATCAGGTAATAGACTCGAAAATTCCCTTCGGACTTTCGAGAGAAAAAATGAAATAGGTTCAAAAGTTCCCTTCGAACTTTCGAAAAATGTACCTGAAACTCCAATCAGGTAATTGACTTGAAAATCCGAGAAAATAGTGAAATTGGTTCGAAAACTCCCTTCGGACTTTCGAAAAAGGTACCTGAAACTCTAATCAGGTAATTGACTTGAAAATTCCCTTCGGACTTTCAAGGAAAATATGCCTGAAACTCCAATCAAGCATTATAGAATATTGAGACAAATGTGAAGCCTCGAAGAACAAACTCTAGCAATCTTCAGTCTTTAAGGGAACATTACCTGTCAGACACAATTAGAGCAAAACAACATATGCATTCATCAAGGCATACATTTCAATCAAGTTTTTTTTTTTCATATGTGATGGTTTTATCATGTTTGCATCCTCAAATGTCCACTGGGGAAGAAATCGAGATCATTTTCATTTATAGTGTGGATTTCTTAAGAATGACAAATGAGATACCTTTGGTTAGAAAGGGCTTTCACTTACTCTCATTGGATAAAGACTATTTGAGAGTCGCTTTATCTCGCCATCATCATGTCGACAAGGGTCCAAGTACTCTCGCAAGCAGTACGACTTTACCAATCTGAGAGGTCTTTTAATAGGACTGTAACATAGGTTTGGTCAATGGCTAAGCAAATGGGACTCTGAGTCAAGGCTTAGAAAGAAAGTCTTCAACGAATATTGCCAAGTCTACAAGTCAAGAACCCTGCAAATGCAATAGAAACAGTCTTGCTCGCACTTCTTCGAGTTAAGCTTAAAACAATAGGAACCTCACATTAATTCAAGTGCCATAATCAGAAGAGACTTTGATGGGATGTAATGTAGAATTGGCTCAAGGGTGAGAAATAATTGGATAAGTAGGCTCATAGATGTGTATGAGATGAAAAGCTGATGATCAGTTACTGGGGATTTTTCTCAGGCTTAACTTTCGAGTTTCTGACTTTGCTTTACTGGGGATGCTATATAATGTCAAATTCACTGGGGACTATTGACAAGGTTGCCTCATTTAACATTTTTTTTTAGAATCCGAACACAGCTTTTTTTGGGGGGCAGATTTGAGCCTTTGGCTCCAACTTCTACGGGCATCGGCCTTGCTTTTACCAGGCATACTGCTTTTTCTTGCCCCTAGGTTCTTTAACTTTCTTTTGGATTTGGGCATTGGCCTTGCTTTTACCAGGCTCACTGCTTTTTTATGCTCCATTTGCACTTTTTTTCTTTTTTCTTGATCTATCGACTAAATTGGACAAGTGTGATTAATACGACGTCTTGGGCTGACATCCCATGATGTGACGCTTGTACTCTACTAATTCTGATGACCTTGATTTTTTTTGCATGCCCCAGTGTAAGATATCATCATCCATGTGGGTTTAATTTAAAAAGAAATTACAGTCTCAAAGTGGCTAGCAAAGGATAAGAGTGTTTAGGATATAAGAATAAATGCTCTTCATCATCCCTAAGGCACTTGATTTAATACTCTATTCCACATGTAAAAGCAATACTCAAAGATTAATGCAAGTGAAAGCAATAAAATTTCTATTCATTTTTTACCTTTTAACATCAATGATGTAAATGTACCTCCAATTTGCCCCGATTTAGGGTGATTCTTGACAGGGGTAGTATGAAATGAAACTTCACAAGTGTTTGGGCTCCAAATAGGTAATTAATGGATCACTGCAGTGTTTTAGGTAGAGAAATGAAATGCCTCTCATCATTTCGGCTATCGTACCTTTCGCGAGAGAACTCTTCACCTTGCAGACATGGAACTTTATACGCACATCTCACAAGTGTATAAGTAAAGGACTGTGTATGAATAGGGCTTGTCTTTCGTCATTCCGATGCCACTCATTTAACATTCTCAATCGATTCATCAAACCGATTTATTTTAACAATCCTTAATGGGAATGATGAATGAAACAAGCAAAATCATCATGCAAAATTTTCAGCAGATATGAGCATAATTCATTTCACCCAAACAACATGATCATGATTTCAAGTTCAAAAGAAACTTATTGGAAATGAAAGTCCATTGGCCGCTTTTGTGTGTGAACTCAATCCTTGACGCCGCATTTCTGTTCTCCCATCAATGCGTTGTCTCCGCCAAATTGGAAAATTGCCCCGCAGTTCTGCATGTTAACATTTGCAAATTATTTTCCTTCAGAAGTGTTACCTCTTGATCGGACAAAAAGAGTTAGGTTCTGGCACATGAAGCAAATAAGTCAGAAAAAAAAAAACAGGGATTATCCAACATGCATTTTTTCTTTTTTCTTTTTGAAAAGAAAATTTTTTTAAATTTTTTTTGAACAAGGAAACATGAAGAAACCCAGCCCTCAGAATTCTCCTTGGATGATTTTTTTTTTCACTGTTGGATATCATCACCGGGCCAGTTTGGTATACTTCAACATGCCCTCAAAAAATAAAAACAAACTTGTAATTTCATTGAATATAATCGAATGAATTACATTATTGAAATGAAAAATGCAACTATTCAAACCCTATTCAAATAATCGAAATCCTAGAAAGCAACAAAGACTCCTTTGCAGAGGAGTATGGCCATTTCTCTATTCTGTGACTCCATTTGCACTTCCAACATTGTTGGGGAGGGGATTATGCTCGATATTTGGTTGACCAGTGCTGAAAGAGAATGCCTTCGTATCCAGGAGGTCCTGAACTCTGTACTTCAAGGTGTAGCAGTCATCAGTGGAATTCCAACCTCGCCCATGTGATACTCACACTTCTTGGATGGGTTAAAATTTGTGAATCGCTCGGGGTTCGGGCGTTTAGGCTCACTTAAAAGTAGCCATTTCTTTGGAGGATTGGTAAAACCTTGGATAACGGCCTAGGCAGAGGCATAAAGTTCCTCTTATTACCTTGTGGTCGATCGGTGTATGAGCGTCCTCCGCCTTGTTGCCTACCAGTGTCACGAGCTGGTTGAGAGTAGGCCACATTCACTTCAGATGCAAACTCTTTATCTTTTTTGAAAACAAATTTCTTGAAAGAGGTAGCCTGCTCCATAGCCCAACCATCACGCAAAGCGATCTCAATACGTTCTCCTACAGGAATCAACTCAGCCAAGGATTCAAAACGAGATCTTAACACTCGATTGCGGAACTCAAATGGCAAAGACCTCATAAACATGTCTAGCATCTCCTTTTCAGTCAGCTCGGGGGTGATTTACGCAGCCACAGCTCTCCATCTCATGGCATAAGCCTTGAAAGTCTCGGTCTTCTTTTTCTCAAGGCCAATCAAATCCTCACGTGATGGGGCCACATCCATGTTAAATTTGTATTGACGGATGAAAGCATTAGATAAATCCTCCCAAGTCTCGAGCAAATTAATCTTTTTTACAATGAACCATTATAAGGCAGGTCCAGTTAATCTATCTTGGAAAGTATGGATCATGAGTGGCACGTTGTCAGCATACGGTGCCATCCTCATTGTGTAGTACTGCAAATGGACCTTAGGACAAAAAAGGCCTTCATACTTGTTAAACTCTGGTGCCTTGAACTTCTTAGGGACCTGGACCCTAGCAATATGAGCAAGACCTCGTGGGAACTGATCTTGAAAACCTTGCATTTGTCGAATTTTCTCTTCAAGCTTAGCAATGCGCTTAGCCTCATCACTCCTTGGCAATTCAGAAGATGTCTCGGTCTTATCAGTCATGGCCGGAGGAATATTATCAGTCAGGACTGCTTCATTCTCAATTGAAGAGGTGCCGATATCAACATTCTTTCCTCTATCCATATGCCCTGTCGGAGCAAATTCATTAGGTAGCACGACCTCGACCCTCTTGAATGTATGCAGACAGGGTGGAAATGCTTGTGTTTAGAGAAACAACTTGTTTAGAGAGGTTATCGAGGACATTCAAGACTGTCTTCATCTCAGTTTCAAGCACGGCAACACGAGTTTGTTCATTTTGGTCGGCCATCCTTGCTCTTGCTCTTGATCTTGTGATAATGGGTGAACGTGAACGCTCCGTAATCACCTAAAAAAGACAAAACTAAGGATAAGTGTGTGACCGAGAGAAAGGTCGATTCATGACTCAACTTAATTAGCACCTCTTATCTTCCTTTTTTTTTTTTAAATGACATCTTCTTCTTTTTTTTATATAGAAAATAGTGACCTATCACACACTAGCATATAATTGAAAATTTTGATTTCATGGAAACTTTTTTCTTTTTCTTTTGCTTTTTTTAAAAGTAAAAAAAAAATCTTAATGATATTTAGTTTTGACTCAAAAACCATTACAAAGACCTTACTGACCTGGACTTATCATGGACCGACTGAAAACAAAAAAATGAAACTCAGAGAATAGGGATAGAAAACTTACTTTACAAGTAGATCAAATGCAATCACATAGACATGTGCATGAAGGGTGCAACCCGATTTCTACTCTAAAGGTTTAACAAAGTGGAGCCACAAGGATGATCGGACTAGCCGCAGGCACGCGTACTAAGTCGAGTCCTTATGACTCAGGCACAGTCGAAGAGTCGACCCGGGTCGCAAGCTTGCGGACAGGGGTGGATACTCTTGACACCAAGAAAGAAACTTCGGGGTTGAGCTAGGCGACTCGTACCGCGGGCATGCGGTCGGAGTGGCATCTACCTCAACACCATCCTAAGTAATCCTATGCGGCCTTGGTCCAGCAGCAGGTTATGTGTGCAAAAGTGTAGTGCTAAAGCTATCAAGCATGCACAACAGTTAATATCAAACAACACTTCCAAATAGAGCAATTAAACAATCAAAACAAAGATCAACCTGCAAAAACAATCGACACATGTGTTAGGGACATAAATGGAATTTTCACCCCCAATCAATTTTTGAAAAGAAGAAAACAAGCCTAAGTCCACTAGAGTTCTTTGAACCAAGTCCCCAGCGGAGTCGCCAAGCTGTCGCGACCTCCCCGAAGGTGCACCACCTAGGGTTCGGCTAATGGATTGCTAAGTATTACTTAACTCGAGCTCTCCCAAGCTCATACCAATTCGCGACTTAGGTTTCACTTTTTAAGTATGCAAAGTCAATTTCAAAAGGAGTCATCACTAATCTATTTACGGTGGGTCGATTAGAAACCCATGTAAAGCACCGGGAGCTGTACTTTACCCGTACGAATCAAAGATTTTGAATTCGGGGACTTGAAAACCTATTTCTTCTATTTCAAAAAATAATTTGCAGGCAGCTTGAATTGATTTTAACCTCATTCCCTAACATGCATGGTGACCACACGAGTGCACAAACATTAATGTAAATGCTTAATGAAGTAAAATAATAAACAAAGATTATCCAATGAAACCAATCAACAAAAAGGATTTTTGGTTTTTTTTTTAATATATGAATGCAATGCATGTAATGAAAAACTTAATTCTATATGCAACTATCTTAATGCAACTAATTATCTATGGTTAAGTAATATCTAATTTAAACTAGGAACTAAACTACATTAATCCTTAATTTAAACTAAAATTTTATCTTAACTACATATAATATCTTAGAATATGATAACTAAACTAATATGCAAATGCATGAAAATCTAATCCTAATGACATGACCTAACATGGCATAAAACATGCAAATCCTAAATTAACTTGGACTAAATGACATGCTATTTAATTAAATGACAAGCAAAAATGTATTTTTTTGGCATTTATTTATTTAATGAAAATTAGAAATTAATAAACTAATAAAATATACAAACCTAATCTAACATGATTCCTAAGTTTCTAAATGTGATATCCTATCATGATATGGAATTTAACATAACTAATCTAAATGTTAAATAAAATCTAAAATGCAAACTAATATAAAATGATCTATGCTATGGCATGCATATGAAATATTTTTAGGTTTTTATTGAATTCCTAATTAAGAATGCCTAAAATTAAACAATCTAAAGCAAAATACTTTCCAATTAAACTTAGGAAATAACTTACGTTGAATCCTATTCTTATTTGGAAAAGATATTTAGCTAGACTAACATGCAATGTTATTATGCAAATCTAATCTACTCATGCAACTTAATCTAGACATGCAATCTACAAAAATATCAATTCAAATCAAACAACGATCAAAACAAACAAAATCCAGGCCAAACACGATATCGGACCACGTGAGATACAATCCATGTTCAATCAAAATTTGGAAATATTTCGGCGAATCGTATCTCGGGTATGAAATCGGATTGACCAATTTTTCATGTGGTTGTGAGTCGTATCTCGAGCATGAGATCGGACTATCGACCAATGCACGTTAATAGAATTTCCCAATTTAACTAGATACCTAAAAATCTTGCGGAAAACACACGTTAGTCGAAATATTTTAAGATTAGGTAAATTATCTATAAATTGAAATAAGATAACTGAGATATTTTACTTAACCTCTCCAGATCAACCTTTTCGATTTGAATGGATTAGGACAATGAATCACGAACGCAGCTATGGTGCTCGCCGACAAGGGTTGACACGGAAGTGAAATGGCGAGGCTCGCGGTGAGAACTTCTCCGCAAGAAACGCTGGCTTGTACCCGAATTATTCACATTCTCTTCGACTGGATTGCGAGTACACTGCTTTCATGTTCTTTTCCACCCGTTTTTTGCCCCTAAAAGAGCTTCTCTCTTTTTCTTTCTGTTTCTCTCTCTAGAGCACCCTTTTGTTGACTTTTCAACAGCTTCTTCTGGTGACCAAAAGAAGACTTTGTGGCAGAAGACTCCGTGAGAATTTATTTGACTTCCCCCTTGCTCTCTTTTTCCTTTCTTTCGTGGATGACTTGCCCCCACGATCTTTTCTCTCCAAAAACTCCCCTCTTGGCCGAATGCCTCTCACCTTCTCTCTAATTTCTTCTGCTCTTCAATTTTTCCGCCAAAGAGCTTCCCCTTACGCTCATCTCCACCCTCTCTACTTATAGAGGGGTAGAGCTCGCTTCAAAATATTTTCGAAAATTAAAGAGATCAGCAAATATATGATATCCTTTGCAAGATTGGTGCATATCAATTAGCTTCAAATCTCCTTGCGGATCGAGCATGACTTCAATCCAATATTTATCCATTGAATATGTTGAAACCAACAAAATCTCCATCTCAATTTGAATTCCACGCCTTCTAGAAACTCCTCCGATTACACGTGCGACGACACGTGGTAAGACCATGTAGTACAAATTCAAAATTTAGGTGTCAACAAAGATGAACAAGAACAATGTTGTATTGAAAGTGAGAAAGACACAAATGGTTTTTATAGACATCATGGATTCTGTGTATTTTTGACCAAGCGGATCGGGTCATTGAAGTTGGACCCTGCTTGTTGGCCTGCCTCTTCCTTGGTGATATGGAGTTTCGTAGATTTAAAGTCAAATTTTCATAAAGTTTTTAGTAATTTTGACAAAATTGAGTGTGCGTCCGTGTAATTTAATCTTATAGTTATCACACTTAGCACTTTCCGAGGAAACTTGTTTTGTTTTATTAGAGCCGCTAACATTCCGGTAGCAAGTGCAATGCACATGGTTTTTCAGGACAATAAATGTATATTCTTCTCTCTCTTTTCGGAAATCTCTCTTTTTCCATTAATTTCCACAAAATGAAAAAATTAATAAAAATGGAGAAATTTTTTAAGAAAATAAACAATAAAAAGCTGCGGAAAAAATATTAAAATTTGACGAATATATTGGTAGAATTAATAAGATAATTTAAGAAAAAAGTACAATTAAGTAAAATGTAAAATGTCTCAATAACACAAAAAAAAATGGATACGGAATCAATGGAAAAAAGGGTTTGTAAAAATATAAAAAAATCACCTTAGATTTCTGTTTATAATTTTTTTATTGATTTTTTTTTTCGTATAGTAGTATTTCGGTTTATTTAGCTTTTTGATGCTGTATATTTATCCATTTTGCGGTAATTACAGGTAAATAAAGATTTCCTTAAGCATGAGAAGAAAATATATTCTCACCCTTTAAAAGTCACGTTCATCATCGTAACAATAACGAGAGAGCTTATAAGGTATTGTCCAATAGTTTAAAGTTCGTGATGAAGGCATATATTAATCTCGAAATTCATGGGGATTTTGTTAAATTGTTCTTAACTCTCATAAAATAATTTTTTTCCCCTTATCTGATTCCTGCGTGTGCTGAACAATTCATATGATTCCATCAGTACTTGTGCATCGCACGGAATCAGTCTTTCAACACGGAATCTTCTTTTGACCCCTCAAGTAACTCATACCCGAGCAGCACCAATGTTTGTATGCCAGCAAGAAGATCAAATATATAATGTCGAAATCACAATTAAGAATCTAATTCGGGCTATCAAAAGCAGATTAAATTACCTAATTCTTTATTGGTTTTGCATTATTATTATAATAATCGTTAGGTGACAAGGACGTGCCAACCAACCAAAAAAGATGATGAGGAAACAAGGATAGCCACTTTGGCTTTATTTGTTGTGTGTTAAGCAACCATTTGCTTGCAGGACCGACACACTCCCTATCTGCTAATTTCCTTTTATATAAAAAAAAACAAGAAAAATACGACAAAATCCAAATCTTAAATTTGTTCACGGTGACCCAAATACTCTAAAATTCAAATGTATAGATATGTGATATATATACTCTCTATTTTCCATTCAAGACATACTTATCGTATTATTATAACTTCAATATCTTTCAAGAGTATTTGTGTCACAATTGACAAGTTTAGAATTTTTAACGATATGAAAAAGTCAAGAATATTTATGTCACGTGAGAAATGATTTGGATTTTTTGTGGCGTTAATAATAATAAAAAAAACATGTCGGGTTATCTGAACTAAGTACTAAATACCACTTTCATTAGTTTTTAAAACAACAAACTCAAAAAAAAAAAAAAAATATTTGCAGATAATGTACAACGATTAACCTGTACGACAATCAACGTTTGGAAAATCGTGAAATTGTCCAATAAATAGGTTCTATTTGCATTCATGCTAGGGTGGCACGGCACAAAAATACAGACCTTTTGTTGTTAACCGAAAAGAAAGAAAGAAAGAAAGAAATCCGGATTACATCAAGATATTGTGGAAATGACTTAGAAATGGTACGAATTTCCTATCCTTGGACGCACGTCTTTCCTATCCTTGGACGCACGTCTTTATCCGGATGCCATGTCTGAATGTGGATGCTATGGAGGAAGGACAAGCTGAGCTGACTGCCAAGCGACTACTCCCACCACAGAGATTGACGTACGGCCCTATGGGATTCTTGGGCGATCCAAGATTAATTATACTTTGGGTGCAGGTAGTTTAGCTAGCACATCAATCATGACAATAAGATATTCCTTGCGCACTCGCCACTTCATTAGGGTTGCGTATGCTTTATGCAAAGGGGGACCATTGGAGGAGATGGTGTGACCAAAGATTAATTAAGTGAGGTGTGCGGCGTCTTTCGATCTTAGTGGCGTTGGAGGTGAGGAGACTAGGCCCCTTTTGTCTTCTCAAAAGGAAGGGGGAAGAGCTTGGGGTGTCATTGGCGCCCGGGTTAAACGCCATTCGTTAATCGACAGTTCTATGAGTTTCTGTGCTTTAACGGCATCTTGCGCAGGAGTCTTATCGAATGAACTTGATTATGACCCAATAACGACGAGGGACCGGTGCCTCATTGCACCTCCCCGCTGGCTTCCTTTTAGCCTGGTGAGGACGAGGAGATTAAAAGGTCATAGGTTGGCTATTGGTGTTGCTTTTGTTAGGTCGTCGCTTTTATGTTTGGGTTGAAAATAGTGCTCATCGCAGATTGCAAAGTGGGTCGTCACCACTCGAATTAATAAAAATGAAGCACGAGATGTTACCGTCGTCGTCGTAACTACATGGTAATTGAAGTGCAATGGCCGAGACTGGAAAACCTAAAACGAAGGGCGTGTCTTCCATGTCAGAGGGCCACCGACTTTCGACATTTTAATTCGGCACCGTCTCTGAAACTTAACTCGAGAGGTGCACCAAATTATAATCCCATCCATGTAGAGACCCTCTCGGAGATGAACGTTCGCCGAGTCGGACGTGTTCCCTTTTCCTTGTTTTGTTGCCTCTTCAAAGGAGGTAGCAGTCGGACACAGAAACTTGCATCCTAATAATAGGCCAAACTCTATATGCAGACAATGACTAAAAACTTTCCTCCTCCCATGTAGGTCTGAATTGAAAACTACTTAAGAGTAGCCAGGATTAGGCAGGAGCTGCAAAATTTCTGGTTGTGACCATATAGGTCGCCAACCCGATGACTCCAGAGTTATGACTTGTTCTAGGGTTTCTTCTGTTGGACCAGCCATTTACAATTGTGGCTCGACCCATCATGTTGCAGAAATCTGATCAATCAAGATATCTTTCGGAACCTTCAGAGTTATATTATTTCTATCCCAACCAGCTTCATCCAACTGGTGCAGAAAATCTTGGAACCTCTTTTCCATCTCGGAAAGGCTCAACACCAGCTGAGAGTATACATCAGCTGTACTGTTCCAGTTCTCATGCAGCCAACTAGCTTGCCAGAGACCCCGCAACACTGCTGAACTTGTAGCTCCAACCTATTTAGAGGAGATTATATTGGAGAAAAATAGATGAAACAGATGAAGTTACCTCATATCTGGCTCCATCGCTTAAGTTAAAAAGCCATACCTTATATGCAATTAAGACCTCAAAGTCTTTGTGACTTGGATTTACAGTAAGAATGTATTCCTCCTCTCCATATAGTTTCAAAAGTTTGCTCACCTAAGGGTGTCAAAAAGATGTTTTAGCACATAGAATCCCAGTCAATTAAGAACTGATTCTAAGGGGGAAAAGACGTCTATCCACCAAGCTGATCTAATAAACTTGATCAAATTAAGTTAACATAAGCAGCTTTGTTATTTTAAGAAATCAACTTGAGAATGGGATTGAAGAAGTTCACTTCAGCTGGCCACGAAAATATTTGTGCACAATTTAAGTTAATGAGAAGCTCATCCATGTTCGATAAAGAAAACATCGATATATTGCCAATTGAGCAATGGGCACCATTTGATCAGTCCAAAGTCCCTTCAGAAGCATAATAACTATTGATAAACTAATTACATCCGACATCTTTGAGCACAAAGCTGTGACTTCATAATACTGTATGTGTTCTTCAAATCAAGAGTCATATCTCATTTTGGCCAAAAGAAGTAAGAAGAATCATTATTATTCAGCCTAGATATAAAACCTGGTTTGCTGGGATGATAATCAGGACCTCAGCAGGTATTTTGCGCCCAGAAAATCCCTCAATACTTGATGTAATAGGAAATATAATTTTACTGCATAAGGCCATGAGTTCTGCATACCTGAGAAGTAGCCTTCTCTCCACTCATCATTTCTTCAAATGGCACACCAAAACGTATGTATGGCTTCAAAAATCTTTGCCAAACAAGAATATTTTCTCTCTCATTGCAGTCATCACATCCTAAACATATTAGGCATAACAAGTGATCAACTGAAGAAGAATGAGTTTTACCCAAAAAAAAAAAAAAAATTTGAAGAAGAATGAGAATCACAAAATCCTGAAATGTGTATGAACTTACCCGGAACCTTTAAGCTTAACACATGTGATTTTACAAGTATTCGAGCACGCTTGAGATTTATCTGCCAAAATGATCGCATTACATCATCAGTGAAGAAATTAATGATTATAACAATCTTTCTGCTACTAGCATCCGACCTTTGTCTAACTCTGTCTAACCAGCAGAAAGAATCTTCGAGAAAAGTGCAAGAATAGCGTAGAATCTCGAAAGGGTGTTTTATTAACACAAGAACAATTATCATTCCTAGAGAATGACAGGTGCAAACGTACCGTATTGAATCTCAACACTGAGAGAGACTGATATCGTAACCACAGGTGAACAAGTCTCATGCTCATCCAAGTCAATGCCAAAGATGGATAAGATTTAACAAGACCAGGTGTATCCTGCATCGGTAATTGCAAATCAACATGAGATGATGTTTCTTTCATGCAGAATACATACCTAGATTAAATAAATTAGACATCACCTTCAGAAAAGCAGATGACTTACCAAAATAAGTATCCCTATAGCAAGACCGAGCAATTGAGCAGCTACTTCCCAAACTTCCTCCTGAAAACATTCTACATATTGGTCATCAGGAAAAGCAGAAAAGATGGCCTTCGCAGAAGATCAAAGAGACAATTTAAGACTTTGTCGTTCATGGTCCTTTCTTTTGACTAAAATGCTTCCTGACAAGATTGATAATTATGACTCTAGCCAGTTTGCAGCAGCTGCTTTCATTAAACAAGCACCTACTATTTAGTTATGACAGTATAAGCTTCCACATTGAAACATACTACTCAGGAGAATAGAAAACAAATAGACCATAATATAGATAATGATAAATTGCAGTAATATTGCTTTACGTGCTACTACAGAGCAATGCAGAAGAAACTTTGTTCACAGGTCAATGAACAAAACAAAAAAGAATTGAAGACGCATCCAAGATGTCATAAAAGTGATAGATGTTAAAGCTCGTCTTTTTAAAATCCTGTTTGAGATGCATTACTAGGTCACCTATAAAATCATTTCCATGAAAAATATATGCTCCATATCAAGCAAATCAGATTGCAAGTTTGCCGAATACTACCGCTACTTGTTTATGAAGCTTCCCGAAAAAGTAGAGTGCTGCTTTGGTAAGGTTTCAGAACTCTGGACTTGTCAGGAAGCACAAAAGATAACTTGAGTAAGGTTTATCACTAGAATGAAATTCTAGTAAATATGGGTTCTGTTCATCCATTTCACCCTCAGCCCTGCCTAGCCTGATGGTGACAACCTGCTAGGCTGATCTTAGCACAGGTAGGCATCCACAGATGCCATTTTCATAAAATTATTGAATCTCAGCGTACTTAACCTTGTAAATAAGCTATTTGCATAAACTCCGTCATCACATAAGGAAAAAATTCATCTTGACAGAAAGACAAAATAAGAATAGATGCTTTAAGAATGGGACAGATAGGAATGACAATGGAACACCAAGATCACAATCTCAAACTTGCATTATCATGTGCACAGGCATTTGCCCAGCACTGCGGCAGATGTACCTTGGCTGCTACTTCTCCCAGATTTCCAGAGGTTGCAAAATGGTTTTGAATTACTCGGAAGGAAGGATCTTTAAACCCTCTAGCAACAGCCTGTTCATATGTTGTTTCAGCAATCAAAGAAAAATTAGTTGATATATGGCAATGAACAGAAAATCTTTAACAGTTGGAGAAGCAGACCGGTTACATGTGTGTATAGATGGAAAAAAGCAATCAAATTACCCCACAAAATTAACACCAAGCGCGAGGTAAAGCATGTGGAGAGTCAATACACCTCTTCGTACCACTGCATGGAAGCCCAGTTTTTTTAATCATCTTGTGTATTTATGCACTCTTGCTTTAATCTTACAGAAGCAGACTTGAGTTTGCACCCTGATTTTTTCTTTTCCTCTGATTTGTAGGAACGTTGAGGACCCTGTCCCTCACCACTCCCAAGAAAAAGCAAGGAAAAGAACGAACTATCCAAGAGTTCACTGAGCAAGGACAATAAAAGCCAACATCCTTTTCCTCTTCTTCTTCTTCCACTTGACTATTTCAATTAAATTTAGTCTGCTTTGGTTGCATATGTGAATCTGGAGAGCATGATATTAAACAGAGATACAATATAAAAAAATTACTCTTGACATAATTACTCCATTTAAATCATTCTATCCAACCCTCTTTTGCTTCCAAACTGTCTTCTTGATGCTATTGATATTTCCTTTTGGCTATCTACGTCAAGATGGCCAATTCAACCCTCTCTAACACTTACACCTGACTGATAGCTCTCTAGGTTACGGTCAACTCTATTTTAAGGGCTTTCTCCATTCTGCATATAGTGGCTCAGCTACACAATCAATCTTACCAACAAATATAGTTATACCTCATTACTAATGAACTATTACCAGATTATTCATGGGTAGGACTGAATAATGTGACTGTACAAAAGATTCAGTTCAGTACACCAAAAAAGTAGCTTACCATGAGTAGATTGAACATTGAAGAAACTCTGGCTAGTCACGAGAAACAAATGATTCAGAACCTCCTAATCCTCGAAAGCCATTTACCTTCCCTTATCCATAGTCCCAACTTCTCATTAAATGAGTTTCATTATATGTTGGTATGTCAGATGAAAACTTTAATCAAGCATGAGGTTCTTCAGATTTGAAACTTATTATTGTTTCCCGCCAAAATTTAGTCAATGTAGAAGTACGATTCAAAGTTAATCAACAACATTCAATGCTCAAGAGTACTGTGTCTCAAGTCCCACCAAATCTTGGCCATACCTCCTCTGGGACATTTCAGATAGCTCACAGCATGTAAATAAATGGTGCACAGAAGGAATTAAAGCTTATTTACAGCAGAGTAATTAAAGCATAGCGACAGCCTTATGCCTATTGGAAAGGAATTTGCAGCAAGCTCAACCTAACATTTACCTTCGCAAGATTACCGAGAGACGCGAGTGGTAAGAAATAGGCAGGATACAATTGAGTTGTCAAATCAAAGACGCTGCACAAATTTAACATTGTCTTCTCATAACAACCAAAATTTGATAACCAAATAACTGATGCCCAATACAGTGAGCACTACCCTCCAGCGCTGCCAATGAAGTCTGCATACAAGCGCCACTGCTTCGGATCATCATCAAAGAGGTTCCCAAACCGGCCACCTGGAAAACTCACAGCTATTAGTGCAAATTCACAGTGGAAACATATTCTACCCTCAAGCTACATTCGGGATATACAGACCAATGAGCAAACGGCCAACAGCTCCAATGCCATCCTTTGACACCCATCTGATTAACAGATAAAGAAGCACAGCTCATTCCTACAAATGGATTATTTGATTCACATGAAAGTGGAAATGGAAGATTATAGACTATAACTTACATAAAAGATTTACTGCAGGAGAAGCAAATATATGGATGGGTGCAGTGTGCAAATACACAGCAGGACATAGTTACGTGCCTGCATCTGGGTTTTCTTGTCTGTGCTTATGTAACCATGCCTGTGTCCGATGCTGTATGCTTTTCATGTCTCTCTGTGTGTATTCTAACGCACACGTCTATGTTGCTCGTGCGTATGCACATGCGCGTGCATGTGTGTGTCTGTGTATACATTGCGTGCATGTGCGAGAGAGCGAGCGAGAGAGAGGGAGAGAGAGAGAGAGAGAGAGAGAGAGAATGTTACCTAATGGCAGCAGCAGAAGCAGCAGCAGTGCTGCCCGAGAAAGAGCCAACACCTACAGCCTGCATTATTGTGCCACAAGTTAGTAATGTTCTTATCTATTGCATGACAAGGACCAAATACCAAGTTTTCTGGCACGAAGATACTTGATATAGAACTGGATAATGGTTTAAACTACACATTAGTACAACATATGGAATATAAAGCAGAATATTAGGCTTGACAGTTGACAGTGACATGCCTTTAGGAGACTTGAGGTAACCAGCGCATGACAAATCCATGCAGTGACATTTGTGGGAAACTGTAACAGCATATACTGCAAATAATCATCTGAAACTGACTCTGCAAAGAACATGAGAAAGCATATAAAAGGACCATAGTAAAGACTAGAGAACATAAAAACCACCAAAAGCAGAGAGCATGACAATTGAAACCTCAAACCAGACAATGGACGCTGCTCACCTGGAAAGCCTGAGGGGAATATAAAATCTTTTACAGAATCAGGGAGCAACGCCAATTTAGTGTCAGCAAAATGAGTGTCCTTAGCTTCATTTTCTTCTGCTATATGTTTTTCAAGAGAAATTTTCGACAGTGAGTTGTCATGTAATGTATACCTGCATACACGAGAAGAGTAAATGAAAGCCGAAATATGAGAACCACATTAACTTGCCAGCGAAGCTGTTAATTTATGCCTCACAGATAACAGATAATCACATAACAAAATAAAAACAAAATCGAGTACAATATAGATTTCCTCCTTCATTTATGATAAATTTCCTCCATCATTTATGAAATTGTGGATCACTTTTGACTAAACAGCAAGAGGAGGACATCAACGACAACTCATAAGCGCATACTGCTTGTGCCTCAGAGTTTAAACTCCATTTGATATCGAATCAGCTGGAGATTGAGGTTTGAAGGCATCCAGCACCGAAAAAAAAAAGCACAGGAACATAATCAGACAGTGGAATCTTCAACACCCGCACAATGTATAAAGAGTAATGTATAAGTGCCAGACGGTAGTCTTGTTTTCTTCCACTAGTTTTCAACCTAAGCTCGATTCTATCTGGCTCTGCAACATCTCAGAGAGCGCTCCACAGAGCCGCGAGAGAGAGGGAGAGAGTTTTCCAGCGAAAAGGACACTTTAACTAGAGTGGATCAATTCATATGATGAATAGTGCAACGGCGTAAGTGGTCTAACAAACAAAACTCATTAAGCTCAAATCGTCAGTAATCTCGGTCACGCTTTCATACGAACGAACGGCGAGGCGTTATCGAAAATTCGGGAAGAGAAGGGGGCACAAGCAACGAGAGCGATCGGCGAAGACCTCTTAGCAGTGCCGTCGCCGTATCTCTCCACCAAGACCACGGGAGCCCGAGCCTCGCATCCGCTGCAGAAGAACAGCCGACGCGTCACGATTCGCAACTAGCACGAACGACGGCGCATTATCGCTACCGATAGCAGGTATGTCGAACGAACTTCACCTGGGAAGGGAGCCCCCTTCCTGCTGCGCGGCACGCAGAGAGTCTCGAGGTGAGCGGGGCGGCGGCGGCGGCGGCGAGGCACCGGCCCTGCTTCTCCCCCGACGGGGCCCGCGAGAGAGGAAGGCGCAGTGCGGTAACGAGAGGCGCACCGTTTGCGACATGAGGCTGTTTTGTTTTTTGGAGCCAAATGAGGGTCATACCACATAAAGAGGAAATGATGATGTCATACTCTTCCTCCCCATGAAGATCGATTGATGAAAAATAATTTTAAGGAAATTTCAAATGAGGGCCCGTAAAATTGGCTTTTTATCAGGAGAGGTCCCCAGAGCGAATATAGTTTAAGGTCCTTGGGGGCAATTTGGTCTCAAAACATACTTCCAACTCATCGACAGAATGAGAAAATGGAGGGGGAAGGGACCGGAAAAAAAATGTTGCCCTTAGCCATGGCGAGAAAAATGGCACGTCATACACATGTTCTGTAATATAGCATTGATAAAATTGGTACTCTAGCGGTACGATTTTCAACATAAACTTCATTTTTTTTTCTTTTTGCTTGATTTAAAATTCGCACATGCAACTTCACTACTCTTGATCCTAAAATACATGTTGACAAGGAAATTCACATATATATATATTTATAATATTCTTAAAATGAGAATAATATCTTACATTTTGGTAGGACCTAAACTTAACGCTGAACAAATCAGTTATTTTTTGCGGTTCAATCTTCAACATACCGATTTTACGCAAACCTTCCTACAAATAGCGCATTGGAAAAGAGCCGACCTTAGATATCGACTCCACAAACCGGACTTTCGTTGGGCACTTCTATAGCCTCCGGAGTTAATGGTCATTTTCTGATTGTAACCAGTTTTATGGTAATTCCTACAAGAAAACAGTCGTAGAAAGTACCCATTCCTGATCAAATCATGCCATCGTGCTGGTCCGCTGTCGACTTGCGCGCGCCCTTCTTCAACTTGGCGGCAAACGCAATGCCTCCTTCGTAAGAAGATCGATCTTTTCAACATTCCCGACCCGCCGAGAAGAACACCGACATTGATCGATAGACGGGGAAACCGATCAAGCTATCATCATAATCATAGAAATCAATGCCGTCTTCGAAACCGTAATATCGACAGAAACTAATTGCGTCTGAGCAGAGGTAGGGGGGACGCGTGAGTGACCTGCACGTAACCCATGAAGCTGGGTTCCGAGATGAGTATACTACAGAGATGTAATGACGGGTAAAAACCAAAATAATCCCTGGCCGACGCTAAATCACAAGGAAAAAACAAAAGGAAAAAAGCCCCGCGTCAAGCTTGAACGGCTGCTTTGAGAGGACCCTCAAGGGTCATGCCAAAGATAGAGCAACCGTTGGATCATCTGAATCATTCAGAGATAGAAAGCCGGTAATGGACCATAGACACATCCTCCCCTTGATACATATGCTGGCTATAATAAATAATTTGACGGAAAAAGAAAAAGAAAAATAAATAATGACAGAAAGAATTGGATCTTTTAAATGCCGGCGGCTGCTCCGTTTTGTTTCTGGCGATTTTCCTCGTAAATCCTCTCGAGCTCTTTATCACTGGCAGCAATCAAGCGTTTGACTGTGTCGAACGTCGTAAGCCTAATGCTGCAAGAAGACAAGTTGGGCAAGCCATGTTCGGTGTTATGTAAATGGAGATTCGCATGCCGTCATAAGTACGCATGCAAGCAAGAAGGTTTAGATCATGCACATATGCACGACAACTTGAAAGGTTTGCAATTTCCCTGGTCCACAACAAGGTTTCTAAGGCAAAAGATTGATATGCACACTAATAAGTACCGAGAGAGCACCAGAGCAATCCAAAAAGAAGGAAACGTGATTAGCACCCAAATGAAAAATGGCTGAAACCAAAAAACTAGGGTTAGGTTCATAGGGGTGGGAAAACAACTAGGACAAAGGAGGAGCAGTAAACCCCTTGGAACTTCACATAGCTATCTTATAGACAACACAGAAAGTAAAAACAAAACAACAATACCAAAGGGAAAAAAAAAGAGACATGAATAATTCCATTAAAGAATATCACTTTAACTTCCTGGCATCTCCTTAGATATGAATTTCTCTCAACATATTGGGTTTCCAGAAGAAGCAAAGAACAGATGGTTTAGATTCTAACAGAACCCCAGTTGATATTTTCATGAAGTTGTCATCATTTATAGGCCAAAAAAGCAGAAAACTTGACGATTACAATGAGATTGTATGTATTTCCCTAGTCCCAAAATTCAACCAACAGAATGGAAGAGAAACTCTAACCAGGAATTCAGGAAGAATAGGAGGCAAGAGGAATCACAGTAACCTGCTGTTTGGTAAAGTTTTCAATGCGTTTGCCAAAAATCCTCGATATAAGCCAATCACTCCATCCCGTTCAATGATACCTGCTTGAAGAAACGAATCAAGATTCACACAAGAAAGAAAATGCACAAGTGCTTGCAGAAATAACACAGAAAAACTAAATTAGACAGTAAAAACCTCTTGAAAGTATGCCTAACTGAAAACCATGAATTAATCTGAGCTAAAAATATGCTGTATCAGAGTCTAGAAATTGAATCCTTAATCGTATCAGTCAATCCACGAGAAGACAAATGCAGATTCTGACATTGTGACAAGGGGAAGGCGTACAATCCCTCACATGACATATTGAACAAGAAATCAAGAAAGAAAAAGTCATATTTGTAATGACATTCGCTATCAACTTGTGCAACATCCTCGTTAGCAATCATGCATTCTGATCTGTTACTGTATTAATTCTGTTAGTGATGTTGCTCTGATGCTGAGAGCTCAGTGATGATGCGAAACTGCCAGGACCATATCACCTGGAAAAGCATCCAGAACTGTCTTGTAAGGGGCACCCTTCATCTGCATCTGTCTTCTGATAGTGTCTAGGGGATAACACGTTACTGTGGCAAGACCAGCTGAGAGCAATGCTGTTATGAGAGATGCTTCAGTTCTCTTTTGATATTCCTCTGGCAATGCCTTTTTTATCCTGTTATCCATCAAAAGTATCATCTTAACCTGGAATACGTTGAGGATGCATGGACAGAATATAAAGAGCAACATGAGAGAGCTCACAAATCAAATGTGCAGAAGTTCACTGCAATGTAAGGAGCTATTCCTATTAGAGCAGGTCCCAGACCCTTGTAAAATGATGCCAACCCTTCCTCTTTCAGCATGCTCAGGGCGACCTTAGAGAAAAGAAAGAAAAGGACACCTTAGAGAAAAGGAATATTACCAACATCAGTAATGAGAGTTAATCTCTGCAATCCGCATTGTATTGCTTAAAGAGATCAACTATACCTGCGACATTGTTCTATGTCCGGGTTCCACTGCTAAGCGCAAACGTAGGACATCCAATGGGTACGTGACCTACATGGGAGAAGTAGATAGATGTCCTTACACTATTTATATCACATAAAAAGGAAAAAAGAAGAAGAGAGAACCTACATCATGTTCAGTATTAAAAGTGACTGAAACAGAACCTACACTGAAAAGACAGATTATAACTTTCAGAAACTCCCAATAGTACACAGCCTTTCTTGAGGCTCTGCATACTTACAAAGGTAGAAGTCATGCCAGCACAAGCACCAGCCATTAGTCTTCCAACAACAGAGAGTTCTCCATCTTTTCCCTTAAAGAGTTTCTACTATTCCAAGAACCAAAAACTCATAATATTAGTGTCATGCAGTATGCAGTAACTTCTCCATTGCCGATTTTGGGAAGGGGTAAAAAGAGATGGCTCTACGTACCTTGTAAAATTCATAAGCAAAAAGTTGGACGGCGCTGTATGGTATGATTCTTATCACCTGGAACATAAGGACATCGGCATAATGTACATAAAGTAAGATTTTGTGAAACAATAGTGAGTTATAAATCCAACCAACCTGTGGGAGGTTGCCCTTCCAGTAACCTTTCATTCCTTCTTCTTTGCCAATCATTGTGACAGCCTGCATTCAAACAATTTGGATTTCTACTAGGTAATAAATGGGAGAGGAAAAGGAAAGGTTTCCGCAGATAATGTTGGTTAAAAGATAGTTGTACAAAGAAGTCCAGAAGAAGTAGTGAATTCTACTTATTCGAATTTCCATAATATCATTGTTCTTTTGGGGCCAAAAACCTCCTTATTTCATCTTCTGCATACGATTAATTTGACCAACTACGAAAATGTTCCATGGTGCAACTTCACAAGATGGCATACCTAAATTTTGTTTAATAATACAACTTCTTTATGTGAAATGACAATCTTAATATCTCATCTTCCAATTCCAGTGAAAGGATTGGACAGAGCTTTTATGTGGTGCTGAGAAAAAAGTGGTACTAGAAGGGAAGTCGACGAGAACAATCCACAAACAAGTTGGTTAAGAGAGAATATCTCATTAAAGGATTCCAGATTTTTTTAAAAAGGAAAAATGCAAGTATGGCGTCAAATACGTTTTATGCCCTCATACAAAAATTTGTGGGGAATTAAATGCACTACACACTTATGCATTGCAAAATGCAATAATCTTTTACATGGATAACTTGCTAAGATTGACATGTATCTTATCTGATCTATAAGACCATCAACCGATGAAAGAACTTTTTTCTTTTATCAAAGTTCCATAGGTTGCAAAGAGCACCCGGTTTTCTAGTATGAAGACAAAGGAACTTCATGCCGAGATAGATAATGTTATACTTCTCTCAAAAAGAGGATTCTCTCAACAATTTCCAAAAACTGTTTTTAAAGAATATTAACTCCAAATAAATAAACAAAAAAACTCTGTTTTCCAACTTATCAAGATTGAAAGATCAGGAGACAGATTTCAGCTATATGAAATTGTTAACTTTTAATCAACATGTGTTTGATGGCGCATATCGTACCTCGGCAAAACCAATAGCCTTCTTTGCACTTTGTTGTCCAACTCGCACCCCATGAGTCTGTCAAAGAAAGCAAAACCACTAGAGTCCAGTGAGCCCCGAGTTCAAGAAAACTACCCTTATGAATAAGTGATACTCAAACAGCTAGCACAACAAATAGACAAATCCAACACTTCCAGTTAAAGCATTTGACATAGCCAGAGGAAACATTCATTCTCCACTCCAAAGGAACTGACACTCAGGAGGAAAACTCTAAATTAAAAAAATCAAGGCAATCAATCCAAAAATCCAAAGGACCCTGGCCAAGTGAGACTTGCAAGCAAGTCCTGCATTTGTTATACTATTCCTCACGACCCAGTTTCGCCGCATAAATATCCCAAGGAAGAGAATTATTCCAATATGCAGTCGAGCAACATATTTTCTAAACACATAACCTCTCGAAGCCATGGCGTAACAGTAGCTGAATTCACTACAACCAATTGATTGCACAACAATCCGGTGATATAAAGAACGTAAATCAGTTTTAAAAAACAAAAAGAACAACATTTGCCCAACATTCCGATCTTCATAGTCAATGTAGCTTATCCCCCTATAAGACTCCGAAATTCAGATAATCAGTAGTCACATCACTTTCCTCGAATCAAAACATACGAGGCCAAAACAAAATTTACCCCCCTGAATGAGAGGAAATGCAACTAAATTTGAAGATCGCCAAAATAAACGGAAGCAGAAAATGCAAAGGAAAAGAAAAGAAAAAGGCAGCAAACCTGCAAAAGAAGCTTAATACGGTCAAGCGGAGCGGTGACGGTCTTCGCGGCGGCACCCGCGATGGCCCCGGCGAGGAACAGCGCCACGTCTTTCGGGACGAGAGCCACCGCAGCCAGCGGATGCTTCAGCAGCTGAGCCGGCGTCGGTTCGCACTCCCTCCTCCGCCGCTCCCCCTTCTCGGCCACCGAGAGCGAGGCGAACCTACCGAAACCGCCGCCTCCGCCGCCGCCCCTCAAGCACAGCCGCGACTGGCTCCACAATGGCGGCTCGCGGTCCTCCGCCGTCGCGGCGAGACGAGCGGCCTCGAGGCTCGGGATGCCGCGACAGACCAACACGCCCTTCTCTTCCCTCATGGCGTTTAGGGAACTATGGAATTTTCAAGAAAGAAAGAGAGAGATTTGCCGCGTTGATGAAGAAGGGCGAAGAAAAGATAAGGCAAAGACGAAGAGGAAAGAGAGCGTGAGCGCGCGCTATAGAGAGGGAGGGAGGGAGGGAGGGACAGGTCAGTTGCAGAGTGGAGGGAGCGAAACGAGCAGGTGAAGGAAGGGTATAGAAAATGGTCGTCTTCTTTTTAATTATATTTCTTATCAATTTTTTAGGGTAAATGAAAACTTTAATTTGATATATAAATTAAACTCTAATTTTAAACTCATTCAATAAAGTTTCATTGAATTTTAGTTCAATATATAACGTCGTTTCTAAACCTTTTAATTTTTTCAATCTATTCTTGAACTTATGAAAATATTCAAATAATTTATGAGTCAGATTGAAAATGTATAAAAAATTTAGTTCAATATATAACGTCGTTTCTAAACCTTTTAATTTTTTCAATCTATTCTTGAACTTATGAAAATATTCAAATAATTTATGAGTCAGATTGAAGATGTATAAAAAATTTTAAAAATTGTACTGAGCATATTAAAATTTTAATGACACCGTTGTAATTGACTAGACTTCAAGAATTATATTAAATGAATTTAAAGTTTGAAATATCATATTCGATTGAAGGGTCATTATGTCATTATTTCTTCTTCTAAAATTAATTGCAATTTGGTGAGCGGTCACCTTCTATGATCTTGCCACGTGACTTATGTCGGTGCCCAATATCGATACCGTATAAGAAAAAACATTTCATTACCTGAATCAATGGTGTCTGATTAGACAAGAAAAGCAAATTTGTCACGAAAATGCAAAAATAATAATAAATAAATAAATTGTTTAAAATTAATTCTAGCACAGTCTACGTCTAAGCATTAATGAAAGAATGGGGTGCTAGTTGTACCAATTAAAAAGGGACAGTTATGAAGATATTTCAAAATGGGCCCCTCCACTTTAATTTTTTAAGTATGAAAACGTGACTCACGCATGAATTGTTTTCATAGCCCGTTAAAATTTAAAACGTGCCAAGCGCATGACCATAGTTTCTGATCTTTTAATTGGGAAAGTTTTAAATAAAGACCTTAAGCGTATGGTTTTCTCAAACAAGGACTCGAAGTTGACATTATTTTCAAATAAAGACCTGAAATGCCCTCATTGTTTCAAATAAGGACCTAAAATAGATTATGTTTCAAGTAAGGATTTGAAGTAATTAATCAGTCTCAAAAAAGGACTTGACTACATTTGCGGATGAGGGTATTTTGGTCTTTTGATTTTATTTAGGCTCTTATTTGAAACAGTTATAACCACTTCAAGTTCTTATTTGAAAAAAAAATAGCATTTCAGATTCTATTTGAAATGTTCCAATGCCTTATTCGGTGATTTTTATTACTTGTCTAGCTTACTCCATGCCACGCCTAATCTTTATTCGTTTCTAGGAAATTCCATGAAGGCATATTCCCATTTTAGCTTAGTAAATTCTTTTTGTGTGTAGTAATTACATTGATTTCTATATGACCGAAATATACAATTCCATCGCATGAACAGTTTTCCCCAAAGAGAAACAAGGTGCCGGTAATAGCATTAAAATAGAAGGTGCGCAAACCAAGCACAATAGATTATTTTGTTTTTTTTTTTGTGGTTACGCGTGACAGGTGGGATAATTGTCCAAAAAATTTTACACTCATTATATGGTCACTTCAATCTCAATCTTTTTAATTTGGTAAATTTAGTTCTAAACATTTTGCCAATTTTTTAACATAGTCCTTCTGATCAGAATTGGTTAAAAATTGCTAATTGATCTGCACGAAAGGACGTCGGCGTTTGTAGAAATGTTGGTGTGATCGTTGAGGCATAAGTGAAGCATTGTATTTTAGCATTGATCAAGTCACAGCTCTTCTCTACCGTTTATGTAGCTACGACTCTGTGTGGGATTAGGGTTTGTGGAGCTTTTCTCTACCGCTTTGTGTAGCAATGGCCGCCTTTACTTTCATCTGCCAAAACCCTAATCCCCCACCCTAACATACACTTATAGTAAGTTTTTCTCTATCGTTTATGTAGCTACGGCTACCCCCACTGTCATCTGCCAAAACCCTAAAAAAAAAAAAAAACCCTAATCCCCTACCCTTCCTATACACTCGTAAAACAACATTGGTGCACATTCCCTTCCGTCTGATTATTGGGCACCTGAGGTGAAAGTATTAGGCCCCTTTCTGAGTAAGTTCGTTGAGCAGCAGAATTCCAGAAGTTGATAACAGGGACCATGTTGGGAGAAGAAGGAGTTGTGCAGCGCCTTGCCCATCTATGCAACAAATTGGGTAAGTTGATGTATGAGAATGATATGAATATTCTAGATGAGGAACTATCGGAGGAAAAAATTCAACAATGTCGATTCTCCCTGGTTGGGCAACTCTATAAAAACCCTAGCATCAACTTTTAGGCATTCACAGCAGCGATGAAAAGGGCGTGGAAAAATGATGATGTGGAAGTAAAACCATTAGAAAATGGGAGACTCGGTATCGTATTTAGTGGAGAAGGGGAAAAAAACTGTGTACTAGAGGGAGGGCCATGGTCCTTTTCTAACCATCTACTACTGCTGAAAGCTTGGAAGCCGGACACCCCTTTTCATTGTTATGAATTTAAGACATGTGCCTTCTGGGTAAGAATAGTTGGCCTTCCTCTAGAATGGAACTCTGAGAATATGATAAAGAAGATAGCAAGCTCAATGGGGAAGGTCTTGGAGGTGAAAGCAGATGCTAGAGGCCCTGCTTTTCAGAAAATTGGGAAAGCTAGAGTTGAGCTTGATGTAGATGCTGAACTGAGAGTGGGACAATTAATGTGTCATGGAAGTAAGAAAATCTGGCTGGATTTTAAATATGAACAAATGCCTTTTTTATGCTATTCATGTGGCAAAATTGGGCATTATGCTAACTATTGTCCAGACATAGCTTATGAAGAAGAAAAATTCACCACTGAGCTTGGAGGGTGTTGTGGGAGTTGGTTGAAGGCAGAAACTTCAGAACGTAGTCCCTTCTGGAAAGTGTTTTATGGGGAAGCATGTTCAGCAGACATGGGTGAAGAGGTGGTCCCAGAAACACCTAAGCAGTGAAGACCCAATGAAACAGTGGAAATTGGTCAGGTAATCCCAATAACTAGTAATCAGAACAATCATCAAGAAGGTCTGTAATGGATGCAAATGGATCCTAACAGCAGTATGGTGCAAGAGATAAGCATGCAAAACTTGAGGAAAAGAACTCTTATGCTCACTAGGCCAGAACCAATGCATGTTATTAGCCCTCAGCAAGTAACTATCTCTGATAGTAGTGGTAAAAAAACCTTGGTGCAACCAAGGACTCCCTCTGCCAAAAAACAAAGGCGGGTTAACAACCAAGTAACAAAAACCCCAACACAAGGCTGGTTAGATGAGACCCAGCTTTCAGACACTCCCATTCAAATGAATGAAGAAGTTGCAGCTTGGATTATGGTGGCTAGCCCTAATAAGTACCAAATGAACCATGAACATATTATGTTGGAACTGTCAAGGGTTGGGCACACCCTTGACAGTTCGAGAATTGAGAGCTTTAATAGCTCAACATAGGCCCACCTTGGTTTTTCTAATGGAAACAAAACAAAGGAGTGAGTATGTGCAAAGAATTAAAAGAAGACTAAGGTTTCGGAGTTGTGAAGTAGTTGAACCTGTGGGTACAACAGGAGGCATGGCCGTTATGTGGGATGATCGGATTTCAGTGGAAATTGACTCAATGAATGAATGTTTTGTGAATCTGAAATGTAAGGAAGGAAATAGGGGCAATTTAATGCGGATTACCTTTGTTCATGCCCCATATAAGTATCAAAAAAGGCTGTAACTTTGGGAGAGTTTGAAACAGATAAGCTCCACAAATGACTTGCCCTAGGTGTGTCTAGGGGATTTTAATGAAGTAATGTTTTATTGGGAAAAATTGGGGAAGTGACTGGCTGAAAATTTCAGAATGACGACATTTAGGGAATGCTTGGATGCATGTTCATTAATGGACATAGAAAGCAAGGGGTGTGCGTTTACCTGGGCAAATAATAGGGAAGGGGATGAATATGTGAAAGAAAGGTTGGATAGAGCATTGTGTACGATTGAATGGCGGCTTATGTATTCTGAAGCTGAAGCATTCGCACTTCCAGCAGTAGGGTTTGATCATAGCCCTATCCTCCTGTCTATACAACCAAATGCAGTTAGAAAGCAATGGGTTTTTAAGTTTGAGGCTTTTTGGCTTGAAAGTGATGAATGCAGGGATGTGGTGCTGAAAGCTTGGGAGAATGTTAACTTGTATCAGGATGGTTTAGTTGGGAAGTTGCATGCTGTCCAGAAAGCTCTTTCTTTGTGGAGCAAAAAGAAGTTTGTGAATGGGAAAAGGAAAATTAGCATTTTGAAACAAGAGCTTGAGAGATTAACAAATAATGTTACAGACTCCTTCAGCAAGGATAACTTCTAAAAGCTACAAGGGGAGATTAATGAGCTTGGCAGGCAAGAAGAAATTTACTGGGGGTTGCGTTCTAGAATTAATTGGCTGAGGTGGGGAGATCATAATACGAAATATTTCTATGCGACTACCATCCAAAGAAGACAGAGAAACCGGATTTCTATGTTACAGAATGAAGATAATACATGGATGGTGGAGCAGAGTCAGCTAAAAAATCATACAGTGCAGTTTTTCAAGAAATTATACGAATCATTTGGCCCTCGAAACTTCTTACCAGTGGTGGATAAAATACTTGTATTGGTTACAGAAGACATGAATAGAATGTTACTTGCTAAAGTAACTATGAAAGAAGTGACAGCAGCGGCCTTTCATCTAGGAGCTACCAGGGCACCAGGACCAGATGGTCTTAATGGATTGTTTTACCACCACCATTGGGACGACATTAAATCTGATATCTTTAAGGAGGTGGAGAACTTCTTCATAACTGGAACTTTTGCACTAGCTCTGAACCAAACAAACATATCCCTTATCCCAAAGGTTCAAATCCTGAAAAATTGGACCAATATCGTCCAATTAGTTTATGCAATTTTGGGTACAAGATCATTTCAAAAGTGCTAACCAATAGACTTAAAACCATCCTACTAGAAATTATAGCTTCAGAACAAAGTGCCTTTGTCGGGGCGAGGCAGATTCAAGATAATATACTCATTGTTTAGGAGGTGCTGCATCAACTCAGAATTAGAAGCAGAAAAAAGAAGTTTCAAGCAGTACTAAAGTTAGACATTAAGAAAGCCTACGATCGAGTGGAATGGGATTTTTTGGAAGCCTGCCTATAAAAGACTAGTTTTGATGAAAAATGGGTTAAATTGATCATGTAATGTGTTACTACAGTCAATTTCAACATCAAATTTAATGGCGAGCATCTTCCTTATTTTCAACCCTCAAGAGGACTTAGGCAAGGGGACCCATTATCTCCTTATCTGTTTATTATAGTGGCTAATATTCTATCCTATCTGATGAAGCATGTAGTGGAAAATGAAATTATTACAGGAATTAAGCTGAATCAAAGATGCCCTACCCTCTCGCATTTATTATTCGCAGATGATTCGATATTCTTCATGGATGGCACGATTGTAGAATGTCAAAATCTGGCTATGATCCTGAATCAATATTGTCTAGCAGCTGGACAGGAGATTAATTTAAACAAATCAGGCATATTTTTCAGCAAAAACTGCCCTCAATCCTTGAAGAATAATATGGCCAAAGAACTACGAGTTCCCATAATAGACAAAACAGGGAAATATTTGGGCATTCCCTCTGACTGGGGTGATTCAAAAAAACAAATGTTCGCATGGGTTCTGGGTACAGTCAACTCAAAATTGGAAAGCTGGAAAGAAAGGTTACTCTCCAAAGCTGGAAAGGAAGTTCTGCTGAAAACGGTGGTGCAGGCATTGCCACAGTATGCGATGTTAGTATTCAAGATTCCAGTTTCTTTATGTAAAGCTATTGAAAAGAGAATTGCTACATTCTGGTGGAAACAACTAAAAAGAAAGCAGGAATTCATTGGAAGAAATGGGATATCATGAAGGCCAGGAAGGGTAAGGGTGGAATGGGGTTTAGAGACCTTCTCTCTTTTAACAGAGCAATGTTAGGAAAACAAGCCTGACGTTTAGGATAGAACTCAAATTCCCTTTGGAGCAGTTTATTCAAGGGACTCTACTATCCTCATTTAGATTTTTGGCATGCTGCAAAGGGATGTTGACCCTCACGGGGATGGAGGAGCCTGATATTAGGAAGGGATTCAATAGCACCACAAGTTATGTGGAGAGTGGGAGATGGCTCTAAAATTAAAATCAAGGAGGATAGATGGCTGAAAAGAGGTATTATTGAGGGTCCAGTGAATGTAAATGAACCCTCAATAGTATCAGAACTAATTGATAAGGAGGAAGGCAAATGGAATGAATCAAAAATAGCCACACATTTTGATGAAGATGTAGCTGAGGAAATTATAACTATTCCCATTAAACCTCAAACAGAAGCAGATCAGCTAGTATGGATAAACACTCAGGCAGGCAAATATATGGTTAAAAGTGGATATAACTATCTTACAGAGTCCATAGCATATGTTCAGGAGGCTCAAGCATCCACTTCATTTCAACCTCCCCCATCACTTTGGAAAAATATTTGGCAGCTACATACTCCGCCAAAGGTCATAATCTTCATGTGGAATTTATGCCAGAATGCTCCCAACAAAGGAAAATCTATTTAGGCTAAAGATAATACCTGACTCATTATGTCCATTGTGCGGCACTGAACAAGAGACGGCTGAACATATTTTCTTGTTATGCCCATGGACAAGTCGATTGTGGAGTAATCCTGAGCTGAAAATTACAATAAAAAGGCAGGGTTTAACACGGATTGAAGACTGGTTCATCAAATTGAAGGACCGGGCAAAAAACCTTGCTTAGATAGACTTGGTGGCAATGGTGTTATGGAATATATGGAAGGCTCGAAACCAAGCCATTTTTCAGGGGAGAAAACTAAAGGGGCTATTGGTTATCGACTCATCTCAAGCAATACTCATGAGCTATAATCGGTGGAACCCAAGGAAGAAAGAAAGCCGGGGTCGAGAAATTACCGGATCTGGGAGTAGAAGTGCTAGATCGAGGCAAGGAGAGCAACATGCAGAGCGATCTGGGTGCCATACCGAGGGGTTCGAGAATAGAGCACAAAGTGATGACCCGTGAACTGCCTGTAGCGAATCGGGAAGAGATGAGAGATTAAGAGACAAAATGGAAGAATTGAACGGAGAAGCATACCTCGGGTGGATTGATAAGCGAAGCCAACGACAAAGAGAGATGGGGGGGGGGGAACTAACGCAGTAACAGGCTGTAGAACAGAAAGCCGAGGATGGGAACCCTGGAACAGAGCATCAGGCCATCGCGACGAAGCTCACTCATGGAACTGAGATTTCGGCAGATCTGAGAGTAGCGATGTAGAGGAACCTCAACGATGGCATCCACCACCGAAAGGAGCTTTCAAAATCAACATAGACGGATCGTTTGTACTTGATTCGCTCAGAAACTCCATAGCATGCATATGCAGAGACTCGGAGGGGAAGATGGTTGGAGGAGCTGCTGCCTCGGTTAGAGCTTCTTCCCTATTGATGGCCGAAACCCTAGCCCTCTGGGAAGCCTTAAACCACTTCTATGATAAAAGACATGAAACACTTATTATTGAGTCAGATAACTTTCACCTGGTCAAAGCCTTTCAAAGCCCCGAAGTGTTAAGTTGGGAAACTTACTCCCTTGTCAGTAAGTGCAAAGAAAAACTGACGATGTACTCAAATATTCAGGTGGTCCACTATCTTAGAGAAGCCAATTTGGTGGCAGACTGGATAGTAAAAGCCCACATGAACAATTATTTACCTCCGAACTGGGCCTTATTTCCTTCTCAAACTTTAGTTGATCTACTATGTAATGATGCCCATTTACCGGGCCTCTCATCTTTGCTAAATTAATGAAATACTTATGTTTCAGACCCCCAAAAAAAAAGTCACATAAGAAAGCTAGCTGCCACCTCAATAATTTCTAGTCAATTTTGATCGGAGAGATTGCATTGGCAAATCTTCAAAAGATTTAAGACTAAATAGATTAAAAGTGAAATATTTAGGACCGAATTAGCAACCATACAGTAAACTTTAAGATTTTTTGGACAATTTTTTTCATGTTACTCGTAATGAAATTACCGGAATCCCAGCCTGATTGATTTGCTTTTAGTTTTATTTTATAATAATGTGGTACATCTTAAAGGGGATATACATTTCTTTCACTCCAAAAGAAGACAATTATTCGGTCTATTTTCAATCTTTTTTCCTTATCGTAAAGTTTAACCGTCTCCTACAAGCTTATGAAAAGGTGCTAGTATTCTTCGACTTGTGAAGATTTCGAGACATATAATGGATAATTTAGCTTAAGTAAGATGCTTTAAAACCGCATCACCGGTGCAAATTAAATTAGGAATGAGACGAGGACTGCAGAGAATATAAATCGAGGCAAAACTGACTCCGATGCCATATTGAAAAATCCGATCTAAGAAATGAACTTATAGATAAATTAAAGGAAGACATAAGGAAATTACATTGTAATCAATTCTTTAAAAATTTGATATGGCAAACTAAAATAAAATAACAAACAGGAAGCGCCCTCCATTTATTGACTATTATTTATTGTACCACCAGTTCTGCGTCCCCACATCACTCCAAAGTTGAAGTGAGGAACAAAAATTTCACGCAACCAAAACCCTAAATGATCCACACATATATATGTATATGCCAAAGGCCATGAATCCCATCTTCCTTTAGACCACCTTCATCAAGACGAATGAACAAAGGTCTTAGATGGAAAAATGCTTATATAACGCAAAATTCCCAGGCAACTCCTCAGCGAGCAATCGAACCGAACTGACCAATTGACCAACGCAATTGAAAGAATAACAAATCCTCCTCGTCTCTCGACGAATCCCTGGTTTGGGTAACCTCTCATTCGAGCCCTTGTATCCTTCGCCGATCAAGCGGCCAGATTCTGCGTTAAAACAGGCTCGTGGTCGGTCTTGATTCGATGGTACTTTATGAAGAGTTAAATGTGAAATTCGCACTTACTGGTTTAAGCTCTGAAAATTGCTTCAATTGGTAGTTTGAGCTCCAAGTTGCTCGCGTTAGGTTGATCTGCTGAAGAACATATTGTTCAAGGTTAGAATTTGGGTTTTTGGCGTCATAAATGTCGACGAAAGCTCTAAATAGCACTCACTCTCGGGCGTTCTTAAGACAAAAAAGCATGCTCCAATCACTACATAGCAAAGCAGGAGAACCAATCCTTTCATGTAGTGGGAAGTTCCATCCTGCGTCAAGCAAAATTAAAATTGAATTCCCTTAAATAAATGATTAATAATAATGCAATTATTAATGATAGTAAAAATGAATTGTGAGGATTGTAATAATAACCTGCAAAGTGAAAGTTGTGACGATGATTGATAGAGCAAGAGAGCCAGTCTCAATAAGGTTGAAATTGAGGTCCATCTTAATCCCCATTATCCAAGCAACAACCACACATAAAGGGACCTGAAAATCATCAAAATTCAGAGTTAAATTAAAGCTTGTTGACGTAATAAAAGTAAAAAAGGGTCTGATCCGCGACATAAAATTTATGAAATCTCACCACGAACATCGCAATTTGAGTCGCCGAGCCCAAAGCTACGCCTAAAGATATGTCCTGTGATCGTGTTGAGAGAAATTCGTGTCATTCATCGAAGAAATTACTGTCACATAAAACAAAGAAAAGATTGATAATTCACCACCGGATCGGCCTCTTAATCGATTTAAATGCTCACCAACTTGTTCTTGAAAGCGAATATGATCGCCCCGGCGTGCTCAGCCGCATTCCCGACAATTGGCAGCAGGATTATGCTGAGGAAGCTCACGGATAAACCCCACGAAGCCGACGCCGCCTGGCGAGACAATGAGGCGAATGTCGAATTTAACTTGGCATTTAGACAGTTTTCTTAATCACTTTGGGGAGTAATTGTTTGAAAAACGTATAATCACCTCAATCGTGTCGACAACATACTCGGATAACAAAGCTATGACGAGGGTCATCCCGACCAGCCAAACAAATCCGCTCCAAAACCCTATCACCGCCTCTTCAACAGAGGAAGTATCGCCTTCTTCATCAGAGTCCTGCGATCAGATCAATTCATCAGAGTCCTGCGATCAGATCTACTAAGAAGAAACTACGACGTGGCATATAGGGTTGGTGCAAGATTAGCTCCATAGTCAAGGAAACTTCAGCATTAATTTAGACAATCAATCATTTCCTACAGAGTAGTTGCGTTCCCAATTATTTGTTGCAGTGTAAAGAGCGTCGCAGTTAATTTAGTATGAAGAAGCAAGTGATCAAGATTCGAACTCACCCACCTGCCACAAAGACTGACTTGAAAAGAGAAAATGAGTGAAAATTGAGGAAATGCTGTAATCCTTAAGAGTTGAATTGGTTCACCCACCTGTGCTTCGAATAATTGCCGATGCGTGACGAGCTGGAAGAAGATGTAGACGACGTACGCGAGGAGCATCACCACGCTGCTCGCTCTCGAGAGGTTGAGCGTCGGGTCCACTGTCAAAGCGGCCGAGGGGCCGGCGTATCTGAATAGCATCGGCAGCAGGTGGCACAGCAACGCGAGCAACAGCAAGAGGGAGTTGACGTCGGCTTGTCGCTGTCAGATCGAATATCACAGAAAGCCCAGATTGAAAAATCACCATCTGTTGTCGCGACGACGGAAGCTAAATTTATACTTGATCAAGCAGTTGATCGTTTCTTACCCGGTCGTACTTTTGCTCTTTGCGGAGGTTGACGAGACCGCCGCACAGCAACGAAGTGCCGAGAACGAGCAGGAGGTTGGAGAGGACGGAACCCAAGAGAGAGTACTTCACCACCTCGATCTTGTGTTGGCTTAGGGCAAATATGGCTATTATCAGCTCGGTTGCATTGCCACAGGTTGCATTCAGAAGCCCTCCCACTGCAAAACAATTAAAGCAAGTTGCATACACAATCAAATTCACTTGAAAAGAGAAAAAGACCACCGATTAGGTCGAATTTTCTGCGCGCTTGCTATAGTAAGTCCCTAATGAACTCATCGCTTCTAGGAGAAACGGATGTCAAATCATGTCGAAGTAATCTACGATGCTCAATTCACTCTCGAGGTCGCGATCCTTCACTTGAAAAGTAAATGGCGGATTGAAACGCATGCGACGTGCACGTCGCCGTAGTTCCTTCCAACCCACAAATGTGCATCTCCACAGAAGGACCATAGAAAATAAGCTGAGACTGGACAAAAATTTCGTCGATTTGCCATTGTACTCAGGACTAGAAGAGAATATTACAGTACATCACTCAGAACCACATCTCTATCTCCAGTTCGCTAGTTAGCTGATATATGTTTGTTCTTGGCCAACAAACATACATAATATGGGCAAGAAAAACATGAACTGCCTCAAAACAAAATAAAAAAATATACCTGTAGGGCCAGTGTAGAAAGCGATTTGCCTGCAAGATGACAATAAAGCAAAGAGGGCATATGTCAAAAGAACCCTAATTCCAGCGTCAGAATCGATGCTGTGGGAAGTTCAGATTTATTTACATGATGTATTAAATGAGTTAGGTCGAAATTAAATGATCATAAAGTTCTACGAACTCACTCTGTCAAGAAGCTGACACGTTCGGCAAGAGGGGTGAGTCCAAGAAGGCTCAGACCAAAGACCCATGACTGCATGCAGACGCCACACAAATTCACCTTGGTCAGCGCATTGAACAAATAAAATTTCTAACTTCTGGAAATGGTAAATCAACCAATTTTCATTATATGACAGGCAAGAGAATTGAAGAATTCGATAGGATCTTGAACACCCAATTCTTTAATTGTTGCACATTTTTAAAATCACTGAAGCACATTAATAATGAAGTTCATATTCTAGTGAAGTCAACTCTTGCGTCAAAGATTTTAGTTTCCTTAATTTTTTTTCCATGTTTGACTCTCTTCCGGTCAGCCAATTTGTTCAAGAGTTCTTCATCCTGGTAATTAGGGTTGGAGAATATAGTTTACAACTTCTCAACTTTACAAATAAATTAGGTTAAGAACGAAACATTTGAATTTCAAAGATGCGTTTGTCCATCTGGGTTTGTAAGGTTTCAGCTACCCGGAAATAGATTAAACGATTAGAATTTCAAAAAATCGACAAAAATTTGAAAAACGAAACAAAAAGCCACTCCAAATTAAAGGCAAGTAAACTCAAAGTCCAAGTAATTTAATTTGGTTAATGTTTTCGAAAGTAGACAGAACTCTCTGTCCTCAGACGTACTCTTCCGAAACTGTAAAACTCGGCGACGACGGCGAGAGGGATGGCAAGGAAGAGGACGGAGAGCTTAGTCCCGAGGATGACTTCCTGGAGGTTGGCCAGGAGCATCCGGAGGGCCCCGCAAGGGACCTTCGAGACGAGGGCGAGGTCGGACTTCTTGCGCAGCGACGACGACGACATGTTGTGCGCTGTCCGGCCGGGCCTCGTCTCCTTGCTCGACCCCTTGAGGCCCCCGTTCTCGACGACCCACGCCTCGTTGTGGGACTCGTTCGCCATTTCCGAGAAGAAACGCGGGGTTGTCGGAGCGATGCGTGCGGCGTCTGGTCCTTCGAGGATGGCTATGGAACAGTGAACAGGGTTTCTTCTGTCTGTGTTTGTGTGTTGAGTGAGTGCTGTGAGCAGATGTATATATATCTCCGGTTTGCTCTGTTGACAGGCGAACTGATCTGCAATGAATCTTCCGGGAAGTTTCATGGCCTTTTTGTTTCTTTCTGGTTTTCCTCTCCTCTCCATGCAAATGTAGGTCTGCAGAGAGCCAAAAGGCCACGTGGCAGACATGTAAAATGTCCGAGATATTGAGAAACCCTCAGGAAAAGAAGTAGGGATGAGCAACCGAACAAGTTCAGTCCGAGACTCGAACAGAATTGGCCTTACCCGACCGGTTTTAATCTGAATTACATGGGAACATGGTTAGTTTCTGATTTAAGACCAAGAACCGATTTGACCAGTTTTTTTAGCTTTTTCTATAGGTTTACTTTGATTAACAAAAAACTAGATATGTTGAGATGGACTTCAAATATATCGAAACCTTAATCATTATGTCACGGATAATTCACATCGTATATATTCTTAAAAATTATAATCATATTACTTCTAGTCAGAATCGGTTCTCGAATCAATCAAAAGAGGGCCGGTTCATTTTCGGATCAGTTCTTGAAGGATTAGGATGAGTTTTGGTTTATTGATCTTGAACCAGTCACCTCTAAACTGGAGAAAATATTTCGACAGATTTTAAGTGTCTTTAAAACATGACATGTTTAGTTGGTGTTTTTGGGAGAGTTGTCATACATCATTTTAGGAAAATATCACCTCCAAAAAAGAAAAAAGATTCATAGCTACTTGACACATCATGATGAGATGACCTAGACTAGTTGCTTTAAAGCTTCTAATAATTTCTCCAATCTGTTACCATCGTTTGATAGAAGAGAAAGTCTAGTTGGACAAGGCAGATGCCAAATGTTTCCATCTCGAATGGCCACTTTCCCGATATCGGTAATACCAACTTGCTAAAAAGATTCTCCAATTTTCAATTAATGATGATACGATCAAAAGTTGCTAACCGGCATATGCCCGCAACACGTTCACCTCAAATTAGTTTTCGTATCACAAAAAATTTTAAAGTGTTGCACCAAGACTAATCTATCATTAGTTGTCTTATGTCTAACATCCTTGTTAAATTGCGATATGGAAACATATGTGGCTAGCAATATGTTTGACTTGAATCCGATATGGACATTCGGCATCTACAAATCCAGGCTAGTTTCTAGTTTTTGAAACTGAGTCCAAACCAGAGTGAACTAGATTGATATCTTAATTGAACCAATTCGGTTGATCACACCAAATTAAACAAACAAAGTACTAAAAGGCAATACTTAAATCCCTGACGAGCGCACCTCATTAGAAAACCCTAACAAGTCGTCAAAATCGGTACGGGATTCCACAAATATGCAGCAACATGACGGCGTAATGGCGATTCTGAATATTAAAGAGGTTCCAACGATCCGTACGAGAGTACAGCGTCATAATGATGAACTTGCATCATCAAAACATTCCCAATCTGACTCGAAGTGTTATTACCAAGCGAATCCAAATGTCGATATCACCATTATTATCAACTGGCAAGAGACAAGAGCTACCGACTCCAACCCATGTTTCGGAGCCTACAGAAAAAGAGAATGCTGATTAAGAAAAATCTGTCCTTGGACATGCGACTTCTGGCACACTGTACCGTTTTTCAACAGTGAAGATGAATCTTGTGCCCCTTCAGTTTGATCCGCCAGACGTCGTCGTCCTCCGGCTGAAGTCTATCAAGATCACATGAATTGCGAAGAGGAAGAGAGAGGAAGAGAGGAAGCTTATCTCGTCTGTTGCTGACAACCGGCGCTACATGACACCATGAGGGCACGAGATAGAAGATGCGTATCGTGGGAAACGTACAGAACCAACCCTACTCGAATCGCATAGGAAGCTTCCCAGAAATTACACTTCGAAGAACACAGCGGCGATGCTTGCTGTGTGGGGTTACGATACACGTTCTTCAACCAGAACGTTTTGTAACCGACGTAGACAGAAAATCACGGCTACACAGATTTTAATTTCAGACACTTTCCTGTCCGGTTGCTTAGTAATTGCGTGGGGGTGCTATACGCGTGAAGACTAAATAGTTTATAAATATTCAACGCGTGATTTTGTTGATCTCCGGCGCGTGTACAGAGCTCATGCAAGTGGTGCTAGGTCCGTCGTTATATATGTATATATAGTTGAGTTATGCTCAAAGTTAGTGTATGCTCGTTACCACATTCTTGATATGACAGGAACTTCTGGTCTAAAGGCAGTGAAGGCCATAATATGAACTTAGTGGTGCATGGTAACGAAATTAGGGAAAAGAGTGAGAAATTTCCAGCAATGTGTTGATCATAGAGAAGCATTCCTAGGGCTCAATATATATGTTACTCATGTACTAAACGTCCAATGCTCACCGAGATATCAATGAAAACTTTGCCTTTTCTTCCTTCTTTTCCCCTGTAAATCATGCGTGAGGAGCTGTTCTGAAGTTGGTTTTGCTTGTCTATATTTGCATGAGGTGCTCATTAAGCTTTCAAGTTCATGCCCTTGAAAACACAGTATTAAACGTTATCTTCTTCTCTTGTAGGAGGAAGAATGTGTATGTGTGTAACCACGACTACAGGCCATATGAATCATAGTCATGGCCACGATTGTCCTAGTTTACTGACATAGGGTTTAAGATTTTAGGGTTTAGGGTGTTAAAGCATAGTTGGTTCCATTTCCTTAATTAGACACAGGTGTCCGTAATTTGTCTTTATGACATTGGCAGTGTGTATATAACCACGAAAACAGGCCATAACAATCATAGTTATGGCCATAATTGCGGGTAAGTTTACACATACAAAATTCAAAATTTAGGGTTTAGGGTTTTAAGGTTATTTAGGGAGAGTTAGCTTCAATTACTTGATGGTGTGTGCAAATTTGTCTCCACGACAATTTTCCGATCCCTTTTATGGGGATTGTTAATTTTGACTGATTTTGTTTTCATAATGCATATGCGCAAAGATTTGTGTAGTTTTGACGTAAACCCTAATCAGTCACTTTCATTCCAACCCCAAATGAATTTTTCCGTTCGATTTGCAAAGACTTCATAAGATGAACCATTAGTCATGTGCATTGTCTGAGTCGAGTCCTCCTTTGATTTCTATATATCCTTTCTGGATCACGGATGCAAAATTAGAAAGCAATGTTTGTGCACATTCTTTTGTCATGATCTCATCTTCAATGTCATGGTCTCATCCGCGTGAAATTCAACTCGTATAATTTAGATATACTCCATCACGCATGATATTCAACTTGCTTAATTAGATATACTCATCACTCATGAATGGTTATGTGGACGTCATTAATATACATCACAAGACCTTTAAACATTGGAAATGTCTAACTCATTCTCTTACAATACAAATTATAAGCTATGAGCACATCCAAAAGTAAATAACTTAAAGATCGCTTACATGTTTTTTTCCCTCTACAACCTACAATAGCAGGACTCGTTGGGGGACTTAAACTGGCGAGTTGCATTGTACGTACTAATATGTATCTGGGCTATCACTAGATCGAGTGAGACCCTTATCAGACCCACCAGACTCGACGGTCCCGATGCATTTCAGCAGACAGCAGTGGGCTCATGGAATGCTCCTTCCCTTCCATGGAAGCCCTGCCACCACATGCCATGTCCTGGATAATACATTGGAGACAAAGGAAGACGCGAAAATGGATCAACCCACCCCAGATGTGTCGAGAGAGCCAGGAAGGGTGCTTCCAAGAAGTTTCCCATATGATGGCCAAAATAGATAGATTGATAAACAAACGGTTCCTATATATCTCCCCCCACAACATGAAGATTAGCCATGCCACGACACTTGTTGAGTTGAAGAAGATGGGGGCATTTGGTCTTGTCTCATTATTGATAAGAAGACAAGTTGATTCATCGAGGGTTATGAAGACCAAAACAAAAAGAGATCTCTCCTTGACGCACACGAATGAATGGCCACGGTGCCTCCTTGCCGTTTCCGTGCACGCACAATATGCCTAAACCTTGAGCATGTGTCTCTTCCTGAGTGGTCCGGGACCACGCTGACGTGGAGCTCCGAGATCGCCTAATATTTTCTCTAATTCTTGTGAAAGTTGCTAGCGGGCCGGCTCCACACCTCCACGTGTCTCTTCCCGAATGGTCTAGGACCATGCTGATGTCGAGCTGTGGGACCATCATATATTTCTCCTAAAAATTTTGTTGCAATGGCCAAGGGGTTGTTCCAGGTCAAATCTAGCAATAAAATGTGGGCCTCCCGTGAAAAAAAAGAATTCACTATGATAAGTGTTTGAACCCAATCGAAGCAATATAATCTTGGAACTAGAAACTCTTCTTTCGAAGTAGATCGACATCCTCTAGTGCCCCTTGGCAATGATACGTAGAGCACTTAGATGGTTAAATCTCTATAGGATTCCAACAATAGCAACGCCAAAGAACAGTAAGGTTTTATGGTGATTTCTTTAGTAAATCTCTAAGGGCATGAGAGTTACAGATAATACGAGTGCAAGGCCAATACATATGTGATTCTATACGGACGAACAAAGAAGTTCATACAAATAAACCGAAACGTCTCTTACAGCACGATTACAGAGGTTTGATAACACAGAAAATTAATTCGTTCTCATCGTGTCATGGATGAACTCTTTAAGTGCTCCTTCCTCGAATCTTCCCAGAATAGAGCCGGAAAACCTAAAACGGTGTCCTAACGTGAGGCGATGACCATCACTCATGCAGTCAGCACAACCGGACAAGACGTATCTGAGACTAACAATGCAGAGAGATCGTCGGAGAGATGTGGAAGCTGCACCTACACACTTTGCTGAGAATAACTTGCTTTCCGCGTCTGTTCCATCTGATATTTCTCTACCACTCCTCCTTCTTCTTCTTCGTTGTCTCCATCAGCTTTAGGGAAAACAGGTTTGTTTGGATTCTTATTTGATAAAGCGATGGGATCCGAGGAGGTTAGACTCTCTGTGGATCTTCTGCGTCATGTCGCTGATCTTTGACTCTAAGCCGCTCCGCGTCCGCGTCGATGTTGACGCATACCAATTGTATGTACGCCATACAGATCGAGACACGCTAGAAGTAAACGAGAATGTTTTCATTTGAGTAATTACACAACTTATGTTGATCTGAGCCGGGTCGCTTTTAAGTTGTCGATCTCACGTGAGTACGCAGTCGATCGAGTGCACGATGTTGCCTAGGGACAATGCCCTCGCAATCTTCTCAAAAATTACTTTTTCTTTCAATATTGCTCCGTTTGTTTAGCAAAAAATAAATGATTCCGAATACATTTTCCTCTTGTTCATTCATTTTTACAAACGATATAAACGATCATCTTTGAAAAAAATGTTTTCCTATGAGAAATTGACGAGATGGAGCTTGGGATTACTCTAATATTTAGTTTGGAATAATTGAATTCGCCCGAGTTAAGGCTTGAAGACTAAGAATTATAATACTCTATCGTGTCGACCTCAATCTTGGCGTCGAGAAATTGGCTCTCCATTTCAAGTTAATTTTGTATGATTAACATCATATTATCCAATGATACCCTGATTGCATCGATGGCATTTTCTTTAGAGAAATAACTTAGACTCGTACTCCATTCAATCTTTATTTATATATGATCTCTACACATCGTTGTCGTCAGAAACATTACATTCTAGTCATTAATCTTTCTGATCAAAAGAAAAAAAAATGCGTTTCAAATAGTTACTTAATTTTTTTTTATGTTTTCAGTTTCGTTTCTAAAATTTCGAATTTTCATTTAGCACATTAAATACCTTGAATTCGTGAAGATAACATCTTGATATTTGATAAGTGAGGAAAAGGTCTAATTTCCTTTTGCTAGGCGACTCTTGTCGAAGGTGGGCAGTACGTTGGACTGCAGCAGTACGAGAACTTCAAGTTTTTTTCGCTTAGCATAAGGCAGTCTAATATTCTCTACTTGTCGTGATTACGAGTGAGCAATTGAATCGAATCATACCAAACCAATCTATCTTAGATGGTTCGTGATTTCTAAAATTTGGAACCAGTGATCATCGGCCTAGTCCCTAATTCCAGGTATGTACCGAAGCACCCAAATCGGACCGATACTTTTTTTATTAGTAAGTTAATGATACTTTATCATATTTAATCACCCCTCCAGCGTTTTTCCGTCGAGATTTTTATTGATTAAAGATCCAAAACATTAAAGAAGGAGAGCTTAGACCATATGTAACAATACTTGTAGTCTTGCGGCGAATAAGAGAAGAAGAAAAAAGATATCACCGCCAATTTCAGAACTCACCCGGGGACCTAATTGGATTGGCTAGTCTTGTTTGATTCTAGGATCAAGTGGACCATTTCTCAATTTCACAAATTAGGATGAGTGATTTTACATCTCTTCTTACAGGGCGTGAAATCTCCGGCCAAGTCCGCATTGGTCCATGAGCTAGTGAACAGAAGGGCAATGCAGGTCCCCCCTGCATCCATTGTAATGGAGGTTCTTTGAAATTGTGCTGTCTGCACTCAAATACTACCTGGTCACATTGATTGTGTCGCTTGTCGACCCATGTCTATCAAGTATTAACCATCAACCTCATTTATCTCGATTCTGCAGTCTCTAGGTTTGATACAGTATACCCTGGAGCCGATGTGCTCCACTTCCAGTCCAGCAGCCTCACAGCCATTGAAGAAGAGAGACTCATCTTCTTTTCCAATTCTGCGTCGCCAACTCATAATAAATGCTGGACATGGAAACCCAATGTAAGATCCTCCTGCAAGAAGATGCAGAAGAATCAGCAAAAAAAAAAAATTTAAAACAGAGCTAAAACCAGAAGAAGCATGTGTCTAATTAGTACCTTTCGGACTGGTCTCCATGAGATCAGCCCTGTCAGCTCTCGGCTTATAATTTTTCAGGAGAAAGCAGAGTGTTGTTATCAGTTTCTGGTACTGCTTCACATCTTCACAGAATCATGAAAAAATAAATATGTTCAGCATGTAGTACTGAACAATATGCAGGAAAATGCTCATAGATCACTATTGATAATGAGAACATTTCCTTAGACTCATTATCCCAAGAGATAAAACTATAGAAAATTAGGAAAATATCCTCAGATTGCTGATTTTTTTAGAAACAAAAGAATTTAAAGCCAAAAATTGCAGATGTGAAGGCAATCTTCCTCCATGAATTTGAAAAAAAAAAAAAAGGGACAAAATCTTCCAGTCATAAATAAGGGACAGGATAGTTCACAGTCGCCAAAGTGAATTGGTAATTTATAAACCAAGAGTACCTTTCATTGTCGCATACTTGCTAAGCATGAAACTAGAGTGTTAATGGAAAAAGAAATATGCCAGAGATATGAAGTTCTAAGTTCCCCTCAAATTTATGGATAACTAGTGAAAAAGAAGCCACAAGGAGAAGGCTGCAGGAGTCATGCCAAAAAAGCATGGCAACCGCTTATCAAATGGAATTCCCCAAGCTAGTGAGAATTTGAATGCTACATTTCCCGATCAGCTGTACCATCTTAAGGCAGTTCCTATCATGCATTTGGACAGTTTAACCAACTCTAAAGTCGGGTATCAGAATACAATATGATGATCTTCAAACCAACAGTCGTATATATCTTACAGCACACAACACTAACACATGGCTCCAAGCATATCAAATACCTAAAATCAAACTTTCAAAAAAAATTGCAAAAAACAACATAGAACTTAAGACTGCTTTGCAAAATGTTGCCACATTTGCTAGCTCCCGTCAATCATAATAATCAAAAACCCTTGCTCTTTGTAGTGGTTTCTCCATAGGCTCCTTGCCCCTTACCTTAATAGCTACGTTGTCCCTTCATTTGGCATATATATATTCAACATTATGACAACCACAGAGCCACTACCTAATGGAAGAAACTTACATAACAAAATGTCACTAGCAATGACCAAGTCCCAATGTGGTTCACCAGCAGGAAAGGTGTCTCCCCATGAATCTGAAAAGTAAAGCCCATTCATCATCCTCAATGAAACGATGGAAACCGATAAGAAAAATACATCACATTTTAAGATTATCAGCATTGCCACCCAAAAAGAAGCTTCCATAGAATTTTTCATAATAGAAGAGGTTGGGTATGGCAGGGAGTGAAATCCATCTTCTTTACGAAAAGCTATGATAATCAAATTATGCAACCAAAGAACTCTCTAACAGAGAATAACTTTTCCCAAAATTTCTGAATAGGGCCATTTAATACGCATAAAGAGATTGACAACCTAAAACAATTACAATCTGTCAAACTATGCCGGTTTATGACTTCCTCAACAGGCTGGTCAACAGCCATCAAGATGAACAAAGAAATTTCATTAAGGGTTTGATAAGGGACACTCACGTTTTATATGAGGAAGGACAGGTGTGATTCCATTAATCTTGCAGTTATACGCAATATTCTCTTCAACCTCCAAGTCATCGTAATCTGAGGTGGTGATGTCAAGACTAAAAGATTTTCGCAGAAAGATGGCCAGAGCTCCAGTTCCACTGCCATTGAGTGGTAATTAAGATAAAAACCAAAGCTCCTTGCGTTGGGGTATGTTTGAAGATGTACAGTATGAAAAGCAGCTTTACCATTTGCAGCTACAAAATAACAGAATGCTAAACCAACAGCTCAGGAAACTGCCTAGATACTTGAGAAGATTATTTTGTGGAAAATAATGAAGGAACTTGGAAGGTTAGGGAATTAGAAGCACCACATATCGCCCATTTTATTACGTGAAGATATAATGCTCAGAGACTTGTTCATAATGGCAACCAGATAGTCCAGACAACAAGACATTCGATGCGCACCTGCCGAGCTCAATGATGCTCCGTCTTTCTATCCATGTCCGGTGCTGAACTAACCATTCAGCAAACGCGAACGTCCCTGGCCATAAAAGATTAGCATTCAGCTGGTGGAACGAAAACTCTCGAATGACCAAATCCTGCACAAGCAATTACATATGAGAAACCGTTCAAGACCTTGAAACCCAGCCAATCTGCAGTACACGGCACTCAAGCAAAAACAAGAGCAAGCAGCATAAAGGTCATAAACAATTGGCACCAACGGCAATACGAAATAAATTTCGCATTAGACAAACTGTCTCAAGACCACTTCCGCTCATTGTTCAGAAACCTCCATGTCTTCCCAGTCCCAACGAACTATTCCATATACCAACTGCAACCCGCAGAGCTGGCACCAGTGGCAATAAGAAGATTTTGCGTCAGAGAAATCGCCTCAAGAACCAATTTGCTCATTGTTCAGAAAGCTCCATATTTCCCCAATCCCAACGAATTGCTCAACATATCAACCACAACCACCAGACCTCTGTTCCTATCCACGAACCGGCACAATCAGGCAGTCCGGCACGAATCAGATAGTTCTTGCCAATGCTTATCTCTATCCCCAGCAAAATCTTAAAACCCACATAAATTTTGATTCCATCAAGTACTCGTGCCTCCGAGCAAGAGCCAACGGACCCTACTTTCACTCACATTCATGCATGAGAGATCAAGAACTGTCAAAACACCAGAAAGGCACGTGACAAGCAGAGAGGAAATGAGCGACCACTCGCAACAGAAGCGAATTGAAGAGGATGCGATCTAAAAAAAAAAATGCTGCAAACCATTCCGGGAAACCGGTGCGTCCTCTCCGCGTAGCTCTGTGGAGTCTCGGACTCGTGTTGTTCCTCTGCGAGACGAATTGGGCACCTTGTTAAATGATGATACTGAACCAGAGAAGCCAAGAGAGAGAGAGAGACAGAGAGAGAACCGGAGGAAGAGGCGTCGTCAGGGTCGGCGAAGAGGGAAGACGGAGAGAAGAGAGCTATGTCCATCCTCGTGCGAGCTGTGGGTTTGCCCGACCAAATCTCCCCTCGGACGAGGTTATGTAGAGAGAGAGAGAGAGAGAGAGAGAGAGAAAGAGAGAGTGGGGAGCCACGGATTTCAGTCAAACTCAGAAACCCCGAAAGCGCTTGAAAACTCGCACGTGCAAACCCGTGAACCAGATCGACCCGGGTTAGCATTCGGTCCGAAGCAATCCGGGAACCGGACAATACCGATTCTTTTAGGTACCGGTTTGCTTCCCAATCTAGATTTGACTCTTTCGTTTTCATAAGAATTTTTTTTTTTGGTCAGGAAAATCACTTTCATATATTCAAATCCACAGATGTATTGTATGACAGATTACTAACTTCCGTGCAAAGTAAATCCATTAAATCTGGAGGGGGGTATTTCACCCATGATGCTGGCAGAGTCTTCAAGCGATGGGCTCTCACGGCCCAATCCGCAACTTGGTTGCTCTCCCTGGAACAATGGACTACTTGTAGATGTTTGAATAGATTAGCTTGGGCTTGGGCCTCCCTTATAAGCGCGTGTGCCTCCCAGGGGATATGATCTGTGCGTGTACAGATCGCTTCTGCAAGTGTCTTGTTATCTATCTCTATAGTTACCTTTCGATCTTGCAATCTTGCAAAGAAGCCTAAGGTTAGAAGAAGGGCTGCTGCCTCTGTTTGAAGAGCCAAAGACGCTCGTACAGTCCTTGCCATCCCGTCGATGAGGAAACCCCTGGAATCACGACAGATGCACGCCATGGCCGCTTCTCCGGTCGCTTGCTCGAAGGAACCGTCTATGTTAATCTTGAGCACGTCTTCGGGTGGTGGAGTCCAAACCAAAGGTAAAGTTTTCTTCTTTAGTGAAACACCACTAGTTTGTTTGGCCCATCTCTTACAGTTCTCCACCTCTGCCTTCGCTGAGATGATTACATGGAGGGGACTTACTGATTGGCCTCGGAAGACCAGTTGGTTGCGCATCTTCCAGATCTTCCAAAGGATCATAGCAAGGAGTTCGAAAGATACATGGGTATGATGAAAACCCTCTAACCACTCATCTATGCGGTTTTCTCTGTTCCTGTCGATGCTGATGTTTATAGAGGGTTCTGACCATATGTGATGTGTCCAGGGGCAAAGGAGCAGTAGGTGTTTGACTGTTTCTGGGTCACTTTGGCAAACAGGACACATGTTCTCAGGTATAATTCCTCGCCTTTGTAGATTGTCTTTTGTTGCGATGGCATTTTGACTGATTTGTCATATAAAAAACCGAGTCTTGGGAGGGATATTTGCATTCCAGACTTTTAACCAGAACTTGCGTGGAGTTTGGTAGGATGTAGACCCTTGATCTGGTTTGGCTGCCCTCTGTTGTTCTCTCAAGATATTATAAGCGCTTTTGACTGTATAAAGCCCTTCTTTCGTGTGTTCCCATACTAATAAGTCATGTTGCCCTTGTGGATCAAGGTGGATGTCTAGGATATCCTGAACAGTCCCTTCCCCAAACAGCTCACCAATTTTACCTTCATTCCATTTGTTCTGTCCGTCTAGCATGAGTTTAGAAACTCTGGTTGGTTCGCCTTTGTTAGCAGGACCACCTATCTCTCCTTCTGGCAGCCACTTATCATTTCTGTTATTGATCTTCTTCCCATTCCCGACCACCCATCTTGCCGATCCTCGGATTACATCTCGGCCCACTAAAATGCTTTGCCATCCCCATGAAGTTTTTGACCCCTTAGGAGCATGTAGAAGGTCAGTGTATGGAAAATATAATCCCTTGAAGATTTTGGCCCACAGTGAATCTGGATTTTGGAGAAGTCTCCAAGTTTGCTTACCCAGCATAGCTTGATTATAGCTGATTAGATCGCGGAATCCCAACCCTCCACCATGTTTCCTTTGTTTCAAGGATTCCCAATTTTTCCAGTGCATTCCACGATGGTTTTCATTAGTCTTCCACCAAAAATTCGCGATCTGTCTCTCTATTGCTCTGCATATAGATATGGGTATTTTGAATATGGACATAGCATATTGAGGAAGTGCTTGAACTATTGTTTTCAATAGGATTTCTTTTCCAGCCTTAGACAAAGTGTTTTCTTTCAAGTCCCCTATTTTTTTCTTCACCCTATCTAGTATCTAGGAAAACATAAGTTTTTTTTATTCTCCCCAATCAGATGGCACACCTAGATACTACCCAGTTTTCTGAATTTCTGGCACCCGCATTTCATCAAGCATCTTACTCCTCAAATCAGCTGGGCAATTTAGGTTGAAGAACATACCATATTTATTCAGGTTTATTGTTTGTCCTGTTGCAAAACAGTATTGGTTTAGTACCGCTGCCACATTCTTATACTCCATTACTCTCCCATCCAAAAAAAGCATTAGGTCGTCTGCAAACGTAGGTGAGAGAGGGCTGGGCATCTAGGATTAAGCTTGATCCCTTTAATATTCCCCAATTCCATTTCTTTTCTCAGCAGTATAGATAGTGTATTTGCCATAATTATGAACAAATAAGGAGATAGAGGATCACCTTGACGAATTCTTCGAGATGGATGGAAATAAGATAGGCTTTCACCATTCATTTTAACACTGTAGGTTACTGTAGATAAGCACTTCATATTCCAAGAAACCCATGATGTGTGGAAACCCATTTTCACATAAGTGCTTGGAGGAAATCCCATTCCACCCTATCATATGCCTTCTTCATGTCGATCTTAAGGATAGCTTGGAATTTTCTTTTTCTCTTCCTGATTCGTAGTTGATGTAGCACTTCTTGGACAATGAATATATTATCTTGAATCTGTCGATCTTTTATAAACGCACTCTATTCTTCAGCAATGAACATTGGGAGGAACTGTTTTAGTCTGTTGGCCAAGACTTTTGAGATAATTTTATATGTGACATTGCAAAGGCTAATCAGTCGAAACTGGTTTATTTTTTCTTGCTGCTGTACTTTTGGTACCAAAGTGATAAATGTTCTGTTTATCTCAGGGTTAAGGATACCTGAGCTGAGGAGTAGTTTGGTTTCTTGGAATACTTCTTCTTTGATCTCCTCCAAGTGGTGCTGGAAGAATTTCCCGTTGATCCCATCTGGTCCGGGGGCTTTAAGGGCTCCAATTTAAAAGGTAGCTAATTTAACTTCATCCATAGTCAACTCTCGTATTAGCTCTTTGTTCATCTCTTCACTGACTATATTTGGGATCTGATCAATGATGGGACTGAAGTTTCTTTCTCCTGCGGTAGTGTAGAGATCCTGGTAGAAGTGGTTCACCAATTGTTTGAGCTGGTGAGGATCTCTGACCCACCCATCTGTGTCATCTTTTAGCATAACAATCTTGTTTCTTTGTCTTCTCTGGATAGTAGTTGCATGGAAAAACTTGGTGTTCTTATCTCCCCATTACAGCCATTGAATTCTTGATCTAAGCCCCCAGTACATTTCTTCTTGTCTCCATACCCTTTCTATCTCCTTTTTCAACCCATGCATTCTGTCATCTTCTATGCTGAGACGTTGTCTATTTATTATCTCCTGTAGCTCCTCTTTCAGTCTGGTGATCATTTTAGCTCCATTCGAAAGCGTTTTTTGCTCCATTTAAGTAGATTTTTAGCAACTTTCTTTAATCTAGCTGTGAGGTCTATAGATTGACCTTTATACCCTTTCCATGTCTCATTAACAATTTGACCATATTCATCATCCTCCAGCCAAAATATTTCAAATCTAAACTCATTTTTCCTTCTTTTCTTTTCTGGCCAGAGATTCAACATTAGTGGACTATGGTCTGAACCAATGGCCGGTAGGGCTATAACATCAACAGCAGGAAAAGAAAACCTCCAGTTTAAGGTACAAACAGCCCTGTCTAATCTCTCCTTAACCAGTTCCTCCCATCCTCTATTGTTCGCCCAAGTATAGGAACAGCATTTACTTTCAATGTCCATTAGATCACATTTATTTAAGAAGTCTTGAAACGCTTGCATTCTATAATTCTCCGCTCTGCGTTTACCCACTTTCTCCCAGTGGTACATAATTTCGTTAAAATCGCCCATGCACAGCCATGGAGCTTGACTGAAACGAACACTCTGCTTAAGGTATTCCCACAGTCGCAGCCTCTTTTGGAATTCAGTAGGAGCATGCACAAAGGTGATTCTCATTTGCTGGTTTGTTTCCCCTATCTCACATAAAGCATCTATTACTGTCAAGGAACTATTAAGGATTGTCAAACTGACTTGTTTAGTCCAGAAGATAGCCATACCACCCGCCAAACCATCTGGATTCACAATAAAACAATCAGGGAAGTTCAGTCTTCTTTTCATCCGTCTAACAACTTCTTCTTTATTTTTTGTTTCATTGCAAGGCGCTTTGTTTACTGACTAGCAGAGGCATCAAACGGGTAAAGTAGGCCGGGTATATCGGCCAATCTCCTTTAGATCCATCTTTGTTGTATGCTAACAATTTATATAGGACCCGAACTTCACCCGTTTTACCACTTTGAACCACTTTTTCTTTGCTGTTTCTAAAGATAGAGCTCAAGGTACGGTTGATGCATGCCTGTTTTTCAAAGCTGCAAATGAAATCCACAACAAAAGGCCGACATGTTGTAAAAGAAGAATTGCCTTATATTCCAGTTTAGACACTTGGTGGTATTGATCCGCATCCCTACCTTATCAGACTCTCTTTCTAGGCAATAGGCTCTTTCACGAACCTTATCTCGACTTTGTCCATGGGTCTACATGCTGCGAAAAGCAGACCGAACAAGGATCAGTGTGTAAAAGAGATAGGGCATAAACAAATGTCAAAGCACATTCACGGACCAAAACTCTATTGCCCTAGTTTAACTTCCAATCCGGCAGACACGAGTCTAACTAGACGGGGACTCAGACCACAGTTAGCATGACGTCGTCACCTCGGGTCTATAAGAGTCTCCCCCTTGTTATCATCTTCACAATCGTGTCTGCTAAGCAAGGGAAAGAAGAAACTTTGAAGGCATCATCGTCATCATGAGTAGTAAATCCAAGCACGTGTTCATCCCATTGCCGGGCCTCGGCCACCCGGTGCCGACAATGGAGATGGCCAAGCTCCTAGTCAACAGCGATGATCGACTTTCCATCACCGTCCTCATCATGAAGTTGCCCTTCGACTCCGAGATTTACTCCCGCGTTGAGTCGTTCACCGCCTCCATGGTTGCCGGCATGTGCCGTGCCCTCCTCCCTCGGTGAAACCTCTTCCCGGAGACATCCACAGTGGCCTCCCTCAGTCACTTCATAGAGAGCCACAAAGCCGACCTTCAAGAAGCCGTGACCGACCTCTCCGTCTGTGTCTCGCCACAGCTCACAGGGCTCGGTGTTGACGTGTTCTTCACCACGATAATCGATTTCACCAGTGAACTCGGCGTCCCTTCCTATGGTTCGGCATGCCGGTCACCGTGTGGCCCCAGTATGCGGAGCAACATCTCAACGCGCTCGAGCTAGTGGTGGAGCATGGCCTCACGGCGGAGGTCAAGATGGATAACCAGAGAGATGCTATCAAGGGGAGCAACGCCGCAGTGACTACGGACGAAATAGAGGCAGCGATAAGAAAGTTAATGGAGGGCGAGGAGGCCGGGGAGAGGAGGAAGAAGTTGAAGGAGGTGAGTGAGAAGGGTAGGAAGGTTTTGATGGAAGGTGGCTCTTCTTTTCACTTGTCTATGACGGGCTCGCTTCATTGAGGATCTCTGGAGACACTGAGCCTTCATTTCGATGTATTTTATGTAGAACCAACCATGTAAGACAGATCGGCATTCACGACTATCATCTTGTAAAAATTATTCGAAATGACTACATTAGCAAAACGTCAAAATGTTGAAGACTAAATTGATCAAATTAAATAATTTATGAATAAATTATTCATCGTATAATAGGCTTAGGATTATTTGAACAACTTTTACTTGACTTTTCAATAGATCGCATAAGTTTATCCAAGGATTCTAGGAGTCAACGCACTACATTAATTGACTATACTTTTATCCATTATACATACATTCAGTTAAGTATTACCTGAAAATGGAATTAACTCATTCTGATCGACCAACATAATATTTACCGTGCTTTCTAAATTTCATCAACCATGCATCTTTGCTCTCTTCTTGACTTCATAAAACTTGTAATGGAGGTTGTTTTGGTAAAGAAAATAAGTAACTTCATTCCCCGGTTACACCTAATGACTATTGCAGAAGGAGAAACAAAAAAAAAAATTACGACAAAAATTAAAGCGCGAGGGGGGTAATCTGGAACTTTCTCAAAATTTGGGACTTAATATACAACAGCGCGAAAGCTCCCGCGACTAATCTGTAATTTTTGCAAAGTTCGGGGGCACCTAGGCACCTACGTTGACTATATAAGAAATGAGGGGGCCATTCTTCATCGTCATTTTCCTTCCCTCTACCCTTTATGTTCTTTTAAATGGTGGACGACCAGGCTCTCTCGCAAATGGCGAGTTCCCTCTCTATCCCCTCCGGTGATAGGTTCCTCTTCTGATTCCCTTGTCAAGATGGAGAAGAATTTCGATGCCTTCTTCCTTTTCATCGTTTTGGTGAATTCTTCCAGTATTTCGAGCTAGTATCTCGTGGGGTTTTTCCTCAACTCCGAGTATGGCGGCGGCGGGGAAACCCTAAAAACAAAGCAATCATGTAGTTTTTCTTTTTCGATCATCCAGAGCTCCCCTCAATCCTTCCCTAAAATTCTTCATACATAAAATTTACAAATCATTCCTTCCTACAAACCTTAAAACACCAATACAACCCAATCGTATGTCATAGGGCTTCGCCCTACCTTTTCATAATATCTCATACCCATTCTTCAGATATCATCCTTCTTACCCTAAACACTTCTATAACACTTCCGAGATTTTGTATCCTCTTCCTGGTCTCTCATGGAGGGTAGCCATGAAAATCATCTTTGAATGTTGGCGTTATGCAAACACATGAGCAATTTGTGGGCTGTTGAGGACATCACAGAACTGACCAAAAGAATTCATGCAGCCAAAATACAAGGCGATGAGTTTCTGCTTTATGGGAAGTTATTCTCTAAACCGAATGTTAATTTTCAAGCATTCTGGTCTATTATGAAGAAAGCTTGGAAACTGGAGGATGTTAGGTGTGAAGTTATTGAACAGGGGCTATTTGTATTTGTTTTTAATTCGGAGGAGGAACAAAAGAGGGTTCTTCAAGCTGGCCCATGGTCATTTGCTAGTAATCTATTGGTATTACAGGAGGGAGACCCAACTATCCCTGAACATTTTTATGAGTTTACTTACTGCTCCTTTTGGGTCCATTTGGTGGGGCTCCCACGTGCCGCGGTGACAGAGGATTGCATTAGAATGGTTGCTGCAAAATTGGGAGAGGTACAGGAGGTTAGAACTGAAGCTAAAAACAATAGCACTCGTAAGATTGGGAAAGCTAAGGTGAGGCTGAACTTGCTTATGCCTCTTAAGACTGAAACTATGATTCATGTAGGTGAACGGAACTGGTGGATTGATTTTAAGTATGAGCGGTTACCACATTTCTGTTACTCATGTGGGCTGATAGGCCACTATGCTAATTTCTGCCCTAGCTTTCCTTATGAGGAATCAGGGATCATGCAAGATAAACCCGGTCGATTTGGATTTTGGCTAAAAGCTGAAGTAAAGGATCAAAGCCCATGTTGGAATGTTTTTTATGGAAAAATTGACCTTACATTAGATGAGGATGATATGATCCCATAAACTCCATTGGCTTCAGACAGAGACGCTTTGAATAAGATGACAAGTTTTAAGGGTAGCCAAGCATTAGTGCCTTATGACCCTTGTTCTAAGGAAACCTCAGAAGCTACACTTCAGCTTATGTTGGTTGATCAAAAGAAGGGCAAGAGAGTCTTCCAGAGTCAGGAACAGTTAGGTGATATTGTCCTGTATCAGCCTGGGATAATAATCAAGGAGGGTAATAAATCTGTTTCTAAGAAGATTGGGCTTAAAAAGTAGAAACGTTTTGCTCCCTATGAGAAGAGGGATGATCTTGCTAGTATGGAGAACCTTTTGGATACGCCTATCCAAGTGTGGGAAGGGGACTTGTCGAGGGCTTTGGTGGCTGGCCCGAATAAGCCACCTATGAAGTCATGAAAATCTTGAGCTGGAACTGTCAAGGTCTTGGCTCTCCCTTGACAGTTCAGCATCTTCGAGCCTTAGTGGCTCGCGAGAGACTTAATATGGTTTTTCTGATGGAAACCAAAAATCAGAGTATGGTGGTGGAGAGGGTTAAAAGAAGTTTAAAGTTCTCTTCTATATTTATTATTGACCCAATTGGAATCGCGGGAGGGTTAGCAGTATTTTGGAATGATTCATTGCAGATCACCATAGATCATAGTAGTAAAGACATGATTGATCTATCATGCAAAGATGTTGGAAATGGAATTTTTATGAAAATTTCCTTGTTACATGCCCCTACAAATTTTCAGGAGAGGATTTCTCTTTGGAATCTAATTCCTACCAGAAATGGCATATCTACAGTCCCATGGTTGTGTGTTGGAGATTTCAATGAAGTCCTATATAGTTGGGAGAAGGTAGGACGAAGAGAAGTGGAAAGATTCAGAATTACGACGTTCAGGGAATTTGTGGATAGATGCTCTCTCATTGATATTGAGAGTAAGGGCTGCGCATTCACATGGTCGAATAACCGGGAGGGGGATGAGTTAGTTAAAAAAAAAAGCCTTGATAGAGCTATGTGTAATCTAGAATGGAGGGTTCTTTTTCCTAATGCTGAAGCCTTTGTCTTCCCAGCTATTGGTTCAAATCATGGCCCTCTCTTGTTATGTACTGACCCAACAGTTACTAGTAAAGTAAAAATGTTTAGATTTGAAGCTTTCTAGCTAGATCACCCAGATTTCAAAACAGTAGTTGAAAAGGCTTGGCAGGTAGAGAAGAAACAGACAAGAAGCATTGTAAGGAAGACAAAATCAGTAGCCAGTGAGTTACAAAAATGGAGTCGGAAAAATTTCCAAAATGCTTCTAAACATATCAATCTATTCAGTGACCAGCTTACCCAATTGACTAACAGGGGTGACACAATGAATATAGGAGCAAATTATAAGGCTAAGGTTGAGAAAATTGGGCATCTTTGGCGTCAAGAAGAAATGTTCTGGAGGATGAGATCCAAAATTGATTGGCTTAAGGGGGGGACAGAAATACGAAATTCTTCCATGCCACTACCATTCAGAGGAGGCAAAGGAACAAGATTTCTATGCTAAAGATTGAGGAGAATGTGCGGTGCCGAGATGCACATATTATTAAGCAGCATGTTAAAGATTATTATAATGATATATATACTTTTGTTGGCTCCAGATATTACCAACCTGTTCTGGACCAATGCCCAGTGATTATTTCCGAGGAGATGAATGAAGACTTGTTGAAGGAAATTACAAGAGAGGAGGTGCAGAGGACAGTATATCAAATGGGTACAACTAAGGCCCCTGGGCCAGATGGCTTGAATGGCTTATTCTATCAAAACCAATGGCCTCATATTCAGGAAGATGTGTTCATAATGGTGGAATCCTTCTTTAATGAGGGGAGTTTCGAATCAGGCTTGAATGATACTTTTATTACACTTATTCCTAAGGTTGCTAACCCTGAGAAAGTTTATAAGTTTAGACCCATCAGCCTGTGTAATTTCAATTATAAAATTATCACAAAGATTATGTCAAATAGACTTAAACCCTGGCTGCCTAGTATTATATCCCCTGAACAAAGTGCCTTTGTAGGAAGACGTCAAATACAAGATAATATCTTTATTGTCCAAGAGGTTCTACATCAGCTAAGGATTAAGAAAAATCGAAGAAAATTTCAGGCTATTCTAAAACTGGATATGCAGAAAGCCTATGATAGAGTAGAGTGGGATTTTCTTTGTGACTGCATGAAGAAAATGGGTTTTTTTATAAGTGGGTGAGCTTAGTCAAATTCTGCATCTCTTCTATTAAATTCCAAGTCTTAGTGAATGGGGAAGCAGGGGATTCATTCACTCCTACCAGAGGCATTAGACAGGGTGACCCTCTATCACCATATTTGTTTATTATTCTGGCCAATGTGTTATCCTATATGGTGAGTAATGTTGTTCAAGATGGGAGTATTAAAGGGATAAAATTGAATCCTCACTGTCCTATTCTATCACACCTATTTTTTGCGGATGATGCTATCTTTTTCTTAGATGGTATAGTTCAGGAAGCTCAGAACCTAGCTAATCTATTAAACTGCTACTGTTTTGCCTCTGGTCAGTCCATAAACCTCAATAAATCTGGGGTATTTTTTGGAAAATGTTGTCCACATGAACTGAAAAACAACATTGCAACGGAGTTAAGGGTTCCTATATATGAAAAAACATGACCATATTTGGGTCTTCCATCAGATTGGGGTCAGACAAAGAAAAAGATGTTTGCTTGGATCCTAGCTAGGGTGGATAGGAAACTTGAGGGTTGGAAAGAACAATTGATCTCTAAAGCTGGGAAAGAAGTGTTGATCGAAGCAGTTATTCAGGCTTTGCCTCAGTATGCCATGAACACCTTTAAAATCCTTCTATATATTTGCCGTGCTATTGAAAAGAAAATCTCAGCTTTCTGGTGGAAACAAAATGCAAGACATAGAGGAATATATTGGAAGAGCTGGGATTGTCTAAAGAGGAGGAAATAATATGGAGGATGGGCTTTAAAGATTTAGTGGATGTAAATAAAGCAATGTTAGGCAAACAAGCCTGGAGACTGAGTCAGAATCCAGAGGTATTATGGAGTAGAATTTTTAAAGGGTTGTACTTCCCACAAGGATCAGTTTGGAATGCTAAGAAAGGCACCAGAGCTTCCTAGGGTTGGCAAAGTATTATATTGGGTCGAGATACTATTGAATATGAGATGACATGGGAAGTTGGAGACGGGAGGTCTATTAATCTAAGAGAGGATAGGTGGCTGCTGGCAGGTAAAATTGGAGGACAAGCTAACCGAGAGGATCCTATGAAGGTTGCTGATATTATTGACTCAGATACAAGATCTTGGAATGTTCAGCTGATTCAAAATCTTTTCAACTCTGAGATCTTAGAGGAAATACGAGCCACCCCTCTGGGAATTATTCCTAGACCGGATAGATTAATCTGGATTGATCACCAATCCGGGAAGTATAGCATCAGAAGTGCCTATTACAAGCTCAAAGAGAATAGCAGTCCAAGAACCGAAAATCAAGCATCATCCTCATATCAGACTCCTAAAAGACTATGGAAGGTAATTTGGTCTCTGCATACTTACCCTAAAATCAGACAATTTATGTGGAGCTTATGCAATGAAGGGCTGTCAACGAAATACAAACTATATAAAAGGAGAATCATACCTGATCCCATGTGCCCCCTTTACCATTCATTCCCGGAAACATCAGAGCACCTCTTCGCACTCTGTAAAGGACCAAAACAGGTTTGGTCAAGCCCTAATTTTAACATCGATGCTGCTCCTAGTTCCATAACACGGGTAGACAAATGGATAGACGATTACCTCCATTCTGGGATCACGGCTCATCAAAAGGCCCTATTTGCTAACACCCTCTGGCTTATCTGGAAAGCTCGGAATGCCTACATCTTCCAAGGGCGAAAAACTTACGAACATCAGTTAATCGACGAGGCTGTCGTCTCCCAGGGGCTATTCGAAAGATGATTCATCTCAAACACACAGAAAGAGAAGGACTTTACCTCGGATGGGCAGAGTTGGGTGCCGCCGGCTCCGGGGTCTCTGAAACTCAATGTCAATTGCTCATGGTTGGAAGGAAGAGAGGCTAATTCGATTGCTGGAATTTGTAGAGGAGCAGATGGGGTTTGTATTGCGGGATTCACGAAGAACGTCTCGGCTAACTCGGCGTGTATGGGAGAAACCCTAGCTGTTCTGCAAGGGCTGTTGTGGCTTGAAGACTCTCGATCTGATCTGCGGGAGAGATATAATGCACGAACTGAAGATGATCTGCCAGTGCATGTATCAACCGACTGCTGATCTGTATTTGAGTTGATCATGGGCCGATGAGACACTCCATGAGCCTTGGCTCCCTATGTCATTGACTGCAGACTTCTCCTGGGCCGAATGAAAGGAGTTCATATTATTTTTGAACCCCGTCAGACTAACCAAGCCGCAGATTGGGTAGTCAAATCTCATAGTGCTGGTACCCTCCCGTGTAACTGGGTCTCTAATATACCACGAGACCTATTTAGCATTTTATATCTGGACTTTAGTTCTACATGTTTTCCACCATCCTAGTTTTTATGAATGAAAATTTCTTTGACCAAAAAAAAATGGTGGACGACCTAATGTGATGAGTCGATTAAATAATGCCCTCTTCTCGTACAACCCTTTCCCCATGTACTTGAAAACGAGATCTCACCCCAAAAAAAATTAGCAATTTTCCACAGTATTTATTTTATTTATCATCGTAAATATATGACACACGATTAAGCGGGCTCTTGTCATGTACGGGTAGGTCAATACATATTAGGAAAGGACAATAATCGTGACCATGGAGATTGATTTTTTAAGTTCGATTCATGACATGTCGCGACGGGCATGTTATGTTATTATTGATTACATATAAAAATTGACATCTTTGTCATATTAAACGTGTCATTTTGCATATCATGTTTAAAAGATAAATGCGTGGGACCAAAACATTTAGAAAAAAAAAATACACCGAACGAAAAAAGAGCAATTTATTAGGACTCGACAAAGTGGCGTGCCTGCTCATAAAGCATTTTTGTTCTTTCTCGAAATCAGAGCAAAGCAGAGCAGAGCAGAGCAGAGAGAGAGATGGTTGGGCCAGAGAGACCGCAGTTCGTGCTGTTCGGGTCGTCGATAGTCCAGTTCAGCTTCAGCAACGGCGGATGGGGCGCTTCTCTGGCCGACTTGTACGCCCGCAAGGTCTTCCTTCCTTTCTTCCTCCTCCTCCTCCTCGTCGAGTCTCGACTTCCGCTGTTCATGTTCCTGTTCTTTTTCTATGCGAAAGGATGAAGAAAGAGGATAATGGGTCTGGCCTCGGGTGGGTCTTTTCTGGGTTTTCTTTATGCGTTACGGAAGAGTCAAATGTCTATCGCGATCCCGTTCCGAGGAAGAGGGGGATTCTGCGTGGGTTTCGGTGTCTGTACTTACGTGGGTCACTTCAACCTCCTCCCTCCGCAGTCGCCCTTTCCTTTTAGTCTCTCGGTACGGCGATTCGATCTACTGCGGCGGTGGCGGCGGGACCCACCGCGCGCCTGGAAAATTCCGTCCATCTTATCTTGGTTGGTCGCTGATCATATCACGCCACGCCGACATTTTTTCTTCTTTTTCTTTTACTTTTCGTTTCTTGGTCTTCCTTTTTTTCTATGCCATTTTCGGTGGTCATTGGAAGAAGATCAAATAAAAAAAAAAGTAACGCGGACGCGTTCCGGGGATGATGGGATCGCGGTGGAAAAGGACTGTTGGAAGAGCACTGCCTAGGTTCACTGATTCCGATGAACATGTGTCGTTCATGCAACAACGATAAATGTGAAAAGGCCAAAAAGAAAAGAAGAATTTTTACGATGGCAGTGGGGTTAGCAGTAACCCCACTTTTATTTACTTATGTTTTATTCTTTCAGCTAAAGAAATGGCATGCGTGTTTGTCCCAAAGTATCAAACTTTGGACCCAACTGATTGGGAAACATGAAGGTTGAGATCCTTGGCTGCCACATCCAATGGAATAGTGGTGATGCTTCTTGCACTGTGGAGCTGAAAGGCTGCCATTCATGACCCTTATTGTTGGAGAGGGTGGACCGTACTTGATTCCTGAATGCGTTAAAAAGTTGCTCCAACAGACACGATTTTTCTTCCTTCCTTCTTTTTAGTTGACAAATAAGCATAATTGCCTAACGCAAGGCTGAAGAGAAACCAGTTGCGAATGCTTGTGGAGAACCAATGCTAACCATACTGATAAATAAACTGACCGAAAATCTGACGGATGAAACCAAAGACCTGAAGCAATGACGAGAAAGTTCCCTAGTTTGGAATTGAAGTTTACTTTCTTATTTCATTTGGTTGTCTGGAATTCTAGAGAAGCTGTGAACTCTGCAGGCAGACATAATTTTGAGGGGGTACTCCGGATGGAACTCCAGGTGCGCTCTACAGGTCCTGGAAAAAGTCTTTCCAAAGGTACCACTCACATCTTCGGGCTCTCAACAATATTCTTTCCTTCTTGAAGTTTAAATTTTTGGCATGCGAGATCGCTTGTAGATTGTTTGCTGATCAGCAATGTATGCGGATGGGACTGCATGCTTCATCTAAAGCGCATGATAAGTACAAGCAGATATCACATGAAAAGTTCATTGTCTTCTTAAGATCAAATCTCATGATCATCAAGGTTTCTTATTTTTTTTCATTCTATTGTCTATTAGTAAAGAATCTGGAGCTAATTTTCGGTAATTACCTGAATTCTAGGATGCAGCCACGCAACCGTCCCTGGTGATCGTCTATTTTGGTGGAAATGACTCAATGCGGCCTCACCCATCTGGTCTTGGCCCTCATGTACCACTTCCTGAGTATATCGAGAACATGAGGAAGATTGCCATATACCTCAAGGTAGAATGGATGATTAAATTAACTGTTGACAGCAATTCTAGGGAATTATATGAAATAGTGCGGCTTAAGCAAAGAGGTTTGAGTGACTCATGGTAGGTGACATTCTTTTCGAGGTTTCTCATAGTCTCCATTCTGCACTGTTGCTTACTTTCACCCCAGAGAGTAGAGTAACGCATGACATAAACTCGTAAACTGTTGAGCTCTAAAGATGGTACTCGTTGAACGTTTTCTGTATTGCGCCCAAATGAAAATTCTCTCTTTTTTTGTCTGTTTGAGACAAATTCTAAGGCTGTCATGCTTTTCTTTGCAGAGCCTGTCAGATTGTACCCGCCTCATTTTTCTTACTGCTCCACCCATCAATGAGGAGCAAATTCGCGAATCCTTGAGGTGTGTTATCTTGAATTTCTCATCCTTCTTTTGTCTCTGTTCATATGTTGAACTCTGATAGAACTTTATACCTGCGATCAGCGATAAGTTTCAAGATCTAGGTCGAACAAACGACGCATGCCGAGTATACTCGGAGGCCTGTTTAAAGCTGTGCAGGGAGATGAACATCAAGGCTGTTGATCTGTGGACTGCAATGCAGAAGAGGGACGATTGGGCTACGGCATGCTTTACGTAAGTTTGCTTAGAACACACGAAAAGGATTAAGAGATGAAGAAAAAGTAAGATATGCATGGTTACCTCAACCATTCCAACTCAAACTTCTCTATGTACACATCAAATTAAATGTTCGATACCAATCTAAAATCAATCCAAACTTCTTCTACCAAAAGGTTCTGTGGTTGAGTCAGTGCTCTTGACTGATCACACTCCTTTCTCAGCAATTGACGGGCTCATAGAATGGCGATGGTTTTGCATTTCAGAAACCAACCACTACAATTTTAGCATGTGAGGTGGTGTTTTATTTCTTTAGGCGCTGAAGGCTCTTCTCATCAGAGCTATCACTATTGTGATTCGCTTCTCAAATAATTTCTGTGACGAAGTTCAGGGGTGGGTCAGCTGCAACTAGTTAATGTAGTCTTTGAGAACACCCCTTGTTCAGATTCCATCACATTTCAGACAAGACCTACTCATTTGACTTTGTTACAATGGTCCTGATTTGACTTGCATGATCTAACGATGCCCCCAATACATGCAAGCAATAGAGCCTGAAATCGGACCACAAAAACATATGAGATATGTTCGATCCTAATCTAGTCGATCGATAAACTGGGTTCGGGCATGGTATATCAGTTTTGCTTTTGGCTGAACCCTATGCTCTCTGATCTTTTGTATGCAGGGACGGTATCCATTTCTCCTCGGAGGGAAGTGAGATCGTGGTGGAGGAAATATTGAGAGTTCTCAAGGAGGCTGACTGGGAACCGAGTCTTTATTGGGAGTCGATGCCTACTGAATTCGGAGAGGATTCACCTCATTACCCAGTAGGCACCGATGGCAGGACCACTGTGAACCTGTCAGATAGCAATTTCCACAGAAGTAACGGCTGTAGTTAATACCAGAGAACCCCTTTGTTTGCCTTTGAGCTCTGCTCGTCACAGCAAGAGACTTTAATAGACTCTGGGAGAGCAGAGAGCGATTTCAACTGCTTTCAATTGGTTGTTCTGTCCTCTTGATCTGTGCTCCTTCCTGGATTTGTATCCTATTGGCCGTCATAAAGAAATAAGCACAAAGAACGGAGAAACTGACGATTGAGCATCTATCCGTATTTTGCATTTGATGATCCGGGTACAGCTTGGACATCCCTGATGCCCCCCTTGCTCAGGCCACGATAAGATTTGCTTTTTGGTTCGAGAACAATGTTCACGGAAGCAATGTGAAATCCACGGATTAACTCACTGATGTATTGTCCATTAGCTTCGTAGTTTTAGCCTTTGGTATACAAGTGAGCATGTTCCCAAGAGATCACTCATCTAGGAGTACTCATGCTCCCATCTAAACATGCTTAACTTTAAAATTTCAAAGCTAAGTATTATCATCACATCAAAGGACATCTCCTTGTATATATAAAATGCTTTCCCCTTATTCAGTGCATAATCCGGTTTATTTCTATCTCCTTTGCCATCCTAAAAGTCTGTCAGAAACTGCACTTTGTCCAAACTCTCTAGCTCCGACGATCATTTCTTCCCTCATCGGAGCATATCGTTACAAGCCCATTAGCTTCTTCGTGAGTCATCCCTAAACCATATACCTATTGGAGGGCATCTCACTTTAATATCAAATCTGCGACAATCCTGAATTAAATAACTGAGGTATTATCCGCTTTTGTTTATCATATACCAAGTTTCATGGTTTTGTCCTTTGGAGTACAAGTGAGCATCTTCTCAAGTGGGAGCACTCGTCACCCATCCTTAAGAGTGCTCCAACCTAAACATTCGTAATTTCAAAGTCCCAAAACTAATTATTGTCATTACGTCAAAAAATATATCCGTAAATTAATTTCAGTTTTCACACACACACACATATATATATATATGCCAGAAGCACTCTTTTCCTATTCGGTGTGCAGTTTAGCTTATTCCTATCTTCGCCATCCTAGAAACTTACGAGGATTCTCTCTTTGTAATTTCTCTGACCTCAACAACCAATTTGTACTCTCGTCGAACCAGATTGTTACAAGGCAAGCAAAAGGATAAGCTTGGGATTATTCCAGGACCAGCTAATCATTTGCTTCACCAGGACTACCTTTGCCCTAATCGGTTGTCCAACCTTTCCTAATGGAACAGATGACGGAACAGAAACCATTCGTCAAATGTCGCGGGTTTAACGCTAGCCGTTAGAGGAACGGAAAGGGAAGGGAGCTAACTCTTGTGAATGGCCGGAGTGCTTTGTGTCTGCTTCCTAGCGTCGTCCTTGCACCGCCGGATAAGTTCGGGCGAGAGTGTAAAGTTAACCGGCTGAGCAGCCTCATCTTTAAGAGACTCACTCACACCTCGGAAACTAGATTAGAACAAATAAGGGACATATTACTCTGAACATTCCCCGTAAGATTTCCTGCTGTTTGATTCCAAGAGACTGCAGAAGTCATCAATTCCACGCCCGAACCCTGCATCCAGTATGGAAATATGGACAATTCGTCACCCATCAATAGCTTTTATGGCACAGGCCATACGGTTTCTGCTCTCCTCCATTGAAATAAACTAGGGATGTAAGTGAGTCAAATACTCGCAAGCTACTCGAGTTCGTCTGCCAGATTAGGGCCAAACAATTCGTTTCCCACGTCAGCTCTTCTGATCTATATGAAGGCTCGGAGCTTGCACAATGCTTTTCGAGTTCGACTCTGGTTGAGTATTTAAACCCAATCAAGCTTAAATTACTCGACTCGAATAGGTTGTGAGCCTAATGATGTTAATTTGGACATTTATCATATTACCTATAAGAACGAATAGATATATATCATTGATTTTCCTATAACATCATATTTTCAAGCTCTAGTTTAATTCTTGTTGAAAGTGAAATTGATTGACTAATCAAGTTGAGCCCAAGCTCAAAAACTGAAGCTTGATCTAGATTGAGTCCACTCGAGCTTGAATATCTTGTTGACTCTACTGGGATTACACCCTAATAATAAACAAATTAACCGGTATCGATCAACCTAACGCAAGTTTCAACTTCCACACAACTCCAACCGTTCTGGATGTTTTATATGGAAACACCGTTTAGAACTTGGAGCATAGAGGACGAACATTGATATGAACTTCCCATCTGCCATTAATTTCACTATCCTGCTCAAGACAAATCTGCACACTGATAACCCAATTAAATTCACAGGACCATAACATTGAACACGAGCGTTCTTCAGCATTTGATTTTCTTACATCTCAGGACAGTGGAAATCTTAATCCTCCATGTCACGAAGTACACTTCATTTTAAATCACATGCTCAAACAAGGTATGCTACATAAGAACAAAGAAATTCTACATACAGAAGGGCACTGCAGAAAGAGCATCAGCAATTAGGGCCAGCACACAAAAAGTCATCCTTTCCACAGCAATCAAAACTCCTGCAGATGATTACAGCCAAAACCTCTACTTCTCTTCAGACGAGACAACATCAGGGCATAACCGAATCTGCATTCAAGATTGCTCTGGAGAGGATAATAACCGGAGAAGCAACAGATGATGGCAGCTCTAACCCATTTTTGGAAGATCCAATTTTAGCTAGAAAGCTGAAACCTGCCACTGGGTTTTTTTCTCCTCCATCCCTGAGAAATTCCACCATGAGAAAAAATATAGAACAGTACAATGCACCAATAGACTCAAAATGAAAGTGTGCACAAAAGACAGGAGATCGGCAAGGAGAGATCCTAAGAACTTACAAAGGCAGCATAATACACGAAGGTTAATCCAGCTAGAGCGACAAAAGCAATCTGGAATACATTATACCTGCCATGCCATAGCATGCACAAACCAATCAGTAGCAAACGCAAATAAGGGTCAATTTGTACCCAGAAGCAGCGGCAACTCACTTGTACAAGTATTTAATTCCACGAAGGGACTCCAATGTGTGCCCAAAAATTTCTTGCGCTGCAGTTGCTTGGGCATAGTATCCAAATGCTGTCGCGCAAAATTGGATAACACTGAACCAACAAGATCACAGTTAAAATATTTTCAGCCAGTGATTCAGTTATATGTACCCAATAAAAGAGTTGCTATTTGATCCAGCTAACCTAGATCGTTTCCTCCTAAAAATTCTAAAAGCACAGGTAGCCACCATGTATACTAATTTCCACTTATCATATATCTCCATAACAAACAATTATACTAGACATGTTGGAGGAGAAATGAAGACATTCTTTTTGTGACGAGGTGGCGATAGAATCTCAAATTTTTTTTAATATGATAATTGCTTTACAGGCCGATGTATCAATTGCTGTGGAGACAATATAATAGCAGTCCCAACCAAGATTTTTCCTAGAAAATGATGGCAAAGAGGGACATCAATATGCGAAGGAAAAGGCATGAGGACTAAAGTGCAAAACCTGATAGAGCAGAGAAGAATGAGTCCAACATTGAAAAGAAAGGAGTTCATAAGAGTGGCTCCCCACCTGAAACAATTTTGACAAAATCAATAATCAATGACCAAAAGCAAACTATTTAGTTCTTGATGCATTTCTAGCCAATCTGCAGCAAGCAAATTTTTAGATAAAAATGAAAGAGATGAAAGGGGTAGCTGGGACGCTATACTTCATAGGGTGGATTGTTATGAACACTAGTCTTAGACCAAGCATCATTGCCCCAGCAATTACAGCCAATAGGAGATAGAAGCAGAAGAATGCAAACGCCACAGTACCCAAAAGCCCTGCAAGAAGCAATGGATATTAATTCAGTATCAAAAAACCCATCTGATGGAGCAAAGATATAGTGGCATCATCATGCCACAGACATGGAATTCTAAGGGCCTTAACATACCCCACACATCATCCAGCTTGATGAAAACCTCATTCAGGAACGGAGACAGAGGTGGATTTATCAAGAGATATATGACGATATGAGCAACCCAAGCCACTGAAACGATCAGCCTAACAGAACAACAATGGCAACATTAGACATTAAAACTTATGCAGAAATTGATCACTCTTTAAAAGTATATTGGTTATAATTTCAAATTTAAATAATAAAAATCTCACAAAAAAAAAGAGAGAAAATAATGCTTCATCTATCTATCATGATTCCAATTGACACTAGCCAACCATCTAGCCAATGAACTGAAATAAACCACACCAATCGAGCCTAATTTAGATGATGCACTAGAAATTCTCAGATATAGCCCATCTCAGCAAGCTGACGCATAAAACTGTGAAAATACGAGCTCAGTTCAACTAATAGTCTCATCTTCAGTCTCCGCCCTTAGAAAAGGTCTTGCCTTCAGGGGAGGATTGTAATTTCTGGCAGTATCACCGATTGATTATATTAAGGAGCAGATTACCAAGTGGTGTTTCAAAGTTATCAAGGAGTTCGACAAATGTCCCTCGGTATGATAATTAACCACATCCTTCAGTTCCTCTGAAAAAACATTCCTTTCACCCATACAAGCAGAAGAAGAAGAAGAAGAAGAAGAAGAAGAAGGAGGAGGAGGAGGAGGAGGAGAGAAGGAGGAGGAGGAGAATGCCATCCCTGTAGAAAACAAATTAACCTATAACATGAGCTCCATGGCTCCACACTATCTAGATCATTTTCATAAATATCTTCAATATTAAAACTCTGTAGAGTCGAATACAAGGATTCAAAGAATCTTGTAATATCAGTCGATTTACGGCCAAATGAGTACTTTTATAAAGCCATGTGCTCACTTCCATAAGATAAGCACATTTGGCAAACAATAATCAGTGTATTATAGTCATTAAAGTCACATGTCAACAATGGTATAGGTAGCATTAATCTCTCTCTAATATACCACAATAAGCCCCTGTTGAAAGAGTTTCCCAATCTTATGCCAATCCAATTCACTTCTTTACCATAAATCAATTTGAAATTCAAAAGTTCATATTAAATATTTAATCACATAATACAAAGTATGGTAAGCAGATAATCCAAGTAAACTAGTTCATCTCTCTAGAGAAATAGGAGAACAACAACAAATATTCACAAGCAATATAAAAAGCCAATTGATGCCATTAATTACGCAGTAAACTAGTAATTCTTCAATAGGATTGAGTGAATTACCCCAAGACACCCAACACAAGTTTCCCTAGATACCCAAGTACAGTCATAGCCCAAGTAGTCTCAGCCTGAAAAGGAAGAGTACACAATTGTCAGCAAAGTATACCCCAGAAATCAATCAAGAATGTTTCTCAGTGCGCAAAACCATATTCATCACCTTTTCTCCTTGAGGATACATTTCTTCCAAAAGTTTAACATCTTCTTCCAACTGCAGCACCTCCTGTACATTTGCAGAGCATGACATTAGTTGCAGCAAGGCCTATACCATGCAGCCACATTTCATCGAAAAAATGTCCAATGGTGTCCAGCACCCTCCCAATTGAAAAACAAAACCAGAAAGAAATAAGTGCAAGACAGCTCGCAATCTACTCAGAAGACCCTCCTGGAGAAGTTACTAAGCAATGATCCAACTTATGAGGAGTTGAACAACTTGCAGCGTACTAGATCCACCCCCATCCTTCCACAACTACCCGAACTTATGAAACCAGAAAGTGGATAACCAGAGTTTAAATCGCATTTCATGCATCAGAGCAATCCCAATTGGACCAAATTGCTGTGTCATGTGGAATGAACCAGTGCTGAACAGATACACATTCTTATCACCATATTTGGCCTTAATTAGAAGACCAACTAAGTCACAAACAAGGAGAACCAAACCAATGCAACAAATATCATATCATTGAGCAAATCATTGTTAACTTTAGAGAAATAGAAGGCAGGAAAAAGGTTTATCCATTTTAGGAGAAAGAAGAAAACATAGACAGATAAAAATAATTTAGATAATCAGATTATACCTATATAACAAACTGGTAATTAGCCACCTATCAAAATAGTTAAAGAATTTCCCTTTTTCCAGCACATGGGAAGTACCTTTTCTACCGCCTTTACATTTTTTCGCCACTTTCTACCCTTAGCACCACTTCTTTCTTCCTGATGGAGAGCATCAGCAGCTTTCTTCAGTTCTCTTGCCTTTTTACCTAACTCAGTTGCTTCCTGTAGCATATCCCCATTAGTCAATGACACCAATTGATTAATGCACCTACCTCTTACATATAAATAGCTAATAGAATCGCTAGATGACAGCCATAGTAGAAACATGAGAAAGCACCTTAATATACTGTGACCGTGTGATGACAGCCTTTGGACGCCGGATGAATGAAAATATAAGTCCCAGCGGCAGACAAGCAATACCAACGCCACCGAATATCTGATGAACATTAACAGGCATAATGTGAGCAATACATTCACTGAATCTGATGCTGTTTAAAGCTTTATACACTAGAAAATGCCATCACAGGTCCCGGCGCATGTTCTCATTTCAGCCTTAGCCACACGCCAGTTGCTAATCAGTAAGAGAGAGCATATTACAATCCCAAACTAACGCCCTCTCGATGATCACCATGCACAAAAATATATGCTTGCACCAGAAACACAATGAAACATATCTCCTCAGAGCAAGTTAACCAAAGAAGGCATACCGTGAAAAGCACTGATCCAACCACTGTAGCAAGAGCAACAACATATTCTGGGAAAGTAGCACGCATGGTCCACGTTTTCTCTGCTGAAGCTGGTGCAATATAGGCAGAACACTGCGACATTCAAATAGACTAGGTATGAGAACCTTTACATTTGCATACAGCACAAACTGATGCCATGAAATTAGAGGAACACTATTACTTAATTATCTATTTCTACGTTCTAGACATCAGAAAACAAAATCACAGGCAAGTTCCCCAAAGTTAGATAAAACCTGCCGCGAACTGCTCCCAATACACTGCTGACCAGAAGAAAAACTCCAACTGCTTGGAAAGGAAGTTGTGCTCGAAGAGAGATGCCTAACGGTGAAGTCCACCTTCCCAATAAGCCCTGATATCAAAGAAACAAGCAAAATGCATATTGCCCATCAAAAAACTCAAGCAGACATGCTGAATCTCAGCTCAAGAGCTAAAGATCAGACAGATAATATCATAATCAGCAAACATCTAAGCAGAAACTCGAGATTATCAAGATTAGTTACAGCCGCTATAAGATATATCTTGTACTCTACCTGTGGATTTGACCTCGAGAACATTACATGCCCCTCTATAATAAAAAGAAAGACGATCTGTTTCACAGCTGAGCATTCAATTTATCAAGTATTTACTAGACCGGAAGTAGCAGTCTGACGTGCACAAGTCCATCGCATCCACAATCAGATAGAATTTAGCACCTCATTTATGAATTGACTGACCAAAACCACTGCCTCACGAACTTCAATTATATCTTTCCCAGAGCATGAAGATGACTAAATCGAAATAACTATAGTAGCGCGTTCAAGAACTAACCGTACAAAATGCCAAGCACGAGAGCGCACACAACGCCGGTTGTCCCGACCCATATCAGTGCACTCAATACCCGTTTGCCCACACTCCTGCAACCAAAACCCCAATCAACGGCCACATTTTACACCTGCGCACACAAAAAGTACTCCAACATCGAAGTCGCCACTCCAAAAACCCTAAATGAAACGCACTTGTCCTGGTCCCCCTCGTAGTAGAACATGGCGAAGGGGATGACGAAGAACACGAGCAACGCGTCCGCGATGTAGATCGCAAGCCACAGGTCCTTCATTGGGAGGGTGAGGTTGCAGGCGCCGTTGTAGATCGCGTGGCGGCAGGCCTGCCGGTTCGCGACGTCGGCAGGGAGCATCAGGATCGAGATGGCGGCCACAGAGAGGCCGAGGACGACAACGAACTTGGGGAAGTAGGCCTGGTTGGCGTCGTCCGGGTGCTGGTAGTTGACGAGGAGGTAGACATTGAAGACGAAGACGAGGACGCACACGACGATGGCGACGATGACGAGCGCGAGGTTGAAATCCCCCATCGCTCGAGAGGAGCGGCGACGCTCCCTCCTCCTACTCCTCTATCGAAACCGAGGGATCGATCGAGACTCGATCAGAAAGGCGACGGCGGAATACGAGCGCCGTAAGATTCGAATCGACAATGGCGATTCAAAGCGACAATGGCGATTCGAAGCAGATCGGAACAGGTGCTCGAGAGGAAACGCAGAGCTTGAGGAGAGAGGAGGAGAGGGGGGAGAGAGAGAGAGAGAGAGAGTTGGGGTGATGATGCGGTTGAAACGAGGAATGCGAGATTACGAAGTTGCCCCCCGGGGGATGGAGAAATGGCACGGAGCAGTTAGCGCTCAGGGCGGAGGTGAGTGAGGAGATAACGGTAAAATTGGATGGGCCGGGCTTCATTACAGCGTTCGAAAACCAGCCTGTCCCAACGGAGTGATACGGCGAATTTTGTATTATTTTGTATTATTATTTCTCTTGTTGGGCGGAATGGGCTCGGATGCTCCGCTCCGTCGCGGGCGGGGCGGCGCGGCGGAGGAAGCTCCGCGCTGAATCTCGAGCGGTGGCGAAATTATCAATTTTGAATATTAGTTGCTATTGCAATTACAAGTCAACGTCTATGTCATCTACAAATCTAGACGACTTCATCTCCATCTCAAGCAAGATTAGACAGTAATTGATGTTGTGGTCATCGTTTTAGGATTTATTCCGTTGACATCAATTCGCAAAATTTAGAATTGAGAACCTATATCATGCGATCTTGAAATCAGTATAGCATTTAGAGCATGCCGATTCTTACATGTTCTATATTATTCTCTATTAATACGTACTTCTTTAAAATATTTGATTCGATAAGAAAGTCAAAATTCCAACTAGCTAGTAACACACTCAACGATCTACAAAGAAACATCTATGCATTTGTAATAAGAGACGTGCTCATGCTTAGTAGTAAAACAATCCTAAGCGTGATGTAATCGAAAATATATATGCCTTCTCTCATCATTTCACACATTTAAACACGAAAAAGTTATAACGAAAAGAGAACATCATAAATAGTTTGTTACAAATGTATTTACTCAAATGTGATATCGAGTATTTTCCATGCAAGGTACCCTACACAAGAAAATAATACTTGTAAGTTAAGTATTTAAGGGTATTTTCGTAAGAAAAATATTAAGGTACATAAGCTAATGAAGTAGATATTCTTTTAAATTTCAAATTAATAAAGTAGATACCTTATTTGTATCATTAACGAAGATCGCACATTGCAATTTTTGGCACCCAAATCCAAAATAATTAAAGAATGCATAAGTTTCAATTATGATTTTTATCATAGAAACATGATGAGTGTTCTCTAAATTAGCAATGCAAGTATACGTATCGAATAAGTCTTCAATTATCATTTCAACAGGGATTGTTGATAAATCGATGAAATTACTTATTAAAGGTGAGCAATTCTCCAATTTAGCTAACCAATTAAAGATTTAATAAATTAATAGAGATTCTAAAGAAAACTAAATTAGCTTATTAAAATCGAAATTTATGAAATTAAATTAACCAAAATAACATTAAATTAACTAAGAAAATAAATACTTGAATTAACCCCAAGCTAAATTAACCAAGATAGGATACCAAAAACAGAAATTCACGACTAAACCTAAAAACTTCGAATATAGAGAAGTAAGGAACAAATGATTTTTTTAATCGAGAATTAAAAATGTTAAAGCATTTGGTTTCACTTAAGCAATCAAGATTAATTAATCAATTTTCACAATCGATCTAATTGAAATCATAGTGTGATGGTTGAATATCCTAATTCAAATCACTCGCCTTGATTTGGTATAGCAACCCTACTTAGATTTAGCAACTCACACTTGATCCATGTGAATTTAAGTAAACATAAGCACATTGAGATCTATAAATGTTTCCGAATTTAATAAATTACCTTCAATTTATCTATTACAGAAACCACACAAGCAACCTAAGCGCATGAGATCTATAAATATTTCCAAGTTTAATAAATTACCCACAATATATCTACCGTCGAAACCACACAAGCAACCTAGTATATCTCTATCGAAATTAAATTAATGGCCATATATCATAAAACATTTGCATGGAATCTGCTTTTGGTCTCAAACATGCAACAAAAATCATTCAAGTGGTGATCAAGCATTTAAAAGCATTAAGGGTATGATTCATAGCTCACACATATGAGATCTAGAATTGCATAAACAAGTCTTGAAATTTAATCAATCATAGTTAAGCTACATTGTAGCTCTAACAACAAATAGTCTTGAACAAAATAAAATTTAAACTAAACATAACGAAGAAATAGATCAAATTCACCAAGAATATTCTTCTTCACTTGACGTACCACATTGAAAAGAAAAACTAAGAGACAAAATCGAAACCCTAAATTTAATATGATGAAGTCGAGCTGCTTTCTTCTTCATTCAATGATCTTTATATAAGCCTCCTCATACTTTCCAAAAAATCTTAATCACACTAGAATAGGATTGCAATAAATGATTCTTTCCAATTATGATTTCTCTTCATCTTAAAATTCCTAATTCAGCTTGGACTTTGAATTTCTCTCCAAAATAGGCTTGATTTTTCTTAATTTTAGATTTTTCTAGCCATGATCTCCAATTTGGGAAGCTTCAATATGGTTTGGGAAGCTCATATGTGCTTTTCCACACATTTTGTCCTCTGATGCCAACAAATTACAAATTTAGTCCATAAACTCATTTGAACTAAGAAAATATTAAGTCTAAAATAATAAATAAACTCTATATAAAATAGACTTAGTCAATGAGGATAGTTAAGTGCTCGATCCTCATAGGGTGGATTTTACATCGATTTGAAAATACTCCGTACTAGCTCGACAAATCAAAATTCACCAATACTTTATTATGGAGGTCTTTGCAAAGAACTCCATAATTTACTTCCCCTTCTTCTCATTCACGTAAAATAATTTCCTGGAAAGCAAAACATCGAGAGAGATCATCAATTTAGTCATAAATTTATTATACGGATGCTAATCGGATTATGAACATTTTAATTTCGATTAATGATAGCTAGAAATTACTGATGAGATGGATTATGTAGAACGTTATTTCGAGTAATATTATAAATGTCAGCATGTCATATAAAACGATTGGCGAGAAGGTCGCATAAATAATTTAATGATAAATTTGATTGAAATAATTATTTTGAAATTTTATAATAAATTTAGGATTATATCAATATAATTGAAAAGTTTAATTTTGAATTAGCATCAGAAAGTTCTAAAAAGGACCGAGGGCCCACGAGCCCGACCGACGGCGCGCGTTTAAGAAAACTGACTCCAGCACAGGGCAGAGAGGCGTAACGCTCGTCGCGAGCTCGTTCATCGTCTGCCTTGGCCATCTTCCTCCGTTCGAGGATCCTGAAACAACCCTCACAGGTTCTCAGTTCCTCTCCGATTCGGGGAAACTCGGTAAGTCGGAGCTCCGCCACTGGGGTTGGGGATCCCCATTTTGGTCTACGCTCGCCGCGCCAATGGTGGCGATCGTGGCCTCCGCAACTCCCAGAGAGAGGCTCGCGGGCCTCGTCGGCTCTGCCAAGGCGTCGCCCGATGTCCCCTCGAAGCTCGGCCGCCTGCGCGACCTGAAGGAGGACCTCCTGCAGGACGACCCCGTCCTGCTCGCTGAGTTCCTCCCTCAGCTCCTCGACCTCCTTTCCGACCGCTGCAGTCCCGTCCGCAAGTTCATCACTCAGTAAGCTTCTTTCTAAAACACTCTCTATCTCTGTGTGTGTGTGGTGTTCTGGATTTACTGAAGTTGAAAATGTGCTCTTGACTGTGCGCTTTTGGTGCCGTGGTGTAGGATAATTGGTGAAATTGGGATTAAGCAGCTAGAATTTCTACCGGAAATGGTGCCTGTTTTGATCTCGGTCTTGAACGATGAGTCGCCGCCAGTTGCTCGCCAAGCTATAGGTTGCGGTATTGACTTATTTCGTCACACTTTTGAGAGAATTGCAATCCAGGTACTATTTATTTTTTCTGAATAGTTGTGCGGTGGATGTTGCAATTGCAACTTGCGACTTGTCTGATGAATGGAAGCTAATTCTGTGTTATTATGTGACCGAAAACCATACTTTTCTGAAAGAGATCGCTGGGGATTGGTTGCATTGTCGCTGTAAATATTGTCTGAACTAATCTGTTGGTGACTTCTTTTTCATGCTATATGTTGTCATTATCCATTGGGGTATCGTTGTAAAACGCAATCATATTCATTATTACGAAAGGACCTTCGGACCTTCCGGAGAAGCTCTCGAGTGAGCTTTGTTTTAAATATTATTGATGCTACTTTTCTGGTCTGAAGCAAGTCAAATATGTGTGCCGGTGTACTGACCCCAAGAGGTGGAGCCAAGAAAATTTCATGGTGGCAACAATCATTTTAGTTTAGACAGTGGAGTGAAGATTAGTTTCCTTTGATCTTCTATGTTTGTGGTTTGCTAGTAAAAGATTATTTATGTATTTGAAGAGTGATTGCACCAGTCAATCCTTGGTCTTGATTATAGAACCATAAACATGTTATGGATGAAGATCTTTGCTAGGTCTGTAAATGCAAATCATGCTCATTAACATAAGGTGGCACCCTCATGGATTATAGAGGGCACTAGATGAAACCCTTGGCCACACAGCCTTTTTACTCTTTTTTGACTAAGGTGATTCAAGTCCAACATCTAAAGTAATTTTCTCTAATTTGTCATTAGCTTAATGGGTTGTTTCTAGCTATTTCCCTTGTGAATTTGCTGGAGTGATCACTTTTATTTTTTCTGATTTTTTCAATATCTCTTTGCTGCATTATGATGGTGTCACTTCTTGCTCACTAGTCTGCCTTGGCTTCCTAACACCTCCATGCAAACACGTCATATGAATAGTCAGGAGATTGTTATTTCTAAATAGCTTTGTTGTTTTGAGATGTTTCAGGGACTATATACTAGTGATCTGGATGATTCACTGGAGTCATCATGGGAATGGATGCTGAAATTCAAGGATAAAGTATACTCAATAGCCTTCCAGGTAAGCAATAACTTGTGAATGATGAAATTGAACTTTTTCCAATGTGTGACTCACGTTGACAACCTATTCACAAGCCGGGAAGTGACGGGATAAAGTTGTCGGCACTGAAATTTGTTCAAGCAGTCATTCTACTTTATACTCCTGATCCTAATGGATCTTTGGAGCCCCCTTCAGATCAGCGCTTAGAAGGTAAGATGAATGTCAGATTCAATGTAATCACAGCAACTGTGTTGTGTGATTTTTACCAAGTGCAGATTGTGCTGGTTTTTTTATCTTACTTCATTTGACCTTTGTTTCAGGAAACTTGTTGGGCTTCAATGCATCGTGGCTTCGTGGTGGTCATCCTAAACTAAATGTTGGGGATTTGGCTACAGAAGCTAGTAAAAGCCTTGTTTTATTGCTTGATCAGCTGAGGTCTCCAACAGTCAAATCTCTCAGTGATCTAACAACCGTTGTGCTTATTAATAGGTACATATTCTTTTATGTTTATTATACATGCGATCTATTCAAAGACTTCTGTGTGCTTATGTGCTAGAACTTACAAAAATTATGAAACAATGTCAAAATCTAATACAGTAGTGATTGGATAAATCTCACAGACAAATCCTACTACAAAAATGACCATTAAGAGAAAGAAAGTGAGCAAGAAAGAGAAAGGGGACAAATCAGTCATGGTGGTCGCTGCCTTAGGAGTGGGACCACCATATGGTTGTCACTGTTCATATTTTGCCTATCGATGGTTGACTCTCTCTTCCATGCTTTGTGGTCCATCGAGCTTCCCTTCACAGTGCACTGTCTTTTCTTTTTTTTATAAAGTTCTGATTATTTTTGGGGTTTTTTTATCTAGTTCATATCCAGGTTTATCTGGACTTAATCTCATCTGAGGACTGTTCCTAATTCCCCATAGCATTATTATATCATATCCATGCATTGTATCTCACCAACCAAATGCAGCCTAAGTGTATTTAGTACTTTAAATGGTGTTGCTGCTTGGTTAATCTATATCACTTCATGATTGATGGTCTCTGTTATTTTCTGAATATGCATTCAATTTTCTATATTTCTGTCTTCCAATCATTTTGTCTGTGCTTTTGATCTATTACCAGTGTTTCTGCAATAGCCAAGGAAAGGCCTGCATACTATGGACGCATTTTACCGGTTCTTCTTGGTTTGGAACCAACAAGTTCTGTTGCAAAGGGTGCACATGTATCTGGAGTACGCCTTGCACTAAAAAATGCTTTTCATTCCTGCTTAGGGAGCACCTATCCAGGTGTTGCACTGGTATATCTTTACTACAGTGCATTTCTTTGCGTCCTCAAGTTTGTGAAGTCATACTTTTCTGACTATCCAATTTTGAATTTCCCATGTATATATGCATCTTCTCATGACTTTCTTGATACTTGATCACCGAGTTTTTATTTGTTCATTTCCTCATTTTCTACTTCTCTCAGCTTCTCATCATCTCAGAATGTCTGGATAATTACTTGTAACAATTCTATGCGTCACTTTGAATTGAACTGCACATATGAGAATATGAAAAAGCTTAACATGAGGGTCTGTATCAGGATGGACAATATGAAAAAGCTTAACTGCGATTTAGCAAATAGAAGCTATAGTTATTTAATATTCCATTACATACCGTGTTCGATCAACTCAACTCAGCTCCCTCAAACCCCTTGTAAAGATCTATTACCATCATCAAAATGAAAAACAATATATTACTAACCCACTAAAGCATGGATATGCCAATGTGTGATGCTGTGGAATTAATGGTAAGTTTCATGAAAGTTAGCCTATTAAACCCTAATAATCATGCCCTGTGCACAAGTTATGCTGAACCTCTACACCATTTACTACTCTTTTGCTCACAGAAAGTGCAAATATCAGATCTAGAGATTCAGAGAACTTTCTTGTTAAGATGGGTAGGGTTAGGTTATGCCTAATTAAGTATGACACTTTTAGCAGAAGCAAATAAATTTCTTTGGCTCTTCTCACCATTTTTTTTAATTCATTAAAGAGAGAAATAGCAAAGTTTTCAAGGGAAGGGTAGGCAGAGACAATGTAGCAAGAACTGGGCAAGACCCATCCTTCAAAGAAATGCTTATTTTGCAGGCCACATTCCTTCCCACCTGGTTCTGTTGATCCTTAAATCAGTGCAAAAGGTGGTTTGTGGTCACCAGTCATGCATGTTCCCCCCAAACTGCATAATTACCTACAAATCCACATCAGTAACTCCTGTTTTGCACCGTCCTCTGCAGTTTCCCACACGTTTTGCTGTCCAAGGTTCAAGCAAATCACAAGCATACTCCACCTTTAGTGTCAATACATGAGACAGTCTAGATTTTCCTCTATCCCCTATCCATTATGTTCCACTAGTTCCCAAACAAATCACCACAATTGTCAGAGACCGCATTCCTATGTTGTTGGCCTTCATCCGTGACACATATCAACCACTGTGTTGCTTAACCTCAATCATCACAGAAGTACAAGCACAACAACATCCTTAAATGTCCCACTGCCCAATCAGCCCTTGCAGGTAGCTCCAGAACACATTTGTCCTTCATAAGGGGAAAGAATATCCCCTGAAGACCTGCATTACACATTCTCCAGATGCAAGGAGAATCTAAATAGATTCTTTAAGTCCACAGAGGACAAAAAACTTGCACACACATGAATACGTAGTTTTACATGAGAATTCATGAAACAAATCTTGAGTATCGTAGTGCACACAAAGGGCTTATAAAGTGGTGACCCATGGCTCACTACATTGGGTGATGCATAGACCTTAGATTGTTTTCTTTGTTATCCAACTTTCAGCCTTTTTCCTACTGTTTTATTCTTCATTTATAGTATTATTTTCTGAAATCAGCCCATACTTACCTTCAGATTTCAGATTTATCTATTTTATTTTTCTTAAGTGAACATTTGAATGATAAAATTGGATGAACTGTCATAGTTTCTTCTGTCAGAAAATTTACAAGAGAAATTTGATGAGCGAAAATCAATAAAGAGATTATTCAAACTAGATAAACTGAAGAATAATGACTTAACGAAGTTGAAGTAAACAAGGAAAATGCAAGAATGCTATTTTCATTATTCATATAGACATCAACCTTTCTATATGGTACACGTGTCCAAAGAATATGTTGTTGAGTGTCTGAGACACTCATATCATTCCATCTTTCAAAAGCTTTAAGGACAAACTTAATGCTAAATGGAATGAAAAATATGTTACTCATTGCTTTGCTGATTTTGAACATTTTATGAAGTACTCTTTTCATGAAGATTTCTAGATTTTCAATTCTTAAGTAAGATTCGCCTGAGATAAATGCTTAAGGAAGACTATAATACTACAGGAAGTTGAAGCGACCTTTTACTCTCCCAATAGAGCAAGATCAAGTACTAACATATATAATGATGATTATTAAAATAGATACAATACAGCATAATTGAAGCTATATAAGTTTTCATATCCTTAAATTTTTGGTGCTCTCTAAAATTTTTTGTATCGAGGATGATGAACTGAAGGCATTTATAGCTAGCTCCTTTTCTGCAACTTAAGTTGGTTTTATTGTTCAATTGATTAACCTATTGGATTAATAAAATCATAGAACAAAACTTTTTTGTACTATTCGCTTGAGTTCGAATGCATTGAAATGGTTCTAAAGTATTTTTTATACTACTATTGAGCAATGTTGATCACTCTACGAGAATAAATTTAATTCGTGTAATATGATTAAAATGGACAATTTTTTCAAGTTGACCCCTGGGCATATCACAGGCATCGTTCTAGTATTAACTTGACTCTGTGCTTGATGCTTTATTTGGAGTCTATGGAGCTCAGACTTTAAATCTATCACTTGACACAGCAAATAACTCAATATTCTCGGACTTGACTTGAGCCGATTGTGAAAGTACTTTACTCGATGAATATTCCTAATTTTTTGCTGCTAAACTCATTATTATTTATAATTTTGGTTGTTAGTACTGTTCTACACACTGGTGTTAGTCCCAATAATTGTGAGTTTCTGGTCTCTGCAGTGGCATGATCAGTTACTTGATGCTGTGAGGGAGATGAAAGATGGACCAGTAGTTGAGCAAACCCTTGACCAAGACTACAAGATAAATGGAAGTTTAGAAGGAAAAGAGGAGCCTTCAGTTTCTAATGTACTGGTTTGTTGTGTGGATAATTTTTCCTTAACGATGTGTAATGCTTGGATGCTAGACCTAAACAGGCTGAAAAAAGAGAGCATTTTATTGTTTTGAAACTTCTGGATAATGATGGAAAGATTCTTGGCAGGAAGAGAAACCATTGATATCACCCCATGATTCTACCCAAAGTAATAGAGGGCAGAAACGAGTGGAAAGAGAGGATCACACTTTTGAGTTGGATGTCTCTGGAAAACGAATCAAACCGAGTCCTAGCATGTCTGAGGAATCAAGTAATGAATTGAACAGAAAAGGCACAGTCCATCAGGAAGAAAATGCTTCAAGTGGAGCACTCTCTTCCAAAGCAGAGAGTGATTCTGGAACTGTGCATCAATTGGTTGCCATGTTTGGTGCCTTGGTTGCTCAGGGTGAAAAAGCTGTTCAGTCTTTAGAGATCATTATTTCCACTATATCTGCAGACCTGCTGGCTGAGGTAGTGATGGCAAATATGTGTCATCTCCCTCCGGAACGTCCTAAAACCGATGAAGATGAAGAGGGGCTGCAAGATGTTTTATCACTTTCCAGTTCCTTTCCACAGATATCTTCTATACTGAATGCTGAACAGGTACTGTGGTAACTTCTCACCCCCTTTTTATGTAGTTTCATGATGTTGACGACATTTCCTCTTTTCATTCTCAGTGAGCTTCTAAAAAATCTCATTTGTTTATAGTTTCTGTGAAAAGTTTGTATTTGCTTTTGCTGCAGAAGCCTGAGAAGCTAGATGATCTTCATGTGGTGGCAGCAACAAATGATGTTGCTCTTCAAATGGATAAAACTAATGAGGTTGATAGCTCAATTTCTCGGACTGCTTTACCAACTTCTGCTGACGCTTCAGCTGGAACAGAAATGGGCTCCGTAATGCTATCAATTGATAACCAAGAAGATAGAAACTTAGAGAGTGAAATACCTGGTCTTGCTTCATCCAGCCATAGTGCTGGGAACTCAGAAAACCGGCCTGGTTCCTCGTTAGCGTCCATGGGTATTGAAGATAATGGTTTAGAGCAAGATACGAGTCAGTCTGGGAAATCATTAGTAGAGCCAATTCCATCAATTTCAAACGATAGATATGAGGAGCTTAGCCCCGGACTGCTGGTTGTTGATGACAACATTCCAGTCTCCTCAGCTGTGAATTCTGTTGGATTATCTTCTCATGTTATGTTACCCAAGATGTTGGCCCCTGTTGTTGAGTTGACTGATGAACAGAAAGATCAGTTGCAGAAATCGGCATTCACCCGTATTATTGACGCATATAAGGAAGTTGCAATGGCTGGAGGTTCGGAAGCTCGCTCTTCTTTGCTTTCTTATCTTGGAGTCGAGGTACAAATTCTTCCCTTTTCTACCAGAAGGTACAATCTTTCTAATTAGTCCATTGGAGTGAATTTCCTGCACAATCATCACTTAAAAAATGATTCTCTTATTACCGGGAATGAGATGAAAACTCTGTGACATGTGATGGTGATGGGTAAGATAAATCTATATTATGCTGCCCTACTGAGTTGCACTTGGAAATGCTCCACTAAACTTCTTAAGTGCTGAATAAGTTTAATTCTTCTTTAAATCACAGTTTCCCTTGGAGTTAGACCCATGGATACTGCTTCATCAGCATATTTCATCAGATTATGTGAATCACGAGGTAAGTGATTATTCCCTCATTTACTTGTTGCACAGGCCATACATAACTTGTTGGGTAAGTTCCTTTGTTCTTGTGTCTCCTCATTGAATCTTTTTTGCTTATTCCCTGGTCGGCTACTGTGTAATCCATGTTATTGCTGTCCTTTAGAATTGGAAAATTTTGTGCTTGTTTTGTAAAAATAAACATCTACTTAAGTAATCATTTCTTGGTGTGACCAGGAAAGTACCAACCATGTACTCCAATTTTGAAGAATTTTGTCAATTCTAACACTAATGGACTTAAGTTTTGGGGAAAAATACGCTTCTTTTACCCCGAGTTTACTTTACCAGAATTTGTAGCAGAAGTTAATATTTTGGCCTGTCTCTTGTGATATTCTATGCTTAGCAGCCATTGCTTGCCTGTGTCTAGTTGAATTCGTACTCCTGTTGGGCCTGTTCTGGTCCATAGAATCAACTTTCACCTATCTCTTCTGCTGTACGTTTGAAATTGTCAAGATTTTCCATGTCACGTGTTTTCAGTAGGTCTTATTTGTTTAGTATCCTTCTACCTAATGATCAAGATTTTGGATGAGCATTCTGACATAGTATCAGAGCCAAGATTCATCCTAGGTTTATTTCTTGTGTATGGCTTTCTGTTCATCAATTCCACGTACCGTTCCCATTCCCATTTACATGTGAGAGACGATGATAAATTATCCCACGTTGCTTGAATACATGATTTTTATAGGCAGATAGATGTAGTTTTCCTCCATCTTAAGCTTTTGGGTTGAGTATTTCAACATATGCGTGCCTATCCTTTTTTGCTCTGTTTATAATATTTCTAGTTTGCTTTAATGTTATGCTTCAATGATACAACCTGCTCTGCTTTCTTCCATCAATTTTCTTCTGTATGTGTTTTTCTTTTCTTTCTTTCTGCATTCATTTCGATTTGTGAAGCTGGGGAGGGAAGAGAAAGGAGGCGCGGCAGACAACTTCTTCTCTCAGAGGATTCATTTGGAATAGGGTTCATGGACAGGAGTAACCATTTGTCTATCAGCTAGTATATTATATTTATGTGACAGCTAGTATATTATATTAATGTGCACAAATGGAGTGCCTCCTGTTTAAAACCTAGGTGTTAGAAAATAATAAATAAGCAATAGAAAAGAGACTCGTATCTGAAGCGCGGCTGCACTTATGCCAAAAAGAAAAGGTTGGAGGGCAAAAAAGTGAAAGATGATTTGTGGAAGGTTTTCCATAATTTTTCACTTGGATGGTGATTTTGTTTAAGTTTTTAATGCTGCCTTCATCTCCTCACTCCCTAAGAAGGTGGTGCACAGAACTTCAAAGACTTCCTCTCGGTCAGTTTATTGAGTACTGTGTACAAATTTGGCATATTGTTGAGAGGAATGTTTTTCTTACTAGGAAACTAAGAATCCTAAATATAATAGGAAATTAAGAATCCTAAAGATCACGTTACTCTTAATACTTCTAACACATATGCATGCCTTTCTCATGTGCAACTAGATGCGCTTCTTCTGAAAGTTTTAGTTTCATGATGCTGACTCTGATTTTCAATTTTTCAGGGACATGAGTTAACATTGCGTCTCCTCTACAGATTATTTGGGGAGGCAGAAGTGGAACGCGACTTTTTCTCTTCTACAAGTGCTTCCTCTTCATATGAATCACTGCTCTTAAATGTGGTGAGTGTTCATTCAACTTTATTGAACTCCTTCCGCTTTCTATGTAAACTTTAAGAAATACTTTTTCTCATATGCAGGCAGAAACACTGAAAGATGCTTTTCCGCCTTCTGACAAATCTCTGAGCAGATTGCTTGGTGAAGTTCCTCATCTTCCACAGTCAGTTTTGAAATTATTGGGTAGCTTATGTTCGCCTGCTAATCTGGAAAAGTCCGAGAAGGAGCTACAAGCTGGTGATCGGGTCACTCAGGGTCTGAGTGCTGTTTGGAGTCTTATCTTGCTCCGCCCTCCAATTCGAGATTCTTGCTTGAAAATCACTTTACAGGTTTTATTTTTGAACAAAAAGTTGTGCTTTTTTCTGTTGCTTCTGCTCACAGACTCACATTTAGGTTGTGATCAAACTCTCAGTGTAAACTGCTGTGTTCCACTTTCTTCAAATTTCTTACTTATTTTTTTTCAAACTTATTGATTGTATTTTTCATTGATTTTTTTACTGTTAGATGGTATGATTTCTTTTTATTTTCTGATTGCACAGTTGTCCCCTTCTGTTTGAATTGGAGCTCCTCTCTGCATTTGGGGGCAGGGCACTGTATAAGAAAATAACTGAATGCTATTGGTCTAAATGAGAATATACTTTCCTTTTTTTGTTTTTTGTTTTTACTTTATTCCTTCTTTTTTGTTAACAGAGTGCAGTTCATCATTTGGAGGAAGTGCGCATGAAGGCAATTCGTCTGGTAACATATGGGCAACTAGCTGTGGCAAAATATGCTTCTTCATTAATCAGTAGATCCTTACAGACATTGTCTTCTTTGGCAGGTAGCAAACAAACTGTATCCTTTATCATCAATTGCTAAAAAAATAGAAGACTTTGCAAAGGAAATGTTGCTTTCTGTGACAAGCTGTGGGGACAAAGTGGCACTTGAAGGGAAGGTATCATAACTTTCAGCTGTGATGTGGGAAAAATTAGAATTAGGCCACTGTTCTTGACTTTCTTTTGTTTGATTCCAGAATATTCTTCAGGTACATTTATTGACAGATACTGTAATCTTCTGGGCAATAACAAAGGGTATTAATATGCTATTTAGTTCTAAACAAAGAATTGATGTAGGATTGATAGCAGAAGTTCTTCAAAAACAAATAAAGTACCAACTATTGTTCTTTCAAAATGAGCCATTTTCACTGAACTTCTAGTCATTCAGGAAAAGTTGTAATGGCTTTGTATGCTGGAAGGAACTTTACTGGTCAGAGAGATCTAACTTTTTAAAGAATATTTAGTTACTCTGAAGGGTAGTTAGGGATTCCCTTATTAATTAGCTCATCTCTTACATGCCATGTACTCTTGCATTGAGTCATTTGAGGAATAATGTAGTCCCTATGTGGTTTCTTTCTCCATCTTTCTTGCAATCCTTATTATGGTATTGGAGCCAAGTTAGAGTGAGAAATCGAAACCTTAGGATTTTTGTTTCAGCCGCCACAAAAGAACCTTTTTCTCAAATAGCAAACCAATCTAGTGCCTCCATTTTGGGACTTAGGGACCTAGTCGACCCTATCTCGATCATCTTTGTCCCAATCGTCACGAAGCATGTTGTTCTGGTTTGTCCCCATCAAGGTGTGGGCTACTTTTTCATGCGATCCTCTCTTCCCATTGTCAATGTAAAGTGGCTTTGTCATCCCATCCATGAGTCACTCCACATTAGAGCCTTGGCTCTATATAGTGTTGCTCCTTCGTGCCACTCAGTGTTGGTTGCTGTTCTCTATCACTAGAGGTCGTCCTTACTGTTTTGTGCCACAATAAACCATCCTCTATCTGTCAAGTTTATTTTAGCCACAAAGTTCTGTCAACCGAAGCTTATGTCTGTTGTAGTCTTGTTGAAGATGAGTTGCAGATCATTGTCTGCCACCAAGTGAATCTGATTATTTATTGTATTTGATTGTGGCTCTTGTGAGCTTTTTTCTATTGCCCCAATAGAGCATTTTTGTGGTGGGTAATGGCCCATGTGGACTGGGTTGGCTTGTCACAACATGCAAAATATAAGCATGTGCTGAAAAGACTAACGGGTATAAAAAAAGATATTCTAAATGATTTTTGACCAAGAAATAGGTCCTCTTTCTTCTGATACTGATGGAAACTCATATAAGATTGTTCAGGCATGTAAAGTAGCGACTTTTAGATGCTTCAACGAGAAGATGGAACTTTTGGTTGAAGGGATGGGAAAAAGCCTGACAAAACAGATGTTTACTGACAAATAGAATCTTCTTCTGCGAGTGGGTTACTAGGATGGTCATGATGGTCATTAGTCTTGTGGCTTATAATTTCTTTTAGCCAAAGGAAAAACAGATTGATAGATTGGTGGATGCATGCATACATAATTGTATGAGATGGTATCCTACTAGTCCGCAAGTCCATGGAGGGCATAATCTTCAGATCTTATTTATGCTCTTGGAAAGTAACAGTTGCACTGAGGATAAGACTACGGCGTGTTTACTAACCCCATATTTTGGCTTAGTACATATACAAATGTATTATACTAATATATTTGTTTTTTCAAGATTTCAGCTTGTGTTAACCGGTACATGTGAAAATTGGATTTGGTCTAAATATTGTATATATCTGGAATATTACAGGATTCTGATGTACAAAGGCCTTCGGAAGAAAGTGCAGCAGGGGAAGCAAGCAATGAGGATAGATCATCTGATACTAATCAATTGCATGCTACAGAAAGCTTAGCCATCTCTGAGGCCCAGCGCTGCATGTCCTTGTATTTTGCCCTTTGCACAAAGGTATAGCTTTAGCTTGTTGCAGTATTTTTATATTTTTTAATATTCTTTTGAAGTGTTAATCAAAATTGAACCTCTGCAATCTGATTGACAGAGACACTCTCTTTTTCGCGAAATATTTGTTATCTATGGAGGTGCATCTGCGGCAGCTAAGCAGGTTTCATCAATTTCATTTTGAGGGGAGGCCCTGTTGTTACTCCTCTTATGAGCTTTTCTTCTTATCAGTTGTGTGGTGCAGGCAATTCACCGTCATATTCCTATTTTGGTCCGAACAATGGGAACATCATCTGAACTTCTTGAAATAATATCAGATGCTCCTGGAGGAAGTGAAAACCTCCTGTCACAGGTACTGACCCTCATCCATCTAAGAATGTTAACACTGCACTAGATATGCCTTAAGTTTTCATAACATTTCCAATTTCATCAGGTTTTAGACTCCCTGACAGATGGAATAATTCCTTCTCCTGAATTGGTACTTACCGTGAGGAAGTTATATGATTCCAAATTGAAGGTAAAGCAATCATTTACTCATATGTGGTGAAGCATAGGCATTGGCTGATGTATGGCTGGTTTGATTACAGGATATAGAGATTCTGATGCCTGTTTTGCCATTCTTACCAAAAGACGAGGTACTATTTTAAATTCAATTGTCTTATATTTTGTCTTGGTATTTATGCATCTATCAATTGATTTTCTTCGGAATTAGAGTTTTTAAATCTCACCAGCAAGCAAACTGGTCAAGCCACTGGTTTGCGGTCTGACCACTTCAACTGCTGATTTGACTGCTTAGATGTTTAGTTTAAAAATTTATGTGAAAGCTGGTAAATAACATCAGTACATGGTTTAGGGATCTCTTTTGTGCATCTCGAGCATAAAAGAGGCATACTGTCCACAGATCGCATACTTTCTATTAAAATCCGTCAGCACCATGAATAATTGTTTTAAGTAAAGGAAAATAGCAGACGACCCATTGTATTATTAATTAGTTGCAGAATATAATAATTTTTAACTAAGTGGTTGGAATTTTAATAGAAAGTAAGTGGTTGGATTTTTAATAATTTTTAATATAATAATTTCTATTAAAATCCGTCAGCACCATGAATAATTGTTTTAAGTAAAGGAAAATAGCAGACGACCCATTGTATTATTAATTAGTTGCAGAATATAATAATTTTTAACTAAGTGGTTGGATGGCTTCAGCTTGGGTTTTTCAAAGTGAAGATACATGTTTGATCAGCTCCTGCATATCACAGTGCAATCTTTTAAACGTGTCTTTAACTAAACTGGTTCAATTAGGTTCATCACATGGGCGAATTGCCCAGTTTTTCTGGTTCAACCTGGTCAATGCTGTTTTGATCCTACTATCGACTGTAGACATTTTCAGAGCCATATTATTAGTGGACCGTAGGCCAGTTTCTGGTTCATTTGGTTGAACGGCCCGTCCTGTTGGTGCAGTCTGGTTGGCTTTTGGGGATTGGACCGGATGATACAAGCAATTTTCGTTTGTATGATGCTATTTGATGGCCTTTTCTTATTTTTCCTGAAGTTGTTGCAGAATGAGTAAGACTTTATCTAACTCTTAGTCAAATATGTAAGACTTAACGTTTCTTCATTGATGGTTTCTCTTTCTTGGTTGACATTTAAGTGTCACTAGGTTTACTTTAGTTATTTTGTTATTGGCCAGTGAGTAGAATTAGGTACATTTAATAAAATAGAGATTTAAGCACTGAGTTCAATGTGGAACACTATAATTACCGACTTATATGACAGTTTTGTCGAAGATGAAGCAGGTGCTGTCCTGTGTGCCTGGTGAGGTGAGTCAAGTTTCTCTTGCCTCACCTGGTCTTAGGCAAGCACCTTATGTGAGGCAATAGTTTGCTGAGGCATTACGTGAGTGAAGTTCTTCCAATGTTAAGATAAGCTTTCAGGAAGTGGTGGCCAGCATCATGTGTTGTTGACCAGCTACAGCAGTTTCTTCTTTCCCATCAGAGTTATGGTGGCAAAAGACAGTGCACAAATTACAAAAACGGTTAGCCCACCTTATTTAAATGAATGTTTTCAAAACCGGCTGTGTAGAACCAGACTGCACAGGCTGGTTCAATTCAGTACTGTATGGACTTTCCTTTCTTTTGGAGCGAGAGCCAGTCAACACCGGGGAATCATTCTATTGGTTGACCCATTTCAAATGATGTGGGCCTTTCAAAATGTAAAGAAGGGAGTTTATGGGCAGGGGATCCGAACCAAGGACCAGTTGGAATGTGGATGCAACCTCCACAGACCTATGCCTGACGTTGTGTTGATATGGCAAACAAATTTTTAGGAATCCTTCTGACACCTTTTGATAGAGAAAAGCTATGCCTTGTAAAGAGTTGAAGTTGCAACCGTAGAGGGCATACGTGCTCTTTTCATATCGGCTGGGCTTTATATAGATCTTAAAACAGTCTAAGTCAAACAGGCATGTAGCTGCCATTGGTCCAATTTGATTTCTACTGTTTTTTATACACCCTCTCTCTCTCTCTCTCTCTCTCTCTCTCTCGCTGTTAACCAATTGAAAGTTATTGTTGCAGCACAAGCATGTTCACATGATGTGTCTGGCCTTTATTTTTAACATGATTGTGCTATCATAATAGTATATTTTTGTTCATTTAGTCCCAAAATATTATGTCATAATTAGAAAGCAGAGAGAACGATACTACGAATATTCCATGTTATTTAAAGAACTTAATACCTGTTTGTCAATGGATTGGTCTTACAATTTTTATTTAGCGGCTCCCTTTACTCAGGAGAGCGCCTAACTTGGCACCTAGTCTGTTAGACATTAGAGAGTTCAGGTGTTTTAGAAGTGCATTGCACTTTTTTACAAAACTGAAGCATACATCTAATCTGTTGGATGCAATCTGCATTTTGATGACTGTATTTAGTCATATTATTTGTTAACAAATGTGGTTGATGACTGGAAATCTTTCCGGGAATCCTTTTTTTTAGAAAGTCGAATGAACAAAGAACTTCTTCTACTCAAGACTGTAAAGTCTTTTTGTGAAATTGCAGTGGGGGAGAAAGAGCTCTATCTAAAATATGAAGACACTAGTCGTTTAGTCATACTATTTGTTAACAAATGTGGTTGATGACTGGAAAACAGTGAATTCTTATCATCCACAGGATAGTGAAAGATAGGGGACTATGTTAGCGTATCAATTTATTTGCTGGAATTTGAGGCAACATGGGAAGCGTCACTTGTTGGCTATTGCCAATCATTTGGCATAACTCTGTGGAGTAATCCTATTTTTCTCTCCGGCAATTGCAATGCAATTATCAGCCTTTGGATTATCCAAATCAATAAGGATCCACTTGCTTATACTTTTGCAACCGCATAAATTGCAGAAGTTAATATTTTCTTGTCATCACAAATTGATTGTCAAAGAGCTTATATAAATTACCCGTCCCTTTTAAATGAGTTGATTTTATTTGTTGAATATTATCAAACATTCATAGTTCTTCTCTTCATGTTTTCCATAAGAGTAGAATTTTGTCATCTCAAAGAAAACCGGAGCACAACACTTCTCAATTAATAGGGTTTGAAGCTCGCTTTGCTGCCAAAACTGACAACCACCAACCTTCACCTTCATACCTCAATTTCTAAATACAGAGGTCCTTATCACTACATACTGACCTTGATAAGTATGAGGCACTTATCTAGCAACATGAACATATACAACTTTCAAATTGTCCCATAGGACCATCGACAAGGAAGGAGTTGAATGGGCTATTCCCACTAGAAATACACACAAACAAGGATCAGAGAAGGAGCAGGAATATTTTGGTAAAAATGGTTCAGATAGTATGTGATACTTCATAATATAGGCTATGGAGTGAAGCCTTGATCATTCTATGCATTTGAATTCAATGTTGCAACATCTTGTTGTTTTTGTTCATCATGATGCTTATTCTACATTAGTCTCCTTTGATGTAGTTATAATTCGTCTTTTTGTTGGCCTCCTGTGGTGTCCAAGCATGCATGAACTGCCATGAATAGTCTGCCTAGGATGATGGGGGCCACCTCCTTACTTGTCTGCTTGTTGACCTGTTTAAGGCCTCTCTTATACTCGATAATTTTTCCGACATTTGCTTGATGTCTTGAAAATGCAATGTATTTTAATGTAGTTAGTGAGATAAAGATTGGTTGCTGCTGCTGCCGTTGTCTAAAGTGGAAGCCCAACAACCTGCAGCTTTAGTTGTTTCTATTTTTTCCCCGTAGAGGCCCAGTCTTGTGCCTATGAACTCACTTCAAATATTACATGAAAATCATTCTAATATAGCATTAAGATGTCTTTCTAGAATGTTGTGCAAGTAATTGTGAACTCAAGCTGCATACCATATGATTTGTCATTACTTTTGGATGGTTTACTTGCAGAATCATTTTCTTGTTCTCTGCAATTCTTAGCATGTCTTGAGGCAAATTTACCGAATCAGCTCTCTTTCTGGATATTTTTCAGGTCTTGCTAATTTTTCCAAGGCTTGTCAATCTTCCGACGGATAAATTACAAGCTGCGCTTCTTCGTATATTAACGGTATCATTCTACTGATGTCTCTCTCTGCATCTATTTACTTTTTCTGCTTTTGTGGGAACTATTTTCTGTCTGTATTCAAGCATGACTAGTTGAATATGAGACTGTAGCAGCATGTGGCCTCTGTGAAGCTGTATTCATCAGGACCGATACTATATTCACCGTGACTGGACTCAGCATATGCAAAGGCATTTAACATTATTTTTTGGCGCAAACTTTCCTTATGCTAGTCCCCAACATGGGAACTATATCTTTCCTGTTGAGAATAAGACTTAATAGAATATTGTAAGTTTCACAACCTTAAAAGGAAAAAGCGCTCTCACCTCTTGCATCTTTTGCCGCTATGAGTGTCGTTTGTTCACTTCTTTTCTCAAGTTTCTAGAATTGTACCCAAAATAACTAGGTGAGAACCTTGAAAGAAAATGGTTGCTCAACTTGATTGAACTTAATTTCAATCAAGTGGAGGCAGTGGGACCAATGATTGCAGTTTGTGGAACCCAAGAATGTTGATGCAGATAGTACCTGCACTCACCAAGAAATGAATTCATTACAGATGCACCCTTACTCTTAAGTGTGTAGGGACTTGTCTGTTTCATTTGTCATTCGATTATCTTTTGGTAGTGCTCTTGGTGAGAAATGTCGAAGAAGGTGAATGTTAAGTTGTAAATCCAAGACTATTGGTATTGCCTTAGCTGATATGATCTGGACTTTTGCCACTTTGTTGAATTTTCCATCATTTTGTAATGGAGTGGTCTAATTATGTCACATTCTTCAGCAAACAGTATTGACCAACTTATTCTTTAGTACTTTTTTTTCCTGCAGATATCTAAAGAATCTTCCACATAGTTTGAGTTATGGTTCTTTTCCATGACTTTGTTGCGGTGCTGAGTCAATAATGATCATGTGGTTTTGAGATTATGAATTGACATAATATCTATTCGGAATGATATGAGAACAATTCAGAAAGGTTCAGAATCCTTAGGCAAAACAGATGAGAGGGGATTATTGCTCTATTGATTCGTGATACATCATTCCTGGTAACTTAAGGACGACCATTTCCTAGGTGGTCTCCCCACCTGGTTAGCTGCTTATAGGTTGTCAGACCTGAGAACAAAACCGTAAACCCCTAGAACCAGCCTAGAATTGAACCGGACAGCAGTTCCAGATTGGATCTCGGTCTGCGGCTGTGGCTTGGTTTACGTTTTTCTCTTCTTTCTGTTCATTCAAGTTTTCAGCAAACAATCTGTTCTATACATCACAAAAACATATGGAAATATAAGTGATGCATTGCAGAGGTGAGAGAGAGGGAGCCATGGGACTTGACGTAGGAGAGAGATTACCTTGAGATGAATCAGGCCAGTTGCAGTCAGTTCTGGGTGAACCAAAACCAGAAGTTACTCCTTGCATGGAAAATTTCAAATCTTCATGGACCACTATTCGATATTTCAAAATTTATTGCACCTGTGGCTATCATAAGCATGTGGCAATAGTAATTTGACATTGGCTTAATGTCATTTACTGATGTTTGGTCTCAGTAGTAAGTGCGCTTGTTTCATTTATTTATTTTTGGGTCAAATGTGAGTGTTTTAGCTTTAAAGAAATTAGAAACTACCACTTGGCTTGTTGGCTGAAACAGGAAAAAAAAGTTATCTTTGAACTAAAATTTATAAATTCTACATGACTTTAGAGTACTGTCAAGGTCAATCATATTTCTCTTTGTTCTATGATCAACTGGATCTCCCTTTTCAAGTCAGCTGATTCAATGGTCGTCTAGCTGGCCCTGTTAAAAATGGATAGATCAATGTGAAATTTCATGTGACAAATAATTCCAAGAAAATGACAGAAGCCTTGGAAGGATATCATTGGTATTTAATGTAAAAAAAAAGCCTGTGTTGTATCAACAATTAATATACCTTTTTCATGGTAGAAATTGCCTGTGGTAGAGTTCACTAGAATATTATTTTGCAGGGATCATCTCATACAGATCCTCTAATAAGTCCTGCGGAAATTTTGATTGCTATCCACGGGATTGACCCTGACAAGGATGGGATTCCCTTGAAGAAGGTTATTAGTCTCTTCTTTTCTTTCCTTCTTTTTTTGTCAAGCATTCTCTTGATATGTCTGTCTCTGCCTACTAGAGAAAATTTTATCTTGTGAGCAGATCATTGATGCATGCAATGCTTGCTTTGAGCAACGGCAGATATTCACGCAACAAGTGATCGCAAAGGTCTTGAATCAACTGGTATGTGCATGGATGGATTGCAAATGTGCATGGATGGATTGCAAATTTTTACATTCCAACAAATTATTAGTGACCTAATGGAAATAGCATTTCTTGAGCATACAGGTTGAACAGATTCCTCTTCCTTTGTTGTTCATGCGTACAGTATTACAAGCAATAGGTGCCTTTCCTGCCTTGGTAAGCACATTAAGAATCCAACTGCCCTTATTTGCTGATACAATGCAAACATGTTATTGGCCGCTTACTTTATGAAATTAGTCCCATCCCTTCCCAAAAGGGTGTGCCGAGGAGGCAACCTTTCTTTTATAGTTTGAGCTGCTCTTCTTCATGGCAGACCAATGCTGGACTAGTGCTTTGCATATAGAAAACTGTTTTATCTATTTCATTAGATTGTGAGGCAAGTTGGTAATTTTTTTTGTCTGTGACTAACGCTGAGTTTCTCTAAGTAAACTATGATGAGGTCACTATTTCTCATTTCTTCCCTATGCATTGCTATAGGCCTGTTCTGGATATTTAGTAAATTAGGTTTGTATAGTGACTCATAAAATATACTTGGCCCCTTCTTGTGTGCATCTTTTCCTGGGCTGATAATATTAGTGGGCTCCTTTGTTGGAAACAGGAAAAGTTAGGGTTTGAATTGGAATTCACGGATAAGAAATAAAATCCTTTTAATAAGCCATAATTAGTCAATTGCGTGCATATATAGTTATAGACTTACCAAGACCCATTCTATCCTAATTTTCTTCTATACTGCACTAAGGGTGTGGTGGACATTGTGTGGTAACAATAGATTTCTTTATTGTCTCTGATATGCTCATTGTCCTGCATCATGTGATACTGTTCATTCATTTGTGTTAACTTGCACCGTTCTCCTGTAGCTTAAATATTTATAGGAAAGAGTTACACACTCCACTTTGTTTTGGAAAAAGAGCATCAAGCATGGAGTTCAAATACTGACATCTCCTCTTTAGCTTGTTTGGGGATTACCTTTTTCTTTTTGTTACCTGAGAGGATTTGACAGTCCTTACACCACAGGTTTTGGGCCTTTAGGTTTTAGTCTCTCTCATTTTTCTAGCTTTAACATGAGGGCAAATGTGAAGAGATATTACGTAAACCATGTCATGCTCTTAAACAAATTCGTCTTTTAGCTGATGATTGCACACTGATTTCAAGTTTCAAACATGGATTAGAAGATGCCATCTTACTTTAACTGCATAAGGATGTAGATGCAAACATATAGGGCATATCCTGAGAGACAAATACTTGTATATTGCAGCGTGCCATCTTATTACATTTTCTGTAAGGGATGCTTGCTCTTTCAAATCGGAAACTGTTTTAACTCCCACAAAAGATGGTTAGGCTATTTGTTGTTTTACAGTGCTCTTGTCACTTGCCAGCACAGCAGCAGTACTGCTCATTCTGTATCTTGATGTTATGCACCTTACTTGTCTTGACTAACTCTGTTCTACATACGAAATGTCTCAGGTGGATTTCGTAATGGAGATTCTTTCCCGCCTTGTGAACAAGCAGGTGGTCAGGGGATACATGCATTTATGAATTGGTTTTGCTATTTGCTACTAGTGAAGGTTTATTCTTTTAGCTGATGCATGTACTCTTACAGATATGGAAATATCCTAAACTGTGGGTGGGATTTTTGAAATGTGCTGCCTCGACGAAGCCCCAGTCATTTACTGTGCTGCTACAGGTCTGCCTGCTAACTTTTGTTCAATCTTTTCCTCTCCACCTGATAGTCGATGGTGACTTAGCTTCGAACTCATATCTTATCTGGTTTGCCCTCCAACTCTGTTATATAGCTGCCTCCTGCACAGCTAGAGAATGCCTTGAATAGGATGCCAGCACTCAAGGAACCTTTGGTAGCTCATGCTTCCCAGCCTAACATACGCTCCTCTCTTCCCAGGTTCCTCCAAAGCCCCTTCTCTCTCTTCCTTCCTTCACTTTTCTCAAGAGATAAGAAGAAAAAAGAGGGACTGATGCCTCCTTATAGTCAAGATCATTTTGTCTTTGAATCCTGAATTAGGCTGGTGTTTATCTTCAGGTCTCTTCTAGTCGTTTTGGGAATTGCTCTAGATTCGCAAACTCCGAGTCATGTGCAGACAAGTCAGGCTCAGACGGGGGATACTGACACTTCAGATAAAGAAGTTGTAAATGAGAAGGATTCATCAAATGCTAGCTAACTTTGATTGTTTCTATGTACGTTTCTGTTTGCTTGTTTTAGACTGATAAGATAGCTGTTTGTACACAATTTCAGTTGATTGTGGGACAATTTTCTTTTTTCTTTTTTTCCTTTCTTCAGGTCTGCTAACGACCAGGATCTTTGTCAGCTATGAGATTGCAATTGGCTAAACTCAAAAGCCGGTACTACTTCATGCTTCATAAGTCAAGTCAAGGGAGGCTCTTGAGAACAATTTGTCGTGTCATTCTCTTCACACTTACAACCTGCATCGTTGTATAAAAAATCAGGTTGAGCAGTGAGGTATTGTCCTTCATATTTCTGTACCTTATGAATTCTGTGCATTGTAGATTTGGTGCAATAACAAGAAAGTGTCACCATTTGGACCAAGTTTTGATGGAACTAGAATGCCCAGTTCTCACTGCCTGACCTAAAAGGGGCAGTTTTTATTTGTGCATTGCACATTTGATTAGCCAGATATCTTCATCTTCTTTTGGCAACACAAATTGCCAGCATATGGCAGCAAAATTGATGCGGAAGTGCAAATAGCAGGGTCATATTGGTTGCAGGTGAGCAGCTTCACAGGACAGGGCGTCGGTTCATCTGTGAGTATATATTTCATTCTGCATGGAGCTTCATTGAGTAGAAAAAGGGAACGCCTTAAGTGGTATAGGCAACGAAGGGGTTCGTCTTAGAAGCTTTCCCCATGTTTCTTCCATTGGCCTATGACTTGGGAGAAGGTTGGAAATCTCTCTTTACCTTCTACGAGGGAGACTGATAGAATCTAGAGCCTGCAACATTCAGTTGCATCGGGTTCTAGCTGTTTTGATGTCAATCTCTTATCTTATTGTTTTCACAGAACGGGAGACATTTCTTAGATTCCGGAGGACGTTTGAGGTGGTTTTCGATGTGAATGCCTTGGGGAATATCTGATGCAATTCCATCAGGTCATTACTTTACAACTTCTAAAGTTTTTCACGATCTTGAAAAAAATTAAAATCATATACAACTATACATAACAATATTTGAATATTTTGATGGATTTCAAGTGCTTTGTATCGGGTATAAGTCAAATCGTGGGCATCCAAAAACTTTTTAAGAAGATGAAAGTTACGACTGGAATTTGTCCTAAATAGGCAGTTTCAATTTGTAAGGTGAAAACTTTGTGCCCTTGGTTTTCGTTGCATCATCATTTGTGAGAACTGGTTCATTTTCCCGCTGGTACATCAAGCACCGTGCAGCGGTCAAAACATGTTTGGAAGGCACCTTTGGGGTTAATCGCAATCGCATTGTGGTTGGCTTCGCGTCTCTTCGTTAAATGATATTTGACATGCAACGGAAAATTGCTTCAAATTATAGATGCAATCAACTCTTTAAACTTATCACTTAGTGAAATTAAATTTTGGGTCTATGCAGAAAATTGACAATCGACTTGTTTGCTTGTCGATTCTTGGAGCAAGTCTTGAATTTAGAGGGTGAAAATCATCGAAAATCTTAAACTATGTTAACTATTTTGGGGGAAATAGTTATCCTAAATTTGATTTTGTGGGACAATTTATCCTAAAATCTTTTTTTGTTAAGAGAAAATTCATACTTTTTTCATGTGAAACATTTAGTCTTAAGTTTTTTTTTATTTTTATTTTGACGCATTATTTTCACCTTTCAACAAGATTTTTCTTTCCTTTTTTCTTTTTTTTTTTCCTTCTTCCTTCGTCCTCGCTATTGCCTTTGACGGGGACAATTGCCATTTAAGTCCTAAACCTTTGGCTACTTTGCTGATTCAGTCCTAAACCTTTTTTTTATGCCAAATAAGTCCTAAATCTTTTGCAACTTTACCGATTAAGTCCTTCCGGTAGATTTTGGCCGGAAAATGCTTACATGGTGATGACGTGTAGCAGATCACCGGCGATGACGTGGCAAAAACGACGTCGTTTTGACTAAAAATTCATTTTTTGTCCCAACTGCACTATTCATCATCTTCCTCCTTCCCCCTTCCCCCTTCATGCCTGCCCCATAAACCCTAGCTACTGTTCGGAGATGGAGGCGGCGGCGGCAAGAGATGGGCGGAGGAGGGAGCTTGCCGGCGAGGCTCCCAATCTGGGCAGGCGAGGGAGCCTCGCCGATCTGCTGCAAGCTCCCTCGCCCAGATCTGGGCGAGCTTGGGCGGAGGCCGGCTCCCGGCCGTGGCAGCCCTCGCCGCCCTCGCCCGCGGCCGGCGAGGGCTTGGCCTCCCTTTGGAGTGGCCGGCGAGTTCCGGCGGAGCTCGCCGGCCAAGTATGTTTTAAAAAAAAAGAAGAGAAAAAAATTAGAAAAATAAAATAAAAATGAAATTTTGTCGCCACATCATCGCCACGTCATCGCCGGCAAGCCATGTCGTCGCCGGCGAGATCCGATCGTGCCACGTCGTTGCCATGTAAGCATTTTTCCTGTCAAAATCCGTCGGAAGGACTTAATCGGCAAAGTTGCAAAAGGTTTAGGATATTTGGCATAAAAAAAAGATTTAGGACTGAATCGGCAAAGTAGGTAAATGTTTAGGACTTAAATGGCAATTCTCCCGCCTTTGACGCCTGTCACCACTGTCCTTACTATCGCCAAAGTAAGGAAGAAAACAGAGGAGAGTGTTATAAAAAGAGGAAAAAGAAAATAAGTAAAAAAAATATACAATGTGTCGGTATATCTTTGTAATATGAATGACATGTCAGCACCTTTGCTTTTTAACATCTATGTAGGCAACCATATGAGATTTATAGTGGTGATTGTCAAAGGAATTTTCACATACGGTAAATATGTTATGCATGTATAAGTTTAAGATTTCTAGTGTTGTTGACACCTATTTTTTTAAGTTTAGCATGTAGATTGCATGAAAATAAAACTAGAAAATAGGGATTTTAATTCCTGAAAAAAAAAATATCATTGCATCATGCATTTGAGGAAACGGCATCGGCGGCAAGAAGGTTTTGGGAAAGAATTGCTGGGCGGAATATATTTTATCAAAGAGGAAAGGATGCAAATAGAGAATAAATGCGTTAGGGAAAGAAAATTTCGGTCAAATCCGTGAGGATTTGACCGAAATTCCTTTCTACTGGCAAGAGCTTTCTACGCAGAAGCAAGAAAGGAAAATATATCCCGGTCAAATCTTCCAAGATTTGACCGAGATGTCTTTTCTACCCACTATAAAGCATGGGTTGCACGCACAAAGGGGGACACGGTCATTCATTGAAAAATTTCTGACTGACACATTCATTAATTACGAAGCTTGGATCGAGCAAGGCATTCACCGAAGCCTTAATCGAGCAAAACACTATTTCTGGAAAAAGAGAGAAAAAGCAAAAAAAATCCTTCACACACAGATACACCCATACACACGTGAGAAGACCAAGAGGCAGAGGAGCTTCTGGATTCTTCACTGAAGGAGAGTGAGAGAGAAATCGAGAGAGGTCGAGAGAGAAATCGCGAGGCAAGGTGAGGAAGCTTCGTCCGTTTCTCCTCTTGCTTGGATTTTCTCTCTGTTTGAAGGTAAGTCCGGTTTTTTCTCACACGGAATCAGGGTTTTGTCGCCTCAGTTGATTTCAACGTCGCCGTGATTTTAATCCTCATTGTTCTTGTGATTGATTTGCTGCATTTTAGGGTTAGTCTCCCTTTGCTTTTAACCCTCGCGATTGAACCCCTCTACTCTCTCCTCGATTGCTCTTCGCGGGTTTCTCTTCTTTTCTATATACTTTTTGCTGCGTGTGGGTTTGCTGGTTGGAGATAATTTGGAGCAGGAAGCTCGTTGGCGAGTGGGTTGTCTCGCCGGTCGCGATAGATTGAGGCAGAGAAGAAGAACGCTGGCGAGCTGCTTCCGTTTCTACTTGCAGGTCTCCAATGGTGGAAACGTTCGGCGAGGAAGACGATCCATAGTGATGGGTCCACAGGAGATGGGCCGCGTGTGGAGGAGAACTGGAGTGGGCCTGGAGGAGTTGGATGGCCCGTGCGGCTGCGCAAGGCCAGCAGCCCACGCGCAGAAAAGAACAGGGTTGCTTTTGTTTGCAGGTTGGGCCGAGACTGGACGGGCCCACGTGAAGGGAGAGAGGACGGGCCGAGCCCGTTCATTCGCAGGAGAAAGGGTTCGGGTTGAGACAGAAGAGAGTCGGGCCGGAAGGATCAGGCCCATCTGCGCACAAAAAAAGAAAAAAAGAAAAGAAGAAAGAAACATAAAAAAGAGGAAAGAAGATGGGCCGGGCCCGTCGCAAGCCCAACCCGGCCCATCCTCAGCACGCGGGCTGAGCTGTGCGTGGGTCAGGGCCCGAGCTCGACCCGGCTCGGTGCCCTGACCCGGTTCCCTTTTATTTCCCTTTTATTTATTTATTTAGTTTCTTTTAATAAATAAATAAATAAAACACAAAAAAAAGCATTTTGTTAAGTTTGTTTTTGCATGTTTTTGCATCATGTTTAATTTGTTCATGCATTTTTAGATAATAAGTTTCATTAGTTAGGTATTATTAATTCCTTTTGCATGTGCATTAGTCGGTCGATCCGATCTCATGCCCGAGATACGATCCGTCGACTTAATTGCATTTCTTTAATTAATTCATAAAAGTACAAAAAATTTTGCATCCCATGTTAGAATGCATATTAGATGGAATTGCATTTTTCATTAAATTGCATTGCATTTAGATAGTATTGCATAGCATGTTTAATTTGCATATTTGCATTAGAATAGTCACATGTTTAATTCATGCATTTAGTTAATTTCCAATTTTAATTAAATAAATAAGAAAATACAAAAAAAAATTCTTTTTTTTTATTTCATTTAGTCAAAATTGTATGTCATGTAGTTTAGGTTAATTTAGAATTCGCATGTCATGTAGTCTAGGATAAGTCATGTCATTAGGATTAGATTTCATGCATTCACATATTAGTTTAATTAAACATTATTCATAGTTTAAATAGTGTTTAATTTGAATTAGGGATTAATTTATTTCCTAGTTTAAATTAAATGTTATTTAGCTATTGGATAATTAGTTTCATTAGATAATTCATAACTCTGCATTTAGATTTGCATTAGAATATCTGCATATAGGATTAAGTCTGTCATTACAGGCATCATTCATATTTAAAAAACAAAAAACAAAAAAAAAGATGTCTTTTTGTTTATTTGTTTCATTAGGTCGTCTTTGTTTATTTATTTATTTATTTAGCATCTTCATTAATGTCTGTGCATCCGCATGATCACTTTGCATTTTAGGGATTAAACTTAAAATCAATTCAAACTGCCTTTCAAATAATTTCTCTTGAGATAGAAGAAATAGGTTCTCAAGTCCCCGAATTTATAATCTCTGGTTCGTAGGGGTAAAATACGACTCCCCGTATTTTACATGGGTTTCTAATCGACCCACCATAAATAGATTAGTGGCGACTCCAATTGAAATCAACGTTGCATGCTAAGAATTTAAACCTAAGTCGCGAATTGGTACGAGTTTGGGAGAGCTCGAGCTAAATTAGGTTTAGCAATCCATTAGCCGAACCCCAGGTGGTGCACCTTCAGGGAGGTCGCGACAGCTTGGCGACTCCGCTGGGGACTTGGTTCAAAGAACTTTAGTGGACTTAGGCCGGTTTTTCTTCTTTTTTAAATTTTTGTTTGGCAGCGAGGATTCCAAGTATGTCCCTAACGTGAGTTGAATGTTTTGCAGGATGGTTTGGAATGAATGTTTACATGCTTTGATAGAAGTGTTGCTTGATATCAATTGTTGTGCATGTTCTCATTGTTTTAGCACTACACTTGGCACACAAAACCCGCCGTCGGACCTGGACCGCATAGGATCACCTAGGATGGTGTTGAGATAGATACCACTACGAGTCGCCTATCTCAACCCCGAAATTTCTTTCTTGGTGACAAGAGTATCCACCCCGGTCCGCGAGCTTGCGACCCGGGTCGACTCTTCGACCGTGCCGGAGTCATAAGGACCCGACTTAGTACGCGTGCCTGCGTCTAGTCCGATCATCCTTGTGGCTTCACCTTGCTAAGCCTTTTAGAGTAGAAATCGAGCTTCACTTTTCATGCGCATGTGTTTGTGATTGCTTCCCATATACTCGTGCAGTAAGTTTTCTAAACTCTTACCTTGCAATTTATTTACATTTTTTGTTGGTCCATGACATTAGGTTGCTCGTCAGGCTTGATTTAGATATCATGGGAAAGCATGACATTCGACTCGTTTCTGCTCCTAAAGCCGAGCTAAGCACGTGGTGGGATAAGTTGGACCACACTGGTCGCAATTTCGTTGAATCCAAGATCGGTCGCCTTCTTCCGCTAATGAAGATTGAAGTGCACGGGGGTTTGGTCCAGGCGCTGGCTCATTTCTGGTGCCCGAAAACGTCCACATTCATATTTGGTGAGCACGAACTTACTCCTACTTTGGAAGAATATAGCATTGCCATCGGAAAACCCTTGGGATCGGAGTTGATTAGTCCGCCTATCGGAGTAGAGCTTGCATCAACCTTATCTGATTTTCTTAGAGTCAAAGAATCTGAAGTAAGAAAGATTTTGAGAGCTAATCGCAATTCTTGCCCCTATTCCTTTTTGCATGAGTGTTTTAAGAATGCCACATCTTGTCAAATGGCCAGAATCTTTCTCTTAGCTTTCTTTGGGTTTGTAGTTTTTCCTCATTCCAAAAATACCATGTCTCCTTCAGTTACTTGGGTAGTCAAACAAGTGTGTGCAGGCGTGAATTTTGTTAATACCATTTTGGCTGAAACCTTTCTTTCTCTCACCCGATATCAAGAAAACGGGGATAGGGTCTTGCATGCTTCTCCTGAGTTGCTCCAAATTTGGTTCCTTTCTCATATAAAAGGTTTTGGATTTTTAATGGCTATTCGTGATATTAGTGATTCGGACCATCCAATTTTGAAATTTGAGGAAAGAAAGAATCATGCCCCAAACTATCACTATTCCGAATGGTTAGCCTTTATGAAAAATCCGGATCCCAAGGATTTCTTGTGGCATGCTAAATGGTTCCAAGTTCGAGAAGCAAGGCTTACTTGTGCAGGCATAGGACCAGTCCCTTTATTGGGATTTACTGGTGCGACAGAGTATCATCCATCCAGAGTTGTTCGTCAGTATCAAGTCGTGCAGGAGCTGCCCCCGGCATTGGAGGAAAATCCGGTTCGTGCTGACTTTACCTATAAAGACCCAGACGAAGAAGACATGGTAAACTTCACCAAATCCATGTGGGATATGTGTTCCCCATCCGAATTGATATGGCCTGAGGAGGAGCTGAAAGGAGAGGAAAGAAAGTATTATGCTTCGGTCACATACATCAAGCAACACAAGATTCCTACGGAGCTGTTTCCAAAGATACCCAATGTACCCGTGAAGGTCACTAATCGCGCAGAGATCGAACGACTCAAGAGGAAGGCGGAACGATATTAGGATCGTGCCACAAAGCTTGCTCGAGCAAATGAGCAGTTGCGAAAGAAAGTCATTTCCCATGTTTATATAGATCAAGCTAGATGAAATAGCTTGAGTCTTTTATTTTCATATCTAGCATTATTGTTTAGGGGTTTTTGAGTCTTCAATTGGTTTTCATATAAGAATAATTTCATTAGTTCATAAATGAATAAAAAGCGGGTCTTTAGGTCTTTGTCATGGACTGTGTCTTTCCTTTTCGCCAATTATTCTTATCTATCTTTTCTTGTTTGAAGGTGATCACGGGTAATCCACGTTCTCCAATCCGCACGCGATCTCAAACTAAAATGGCGGACCAAAATGAGCTTCGCGAGCGTGTTTCCAATATGGAGGATCAGATGAGGCAGTTTCTCACTGCCATGCAAGAAATGACCGCCGAATTTAGAGCTGCTCGACTAAACCCGGCCCCTGCACCTTTGCCGAAGTTGAAGGATGACATTGTTGTGAACTTAGAGGAGGAAATGCCTCCTTTGGAAGAGGATCCCATCGCTGATTATGGGAAAAAGACCGATGCCGATGACTCGTACAAAACTGAGCAAGAGAAACGCCTCGAGAAGCTCGAGGAAAAGTTGAAGCAACTGCAAGGCCTTCAAGACCCGTCCCCGACGGATCTTTCTGTGTATTCGAAGGTGAAAATGCCGAAAAAGTTCAAGATACCGGAGTTTGAAAAATATGACGGCATGACCTGCCCAAGGGCCCACCTGCAGATGTACTTGGTGAGAATGACCCAGTATGCTGATAATGCTCCTCTGCTGATCCAGTCATTCCAGGCGAGTCTGACAGGCCCTGCTTTGAAATGGTACATCTCGAAGGGAATAAACCTCTGCCAAACTTGGGAGGAAGTTTGCCAAGCTTTTCTGAAGCACTACCAATTCATATCCGACATCACTCCCTCCCGAGACGATCTTGAACGGGCCAAGAAAAAGAGGAGCGAGTCATTCAAGCAATACGCAATCCGATGGAGGAATCTGGCTGCTCAAGTTGATCCTGAGCCTTCTGACATGGAGATGAGGAAGATGTTCATCAAAACTCTTCCTCATGAATACCGCACTCGAATGATAGCCACCACTGCTGACACTTTCAATCAGCTTATTCCAGTTGGGGAGCAGATCGAGATTGGAATAAGAGATGGGTGGTTCAACGAGCCAACAAAGAAGTTTACTTCGAGGAAGGATAAAGAACAAGCTGCGGAGATAAATTTGGCATACTCACAACCAAGCTCTGGCGGACCTTCAAATGTTCATGCCTCTACAAATCGGCAGGTCGGGGGGCGATCATTTGCACCTCGCCAGTTCAACAGAAGGCAATTCACTCCCCTTCCAAGGCCTTTGTCTAAAGTTTTACCTGTTTTGCAGAAGAAGGGTTTGCTCTCTCAGGAGCCGAAGCGCCCGAACCCTGAGAAATTCAACAACTTTAATGCTTTGAAGAGGTGCGATTACCACATGGGTGAAGTGGGGCATTCAACTGATGAATGTTTCACTCTTAAACACAAGATCCAGGATCTCTTGGATACGAAAGTGTTCACCTTCAGCGTTGCTCAACCAAATGTTGAGAAAAATCCCCTTCCGGAGCACGAAGGGGGCGTCAATGCAATTTTTGAGGTTGACGCTGGAAAGAAATTGAAATGGAAGCTAGATGTTGATAACATTTATCAAGGGTTGGTAGCGGCTGGTTACTACCCGGCTAAGGAGAACCTTTCACTGTTTGTCATGAAGAAGAGGATCCAGGAGAGCATGGAAGCTGGTGTAATCGTGCAAAGCAACCTGGCTGGAGGGGGGTCGACGGTTTCTCATATTATCATTGATTGGGAGAAAGAAGCTACTGCCGTGGAAGCTGAGTCAGACCCCTCACTTGAGGACATGCCACCCCTGGAGGATGCAGTTGACAATGAGGAAGATGTGCCTGAGATAGTAATTGAACTACATCAACCCTACGAGTACCGTAGTAACAAGGCGGTTCCTTGGTCGTACGATTTTGATGTAGACTTGGTGACAAGGTCCGGACGCACCTATGGACAAAGCAATTCTATGCCGTCAAAACATGTCACCGATGAAGAGGCCAAGGAATTTCTAGCTATAATCAAAGCTAGTGAGTACGACGTGGTTGAGCAGCTGCGGAGGATGCCGGCGCAGATTTCTTTACTGGAGCTCTTGCAAACATCGGACAAACATCAAAAATCACTCATGAAAATATTGAGTGAGATTCATGTGCCTGAGACGATTGATCAGGGCGAGCTAGAGGGGTTCATAGGCGCAGTACTCCTCAAGGATCTTGTTTCCTTTTCTGATGAAGAATTACCAGGTGATGGGAATGGACATACGAAGGCACTCTACATCTCCGTCAGGTGCAAGGAATCGCATGTTGCTCGGGTTCTTATTGATAATGGGTCCGCTCTGAATATTTGCCCATTGGCTACTCTGCATCGTCTCGGGGTAGACTCTTCAAGGTTAAACGTTGCTAAAACTTCCGTTCGTGCTTTTGACGGAACAAAGAAGGAGGTGATGGGCGAGATTCATCTGGATGTGCAAATCGGGCCAATAACGTTCAACATTTTGTTCCAAGTAATGAACATCTCTACTGCCTTTAACTTTTTGTTGGGTCGTCCTTGGATCCATACCGCTGGAGCTGTGCCTTCAAGTCTTCATCAATGCTTGAAGTTCGTGGTTGAAGGGAAGCTAGTCACTGTCCGTGCTGAAGAAGACCACCAGATTTACCATGAGACTGCCATTCCGTATGTGGAGCCCGACGGTGTATTTGAATCCAGTTATCAATCATTCGAGCTCGTGTCAATGATACATAGGTCGCGGGGATCGCCTGCACCAATTCCAGAATTGTCAAATGCTGCTATCATGGTGGGGAAGATTATGGCCCAAAGTTGTTTTGTTCCTGGAGAAGGACTTGGAAGAAAGGGTCAGGGGATTCGATATCCAATTCAGCCTTCCCGGAAGCGTCGTGTGGCCGGATTAGGATACCATGGAAGGGATCAGCCTACCAATGAATCACAAAAGCGGGTTGAAAGTAAAACATTGCCTCCCCCTATCAAAGACATATTCTCGGGTTCAACCAGAATGATGCATGAAGAGGAGATGTATGTTCAAGAGGGACCAAGCATGAATCATGACTACCATGTAGGGTTTTCCTTTCCCCCGAGCTTCTATATTAACCCCCGAGACATTGTTCCGGATGGATGGGGAGGCATGGATGATGTGGTTCTTGAGAGCCAGGCTGATCGGGATGAGAGACTCGAGGGGATAGCAGATCTATTTGAAGATCTCTTCATTGGCACCATTGAGAATGAGTCCGAAGAGGAAATGGGTGCAAGCCCACATGAGTAATTTATTTCTGCTTTGCTCCCCTGCGTGGGAATTCCTTTCATTTATTGCTTTCTTAGGATTCTTCAATCTTTCATTCTGCAATAAGTGTAATTCATTCAGAATTATTCAATAAAATCACCATTTTTGAGGGCATGACGAGGTACACCAAACCAGTCCGGTGATGATATCCAACAGTGAAAAAATACACGACCCGAGGAGAATCCTGAGGCCTGGACTTCCTCATGCTCTCTTTGTTCCAAATCTTTAAAAAAAAATCATTTTTCAAAAAAGATATTTAACCCTTTTTGTTTTACTGATTGGTTTACTTTATGTTTCAGGAATGACCTTATGGAATGCGATGAAGGACCAAATGATTCAGATGGAGATCCCGCCGGAATCCAACGAAGTCTGGAACAGCATGAAAAGTCGAAATCCCTGACAGCCGAACACACTGTCACAATCAATTTGAGCGACGCGGAGGACATTAAAGAAGTAAAAATTGGGGCAAATCTCCCCGAAGGAAAAGCCACGCGCCTCGTCGCCCTTTTGAAGGAATACCAAGATGTCTTTGCTTGGTCTTATGCGGACATGCCGGGTCTTGACCCAATGATCGTGGAACACAGTCTGCCGACGAATCCACACATGCCTCCTAAAAAGCAAAGGTTATGGAGGACAAAGCCAGAATTATCAAAGAAAATTGAGGAGGAGGTGATGAAACTCTTGAAGGTCGGATTCATAGAAGTCTCACATTACCCCGATTGGGTAGCCAATATTGTGCCAGTAATGAAGAAAGATGGTCGAGTTCGAGTTTGCGTCGACTATCGCGACTTGAATAAGGCTAGCCCTAAGGATGAATTTCCTTTGCCGCACATTGACGTTCTGGTGGATAGCACTGCGGGCTTTGAACTTTTCTCTTTCATGGATGGTTTTTCGGGATATAATCAGATCAGGATGAAAGAGGAGGATAAGGAGAAAACTGCATTCATCACCCCATGGGGGACCTTTCACTACAAAGTAATGCCATTCGGTCTCAAGAATGCAGGGGCAACGTACCAAAGGGCCACGGTCACGCTTTTCCATGACATGATGCATAAAGAAATCGAAGTCTATGTTGATGACATGATCGCCAAGACTCGGCAGGGAGAAAGTCATATTGATACCTTGAAGAAGTTGTTCGATCGACTTCGGGAGTTTAAACTCCGACTTAACCCCGCAAAATGCACATTCGGGGTAACTTCGGGTAAATTACTCGGGTTCATGGTGAGTAATAAGGGAATTGAAATTGACCCTTCAAAAGTGAAGGCTATTTGTGAATTACCGCACCCAAAGACCGCCAAGGAGGTTCGAAGTCTCATGGGGAGATTAAATTACATAGCTCGATTTATTTCTCATATGTTAGAAACTGCTAAGCCATTTTTTAAGCTTCTCAAGAAGGATGCCTTGATTCGCTGTGATGATGATTGTCAGAAGGCATTTGACAAGCTAAAATCATACTTGTCATGTCCTCCGGTCCTAGTTCCACCAATAATGGGCCACCCTTTGATTCTCTATCTCACTATTAATAGTGAGTCTTTGGGTGCGATGTTAGCCCAGAAAGGACCTGAGGATGGGAAGGAGCGAGTTGTTTACTACTTGAGTAAAAAGTTCACTATATCAGAGCAGAATTATTCCGAGGTGGAGAAAACATGTGCTGCTTTGGTTTGGGTCCTGCATCGACTCCGACAGTACACATTGCACTATCAGATATTCCTGGTGACTGAAAGTGATCCCATCAAGTACTTACTGGACCGACCAGCTTTGGTTGGAAAATTGGCTAAATGGCAAATATTGGTTTCTGAGTTCGATGTGCAGACCATGCCACAAAAGTCTGTTAAAGGTCGTGTTATTGCAGACATACTTGCTGAAAATCCCAAGCATACTGAAGAGGATGAGTGTTCTCCGGATGATCGTATCTTGTCCATTGACGAAGATAGGTGGACCATGTTTTTTGACGGGGCGGTAAATTTGTCTGGCTCAGGGACTGGGGCGGTATTGATCTCTCCAACTGGACAACACTATCCAGTCGCAGCAAAGTTGGTGTTCCCATGCACCAATAACATCGCCGAGTACGAAGCATGCATTCTCGGTCTTCAAGCAGCAATAGAGATGAAAATTGATAAACTCAAAGTATTTGGTGATTCTGCGTTGATCATCCTTCAAACAGTTGGTGAATGGAAAACACGGGATGCCAAATTGCTTCCATATCACAAGTATCTTGAGGAATTAATGGAGGAGTTTGATGAGATCACATTTGAGTACTTATCCCGGACTCATAATCAGTTCGCTGATGCTTTGGCTACATTATCGTCCATGCTACGAGTCAATGATGGAATGGAGGTAGAGCCTTTAAAAATTGATGTTTTGGCAAAACCAGCCCACTGCATGATCATAACTGAAGAGCTTGATGGGAAGCCATGGTATCATGATATCATGAACTACATCAGAAGTCGAGAATTTCCTGATGAGAGCGGTCCTGCCGATAGGAAATACATAATGAAGATGGCTTCAAAATTCTTCGTTAGTGGTGAAAATCTATACAAGAGATCTCATGATTCAGTGCTGTTAAGGTGTGTAGATGCAGCTGAAGCAACGCAGATCATGCAGGAGATGCATGAAGGGATGTGTGGCCCACACATGAATGGCCATATGCTGGCCAAAAAGATCATGAGATTGGGTTACTATTGGCTGACTTTGGAGGGTGATTGCATCAAGCATGTGCGGAGTTGTCATCAATGCCAAATCTATGGGGATAAAATAAATGTTCCCCCAAATGAACTGCATCAACTGTCTGAGCCCTGGCCTTTCTCAATGTGGGGGATAGATGTTATTGGCCCAATCAATCCGAAGGCATCGAATGGTCATCGATTCATCTTAGTTGCAATCGACTATTTTTCTAAATGGATTGAGGCGACTTCCTATGCAAATGTCACTGCTCGAAATGTAGTGAGGTTCATCCGACGTGACATCATTGCTCGATACGGCGTTCCTGAAGCCATCATCACTGATAATGGAACCAATCTTAACAACAAGCTCGTTGATGGCTTGTTTAGTGAATTTAGGATTCGGCATCTGAACTCATCTCCTTACCGTCCTCAAATGAACGGTGCAGTAGAAGCGGCCAACAAAAACATCAAGAAGATTTTGGCGAAGACTGCTGAAAATTACCGTGATTGGCATGAAAGGTTGCCTTTTGCACTAATGGCATACCGAATTTCGATTCGAACCTCTGTGGGGGCGACACCTTTCTCTCTTGTGTATGGCATGGAAGCAGTGCTGCCTATTGAAGTGGAAATTCCATCATTGCGCGTGCTGTCCCAAATGGAATTGTCTGAAGCTGAGTGGATACAACAAAGGTTTGACCAGTTGAACCTGATTGATGAAAAGAGACTTGGAAGCCATTTGTCACGGTCAGTGTTACCAACGGCGGGTAGCTAAGTCATTCAACCGCAAGGTCCGACCAAGGTACTTTGAAGCAAATGACCTTGTTCTGCGGAAGCTACTTCCCATTATTCCTGATCCTAGAGGTAAGTTCACTCCAAATTACAGTGGACCGTATGTTGTGAAGAAGGTGCTCCCTGGAGGCGCACTGATCCTAGCTGAGATGGATGGTCGAGAATTCTCAAATCCTGTCAATGCAGATGCTCTCAAGAAATACTATCCGTGATGTTTCCTCTATCTTGTCAATGCCTTGATTCAATTAATAAAATGCTGAATGATGCAATTTCCTGATTTTAACATTCCATGATTGATTGAGTTTTTCAATGAGATGTATCAGGATGATGAAAGGCAAGCCTTATCCATACACAGTCCTTTATTTATGCAATTGTGAGATGAGCATACAAAGTGCCATGTTTGCAGAGTAAAGAGTTCTCTCGCGAGAAGTACATTAACCAAAGTGATGAGGGGCAGTTCATTTCTCTATCCCAAACATTAAAATGATCCATTGGTTGCCCACTTTGAGCCTAAACACTTGAGGAGTTTCATTTCATATTACCCCTGTCAAGAACCACCCCACATCGGGGCAAACTGGAGGTACATTTGCATCATTGATGAAAAAAGGAGAAAAATGAATGGAAGCTTTCTTGCTTTCACTTGCATCAATCTTTGAGTGTTGCTTTTGCATGTGGAATTGAATATTAAATCAAGTGCCTTAGGGATGATGAAGAGCATTCGTTTCTATATCCTAAACACTCTTATCCTTTGCTAGCCACTTGGGGCCTGTGGTTTCATTACAAATTAAACCCACATTGGTAATGACCCCTTACACTGGGGCATGGCAAAATCAAGTCATCAGAAATAGCATAATACAAGCATCCTCATACCAAGGTCTGATGCGTCAGTCTAGTCCATTAAAACAAAAACAAAAAAGCAAAATGGGGCATGAAAAAGCAATGAGTCCGGTAAAAACAAGGCCAATGCCCAAATTCAGAGGAAAAGTGAAAGAAGTTAGGGGCAAGAAAAGCAATGTGCCTGGTAAAAGCAAGGCTGATGCCCATAGAAGTCAGAGCCGAAGGCTCAAATCTGCAAAAAGTTGACCTTCAATGTGATGCTGAATGGGGCAATCTTGTCAATAATCCCTAGTGAGTTTGACATCACATAGTATCCCCAGTGAATCAAAGTCTGAGGCTCGAAAGTTGAGTCTGAGGAAAAATTCTCAGTTTTTCATCCTACACACACTTTTAAGCCAAGCATGCAAAGTCTCTTTTGATTAGGGCACTTGAATTAATGTAAGATTCCTAATGTGTTAAGCTTAGCTCGAAGAAGTGCGAGCAGGACTGTTTCTATTTCATTTGCAGGGTTCTTGACTTGTAAACCCGACGATTTTCGTTGAAGACTTTCTTTCTAAGCCTTGACTCAATGAGTCCCCTTTGCTTAACCATTGACCAAGCTTAAATTACGGTCCTATTAAAGACCTCCCTGATTGGTAAGATTGTACCACTTGCGAGAGTACTCAGACCTTTGTTGACATGATGATGGTGAGACTGAGTGTTTCAACTATTCCCTCATTGGGACAAAAGCCCTTCTAAATGAGAGTGAGTGAAAAGCCCTTCCTGACTGAATGTCTTTTGTCTCAAAGAATCTCTCAAATTATGAATTTCATTTTAAAGCAGATGATTTGATGATGCGGTTATCCCCTTCAGGGATCAAGAATTCTAAGTGCATATGCTTCAATCTAAGCGCCTATTGACTATGTGCAGGTACCAATGGAGAGGTATCCAATCTCGAGAGCCTGTGGGAATGTACAGGTCTCTCAGCTTATTTTTTCTAATGACTCAAGTTTAATAACCGTTTCTATGTGGTGGCGATCCAGGTTTCACCGTTTTGCCTCTGTGCAATCCAGGTCTTTCAAGGAATTTTTCACCGTTTTGCCTCTGTGCAATCCAGGTCTTTCAAGGAATCCTTCACCGTTTCACCTATGTGGTGGCGATCCAGGTCTTTCACCGTTTCGCCTATGTGGTGGCGATCCAGGTCTTTCAAGGAATCTTTCACCGTTTTGCCCCTGTGGTGACCGAATTAGGGTTTCGGGCCTCAAGCAATCCAGGTCTTTCACCGTTTTGCTTCTGAGCAATCTAGGTCTTTTTCACTGTCTTTCTTTTGTGACCGAAGCAGGTGCTCGGGCTTAAGAGGACAATCTCAGAGCTTATACATACCTTGATCTGCCATGCCAACCAGGTAAGTAATTTCAGGTATGTTTCTTTTTTCTTCGTCTGCATTTATCATATCATAATCACATTTAAAATGAGAGTTAATCTTAACAAAAATATCATGCATAGCATTTATTAGGTATCAATTGATCTTTGAACGCAACCTCTGCGAGCTCACCTTCAAAGAGAGGCAGCTGTTGACACCTATTTTTTTAAGTTTAGCATGTAGATTGCATGAAAATAAAAATAGAAAATAGGGATTTTAATTCCTAAAAAAAAAAGAATATCATTGCATCATGCATTTGAGGAAACGGCATCGGCGGCAAGAAGGTTTTGGGAAAGAATTGCTGGGCGGAATATATTTTATCAAAGAGGAAAGGATGCAAATAGAGAATAAATGCGTTAGGGAAAGAAAATTTCGGTCAAATCCGTGAGGATTTGACCGAAATTCCTTTCTACTGGCAAGAGCCCTCTACGCAGAAGCAAGAAAGGAAAATATATCCCGGTCAAATCTTCCAAGATTTGACCGAGATGTCTTTTCTACCCACTATAAAGCATGGGTTGCACGCACAAAGGGGGACACGGTCATTCATTGAAAAATTTATGACTGACACATTCATTAATTACGAAGCTTGGACCGAGCAAGGCATTCACCGAAGCCTTAATCGAGCAAAACACTATTTCTGGAAAAAGAGAGAAAAAGCAAAAAAATCCTTCACACACAGATACACCCATACACGCGTGAGAAGACCAAGAGGCAGAGGAGCTTCTGGATTCTTCACTGAAGGAGAGTGAGAGAGAAATCGAGAGAGGCCGAGAGAGAAATCGCGAGGCAAGGTGAGGAAGCTTCGTCTGTCTCTCCTCTTGCTTGGATTTTCTCTCTGTTTGAAGGTAAGTCCGGTTTTTTCTCACACGGAATCAGGGTTTTGTCGCCTCAGTTGATTTCAACGTCGCCGTGATTTTAATCCTCTTTGTTCTTGTGATTGATTTGCTGCATTTTAGGGTTAGTCTCCCTTTGCTTTTAACCCTCGCGATTGAACCCCTCTACTCTCTCCTCGATTGCTCTTCGCGGGTTTCTCTTCTTTTCTATATACTTTTTGCTGCGTGTGGGTTTGCTGGTTGGAGATAATTTGGAGCAGGAAGCTCGTTGGCGAGTGGGTTGTCTCGCCGGTCGCGATAGATTGAGGCAGAGAAGAAGAACGCCGGCGAGCTGCTTCCGTTTCTACTTGCAGGTCTCCCATGGTGGAAACGTTCGGCGAGGAAGACGATCCACAGTGATGGGTCCACAGGAGATGGGCCGCGTGTGGAGGAGAAGCTGGAGTGGGCCTGGAGGAGTTGGATGGCCCGTGCGGCTGCGCAAGGCCAGCAGCCCACGCGTAGAAAAGAACAGGGTTGCTTTTGTTTGCAGGTTAGGCCGAGACTGGACGGGCCCACGTGAAGGGAGAGAGGACGGGCCGAGCCCGTTCATTCGCAGGAGAAAGGGTTCGGGTTGAGACAGAAGAGAGTCGGGCCGGAAGGATCAGGCCCATCTGCGCACAAAAAAAAAGAAGAAGAAAGAAACAGAAAAAAGAGGAAAGAAGATGGGCCGGGCCCGTCGCAAGGCCCAACCCGGCCCATCCTCAGCACGCGGGCTGAGCTGTGCGTGGGTCAGGGCCCGAGCTCGACCCGGCTCGGTGCCCTGACCCGGTTCCCTTTTATTTCCCTTTTATTTATTTATTTAGTTTCTTTTAATAAATAAATAAATAAAACACAAAAAAAAGCATTTTGTTAAGTTTGTTCTTGCATGTTTTTGCATCATGTTTAATTTGTTCATGCATTTTTAGATAATAAGTTTCATTAGTTAGGTATTATTAATTCCTTTTGCATGTGCATTAGTCGGCCGATCCGATCTCATGCCCGAGATACGATCCGTCGACTTAATTGCATTTCTTTAATTAATTCATAAAAGTACAAAAAATTTTGCATCCCATGTTAGAATGCATATTAGATGGAATTGCATTTTTCATTAAATTGCATTGCATTTAGATAGTATTGCATAGCATGTTTAATTTGCATATTTGCATTAGAATAGTCACATGTTTAATTCATGCATTTAGTTAATTTCCAATTTTAATTAAATAAAGAAGAAAATACAAAAAAAAAAAATATTTTTTTTATTTCATTTAGTCAAAATTGTATGTCATGTAGTTTAGGTTAATTTAGAATTCGCATGTCATGTAGTCTAGGATAAGTCATGTCATTAGGATTAGATTTCATGCATTCACATATTAGTTTAATTAAACATTATTCATAGTTTAAATAGTGTTTAATTTGAATTAGGGATTAATTTATTTCCTAGTTTAAATTAAATGTTATTTAGCTATTGGATAATTAGTTTCATTAGATAATTCATAACTCTGCATTTAGATTTGCATTAGAATATCTGCATATAGGATTAAGTCTGTCATTACAGGCATCATTCATATTTAAAAAACAAAAAAACAAAAAAAAAGATGTCTTTTTGTTTATTTGTTTCATTAGGTCGTCTTTGTTTATTTATTTATTTATTTAGCATCTTCATTAATGTCTGTGCATCCGCATGATCACTTTGCATTTTAGGGATTAAACTTAAAATCAATTCAAACTGCCTTTCAAATAATTTCTCTTGAGATAGAAGAAATAGGTTCTCAAGTCCCCGAATTTATAATCTCTGGTTCGTAGGGGTAAAATACGACTCCTTGTATTTTACATGGGTTTCTAATCGACCCACCATAAATAGATTAGTGGCGACTCCAATTGAAATCAACGTTGCATGCTAAGAATTTAAACCTAAGTCGCGAATTGGTACGAGTTTGGGAGAGCTCGAGCTAAATTAGGTTTAGCAATCCATTAGCCGAACCCCAGGTGGTGCACCTTCAGGGAGGTCGCGACAAGTGTCATCAAAATTTAATAGTAAATATGTCATAGTTAACACTGTTTTTAGGTTTGTGGTGACTTTTTCTTGAATTTATATTGAAAGGTGCACTTTAATAAGGTCATTTATGTAATTTTTTAGGTAAAGTTTACGATAAATGTATCATAGTTAGCATGATTTGAGGATTTTTGTGACTTTTTCCTAAACTTACATTGAAAGGTGCACTTCATTAAGATCATATATGCAAATTTTTAATGCCATGTAGTCTTTAGTATTATTTAAAAGAACTTCAGTACAGAAGTTTAAGACTTGACTGCATCAAATTTAAGGATTAGTTCTTAGTTGTGACTTGACTGCATCAAATTTAAGATTTAGCTCTTAGTTGTATTTGCATGTAAGGCTTCGGATTCTGGTGCACTTTTCAAAATGAGAACAATCTTTTAGGTTTCCCTTTTCCCTTCGTAAATCGATCGAGTCCGATCTGGTGCTTTGTTTCTCTTAGGTCTTCTTTTTTTCTCCATCGATTATTGACTTTCCCGACTTCAAAGTTAGTACAAGATCAAATAAATTGTTAAGATATCCCATAAACGAAAAATATTTTTATTATCTATAAAGAAATTTAGACATTTTTTATAATGAAAACATATTATACTAACTAATTATTTCGAGCAATACACGATTTTTGCTGAGGGTTATGAACGAGATACTTTATGGCAATTAAAGCAGTTACAGCACACCATAGAGAACCCTAACTTAAAAGTTTGTCCAAAAGGAAGGCGACCTAAACAATTGGACATCACACGACAAGAATACAGAGCAAGGGACATCCCATAAACTTAAACAGACTGATCTAATCCTCAACTGCACAAAGTTTCTATAATTCCAGCATTTGGATTGCTACAAGACTGACCAAACTAATTACTTCTCAATCAAAGGCCATCCTTCAGACCACCTTTTCCGATGATAATCAGACTGAAAACTACACTTCTAATTTAATTACACAAAAACGAATGCCACCCTCCGTCAGTCCATCAACTCCTGCACCCTTCAGTCCCCTCTGCCGATGCATCAATTGCCTCCACAAATCCTAATATTCTTGAGATGACAGCGACTCCTTTCGCGCTATTATTAATGTACAAGAGGGATGATGAGGACACCAAGAATCACCAGCTCGTGCAGCACAAAGATGAATCAGTCTCCGCTCCTGTAAGATAATTTCTTGAACTCTGAATCAGACGCCATTACTGCCGGCAGGAATACCATGCATTTGAAACCATTCAGGCATGCGGAATCTCTCATACAAGACTGGCCGTACATCTCTTTGCAGAGAAAGGTGCTCCAGTAGAGGAAGGAGAACCTCCAAAAGCTTTAAATGAAACTAATGTCAGGAAGTTATTATATAAAATTATGGAGATGGTCATTTTTTCATCCATAGTGGAAGGATTTAAAGTACCTGATCATCCTGTGGCTGTCCGGCTGAGAAGGGGACACATGGTATTCCATTCAATGGTTGCAGCAAAAAGCTAAATGGGTTGTTGTCCACAATAACTATCCGACACAAATCTTTTGACAAACAAGATAGATCCTTCACATGTTCCCGATATTCCCTGTGATTCAAGCAGAGTGCAAATCTTGTTAATGAATCTGGTCGAATCCACCAAGCTAGTAGCCAACACCAGGCGCCCAAAGTAAAGGTAAGAACTTGAACTTCTGGTTTATACGAACACGAGTTAGATATATGAAATTGCATAAAAATCGAAGCAAAAGGTCAAGGGAAATTTTGCTAAAGGTGTCCCACCCCAGAAAAGAATGGAACATCTAACAACATTCATATCACCTGATAATGGTATAAGCACATCTCAGTACATCTTTTCCACTTCAAGCAAGTTAGCAGACTCATTAACAATAAACCGGGTCTCTTTCTTAAATCTAATCATGCTATTTTAGGTTTAAGAACTAGAGTACTCGGATACTCCACATGCTTTGGATATATTTTTTTATCATTAGGAAAAAAATGGAAGTACATGAAAGTGTCTTGTATTGCCAAAGGTCATACAAAAAAGATGCCATCCTTCAACACGATTTTTTTGTATTTCAACTAATGTCCCGAAGTTTTCAAAAGTGGACCAACATGAAGAATGGTCATGATCGCAGTTCATGATTTAACTGATTCAATGCATTGAACTGCCAGTTAAATGTATCATGTCAACATGGTTTGTGCAATACCATTTATACGAATAGTAAAGCAATAGTGAAAAAGCATGGCCAGCTATATGAGCAGAAATTCCCACATCTGCATCTTGAAAAATTATGTTCGAATACTGTACACTTCCTCTTTTGTAAGTAGCCGTATAAACTATAAAGCTTTTACTGGTATTAAAGAGTTGACTTACATCATCCGAATACAGGTTTCTATGGACCTTATACACATGTAGTCTCAATCCACTTAATGGCTTAAGCTTTTGGGTTGGAATTTCTAACAGTCAGTAACAAATAATATGGTGTCAACGGTAAGCAAAGCGAAACCTTAGCCAAATTGGAAGAGTCTCATCTACTGCTCCAAGAGGGAAGGGGTTTAATTCTCTTTCCTTTCCCCTTCCATTTCAGTTTTTGCATAATCAAAAACCATAATGCAGGTCAAAATGTGTTGACCAGTCTGCCTGTGTGCCCTTGTTCTGGATCAAAACCAGGTTTTATAAGTTTTTCTAACAGGAACAGGCTGAAGATGAAGCAGAAGCAGAAATGAGGTTATTCTCCAGTCCAACCCGGCAAAGCTGCCAATCTGGTCTGCTTTAAAAACATTGACTATACAGATACTATAGTCACCAGCAATACATTTTTATACAAATTATACACTCGAAAAATGGTCAGTTCTCAAATTACCATATCATTGCCAGTTGATAGATATCTCAAGTCATTTTAAGCAACACAACTACAAAGCTAAAGACTGGCATCCAACTCTCTTAAAACATTCCTTATTGGGCATCCTTTTCCATAAATGGAGCCAAGGCTCCAATGGTTTCTCAACTAAGGAACATGTACGTAACCTCTTCCTCCTCTATAGATCCAAAAGAAATTTAACTTTTGGGGAACACCTAGTCGTGGAGAAGATATGTGATGAGAACAAGGTAATACTCTCGTCCCAAATTAGCTGCTCATATGTGATGAAAACAATGTTAAGACCTTTACACAAACTGTTCTAATTCCCCACCAGGTTGAAAGGTCGTATTGTAACAAAACCTCAAGCTATCAAATCTATTTGTAAGTACGCGAATTAAAACTGCTCCAACCTAATTCATCGTGCTAGTATATCTACCCAGTTACATAAGCCAACTAGATCCACCACCGTAATGGGAGTGTTGGGGTTGAAGCAACAGCAAAACGTCAGTGAGTAGCAAAATCACGATCCACACCATTGCTGTAAGAGACTGGAGGCACTAATCTCTGCTCTGGTTGAGGAGAGAACTTGCATAAAGAGAAACTTTTTCAGGTGAAAGAGCGAGTATGTGTTCCACCTGATCCATATCACTTACCCCACTAAGAACCAAAATAAATTTAGACTCAGATGTTGAAACGTGCTTTCTGACTATATGACCAGCAAGTATGAAGTAATTTGCACCAACGCCTCTCGCTCTCTTGTGCGATCTATGATCCACAGGCTAACATGACATTTGACAGCAAACAGCTACGGCATTTACTAGCCACAACCAAACACAACCTTCAAAAAGCCACTATCTTATGAACTCTAGAGAAAGGTCAGTAGATTTCACGCTAGATGAGCCGCTTTTCCAAGTTGGAAAGTAATGTACTCTAAGCTAACAACCCATCAAAACTTCAACAGCGTCTCATGATTCAGACCTTAAATGCATTTTAAGATTGAAACTTACAAAGACAAAGAGACGTTGCACATTTGGGCATAGTTCGTCCATACATCAGGTAGAGAAAAAGTAGAGAAGATGAGGTTAGTACTAAGCCGGAACTGAACTCCTATCCTTGAATATCTAATTTCAAGTAATTCCTTTGAATGCAATCAATAATTAGCAGAAACCACTTGAAACAGAATTTACATTGTCCCTAGAGGAAATAATGGGATATAGAGTAAACACTTACGTGCTGACGGTCGAAGGGCGATAAAGACGTTCTCCAATCAGGTTGTCTTTGTCTATTCTGTCCACAAGCGGTCTAGCGTAATCTGCAGGATGCCCAAGTATTAAAACCAATGGACAAATTCACGAAAGGATGACAAACAATATCAAATCAACAAAAAAAGGCAATACCTTCAAGACCGGCAGTAAATAATATAAGGTTCGCAAATTCACCGATCCTTTTCAAGAACTCATGCAAACCAGGGCGTTCGAACACCGTTACGTAGTTGACTTTTGGTTTCCCATCACATTCCTTTAATAAGCAAGTATCACATTAATTACATGTTCAAAAGATTCCAATCACAATCCTTTAATAGGCAGGTACCACATTAGATACATGCTCAAAAGAATTGGATTATGAGAGAGAGAGAGAGAGAGAGAGAGACCTTGTCAGAAGATACACATTCCAACTCAAACCACTTCAATCCAGCTTCTATTGCTTGAGCACGGATAATCTCTGGCAAGCTAGACGTTTCATATGCACACACTAGAGTCTCATCTAAGTCGAGAACGATCTGCATGTGGATGAAGACATATTTAACCGATCATTCCCACAAAATTACCAATTTACATTAAATCAAGTGAATGTGTTAACCCATACTCCAAGCTGGAGATCGGCAAAAAATGCAGTCCATCCCTCCTAACATCACCCCTCAAAAGTGAAACTTTTGACCATGGAGAGTTCCATCCGATGATTGATACTTACATTTAGGTTCGGAACAAAATGAAAAGTAACAAAGCAGTAATTGTGATGTCAGTGATGTTAACAAAAAGACCCATTACCACATTTATTACAGTATGCACATTGCTAATCGAACTGCATCATGCGTTACAAGTGACAGGCAAACATTTAAAACTTATAAAACCCGTCAGCGATGATTAAGAAAAGGAAGTTGAATTGAGATCTTCCGATGACAATTTAAAGCTCCTCACTTGAGTATTAATTCACTCAACCGATCACAAAATGGTTCAAAAACCTTCTGAACAAATGAAAATCAAAGCAGCAATAACTCGAAAAAGGAGGGAAAAAAAAAAAGCCCAAGCAGCCAGATATCAATACTTGCAAGACTCACTGACGGCAACTAAGTCAGAACCCGTCCGACGCCAGAATCAGCCAAAAAGGGAGAATGGAAAAACAGGGACACGGAAAGAAGCGGAGTACCGTGAGCTTGTCAGCGGCGACAAGATCATCGGCGACGACGCTCGCCTCGCTGTCGGACCCGGCGTGCTCGGGAAGGAAAGAATCCTGGAGGGGAATCTCAACGACCGGCAAGGGCTTGAAAGGCGGAGAGCAGGACGACGGCGACGCCGGCGGCGGCGGAGAGGAGGGAGCTGAGGAGAGGAAAGAGTGGCGGAGGCCGATGTAGGAGAGGAACTGGGCGAGGGACGGGGTGCCGCGCAGGATCTGGAGGAAGATTTGGAAGAAGAAGGCGAGCCAGTTCACGAGGCCCCTCCACACCTGCATCGACCGGGGCACGTACATCTCCGACGACGCGTGGGGGCCGTGGCCGTGGCCGCGACCGCTCTCCGCGTGCGCCATGGGGAGAGCACCGTCGGGATTGGGTGGTGGTGGTGGGTGGTTCGATCCCCTCCGCTCCGGTGGTGGATTCTGAAGGGCCGCCCTTGCCTCCTCCCCTCGTCGAAGTCTTTGCTTTGTACTGCTTCGTTTTTCGTTCTTTTGTTGTCCAGACAGTGAGGGGGAAGAGAGAGCGAGAGAGAGAGAGAATATTATTATTATTATTATTATTATTATCGTCGTAATTGATTTTATGTGTTAGAATAACAAAATATTATGTCATGACTTTATTTGGGTACTTAAACTTTAGAAAAAGTCGACGATAATCCCACAAAGCCTCATGCGACAAATCGTATATTTAAAAATCATCGTCAATTAGTGATGCTTTGTTACTTTTTTTATGTTTGCAAGATATAATAGAATGAAATGGTCTGCTTCTATCGAGAATCTTTTTCTTGAATGTTGTCATAGAGTTTTTGACACTCGGTCGTGAAAAATGCCCAATTTAAATTTTGATGGTGCTCGGCCATTAATTGTATTGTTGATTGGCGAAATAAAGATCAATGATTCGTCAAATGTTTCCGACTTCTCCAAATTTTTAGGAGACCTTGTTCCATTGGTTCTTTTCACTCTCTCTTTCTTTTTCTTTTTGTGAAATAAAAAATGTATATTTTTCGGCGCTCTTTTTCCTTCTTTTTTTTTAAAAAAATTCATCTATGGGTCCCACCCCATTGCCGATCAATTGACTAAGGAATCTCTAACCTCATCTCCCTTGATGACTCCATCGGAACTTTCGCCCGTAGCGAATCGCTCCTCCCGCGTCAACGAGCAATCACAATCTTGACTTCACTAGTGATCCTCGCTCATCCGTTGACCTGCTTGGAAGAGGCCAAGCTCGATTTTTGGGTACATCTGACGTACAGTCCCGATTCTCAAACCATTGTAATTGTAATCAAGGTCGTGTTACTTTCGTGTGATCAAAATCTCTAAGTTTCGAGATTCATGCGATCGAATTTTTTTTTGGGAATTGATGATTGCGTTGATTTTGTAGATCCGATGTGACTAATTATATTATACGTTATGAATTAATGCGTGAAATTGAGGTGGCCACTCCAAGTCCAAGAGTAAAAGGGATGGAAAGAAGGGGATGCATGGTGACCTCCATCTGTTCGCCATTAGTGATGGATTGCCTGGCTTTTGCTAAGTCTTGACCCTTAGGATGCTCAACACTTTGTGAGGTCAATCGGGCCCTTTTTCTGTTAGTGGCGAGATCCGCCGCGGTTGATACGAATGAAGCAAGGTCTAGCCGAAGTTCGCACTAGGGTCGTGACAAGAATTAGGTTCTTTCACTCGGTGGCGAGGGTTACCACCATTAGTTTTGGCAAGATGAGGTCTTGCTCAGACATGTGTGAGGGCTAGCTCGGCCTGGCATGACTTTCGACGAGGGTTGTCGATCCAACCTTGTATTCAAGAGGCAACATAGCTCTCTTTTCCCTCTTCTTTTTTCTCCCTCTTATTATTTTCATATTTATCATCGTTTCGGAAATATGATGTGTCACGTCAAACCCATGTCACTAATAATTTATATCGGTGTTATAATATGAAAAATTTGACAAATAATAAAAGAAACTAATTGTGCAATTGGAATACTTTGAGTCAATTATAAAATAAAGTTTGATGACGTCACGGCGCATCTAACAATAATTAGAGGTTAAATGCACTTAAACACACTCAAGACTTCATCTCCATTTTTCCAAGATGTGATTAAACCTCAATAAATTTCATTTCCCCGATTGATTTTCCCTTTATCTCACAATACATGACAATCCATGGTATTCATATCCTATGTGGATGGATTTTAAATGCCGCATCTAGACTTTTCACTTATCTCTACTATTGTATCTTAATTTTGAATCTATCTCAACAAGGTTATTGAGTCTTGTCCAAGACGGTTAGTATCTATTGTTGCACTATTCTTTACATTTCGATTATGTTAATTGGGCACTTGTTAAAACGCTTCAATGAAATAGAAATTTGTCATTTTCAATGCACCGTCTTTTTTTGCCATATGTATAATTAATGCATTGAAAATAAAAAGACTTCCTCGTTACCTATACTTTTCCTTCTATAATACCAACATTTAATGTATTTGTTTATCGTTAGACGACTTTTGAGAGTAGAGTAACAGCAATCAACGCAGATTGAAAGTGTTTCATGCAGAATTGCGTCACACGACGTGTGGTCATCACATACCAATCGAGTCCAATGTTCATCTTGAAATGTCCTATGTTTTTTTTCTCTTTCTTTTTTGCTTAAAACTCCTACCGGACAACAAATCGGCGCCGCTTCGGGGTCAGGCTCACCGGGCCAGGTCATCTGATGAAACCGGGAACATGTTTTCGGCCCAGGAACCCTCTACAGTTCGGACTGAAGGCCCGGCCCATTAATCAGGAGCCCGGTAGGTCGAATGCTCAGAACCCGACTCCGTATCCGACCCGTGTTCGGAACCCAGCACCAGGCGATCCGAATCGAGCGATGTCACCCAGCAAAAATCAATCAAATCCAAACCGAAGCTCATTCCAGTTTCACGGAGAAATCACTCCACCATCAGGAGCGAGGAAGACGAAGAAGCAGCAGCAGAGAGAAGACCGAGCACTCGAGAGAGGAGAGAGAGGGGGGAAGCGGAGGAGGAGCATGGGCGTGGACTACTACAAGGTTCTCCAGGTGGACCGAAACGCCAAGGACGACGACCTCAAGAAGGCGTACCGGAAGCTCGCCATGAAGTGGCACCCCGACAAGAACCCCAACAACAAGAAGGACGCCGAGGCGAGGTTCAAGCAAATCTCCGAAGCTTACGATGTACATTCCGGGGCCTCCCCACCTCTTGTTTTTATGTTCCTGTTTGGATCCATTCTCGTGTTGCATGTTCGATTAGACCGTTCGATCGCGTGCGCACGGCGTGTGTCCGCTTCTGCGTTGGAGCGCTAAATTTGAATTTGTTCGATCGCGTTGTTTTGGATGTGCGTGCTTGTGTTGATTTAGGTCTTGAGCGATCCTCAGAAGAGAGCGGTCTATGATCAGTACGGTGAAGAGGGGTTGAAGGGTCAGTTCCCGCCACCAGGAGCCGGTGGGTTCTCCGAAGCCGCTGCCGGCGGCGGCCCCACGTCATTCCGCTTCAACCCAAGAAGCGCTGATGACATTTTCTCGGAGTTCTTTGGGTTCACGAGCCCATTCGGCGACATTGGTGGGTCACGATCAGGCGGGTCGAGTTTTCCGAGAGGCGTGTTTGGGGAAGATATCTTTGCGTCATTGCGCAGCGGTGGCGGAGAAGGTTCCGTGCCGCGAAAAGCTCCTGCAATTGAGAGGACATTGCCTTGTAGTTTGGAGGATCTGTACAAAGGGACCACCAAGAAGATGAAGATATCAAGAGATGTCATTGATAGTTCTGGGTAAGCTTGCCTGGGTTAATGTTTTTTTTTTTTTTAAAAAAAAAAACTTAATTGGTGATGTTCAGGCACAAGGCAATATATTTTTGCTGGAGGGTTTTAGAATTGGCTACTGCCTGGCTTCAGTTAGCTCTTTTTTGTTAACTGAAAAATTTCCCAGTGTTGGCTTCAATTGTTACTTTTATGCTTTTGCTATGTATTGCCGATTTGCATTGGAAGTCTCAACTAAAATCTCTTTTCCTGCTATCATATTTTGTGTTAATGAATTCAAAATAGGGTGGTGACTGTGTCATTAATGCAGTTCATATGCAATATATTCTCTTTTGGGAGCTAGGTGGTACGTAGATATCGTAGTCTTGTTATCATCTCTATTAATGCACTGTTTCTCTCTTTCTGATCCCACAACTAAGTACCAGGTTTGAGCCTATCCATCCACTAGTTCTTGCCGAATGCTCTATTCATGTTTTATATATCAGCATTAAGTGCTGTAAGATGGACTCTGGCTTGAGAAATTTCTTTCTGTTGATTCCTTTTTCTTCTTCTTCTTTTGCTTGTGCTGTGTCTAAATGATTTATGCAACACCAGAATGGAAGGTGGACAAAGAGAGAAGTTTCTACTAAAGAAAAGAGAGTTATAGAGTTACATTACAATCCTTATGAATCATATTGCTAGTTACGAAATAAATTGACGTATGTTAGTCCACTTATACCAGGCAATGTTTAGACTTTATAATAGATCTACCAATGTTTGAGGGAACTCTGAAGGTGATAGGTTACTGGATGGACAATATCAGTTCTTGTCGATGATGCTTGGATGCATTGGCGCAATTTGATATCGTTGATTGACGATGGATGATTTGTTATTAGATTCTTCTGCGTGGCTATCTTCACTTAGTAAGAAATATTATGACGGTAAACTCCTAGTAGGACTTGGATATCTCTGTAGCATTTTAATTTTTTTACCATAATAGACTTCATCCTTAAGGTTTTCATTGGAAATAGGTTAATTGTCATATGTTGTGCTGGCAATGCCGGACAAGACACATTTGCACTGCAAGATATAAAACACAACTTACAAGGAAAAAAAATAACCGAATATGACATAACATGACTCGCATAATTTCACATGTTGACACAGCATGACATGAACTAACATTATTATCATAGTTTAATTATTTGGCATGTAGAAACAAAATTGAGATGATTTAGGCTGATGTGATTTGACATGAATCACAAACATGACTATGAGGCACTAACACAAATTGCCATATTGTTGATGCTCATTGTAGCTTGTCAAAAAGTGTAACTTGATAGATCCAGCTTTTTAATTTATTATCTTTGTTTTTTTTTTTTTTTGTGTGGTGTAATGAGCACTATAATATTGTGAATAACATCCATAGTGCTTTGTGCGGTGTTGCGCTATTTGCAGTAGGATAAGACATACGCAACTGATACAAAAAGTTCACTGGAAAATCTACGTGCACTTCCACAAACACTAGCAAGTTTTCTGACAACCCTGGCTTTAGTGGGTCTAAAACACTAATTTGAAGTGTGGTGATGCCTGGTAGTTCCTGAATCGTCTAAACTAAAAGCAAAAGCAAAGAACGAACTCTGAATCATCTTAAACTCACATACTCTGACCTAGGTTGGTATTAAGCCTTTTATATGCTGATCAGTAGGTTGGACCAAAGTATAATTTTCTTTATAGTATAGACCTGTCTCTTAAATGTTGTGAATAGGCAGTTTTGATCTTGTTTCTTCTTATATTTGGGATGCAAATACCCTCATTCCGAAGCTTTTTTCTTTTAATTGGTCAAAGGTTTGCGACAAGCTTTTTTCTGGTTAGGTTTTCCAATTAGGTCCTTATGTTTTATAGAAAAAAAATTTCCTTGTGCGGAGAGAGAAAAAGAGGGAGGGGGAGGGGGCTGGTGTAAGTTGGGAGCTCTCGTAATATCGGTGTGTTATATATATGACCCTTGCCTGACAGGTTGCTGCTTTCTAGATGAAATGGTCATTATAACGGGCGTCTGTCATGGGTTCCTTCTTAAAAAGCATAAGCATGGACTACTATGAATTTGTGATTTAGGTTGTGGAGTATATACATTTTCCAAGTCTGCTTCCGATATGTTAAGAAGGATTGTGTCTTTAGGAAGTGCAATAAGAAAATTTGAGCAATAAATACTGCATATTTGCCTTAATATGACTGAAGAATTTTGCGTTTCTTCACCAGCTTTAGCACTCTGAATCTCGTGGCTGATGCTTTCCTTTTTGTGTTTCTTCTCAATTAATATAATTTCTTGAGAAGTTACTCTGCTATTCTCAAGTGGATTTATCCATTTGATTATCATTTATGCATATCTCCATGTAGCAATACATTAAATATATCATTAAAAGTTGACGCATCATTAGTTTTGTTTGTAAGTGTATTAATGGACAGTCGTATGTGCCTATTTGGCAATCCTTGGCAAAATATTTACGGGAAATTATCCCGATCTAAATTGAGTTCTCTCCTTCTAGCAAAGATAACTTCCATTGCGATATGCATCGAGCTACATCCAGAAAATTAAGGCGATAACAACAGTTAGGTTGCTATAAATGTCCAGGAAATATCTCAATATGGCTGCTGTAGAAATTATTTAATGAAGAAATTTGCGGGTGTTCTGTTCTCGGGTTTCACCTGTGATGAAGTGGATGTGATCTAAATCCCATTCCTCTTGAGAATATAGTAAGGTCGTAGGACATGATGGTTATTAAATCAGTAAGTGACTAGGGTTTTTGTACTTATGGCTGTTTGTAAGAAACGCTGTCTTTAGTACCAGGCATATCTCTGCTGTGCCTCGATGAGTTTAGAGCTTTCCTTTTTGTAAAAGTAGTTTGCATTGACCGAATTGTGTAAATCTTTGTGTTGCTCTGTTTTTGTTTAATTTTGCAAGAGATCAATAGATTGTTTTTTCCCTGGTGGAAAAACCAACATAATAAATTTTTTCTCTTCCAGTTTTCTGATCTAGTGATTTGAGTGATCTCTGGAGAGAGAATATGGCAACACATCTTTTTGTGACCTTTTAGATCAAGTGAATCTTCTCCAATGCTATATATTCTCCAGAATCACTTTTAACCTCTGTATGTGGTGGTCACGCTTTTACACAAGCTGTCTTATATCTGGCATCTAATTCACAAGTTGTACTTTGGTCAATGACGGTAACCTGTAGCGGTTTTTTTTTTCTCCCCTTTTTAGTCATGCTTGTTGTCCCATATACATATTCCAGGGAGAGGCTCTGGTGGCCATTTTAGTTGCTCCATTTTAGTAGTGGGTTGATAAATTGAAGAAGATTGGTTGGGCCAAGCCGACTTTTTCTTTTTTATCTTTTTGTGAGTTCTCTGTGTGGATTTATTTTGTTAGAATCATTGGTCAGAGCCTGTGATTTTACACAATTTTGTGCTTGGAAATCTAAAAGATTTCCAATTGACTGCATAAAATTGACGTGTCATTGGAATCAAAACCAACTTTCTTGGTTGGGGAAAAGTTTCCATTGCTTGATATAGATTTAACTCTTCAGTTCATATAAGTCTAATGATGTTATTTTTTTTTCTTTTTGTACTTTAGTCACTTCAACTTGTGCAAAAACAGCCTTCAGTGACTTGGGTCATGGTGATTTTTGCATGTCGTTCAGTAACTTCTTTAGGGATGCCTCTGGAATATTGGAAATTCTGAGCTTATATACAAAAATTTGTGCTTATCAGATGCCTATGTTTGAAGATACAGTGAGAAGTCACTGACCTAGAATTTCAACATGGTAATTTCCATTAGTATTGGTGTTCTTACAAGTTTCTGCTGTTTCCTGATTGTTTCTCATATAGGAGACCTACCACAGTAGAGGAAATTCTTACTATCGAGATCAAGCCAGGTTGGAAGAAAGGAACAAAGATTACATTCCCAGAGAAGGGAAATGAACAGCGGGGCATTATACCCTCGGATCTTGTCTTTATAATTGACGAGAAGCCTCATGGTGTCTTTAAGAGGGATGGGAATGATCTTGTTGTTACCCAGAAGATTTCCTTGGTGGAAGCACTTACTGGCTACACAGCACAGATTACAATGCTTGATGGACGAGATCTTACTGTTCCGATTAGCTCCGTGATAGGTCCTACATATGAAGAAGTTGTTAAAGGAGAAGGCATGCCCATTCCTAAAGAACCTTCCAGGAAGGGGAACTTGAGGATAAAGTTCAATATTAAGTTCCCTACGCGGCTTACTTCCGAGCAAAAAGCTGGTATCAAGAAATTGTTAACATCGTCATAAAGTGCTGGTGGTAAGCCCTCCCTACCATCTGTTATGATCAGTGTAAGCCCTCTTCACTTGGTCTTTTAAGTTATAGATTTTGCTGGAAAGGTTTGGTGCCATGTACGAACGGTGCGAATTCTGTCAGAAGGTGTTGGAAGTCTTGGTTGTAATTGTCATTTGTTATTTACTGTCTTCATTCTTTTCTCAACAAGTCTTTGCGGGCTTTCAAACTCGATTGTGCAGTTGTTTAGTTTCAAACCAGACACTTCTTTGCTTTCGAATGCAGAGAAGCACAGATGAGATGAATGTAAGACGTTCAGCTTTAAGTGCATCCGATGATTTGTGAAAGGGAAATAGAAAGTCTCTGTTACTTGTGTACCTTTATTATTCCTAAAGTTCATGCTGCACTAGAAGAGAGTTATCTCGCACCCCTAGACATGCCTAGACATGAACTAAACGGCTTTGCTTGGTCGAGATTCTGGTCTAGAAGATGTTCCTATATCCCTCTTTTTTCTGCTAGCTAATTTCTTCTTCTAAGATTGAAAATGTGCAAAGGGGGATCAATTTGAGCAAAACAGTCACCGCCGCGCTACCGGATGTGAGTTGGATCGAAGTCGCAGCGGTCCCCATGTCTTACATTCGAATGATTCGAAAGAATCTTTCCATATACTCAAATGGCCAAAACAAAACAAAAGGAAGAGTAAAGTGTATCCTTAGAATTTGACGGACTCCTTCTCAAAACAATGGAGATTGACGACAGGAAAGACTCCCGAGTGGTCCGCCATCAGACCGGGTTTACATCACCCGTATCAAATATCTCGTCGGTCCACACTCGCAGCCACGAGCCCATCACAACTTTCTTGGCTCTTTTGACCCCGTCAACTCCACTTTAACACGAAAAAAGTTCCCTTCGTGTCCCGCATTTGGCATCCGCCCATCAAATCGAGAAGACGACCCCGCCACCTTTAACTAGGCAAACATAAAAATCGTTTCTTTTTCAAAGCACGGGGTATTTGACTAATCTCCAGTGTGGACCGGATGTGTATCAAGCCACAACTCGGAGGACGTCCTTCCGACGTTGCCTTAAGGGGTTATTTCAAATTAGAAGCCAAGACCTGAACCCGGACCTGGAATTCGACTCAAGAGTCGAAGGGATCTTGCGAATTACTCTCATTCGATTTGCTGTGAGGGAGAGAAGAGAGAGGATCGAGATGTCCATCTAAATCACGTTCCTCTAAATTTCATTACATTCAATGATAGTGTTGATAGAGTTTAATCATTGAATCAATTACTTGGGATTTTAAGTCTCTAAATTGTTATGAATGATGGAGAAGATGGAGATGAAGTATCTCAAATCGAATTGGAATTTTCTGATCAAGTCAACGTCCAAGCAACAATGATCCATCACAAACGACCAGCAGGATCTTGACACGTGCCATTCTCAAATCTGGGAAAATTTCTACGGTCAGTCACATGAGCGATCATTTCATCTTGATGGCGGCCATGTCACTTCCACTCGATGGACGACACATACTGCATGAACTCCGCGTCATTCTCGAGCCCCGCCATCGTCTCCGGCGCCAGCACCACCTCGAGATCGACGGTTCCGCCGCCCTCCCTCCCGGGGAACGCCGAGATCTTGCCGTCGAACTTGTTGGCCCTGCCGCTCCTCACGGCCAACGGCCGCCCCCACCCGAAGTCGTTGTCGTACATCGGGAACCTCGGCGAGCTACCCATCGTGATCGACGCGCCGTCGAAGTTGCCCAGCGGGAACAGCCGCGGTTCCCTCTCCCAGCTCTCCACGCCCCGCCGCACCGTCGCATCGCCGTGTGCGACGACGTTCCGGTGCAACAGCCCCGCGCACCACCCCAGGTCGTGGGACAACAGCTCTCCGGCAGAGGCGACGGTCGGGATGCTCTGGATCGCGTTGCCGAAGTAGTACGGCTCCAGCCTCGGCTCCAGCCGGTGGCGGCAGTTGACCGCCATCCGGAACGTCGTTGACTTGGAAGAGGCCAGTTTCCTCGCGCGCGTGACACTCCGCCACAGCTGCCCGCACAGCGACTGGAACGACGATATCTCCATCGGCGCCCTGGCTTTCGGAAACGGCACTGTATTCCCGTTCCCAGCCTTGAACCCATCATTGCTCTGCTTTCCCATGATTTCGGCCACTGCCGGCGAGACGCCGGAGCTGTTGGCTATAGACTTCATCTTCAGGATCGCGGCTCGGCTGAAGTGGAAGATCCGCTCGCGCAGCTGCTCGTCCTGGGAGAACGTCGCGGCCAAGCCGCTGGCGGGAAGGCGGAGGACCGCCGACGGCGAGACGAACACGTTGTCGCGGCGGAAATCCGGGAAGTTCGACGGGCCCTTCAAGCCCCGGGTGGCCTCGGCGAACGCGTTGAAGAAGTGCCACAATGAGGTGCCGTCGGTGACGGCGTGGTTGACAGTGCAGCCGACGAAGACGCCGTCGGCCAGCTCGGTGACCTGGACGGCGAGCAGCGGGAGGAAGTGGCCGTTGTAGCTGATGGTGCGGTCAAAGGCGAAGAACTGCTTGACGCAATCAGGGACGTCCTTGTCAGGGGAGAGGACGCCACGGACGGTGAGGTGCTTGGCCTTGGCCTCGATGAAGTCGACCCCGGCATCGTTGCAGAGAATGTGGACGTGGCCGAGAGGGTCAGTAGAGAGGCGGCCGGCGAGGGCGGGGAAGTGGGATAGGGTGAGGGAGAGAGCCCGCTTGAGGAGGAGGGCGAGGTCGGAGAAGGTGAGGAGAGGGGGGTCGGAGAGAAGGACACCCTTTTGGATGTAGTGGCAGGAAAGCATAGGGAGGTCGGAGACCGAGAGCTTCAACGAGTTGGCGGTGGCGGCGGCGGCAGCAGCATCGGCCGTGGGGGTGGAGGGGTAGACGGTGGATTTGGAGGTGATCGTGAGAGATGAAGAAGAGGATGGCATTTTGGAGATTTTCTTTTTGGTGGGAAGGTAGTTGGTTTAGTTATTGGTGGTTGTGTGTTGTTGGGACTTGGTCGGAGGTAGAAGGGAACGTTGTGGGGGTTTATATAGGAATTGGGTAAAGGTTAAGGGTGTTGGGTTCATGCATTTGGAGCAGCCCTAGTTTCGTTTCCTGAGTTATTATTGCATGGACGCGATGTATGCGCGTTCGATTCATGTCGGAGGAGGTTTTAGATCGCGTGAATCTCATGAATCCAACCCCTGAATCTCTAAGCTCACGTGGTTTTCTACTAGTACAATGCCATTTTGCGATCTTTCGAACACGGGAGCGTCATTAGAAGATAATTTAGGAAAGAGGATGTGATTAAGCCGATAATAATTTGATTTGATCGAGTGGGTAGGCGGCATAGTGGCGAAACACATGTATGTGTCCGCTAGGCATAGACCATTCACGGGAGTTGTAATGATGTCGTTAATAATGCAAGAGTTCGTACTAACTTGTGAGAGTGAAAGACGGCTCATCCCCTACTAATTGATAAAACACTTAAATTCAAATTTGAATGTGGTCATTGCCTCAAAATTATATATATTCACTAGTTAAGGAAATCATCTTAAATTTGAGTAAACCATCTATATCTTAATTGTGCATTTTTTTGTTGAGACGACACTTACTCCGTAAAAGATTTTTTTTTAATTATAAACTGTACGTGTAAACAATTCTTTAAGAGGGTCATAATACACCTCGTAAATAGAGTTCCAAAGACCCGTGTTGTCTCGAGGACAAAGACCTTCTATTTTGCGCGATGCTAACAATTATACATATGTGAATGAGGTAAGGTAAGCATTGGGGCTAAAGATATACCGAGATAATCTCGTGAATGGTAGGGAAGATAGAGGATCCAAGTCCTTGTGTTGTTCACAATGTCAATTTTTTTTCCCTCTTTTGGCATTTTCACCTAAGATAAAAGTATTATAATGAGAAAGAGAGTGGGGATTTGGGACACATGAAGAATTAGGAGATAAGGATAAAGCAAGGGTCATTGTCATGCGATTATTGAATTTCGTTGGCCTCCTACGTTTTGTCCTTTTGGGTTCCACTGTTGTACTTTTTTTGTGTTGTGCTTGCCTTTGTTTAACACATTGTGCATTGTATGTAGAAGATAAAGAGGAAAAGTGCTTATCAAGCCTAAGTGGTCAAATCATGCAGCAGCTCCTACCCAATCAATCCGTAAATGGAGCCACGTCATTTTGATTGGGCACGTCTCGCTGTAATTCTACCCAAAAAGTATGATTGGGCATGAGGTCCTCCATGAAATAAGACATGATGGGGTCGGAAATTGGTCGACTTGACTCGTACCATGTGGGTCGAGCTCTTGAAGATATTACTCAAGAGGGTGGCCATATGGACATAGCAGATTGTAATTATGCAGTTGGGGCACGATAGTTTGATGGTATTAGAGCAGTGCATCGATTGGAAGTACGGGAGTTGAGCGGGCACGAGACAAAAGTGTTTGATTTAGGAGAGTTTACCTTTGATAAACTACCTATCTTTGGAGGTGCTAGGCTCTCGGCCGACATTGACAAGGACATGGACGGTTGAAGTGAGAAAGTATATAGTACCCCAATCTGCGACGAGTGATTCAAAATGACTCGTGAATTGAATCGTGAGTAGCACACCTTAGTCCCAACTATAGAGTCACCGACATGAGCATTCCTTTGCAAGAGCTCGAACTACATGAAATGGACCGATTTGCTACAAGAATAATTTTATTATATTTTTTTCTTTATAATGATGACTAATCAATAAAACCTCCAATTTGAAAACTCATCAATCAAGCAAGGGTAAAATTTTGGACACTTATTCTTTTTGGGTAACTATCGCACGCAATGTCAATTGAAAACCCTCAGATGAAGGGTGACTAATGCCGTTTATGTAATGTCATCTTTATGTTGATTCCCATTTCCTTTTCATGTGCACGAGAACTTTCAAAGATCTACACCCCTTCAATTCACAACTTCCAGTCAACGACTAGATTTACTTATTGCAAGGTGGATGTTCACATAACGGATTTTTTTCACCAATTAAAGGATTTCATAAGAGAAATTTTCCCATCAGTCTTAAATTTATTATACGGATGTTAATCCGGTGTTGAACATTTCGATTTTACCAAATGACTTCTAAATCTTTGAAAAAAAAAACTAGAGAATTCATAACCGAACCGATATCTTTACATTAGGTTTAGGACTGATCGGACAATTTTCTCGTACCTCACATTCTTCCCTGATTTAAATTTCACAAAATCTTGGGTACTAATTTTGATTAGCACGTGAGAGACATGGGTGGACTCGAAGACGACTACGAACCTGCTCATAATCATCAACAGAAGCAAGGACTATTTCGATGAGTTGGTGAGGTTGCACGAGGACCTCAGGATTCCGATCCGATTCAGGCTTGTGTAACACACCAATGGACTCCCCACATCGTCTGTTCTGACTAATCTTTTGCTGTAGACTCGGTCGGCAGAGCACATCAGAACGGACTGAAAAGAACGTCTTCCTGTTCATTGTCTCTTGCTCGGACAAGGAATCGTTGGTGGTGGAGAGTGTCGACTTCCTCCTCGAAAGACGAGAGCCCCGAGCGCGACGGTCTTTGTTTGACCGTCGAGAAAAGGGGCCTGTCCATGTTAAACGTGAGTGCCTTCCTCCTTTCTTCTTATTGAAAAGTTTTATTAAAAAAGAAGAAGTTTGGCGATCCCGAATAATCCCACGAGTTGCAACATCAAATAATCAAGATTCTTTATTATTTCGACAACCCTTTCCTTGTCACATAGAGAGAGAGAGAGAGAGAGAGAGAGAGAGAGAGAGAGAGAGAGAGGAGTTTAAGAATAGAGAGTTTGGTGTAATCTCTGCTTTACGCACCGCCCTCGTTTATCTTATAATTGTTATCGCTCCTAATCATCATTAGATGGCTTTAGCGACGGGGAAAGAGGAGACCTAATTGTGCTCAGCTTGTACTTTTGTGTTGGCCCTTCTCCCACTGCTTTTTCTTTTCCGTTCCTCTTTCCCTACTTGCCATTTATTTAGTTCCTGCCAAGTCATGACCCCAGAGAGGGATAAAAAAAAAGTTTAAGTGGTTTTATCAGCGAAGGCCTACTTTTGCCCGAAAGATGGGCAAAAGCTTTCTAGAGCCCGGGATGCTAGTTCTAAAAGGGTCAACATTAAGATTCGTCGAACCCATCTATGAATCATTCAACTCATTCACGCACATTTGACATGGAACTTCAGCTCAATGTGCTTTTCGAGTAGGGATGATTAGTTCTAGCACAATTGGGTTTTAGAGCAAGAATTTGGAACCAATCCTGCCAGAGTTGATTATCGGTTTTTGGAATCGAGAAGTAAACCAGTCGACTCCCTAACCGGTATGTGTTATATTATTTGTCTTTTCTATTGGCAAGGTGGCGATAGAGGTGCCTCACGCTGATGAACTTTTTGATTATAAAAGTTTAGGAGTAAAAAAAAGTTGCACAAACTTGTGCAGAACCTTGGGAAAGTAATTTGATATCTCAGAGTATTTCGTCACATGTAAGAACCTTTTTCTAACTTCCTTAACACTAGAATTACAGAAACTTGTGATAACCATGTCATATATCACCAAGAAGAGAACCTTCCACAGGCAACCTTAAAAAATAGAAATGCAAAAACAATCACCTTAAATAGAATAGATAAAGACATAAACCAACTTCGCAGGAAACATCTGCTCACCCTGCTGATCCGTCTTTTACCTTTTAATCCTTCTTCCCACACATAAATATCTTGAAAATCTAATCAAGGCACAGTGAGAATGCAAGAAATGAGAGAGGCCGAGAAAGTTATAAGAGACTTAACTTAAGGTTTGATTTTAAACAGGTACTCGGGTAAGGCTGGTTCAAGACATAGAACCAGGAATTAAACCTGTAAAGATTGTCTCTCAATTTTTTTTTTTTAATTTTTAAGAAGTAGGTGCCCTTGTGAACCGGCTTGGAACTACCTGAATAAGATCGGTTCGATTTGATTCTCAAGTTAATCGGGGTCTATTGCTGATCCTTAGGTTTGGTTGAACGTTATGTGGACCATAGTAAAGTGGATCTACGTCTGGTTTTAGAGAAGGAAATAGCATTTGAGGACACGAAAGGAGAAAATAGGTTGGCATGATAATTGTGGCCTAAAAATCGAAATCCAACAAGGAATCTTGGGCCATTAAAGGAAACTCTAAGCGACCTGAATAATGCTTTCTAAAAACTACAAAGTAATAGACAACCACGCACGTCAATCTCAACCTCATTCATCATAATTATTCTCTCTTTTAGGACAGAAAGATTTTTGAAATATAACCCAAGAAATATTTCAGAGACTATATATAGCATCTTGGGCCCTAGGGTGAGATGGATGATGATAATTGTTTCGAGAAAAAAATTATCAGAAATGAAAATAATTTTCATTTTAAAGAATTATTTTTCTTTTCAAATTAGGAAATTCATTTTCTAATTTTAAGCATTGATCTTTTATATATCTTGGATTCATCATCTTCAGCAAAACAAGCATGTGGAAGTTCGGAAGGCTAATTTATAAAGAATTCTTTTACTCAAACAAACATACCCACTGTTTGGATACATTTGTTTATACACACAATATGGATGTTCTCTATTCAATGAATCTAAAATGGCCCTTAAAAAGAATTTTTTTTTTGGAGGGCTTCTAGAGCAAGGAGAGAGAAAGAGCTAGTATAATTTGGAGACATTTGTATGTGGGTAGAAGCTGATGTAGGAGACAATGACACTATCAATATGCAATTACAAGCTTTGGGGAAAAGAATGTTAGGTTCTTTGACTAACCTACATGGGTACAATGAATTGATGTCACAGATTAGACTGCTCTTCATCTTGCAACTAGGGCATCAAATCTAGTCAGATAGAACATATCTAGTATGATGGATAAGGCCTAGGATAGGGATTTGCTGACAAGTGACTCTTTGTTGTTTTCCTAGCTAAGTGATTGGAAACGTGTTGGCTTGCCATTGGGTAATTTTGTTGGTGCAATTCATCAGCACTTCATCTTGACTTTCTAAAACTGCTAAAAAAACTATTAAAAAGTAATCTCAAGATACTCATTCATAAATTTTTTCATTAGAAAAATATTTGATTTCATGGTGATAACTATCCATCTTGTGAAAATAATAATGGACTGAAAATTCTTATATTCCGTTAGTTGAGTATTTAACAAATGCTTGTGGAGCATTCTTTTTAGAAAAATTGTATTATTGATAACTCAAATTCGTTTTTATCAAATAACATTGATGAAGCATTTATAGATAATAAGGTCTATATTCGAGCCACTTTCAACAAAATTATTAATTAGTAAATATCCAATTTTCATAATATGGTTATGCATATCATGAGAACAATAGTGTATTTAAAATCATCATACTTCCTTATTTGATTTTGATTACTTAACAAGTGCCCTTCGGAATTTTTTATTTTAAAGACAAAACCCTATTATTGATATTTGATAATAGGGTATGTGCAGAACAGAAAATGCGCGTCTCTTTATAATATTTCTTATGTAGTCATTAGTTTCGTCTGCATTATATATTAGTTGAGCTTTTATAGAGTATTGTCTTTCACCTACTTATAGTACGATGGTAGTAGTGCACTTGTCCACGATCTTCTAATAAACGATAATATTCATAAATGAAGGATGAAATGAAGGAGTCAAATTGAAGTCATTCTCTTTCGTTCATGTACCAAGACCAACCTCTATATCGACATCTGGCACTGGTTTCTGTCTCTTAGCTACATCAAAAGGGTCACTTATTTCGTTTAATTATGGATGCTTAAGTTTGGCTCTTTATATATAAATGTATATGTATATATATATTTCAATTTCAATTTTTTCAGAATGACATTTCTTGCAGGAAATTTTTAGAGCCTCCTTTAAATTATTTCATATATATATTTATTTATCTTTTTTATTGGAGGAAACTCGATTGTGAAAAATTAAATGGCTTCTAAGCCCATCAAAATAGTCCTCTGAGACTAGGGTTGGGCAAATGTTCCTTCTTTTTAAATTTTGGAACTAGTGAATATAAGTTATATTCCCAATTCTAGGTGTAGATCTACCCACCTAGACAAGATCGATTTTTTTTAAATTCTTCTTATTTCAAATTTCCAAAACCCTAGTTTCCATTCTTTTATTGCTTAGATTTAGTCGTGCTTGTCGCACACACCTCTCACTCTTACTTTTATTACTCAACTATGCAGCGCTCACACCTCCCTCACAGCTCAATGCCTCTCCCAGTGTTGTCGAGAATAAAGAGGAGAAAAAAAAAATGAAGATACAGCCGGTTCTTGAGTCGATCCAAGACTATGTTGGCCAATTCCCAGTCCACAACTAGGATCCGATGACCCTACAACCGATCATCCTTGATTGAGACTATGCAAATAATTTGTCATGTGCAACCCAGAATGAAGAAATTAATTCTTTTCATCTCACGAATGAATTAGACATGCACACAAAAATAAGCAAAATGAAATGGAGAGGGACGATGGACATAGCTATTCCTCTCTTCTATAATATTCTTATAGTTATTTTAACTAGAGTCAATACTTCATATGCCTAGAGTCAATACTTCATACGCCTCCTTGTTGTTTATAAAAAATTCCGCTCTTTTTCTGAAAAATGTTCACATGCTTATTGGTTAGAAGCGTTGACATGAGAAATTGTGGATTTTCGATGGGTCACTGCTAGATTTTCCATTTAATTACAATCATCACCTTGCAGGCTTTTTTAGTTTTCCCTGGTTGAGCGGGCTTAAGGACTAAGATTCAACATTTTCGAATAGTATTTGATTTCTTCCTCTTTTCTTTATGGGTACTTTTGTTTGTTTTTTAAGAAAAGAAACTTGGGAAAGGAGAGACAACAAGATTTGATCTTGGAATAAGATTTGATTTTCTTGAAAGTGGATGATGGCGGCTCTGAATTTAATATATTATCTAGATTTGGCGTCGCTTTCGCTGTTTGCTCAGAAGAGAGTGAAGAGAGACAAACTAAAGCCCTTTGTCGAAGCACATTACAGCTTATTTTTAAGAAACAACTTTTGAATAGAAAAGCTAGGAAAATGCTGGGATATGTGTACAAAAGGGCCCCATCTGTACACAAATTGGCGCCTGAATTTTGTACCAAAATGCCATTTTCATGTATTCTGAAAAAAGAAGAAGAAGTTAGAACTTGCTTTCCTTAAATAAAGAATAAACGCATTTAGTACCATTTGTAAACGATTTGCTCAAATTTATTCTCAGCCAAAAAAATAAATGAAAAAAAGTAATTAGATGTTAAAATTTTCAATCGGTACAATTAAATCCTGAAATTTATTGAAAAATGCAATCAGATCAGAAATATATATATATATATCTAAAGAGTTCAATTTCATATGGTCGCGTTGACAATCTCAATGTGCATTTTATTGAAAAAGTTTTTCTAACTTAATTATTGAAAGTTCTAAGATCCCGAATTACGTGTTATAGACAAGTTTTACAATGTGAGTGAACCTTCCCAAAAGTAGTTACTGTATTTCTTGCTCTCAATTGAACTTTCGCCATAAAAGTTAGAAGCCTCCGTATCCCACCAATGGTTCATCCTTTTTCTTAGCTAAAAATTTATTCTTAATTTCAAGAACATTATATAAAATCAAAAGCGATTTTATGTGTTTATGTTGATCCAAGTTCTAGGGAGTTCAATAATCTATTTGCGGAAGAATACCTTTATGCTATGCTAATCAATATAAAAGTGAATATTCCATTACAACTGGAAAATGTTTTCATTCAATTCAAAAGCTAAAACTCTGCGACCAGATAAGTCCCAAACAACACTTTTCAAACCTTTCAATCATAATGCTTTGTGTCCCCATTATATCATAGAAAAATTGTTTATGGGGTGATTAATTTTTGTTTTTCCCTTTTTTCCCCTGATATAGAATATAAGTATGGGTATCCATTTTGCATCATTTGTCCTTCTCAGCTTGGCCATAAGAGTAGGACTTTTAGGAGACAAAACGAAATGCCAACCAAAGAAAAGCTGTATCATGATCTATCGACCTTGGCTAATTGAAAATTGATTAAACCTGCTGCTGGGCTAGGTGGGCCTCAGTCTTATACATAATACACCATTGAAATAATCGGAATACTAATCATTATTCGTCCAGGTGCATGAATGCAATGATTTGATGTTTGGCCAATCCTTGTTTATATATTGTCGGTCCTAAGTGGAAGTACCGTAAATGTCCACAGAACAAATTTGAGATGATTGACATCTACAGCATTAAAGAAACATCACATCATACACCATCTGATAAAGAAAACTTTACACAAGAGTTCAAATTCATTGATAATTAAATTATTAAATTATGGTTGGATAAGGTAGATCGTGGGATTTTATTTTTGCTGAAAGCTTACATCTTATTTGATATCTCGATTTAGAGGATTTGATCGACTGGGTTCAAGTTTAATATGGAGTGAAGTCAATAGTATTAGTTGTTAACTAAGGAAGACTTAGCTTTTTTATCTTTACAAAAACTATGGAAGTTCTAACTTTATTTATTTATATTACGAAAAATGAAAATTTTGAGAATTACTTTTTTTAACATTAATTGTCTGTATCATTTATAAAAAAAAATAATGAACTAGATTATATTTCATCATTGATGAAAATATTTAACATAAACTACCGTCAATAATGAAAATTCTATTTATCGATTAATTATCTTGGACAACAATCATTTTTAGGGATTATTAAATAATGATCGCTTTTTTGCAAAATAAACAGAGAGCCAGTGTTCTGGTGAGAATGGGCAATCATTTCCATAATTATTACATGTCTTGTGATAAGATGTTAATGGATTTTCAGCCACCACCGAACAACCTTTAATCATTATTTTCCACACTTCAGACCGCTGCAAATTCAGTAATTAAACATTTCAGCCACTTCTAATCATACATGGAGGCATGCATATACCAAGGTCTTGGACATATGTCACTTCCGATAGCTCATGAAATCTTACTCCTCGGGCCGTATTAAGATTCGATGGGACGATCTCTGCTCTCCTCGCACATAGGATGGACAGGAATTGGTCCTTCACGTCATCATTTGCATTCCTCAATTGGAGCTTGGGCTTTAGCTGAGTCAAGTGCGCATGATAAGTTGAGATCTCCCGCTTCAACGTAGGTAAATATTGGAGTAAATACTTCATTGTAATTTGTTTCGATGTGCGGTTAAAATTCATCGTATCATTTAGTGAAATAATACATACAACAGTTTTCTCTAAGTATTACCCAGGCTCGTCATACCTAATGCCCACAGCAACAATTATAGTTGTAACTCTCCTGGGAGTCTATGTATACCTTGTAATATCCCTATCTATGGTTAATTTGATAAAATGGATTTGTTTGTCTTACCGAAAATGCATAATTTGAAAGCTATTTTCCTAAAAATGATTTCTTGAGTTGTTTATAAAAGTGAATGAATAGAAATTTTTTTATCGTGCATAAAGATATTTAGATATAATTTGTTGTTGATAATGACAATATTTTTCATTCACATGCACTCAAGAATCAAGTAAATTTCATGTTAAACTTATCTCACTTGACTGGATATACGAATTGAATTCACATGCATAAGAATCAATCTTGAACAGAAAGTGCGCAGCAGCATCGGGGTGCTGCAACTGACATTTCAAATTGGCATTTGGGTTAACGACAAGAACTACAAATGTACCGGTTGGATTGGAATCTTTCCCCCCTGTCAAGCCGGTAATGATTAAATTCAACGACCCTGGAAAAGTTCCAACTTCATCATGCAGCTGAGTAAAGCGCGCCTTCACCCAATCAACTAGTCGTCCCGGGCTAAGAAGCCAAACAACTTTCGAACAGTGCTCTTTGTCGTGTTTACTGGTCCACACAAGAAAGAGAGAGAGAGAGAGAGAGAGAGAGAGAGAGAGAGAGCAACAGAACATGGCTGAAATGAGAGAGAGAGAGAGAGAGAGAGAGAGAGAGAGAGAGAGAGAGAGAGAGAGAGAGAGTGCAACAGAACATGGCAGAAAAGAGTCATCTGGTCCTCCGGTTGTGTGACGTACGAACAAGGTGACTCGTTCCTTAGCTAGAGTTAGATCACTAGCGATGGAGTCTTGGATCGATGTTTCACTCGCATTGAACCAAAAGTGGGTCTCCAGCACATGGTCGATGCTTCTCATTCATTTGCTTTTCCAGTTCTTTATTCTACTTCATTGTACGTGTTGACCTCTCTCTCGCTCTCTCTCTCTCTCTCTCTCTCTCTCGATAGTGGAAACATGTTCAGTAGTTAGTCAACCTTAGTGCGGTTATGGGAGGAGTGAGTGGTGAAACCATTAAGAGAGTGATAAGGCAAGAAAGTGTCACTTCTTTTGATTATGCCACTTATTACCACTCGTGCCTTGGGCCCTAGCCAAGCAATTTAAAGTTCAATGATAAGAACAATCGATTCGCTGGTTGAGACTCGTCTATGATGATATGTGGCAATAGAGAGCTTGATGGAATATTATAGGGTAGATTCAATTCAGGGAACTTGGTGGATCAATGATAACTGCCCAAAATCTCCTCAATTTGGGCAATGTAGTACAATAGCCCCCAAGCTCGATATTACCATAATGAGCTTTTGACATCTTTGCATAATAGTCAACAAGTTACAGATTAATCTCTCGAACTTTGTTTTGTGTCGCAGTCGCCATAAGTATACTTCTAACTACTAATTCGCCTTTGACCGTCAGAAGTGTACTTCCCGAGACCAAATACTACAACTTAATCTTTACAAGATTGACAAAAATGAGTTCAACGAAATTATTATTCTCCATATATCATTTGGCGACTCACTCTTTTGTTTTGGTGGCAATAAGTTAGGCCTGCACGACTAAAGAAGCTTGGTCGTTCGAGACCCACTCTCAATCACTACAAGCCCTACTCTGCCTCATTCGAGCTCACCCACACCCAAATGACTTCTTTCTACTCAAGTGTCACTTGCCAAAGACCAGAGGTTCTTAAAGCACTATCAACTGAGTGGGTGGCCAGATGACCGAGCAAGTCTATAAACTTCTAAAGGTTTGGGGTTTCCACGTACTATAGAATATGCCTGGGGTCTTATGGAAAATGTACATGTATTTTTAGTATTATTGTTGTAATTAATGGGGATATATGATTTATGGATCGACGTCAACCAAAGACCATCTCCGGCAACGCCACAAGCATTGGAGAGGTTAAAGGTGGAGTTGGTCCCGTCCAAGCCAGCTCAAGAAGGGATGCTGAACCGAGGAGAGGAATCGCTTGTGGAGGGAGTTGATGTCCAAGAGCTGCGCAAATTGTGAAGTCAATAAAAGAACGACTAACCTGTAGTGTCCTTGCCCCACTGTCGACGATATTGTCGGTTTTGGACCATCACTGGCCCAAAAATATTGTCCAACAATATTGTCGCTTCGTTTTTCCTCGGGTCACCAACAATATTGTCCGCTTTGTGCCTTCACTAGGCCTCATAGTTTTGTTTTTCCTCGGGTCCACCATCCTCGCTAAGGATTCACAAGCACACAATCTAAGAAAACGCGTTATAGATAGTTAGAGGTGGATCTCACTATATAAGCTCTCCTAGGACACTCTTATAGAGATGTTACATCACCTGCGTGGGATATGGAAGAATCACCAACCTTCAAGGAAGCTGATGATTTAGGGGAAGGATTCGATCGAGCAAGTCAAGGACTCTGAATTGAGAGCGCCAAGGGAGCCACTCAATTGGGTGAGGGAGAATGTTAAAAAAAAAAAAAACCCAAAAGTTTTCAAGGTACAATAAGTCGTGGAAGTGGCTAAAATGACTAAGTAAGGCTCGAAGTTTGTAAGGGTCTAGTGTTTTCACAAGTACTCTAAAATATTCCGAGCGATGTTATGGGACGCGTCTGCATAAATAGGGGGGGGGGGTCCTTTCCCCCTCATTCATATCATCCCATATTCAATATAATAAGACGTAATAAAGTATTCTCTCCCAAAATACTCTTCTTTCTAGAGTTTCGCTCCATATCCCAGGTGGTCCAAGAGGGCGAGTAAGGAGAAGTTAGAAGGGAAGGTTGAACTTAGGCGATCCTAGTAAGAGTGAACGAGTCATTTGGAGTCAAAGTGTCGCATGGTCACGATCTCCCAAGTGTTGGCCTTCACACACATCCAGCGAGCTTCTCTTTAATCATGTTGTCATCCACGAACCATCTTATAGCCACTCTTGCTCCTCTGTCGACATCCATTGTTGGTGGCAAGCTCCAGTCGGCAGCCTCCATGGTGACGTTAAGATCTTGGCGGCAGTGGTAGCGTTGCCAAGAGCCAAAAATAAGAAAACAAAGTATGGGCAGAGTGTGTAGGGGAAAGAAGGGGAGGCGGTGGGGACGCGATGGTGACAGGTAGTGTCGTGGCTTCAAATGCAATAGTGATTGGGATAGAATGCCGTGATGGCGATTTCAAAGGTAGGGAAGATGGGGGAGGGTTGGTGTGGGGCATGAGGCAATGTAGCTAGTGATAGGAGGAAGAAAAAAAGGGGTTTCCATGTAGGTGGGTTCTGTAGGATTTGAATTATGCACAGTGAGATCTACAATAGGGTAGACATGCATTGTACAAGTGGAAACACCGAATGTGTTTATATCATATGTAATTTCATATCTCGTCTCTCCAATCATGTTGGAGTTTTTATACAGTGAAAGGTGGAACTTTCAATTGACGAGAAAATAAGTAATTGTTATGGAAAATTGCAGTCTTATTAAGTGGAAAAGAACATACAATGAATCAGAGTGTTGCCTCTTGGGAGTGAGGCTGGTCAATGCAAGTACTCTTTCCCACTTGAGAGAGTTATCCTTCTCAAAAGTTCCGGACCTCAGATCCTTTTGTGCCCACAACACCTGAGCCGCTCATTCCTGCAACTTGGGGGAGCCAAACTTCTTTGGGCCTCAAGAAGAGTAAGAAACAAGAAGCCCAAATAAGTATTATAATATGTTTCAAGACCCATGACGAGAATGATCTTGCGTTTTAGGCTCCATTCGTTTCACGGAAAATCAAAAAAATATTTTCCGAATTTTTCAACGTTCATTTCGCGAAAAATAAAATAGTCAATGGAAATATTTTCAACAAATGAAAGAAACACCTTCAAAAGTTAGGAAAATATTTTCTGTTTTTTTGAAAGGAGGAAATATTTTCTGTGATCTTCGTTTACCTTAAAATATCACGGCCTCTAACGCCGTGCCTCGACCTCGCTCGAGGCCGGCCGGCAAGCCAGCGGTCTTTGACAAAAGAACACCGGAAAATATTATCATTTTCTTTCAGAAATGCTATATTCTTCGTGAAAAGAGCGGAGCCTTAATAGAAAAGAAAGCCACATCGATTCAATGACTTTAGTTTTTCATGTACATATATGAAGAATAGTGTGATGCGTGGGGGGAAAAAGCCTCAACACGGCGGGCAAAAAATTGTTCCGAATAGGGTCAGCTGTAAAGTTTAAGGACACAGGTTTGATCGGTTCCTGAGATTTGCAAAGTGTTCCATGGATTTTCAAGTAACCAGGTCCCTGCGCTGGTGTCCACGGATGATTAGACAAGAATTAGAAGACAGTAAAAGCATGAAGATTCCGGCACGGCGAGGAGAAATCGGACCAGAAACAAAGAAAAAAAAAGTTTCACAGAAGAAATTATGGATGGACGCAGCAGCACAGCAGAGGAAACCTACAGCGATGTTGAGCATGGATCATTGAGGATTGAGCAACAGCGTAATGCTCTTTCTTTTGCCCAACTATGAATGATTGTTTATTTATGCCAAGGAAGAAGACTGCCTGAATAGGTAATCCCATGTAAGGTTGAGCACGGGCTAGGCAGGCAGGGCCTCGATGTTTTCGGGCTGGCCGGAAGTTAAATGGCTCGCCTCGAGGTAGACCGGGGCTGGCTTGGGCCTAGCCCAAATTATCTTTCCTTGTAGTTTCTTTAGAAAATTGAAATAAATTTGTTGTCATATTTTTCAGTTAAAAAAATCTCCTTCCCATAAATTTTGTTTTTTTTTTTAAACTGATTTATGAGTCTAATAAAGTGTTTTCCAGTATAAATAATGTAAATTTCATATACTTTTTTTTCTAAATTTTAGCTTCCAGGATATTCTGGGCCATTTCAGGAGCAAGTGTCTCCTGTCTTGAAGGCTCGGACCTGCCCGAAATCTCGAATTGGGCCTTTTCGGGCCCGCTTCGTTTACGGTTTTTCTGACTTCCGGACTTTTTTCCTCACCTCCAAGCCCGAGGCCTGCGAGACGACGCACTAGCCTCTAGGAGGAGGAAATATGCAAACCAAATCTGAGTGAATGGTCCTGTATAGAGTAGTGGACACTTGAATCCTGCTGAAATTGGAAATCAAATTCGTGTTGTGCAAGTTTTGTTTTCTAATCAATAGAAATCTAATTCGGTGTAGACCACATCTGTGTTGGTCCTATAGAGATAGATCGACCGATTCGTGATTCATGTAACTCGAGCGACCTAAACAGGAGAGTATCAAAGGTTAAAGGCTAGAAAAGAAAAATCAATGTGCTAACATGTCCTCCAAAAATCACCGGAGTGCGACATCTCTTTGCACTTTTTCTCACTTTTAACGATGAACGGAAAAAGAAAAAGAACCCGGTATCTCGATAAATTCTATGGAACTCTTAAGAGAAAACTAGAATGCTCTGATTAATCTGAGGGCCAGTTTATGATTGATCAACAGTGGCTTTCAAGTCATTTACTTGCTAGTCAAGCTCACAAAAGATAGCTATTCAAAGCATCGAGAAAGGGTATGATGCAATTGGGTGAACTCTCGTGCTAATATAAAAGAAAAAAAAACACCCAAGAGCCACAAGATTTGGGTTTGAAACAGACAGCATTCTGCGAATCCCCTAATCCGAAGTCATTCAGAGAAAGGGGGAAAACCTTGGCACCAACAAACAAAACCCCATGACAAGGAATGGCACCTCCAGGACACAACCCAACACACTGAGCACTCACATCAGCTCCCATGGCAGCATTGATTAGTGCTCTTGTTTGGTATTTCCCAGCAGCCACTTTTCACCAAATAACTTTTTATAACAACGCAACCCACTGAGATTTCCCATTTTCTTTCTGTCTGGAAATGCCAGAGTTTTGGAGCTTCTTAATTGGCCAGAAGCGTGCCACTTACTCCAATTCTCCACAAACTTTTTTTTCCTTTTTGGTCTTGGCATGTATCTAAGGCCCTTACCAGAGATTACTGTCAGATTTCTGGGGTCCAATCTAATAGCTTCACCTAACCACCAACCTTTTCTTTCTCCACTTTTCATTCTGTCCTTATTTTATTCAGATTGCTATCGCATGGTGTCGCAGAAAAATTGGTGTTTTCATGTACTAATAATATTGCAGAATACGAGGTATCGAGCCATGTAGAGGATTATCGGCTCTTGAATGGGTAGTTTCCGCCTAAAATATCAAAAATCTACCCGTCAGAGGCAGTAATAGTTACAACATCGATGAATTTCCTAAACTCCCTTGATTAGCAACCGATTACACACACGTTCAAAAATTTCTCATCAAAATAGTTAAAGAAATGCATTTACTTGAAAGAGTCGGCTTTTAAGACTGATGGTTTATTATAAAAAACTAAAATATGAACTAGTCAAATTTTCACTTTTTTTACTTAGGGACCTATCTAGGTCATGTGTGAATCAGCTTGGTACAAATCGAGTGTACAAATGAGTCGGTTGATTGCTTACCCTTAAAACCATGAGTTGCTTGATATGGAAATCTAGTTCGTGGTCCTCAATGAACTCAAGAAAAAGACTACTAAAATTTAAGTATAAAGTAGACAAAAGTGCTTTTGCCAATGCAACTTGCAGAGAAAAAGCTGCTTCATTGTGAGAAGGAGAAAAGTGGGCATTTTTTTTTTGTCATTCATCGGAAAAGAGAGTATTAAAGTTGATGAAACTTCTTTTTCTTTTTCAAAAATTTGCTCATGCTTGATGGAGAGTTGGTCGTTTAAGTGGGTGGGGCCAGAAATAATTTTGTGCAAGCAAATGGGATTTGGATCGCCTGCTGTGCTGAAGAAGCACAGCAGGCTGCTGTGCAATCCCAGCCGTCCAATCTTGATCGGATGGCTAGGATTTTACAGAAAAGTAAAGTTTTTTTTTTAAATTTTCTCAGCCGTCCGATCGGAATCGGACGGCTGAGAAGCAAAGGATAGCACCCTGCTGTGCGCCGTACGCACAGCAGGCGATCTGTTTCCAAGCAAATGGGGGGGGGGGCACTATCCTTTTCTACCAAGTTTGCAAAAAGCTAGCAATAATCTTAGTGCCAAACAATCACTACCGAAAAGATTGGCGCAAGGGTGGAATAACCAGATTTAGAAAGTGAAATTGGTGGCTCTTTAAGGAGTCTAATTTAGTTCATTTCCTTTGAAGCCAGAGAATCAATTAGAATCTCATCTCATCAATCGATTTTTCACAAAAATCTTAAGTATTTACTTAAGAATTACTACTAAAGATTTATTATCCACTTAATTTTTTTTTTGTTTAGGAAGAAGGAACTAATCAAGTTACAAGTCAAAATTTTTGTGTGACATACAAGATAGGTTCATTAAAGGAAGAACATAAAAAACCTCTGGAAAAAATCACGAGAATAATAATAAAAATGACTCAGAAAATTTATTTAGTAGGACTTTCAAAGTGAGCATAGTGAATTCAATTGTTTTTGCTCATCATAAATGAAATAGAGATGTGTATTGAATTTCGATTCATGCGGGTTCAATTCATGCAATTTCTAATTCGAACAAGATATATTCTATGCCATGTGAAATACTTTTGAGTGAATAAATACACGCAATTCATGATGGTGCAATTAGGAGTCCACATTTCCCCATTTTTCTTTCCCAATACAAGTTGCGGAATTTATCCTGTTTGGCCAATGGGAAGTCTCACCATCTTCTGCAGAAAGACAGTTCAGAGCCAGGGCAACCCTATTGGACATCATGCAATCAACAAAGCAGCACGGGACTTGAGAGAGCCAAGACATGACATTATTATAAGCATGGCATGTGGTCCTCTGAACTTTTACTAATCATTATTGCTCAGATGACTAACCCAAAAGAGCTTGAACAAAAGATCCAGGTCAGCCAACACTCTCTGTCACCTCTGACATTATAAACTATATTTCCCCTGCTGTCAATAAAACAGCGGGATGAACAGGTAAACAATTGAAATTGGAAACTTGTGACTTTTTCACATAACTATAACAGCAACTGCCGCCCCCCCTAAAACGATAGCGTTTCATATGTTGCAAGCAAACAATCTCTAATCAATTCGATGAATTTTGTTGATGAGGAGCATTTACTAGTACCCAATTCAAGAGAAATTACGATATTTAATATATAATTTCTCTCTTATTATGTGATCAATATAAAATTAGAATAACATTTTCTCGAGTAGAAGTATCGTATGAACTCTATTAATCAAATATTTCTCTTGATTTTGGTTCGCACATCATTTGATTTAGGAGATTAAATCATAGCTCAGATGAAAAGACCAAGACAACTGCCATGCTTTGAGAAAGGAAAAGAGGAGGAGCCGTTTAAGATTCGTCGCTAAAGCTATGGCTTTTTCACAGAGTATCGAACTGAACATGCTATGGAACAACACATTGAGTTCTTCTTTTGCCTCTAGCTACAAAATAAATCGGTAAGGGTGCTAGTTTTGCCAGCAGCATTAGCCAAAAGTAATCAGAACTAACGTGGTGTAAACAGCGAAAGAGTTCGTATAATCATCCGAATCCTACAGCCCGTACCAAAATCTTCCATGTACTGATGAAACTTCCAGAAAGAAGCTTTCAAAAAGTTTTAGCTTTTACCTTGTTAATTTTGACTTTTGAGCACAAACAAAAAGATCAGTAGCTGGCATAGTGGACAAGCTCATCTCGCGAGTGATGCTCCTCAGGAATTGCAATTTAGAGGAAATAAGCATCCAGTTATATTCAAGTGGGTTCAGAATCTGGACATCGGATGGCAAGGCGAACTAAATGCTTTCTCTGAACATTCTGCCCTCACTACGACCTAAAACTTAAGACCTTGTCATCAAATGTATTCACACATAAACCCCTTAAAGAGACAGCACTTTTGGATTAATGACCAGGTGTTGCTGAATGATCCCACACATCCAATAGCCTTACACAAATTTTGCAAAATCCCACTGAGGCACTTTCACTGGTGGTGCATAGGTTGCATCTGGAAATAAGGATCGAACTGGGCACCGTGAAGTGCCCCCATGAGGAGTCTCTGCTCGTGCAACTTATTTCCGTAAGAAGAAATCCCGTGAAATGGTCCGAATGCAGCATCGACGCCTACTTGGTCGTATGCTGTTGCCATGCCTCCATTTGACCGGTTGTACCAGCACAAGAGATCGTCGCTCATCTCTTCGATCTTCGGATGATGATCATGTGGCTGCGCTTGCAGCGCTAGCTTCGTGATCGTGGAAGAATTGTCAGGCGAGGCAGGTTGCCTTTTGACTGGCGAAGGCGGGTCACTATCTGGGAGATGAACCGTCGTGATGTCGTGAATGCTGGATCTCCGCTTGTCCTTGCCTCCTGTAAGCTGTCTGATGAAGTATTTTTGGGCATGACTGGCGACCTGAGTCGGAGTCCTAGTAGTCACGAAGTAGCGCGAGATGTTCCTCCAATCCCCTTTCCCGTACTTCTTAAGACCCATCAAAAATTGCCTGCAAGATCACCACCAGATGGAACATCACAAACCGCACTTATATTTAATGCTCGAAATATTCATTTGGACATGTTAAAGATTTCAATAAATCAGAGCTTTGTCTATGTCTAATGTACAATCTCGAAAAATGTCGCAGGTTTCATGCCAATGACCAGCAGCCGTAGAAACATGAAAGGGCTTGACAGCATTTCAGACCATCTATCTAAAGGGGTTGAACCCGACAGATGACAATGCATTCGGCATAACCCCAAGAAAATCGAATACCATGCATTTACATTCTCGCAAAGTTCAAAAATGATGCAGACTCACAAATTAAGTGAAAGAGCACGATTCAGCAGCCCGAATTTCAGGTGAGATAGCCCAAAACAAGCAACAGCACCAAATTTCAGACTTTCAGGCTAATTCCAGACCTTGAGTCAACCATTAACGGAGTGTATATTTCAATTGAAGGGGCAATTTGATTGCAAAGGCTTAACAATTACCTGTGCTCTTCTTCAGTCCACGGAACACCTCTCTTTCTGTCCTGATCAGAGGGTTTTGCCGAAGTGCCTCTCTTTCCAACAGTACTGTACAATTGCTTCAACCCATCACAACCATTGTTACTATTGATCCACTCCAATGTGAAGGAGTTGCTCCCATATCCCGGAATCGGAATAAGCCCGGCTTCGATATCACTCACATCTTCCTCCAATTCCCTATACTGCTTCATCACGTCGCCCACCGTCTTCCCGGGGATCATAGCCGCCACTTTCACCCACCTATCCGGCGTGTCTTTATCGTAGACGGCCAACAAGTTCTCGAACTGCTTGTTCTCCTCGGGGGTCCATCTCGTTCCCTTGCTCTCCTGGAACAACCAGTTTGAATTCTGGAGGTACGTTGCCGGTGATAGGATTTCAATTTCCCGATTCATCTCGCGTGGAACTAATAGCATCAGGAAAGCACGAAACCGAGTTGCATAAGGTTACTCAATGTCGCAGACTAATACCGATTCCCCCATTTAGATGGTTCATAGAGCAAGAAAGAGATATTGGTTAATGCAGAGGAAAGCACAGGGGAAGCTTTTAAGAGAAAAAGGAGATTGGAAATCAAAGGAGCATTTTGAAAGGGAATCTAAGGTCTCCTTTCGCTGTTGAGCATAAATTTGAGAATCTAGAAAAGACCCAACTTTCCAAAACTTAAGGGAAATTCCAGAAACAAAAGAAAAGAAAGAAAAGAAAAAGCTAGGCCTCTGTTTTGACTATTGACACAAACCCTAGACTTCCCTATCAGATCCAAACAGCGCAATAGGCACACGAATCATGCAAGAAAAGCAAAACCCAGATCAGATTTCGCGAGGTGGATTCGAAATGTGATGCCAATTTCAAAACTTGAAGCTTCCAAAGTGAAGCTCAGCAGACCACTTCCCTCTGAACAGACCCAAAAGGTCCGAGAAAACCAGTGGAAAGAAAGTCAGAAAACAGAGAGGACCCAGCAGAGAAAGAAACAGGAAGGAAAAGGGAGTGATTATGGAGGGATTGAAGTAAAGTGAGAAAAGTGTTGTGCTCCCTGACTTTTCTTTTTTTCGTCCTGTTTGAAGCTTATTGAGACTCAAAAGCAAAAGCCAAGGACTGATAGCTAACCCCAAGAGGCGAACACAACAAGGATGCGACCCTCCTTATGGGGGGATCTATCTATCAATGGAGCAAGCCTCTGCGAGGGCTAAGGAGAGAGAAGAAATGGGGGGAAGGGAAGAGAGAGGAGGCGAAAGAGAGAGGTCAAAGATGTTGTGTTGTGATTGGTGGTGGATGGTGTGTGGGCGCAGATGCTGAAAACAAATTAGGAAAACAATAAATTGATGCAGATTTATTCATATAATAATTGAAAGAGATGCCCAATCAACTGTGACAATCGAAAAGGACATTGTGGGATGGGCCAAATGACAAAGAAGGTACATGTTGGCTCTGTTGGTAAAAGATGAAGGAACCAATTAACAATTGACCTCGACCGTAGTGAAGGGAAGTGCTGAAGTTTAGGTGAATTTAGACAGAGACAAACTGATATGGCAACCCAAAAAAGAAAAGAAAGAAAGACAGACAGACAAATTGAGACAATGAAATGTTAATCAATTGCTGAAGCAGGAGGCGGAGGACGAGGGCTTTGATGATTGCTCGATGAACAGGTTTTCACGAGATCGATACTCGTCAGATATCAGAAAACAAATCTCAACCGTTCATGATAAGTTTTGAAATGTTTGTGCATTACAACAATTTGTATACAAGTATGACAACATACATGCTGTCATCATGCGTTGCAAATTATATATATTAAGAGAAGTGATAAAAGAGAAAAAGAGTGTAATTTATGAGGGTCCCCACCACCTTTCAATTGATGGTGGATTGTCGAACATCTAAAGATCGGAGAGTAGGCACTTCGGTTCATGCATAAATGGCATTAATGTAGTTCATATATTCATTTGTTTGGATTAGCAATATTGGCCATGACCCGTGGCACAAAGCGAGACAAAATACCGATTACCAAAAGATAATTCGATTAAGATACTGTCTAGTATGTTCAAGTTGTATGTTGGCAAGAATTAAGAGGTTTGCATTGTAATTCAATCGTTTAATATCTAAAATAAAAATTGTGATATTTTATGTCAATCGAAATCAACGCGCATCATAAGCTCAATAATCATGACATGTCAATGGTAATTGTCAACCCTTTCTCTAATTGGCCATTTGAACACCCAAAACAGAAAAATAATTTTTACCAATTAGGGTTTTATGAACCGCTTGACTACTATTCTTCCTCAGGAATCTGTGAGAGCTTCTTGATCATGATTCTTTCATCAATCAGGGGGTCCAGTGCATCTTAAATTCAACAGAGTACTTATTAAGCCTTTAGATAGGAAACGACACCTTGAGCTTTCGAGCAAAGCGATAAGTTGTTGGTTTGATCCACTAATTAACTTGACCGAGTTGACCATGAAGGTGATACCCTCCTCATACCTTCACTATTTGAAGCATAAACCAGTTATCAAAGTGCAAAATGGAATCTCCACAGAGCAAAATGGACTCTCCATTTTGATGCAAGTAAAACATAAAGTGGTGATGACCCACACGAATGAAAATAAATATGAGATTAAGCTCCAAAATGGGTAAGTTTGGCTTTAAATGAAATAACCCATCTTAGAAACACCAATTTAGAACCTTCACTCAGTCTAGTATAGCCATGTTTCAGAGAAACATTATGTGAAGCATGGTCATGTACTCTCTCTCTCTCTCTCTCTCTCTCTCTCTCTCTCTCTCATTAAAAAGCTAATATATTAGTTGAGGTCAAACCGTGATATTGTTTGCAATCCCATTTCACGTTCTAGTCTAATCGTACTTAATAGTGTTTACGCTAAGTAAGATACATTAGATGACAAACTCCTTTTGACTTGCGGAATTTAGTATAGTCGATTTAAAGAGCTCTTTTCACATGATCTCTTTTAATTTTCTCCTAATATTACCTCTGCAATTAGTGAACTTTTGCCAACTCATTATGGCTATTTAAACAAAGAGTAACGAATTAAATACATATGTGATTCAGAATGCAAATCCTTTTTGCTAAAAGATCCAAGAAATTAAACCCTTTTACTTCTCTTAATTAAAGAGTTTATAGAAAATTGTTGATGTTGACGGGTATGATATATGATAACCTTGATGCCTTTAGTCCATTGTACAAATTCTAAATTAATAGTCCAGTTTGGCCATGTGAAACCAACATAAATCCGTCTCTGTCTTTTGCAAATGTCCATGTTTACAGTATATTCTCCCTCAAGAACACTCATTCCTAGTTTCAACATTTAAAGAAAGTAAAATAAGTTATTTATGGTTAATTACCGAAAAAAGTCCAAGCTAGTATAGACGTGCTATATTTACCCAAGAATAATTTTTATGCCTTAGGAAATACAACTGGTGGACCATGTCAAATCTATTCCAAACTAATTTCTGCAACACAAGAATTTTCTAATTGGCGCTTGCACAACAAATTTACTAAAGACTTAGGACAAATAAGTTATTTTAGCAGATTTTTGAAACATGAGAGGGAAAATTTAGTACACTTTCTGTTTTCAAGTTATTTTCTTCAATTTGGCTTCCCCAAAATGGATTTTTTTTTTGTCAAAGTGAAACATTCTCAGTAAGAAGAGGAACTAGAAGAGTTAAAATGATTTGTGAAAAATGGAATTGTTTAGAAGATTCAATTATGTTGTATTTCCATGTCGGATGCATGTCAATGATTTGAGAAGGGATATTAGGTGGAAGCTAATGGAGATTGACACAAGTGTATCAATTTGGAATTTTTATGTGACACGAAAATTATTTGGTGATACATATGGCACAAATTCATCAAGTTATGGTTTTAGATCGAATAAATGTATTAAAAGATGTACAATTCAATTTCTTCCCCTCAATTACTTTGAGCAAGTCATATTCTTTTTGAGGCAATAACTAATTTGAAATGAAAACTGATCAATAATTGGCCCATTTTCCTATTCCTTCTTTTGTTTTTTTCCCATTTTGCATCAATAAAAAAGAGATGCGTCATTTTCGAACGACAATAATGTGCACAATAAACCACACCAACCATAATTAATTCATGGAACATTTGGTCAACTCTTTATCGATATCGACAAAATAAATAAATAGAGAAACAGAACATTGATTGGTCAATTGAGATTGCCGAGAGAGAGAGAGAGAGAGAGAGAGAGAGAGAGTCTAGTCGCAACATGGAGTAACTTCAAGGTGTCCCATGACATTAATTCTGTGAATGGGTCATTCCCAATTGACTGTAGACCAGAAGAAATATTGTATATACTTCATGATGCTGGAAGAACATGATAAACCCCAGCCGGTTTGTCGAGTTACCTCTTTCACTTACCTTCTTTTTTTTTTTTTTGGTAAAGTTTCACTTACCTTCTTCATGACCAAAAATTCCAAAGACCCAATTCTTAAAAAAGCCACAGAAACCCTAGTTCAAAATCACCCGACACAAACTCCTATTCCCAAATGTCCAAATGCTAAATTCGCAAATCTGTGGTACTGACTTCTAATCCTAATGTCTCCCGTGCATTAACCTATGTCTCATCGCCGACCAACCCCCACTGCCTCTGGCTACCATCGCTCATTGTGGCTGCCCTCAGCTCTCTCTCTCTCTCTCTCTCTCTCTCTCTCTCTCTCTCTCTCTCCTCACAAATAAAGTCATGACATTAACTTATGTGAAGAGCACTATGAAGTCTAAGAAAAAACAAAACAAAGTAGTGAATTTTGGTGCGAATATGAGGATGTTTTTCAACTAAATTTTCACAAATCTTTGGTTCTATTATGTGAGAAAATATATCTTCTTATTGTGTGCTTTTGTTAGATTATCGGTGAAGTAAACCGATAATCTTTCAATAAAGTGATTATGCACTTTTGAAACGAAATTAACTTTGTGTTTGAATTTGAAAATTTTGCAATCTTACTAGCATTGCCCAAACATCTAGCGTTACCATTTTTTGCACATAAAAAGCTAGACAAGTGCCTTTGGAATGCATAAAGTTGTGATAACGCGTGAGTCCGATGACATAAAGTTGAACTTGGCAAGGGTTGGCACAACTAAAATTTCTTCAGCACATCTCCTTTGGAATGCATTACTTGTCGGTTTTTTGTTTGCCTTTTTTTTGTCATAACTTTATTTTTTATTTTGCATCTTGTCCTAAAAGATCAAAATATGAAGGAGACAAGTGCCTAAAAAACGAAGTTCATGATGATGACCTTAACAAGTTACAAAAAGACAATCTTATTCAAATCAAAGCGCTTCATGCAGGGATGTCATCTGAGATAAATAGCCCACGTAAACTAAATCACGGCTCCGATGTTTTCTGTCAATTAGGAGGACAACTTCGTCGCACGGTACGGAATAATAAATTGCAGTTGACATGATTCTGGCCAGCTATCAGGGGAGAACAAGGACAGAGTTGACTTCTATTATTTAATCTATTTTTTCTTGTTAATTTAGTTGGATTTGACTTCCTGTGTTGAATTATGCGATGGCAATAATGAGTTGCTTTCGTTCCATCCAATCCGATGCTCGGGCTTTTTCAGAAGAACTATGATGCCTGTGTCCTATATAATTAAGTCAGTGATTTCGATAATGTTAACATACCCATCTCACCCATTTCATTAAAACATTTAAATTGATGAATTATGAGCCAATTAAGACATTAATTATTCAACACCATATTAATTCCTTGTGGGATTTGTTCACTTAACACTCTCGTAGTGCACCTAAAAAAATCAGCAATCTTGTGTGAACCTCTTGATTTAGGCTTGCTTTCCCTTAATTCGAGAATTATTTTGCACCAACATTACCTCAATGTAATTTTTTTTAGAACGGCCAAGTTTGGCAGGAACATCAAACCTTTTGGACTCTCCTCCTTGATCACCTTGGCCTAGCCAAAATTGATAGCTAACACTGTTTGCCACTTGTTGAGATAACACGACAAAATGTATCTTCACTTGAGGAGATCACAAGGAGCACGTCCAAATCCGAGTCTATCATCGCTTCTAGTTGGATGCACTTTCCTGATATTTTCAGTTGAGAAAATTACTCGTAACAAGTCCAAGTTTGAGTCTATCCAAGCGTCTAATTGGATGAGCTTTCCCTCAATAGTCTAAACCTGTTAGCTAAGGATCAAGTAATATATATTAGTAGTTTCACACTACATTCACTCTTTGATGTAAGACTTACTCCCTAACACCCTAATAAGGGAAAACTGTTAGAAAAAAAGTTATAACTTTTTTTTTGCCAAATAAGTTCTAAATCTTTTGTATTTGTGCCGATTCTGTCAATTTAATTGATTTTGGCTGATTAGCATTGACGTGGCACGGCTACCGCTAACATATGATTAATAATAATAATATTTTAATTGCACATATTTATTTATTTTTCTTTCTTTTTTTCCCTTCTTTTTCCCTCTAGCCAATCATCGAACCTCGGCACCTAGTGGGGTTGACCTTGCCGGCCTTAGGTAAGCCTCACCTTCTTTTTCCCCCTTCTTTATAGTAATACATTGCATGACTATAGTTTGAAGGAACGTGAAACCCAATTGAACTATAGAGTTAAGAACCAAACCAAACCAATCACTTTTGCATCGAAGATCTTTCAATACTTTTTTGGGTAAAGTAAGTAAGATCTTTCAGTATTTTCTCTTCATTTTTTTGACTTCATGAGATTAAACTCACTAAACTAGTTTAGAAGGAGTATCAGCTTCATGAAAAAAAATCGATATCTGTTCTCACAACAATTCATAATATTTGGGCGAATTGAAAATCAAACTTGCTTCATATTTAGGAAGAAAAAAAAGAGGCTACTTTCATGTGCAAATGGCAAATGCTTTTGCAATAAGTTCATGGCACATACGATATGCTTGTGAACCACTTTTAAGCACCCTTGAAGTTCAAAAGTAATGTCGATAGGCTAAATGGGTTAAAATATTGGTTATTGAAGCAATCGATCATGGTAGGTTTTCTAATGCTTCGATATATTTTTTTCTTAACACATTTTAATCTGCTTTATATATTTCGCATGCTCTTCAGTGTAAAGGAGCTGGAGAACCGATGGGCAGATTAGATTACTATTTTATATTGTCAAGCACCATGTTCGACAAGCACAGAGCTCGATCTTGTTTGAATCACACTTGTCCTGACGCAATTTCTCTGATTCTTGCGGTCTTTTCTGGCAGCTTATTTGTTGGAAATGATCGAAACTTCCTAAATAAATGGAATAGTTTTGTTTGTGTGAGAAAGATCCTGTTGTTCATACCAAGCTTAATAACCAGCACTTGGACATCCATGTTCTCACTTTTGTTAACCATATCTTTATCTTTACTATAATATGAAGGGGGGTTTCATATAATGGGAATATATTACGAGGCAAGGTCAGTCTTTGATTTACTGTTTCTTCTCTATTTTCCTTTTTTTTGTGACATCTATTATCTCAATAAGAATGAATGGGGTAATTCTTTTTATCAGGAATTTGAGTAGAGTTTAATTTATGGATTAAGTGACAATTTCCTTTCAATTAACCTTATTACGGGGACAATTGCCGATTCAGTCCTAAACCTTTTGCTAGTTTACCGATTCAGTCCTAAACCTTTTTTTTATATCAAATGAGTCCTAAACCTTTTGCAACTTTGCTGATTAAGTCATTACGGCGGATTTTGGCCGGAAAATGCCTATGTGGGGATGATGTGGCGCGATGGACCTCGCTGGCGATGACATGGCAACGGCGTGGCGATGATTGGACCTCAGATTTTTTTTTCTCTTCTTTTTCTTAAAAAACTATGTGGCCGGCGAGCTCTGCCGGCCGCCGAAGCTCACCGACCACTCTAGAGGGAGGCTCGGCCTTTGTCGACCGCGGGCAAGGGTGGGGGAGGCTACTGTCGCCCTCCATCGTGGCTGGCCTTGCCCCGCTCAGCCCTCGCCGGCGGGGGGTGAGGGCCGGGCGAGCTTGCCTAGATCTGCAGCAAATTTGGGCGAGCTCGGCCCACCCAGATTTGGGCAAGGAGAGCCTCGCTAGACCCTCGCTAGCCGGGGGCGAAGGCAGCGGGGGCTGGGGAGGCTGCCGTAGCCCTCCCCCATGGCTGGTGAGAGCTGGGCGAGGCTCGTGCCGGCCGGGGGGGAGGGCGGCGGCAGCCTCCCTCTCCCTTGCCCCCTCACCTGCGACCGACGAGGGTCGGGCCACCCTCTAGAGTGGCGGCGACTGGTGGAGCTCGCTGGCCAAGTAGTTTTTTAAGAAAAAGAAGAGAAAAAATAGAAAATCTGGGGTTCGATCATCGCCATGTCATATCCAGTGAGGTCCGTTGGGCCACGTTGTCACCACGTAAGCATTTTCTGGTCAAAATCCGTCGGAAGGACTTAATTGGCAAAGTTGCAAAAGGTTTAAAACTCATTTGGCATAAAAAAAGGTTTATGACTGAATTGGTAAAGTAGCAAAAAGTTTAGAACTGAATCGGCAATTGTCCCCCATATTATGTAAGTGAAATTGACGCTAAAATGATCCTTTACTTTCGCTTTGTACTTTGAGAATTAGAAATGTGCAAATTGGATTATGTTGATTATATCTCTTGGTATGGTTTAGACATAATTGATATAAGAACTTGTTTGCCAACTCAATTTTATAAATGAAATGTGCAGATAAAAAGATTTAACAGATACTTTATGTTTCTTAAGAAGGAGAGTCCCTTAGTACCATCTTTCCCGACACTCGTACTACTTAATTCTCTAGCGTGATTTAAAAAACTTGTAGTAATTTTTTTCGCATCAGCAATGTAAATAAAATGAATGAGGAGAAAGATCGGCGAAATGTTTTTCTAAGCATCTACAAAAATAAAATTTAAGATAAAAATGATATTCGCTGCAAACACAGGTTTTTCACGAGTTGCATACATAAGTGATTGCGCGGTGGATAGTAATTACATGATGTGGTTCTTTGAGAGATTTTTTTTTTTTTGGCTTCTATATACTTTTCCAAACAAATTTTTTTTATCTATGTAACTTTATATTCGTTCTTTCACTAACCTTAGAACTACTAAGTTCATCCAACTTGTTATTATGAATAAATGGCTGAAATAGTAAAGAGAGGATGATGCTCTCTCGAGCACTTCTGACGTTTCTAATGTTCTTCCAAACTCACATTCTTGTGGATTCTCACTTTCGAAAGGAACTCCAATCAATACAAAATACAAAAAATAAAATAAAATTAGACAATAAAGAGATTATGGAGGTGCTGGAGAGTTTTTTAATCAGAGGTTTACTTTTTATAAGATCCACACTTTATTCTTTTGTTCTCACTTTTGATTTAACATTAATTTTGAGCTATGGTAGTAATTTTGCATGACTCGTGATGGTCCGTAAATTTATTATTTTTAGTTCTCCATGGATTTTGCAAGTAATTTTGTTTCTTCTTTTGACAATAATATTAATCCAAATCATGAGTAAAAATTAATCGGCCCCATCATCTAACACATATTAAATTATAATTTTACAGTGGGTTCATCTCATGAAAAATGGAAATACCAAACTAACACAACTGTCGATCTAAACATTCCAAAATATCAATAAACGCAATTTTGGTCCAAATCTTCCAAGCACCAGCCGGGAATGATAACCATTCTCTTCCCAAAAAAAATTTATAGCTAGAAATAGAAAAATCTATTAATATTCTCTAGACAAGTTTCCGAATAGAAAAAAAATATTTGACAGCAGTCCAAAATTTCTATTTTCAGAATAGAAATTCCTTTGATAGTTCTTTTTTTTTTTAATTTCTATTCCAGCTGTTGGTGGATGGACAATAAAGGTGGACTGCAGTGGGTGGCATTGGCCGATGGGGGTCGGCAATTGTTGGTGGACGACGGCGAGGGGGATTGGCAGTGACTAGTGATGGGTAGCAGATGGGTGGCCAATGGTAGTTGGCGATCGGCGATGGGTAGTGGCAAGTGATGGTGGGTGGCTACAAGTGGTCGACAAGGGTGTGTGGTGATGGGCGATTGGCGGTGGCCGGCGGTGGACGATCGTGGTGAGAGGCTAATGGGGGAGTTGGCGAGGAGGGAGCGATCTACAGTGGCTAACGGTTGATGGCAATTGGTGGTGGGTAGCCGATGACAGTGGGAGGTAGCCGACTAGCGAGGTGGGTTGTAGTAGGTGGGTAACAGTGGTGGACATTGGTAGTGTCACGCCCCGATACTTCGGAGACGTAGCCATCCCTTCAGGATCCAATTTCACTTCAACTCCTACCGTAATTCCGACTCCAGTACTCAATCGCAGAAATTAAGAACAAGAACTAAGAAAGAAACCTTAAATTACTTCATTACAAATAACTTCATAACGGGTCCACATCATTCCAAAATACAAAAGAGATCAGACCAGGAGGGAAGTATCAAAAGTCCTAGGGTTCGAGCCTCCGCTCAGCTGTACAATCAAAAGTTGCGGGGAAGGGTAAGAGGGGTGGACTAGCCTATGGTGCACTAACCGATTTTAGCCACTCGCGTACACTAAGAGGCTTCGAGTCGATAACTGTCCCATCCTCTGAGTCATCTCCCCCGTCGGGATCATCGTAACCAGACTCGTAGCCTCCCCATGGTATTTCGCACCGCTCTAACAGGTACTCCATCTTGGTCTCTGGGAACCCCATGTACTCCACTACATGCTGGTGTGGGAACCAGGTCTGCTTCGGGATGCTCCATATCCACTCGGTCTGGCTCTGAGACTCTATGATCATCCCGGACTCCTTCATCCTCTGATTAATCACACACCCTCTATCGATAGGTTGGTCAGGGACCATTCCTATCTCTTCCTCCAGGTCTTCTGCCTCCTCATCCGAACTAAAGGGAGCCTCCAGCTCCAAGTCCTCCTCCGGGTCCTCCTCCTCCAGAGGTTCCACCTCCAGCTCCTGCTGATCCCAGTCCTCTTCCTCGATGGGCTCCTCCTCCAACGGCTCCTCCTCCTCCTCCTCCTGGGGGTCCTCCTCCTCTAGCTGGTTCTCCAAGTCGGAGAGTTCCTGCTCCGGGTCCATAGTAGGGTCTTGGGATGGTGGGGGTGGTTGGGGGCGAGCTGAAAATCAACTCGCCGGCGCAACGTGGAGGTCCCCCATTGGCTCCACATCACTCTGGCCATCACTCAAGGACGAGAGGTGGGTGGTGGCAGCAGCGAGACGATCGTTGAGGCGATGGTTGCAACAGTTGATGGGCGCACATCAACTGTTTAAGGAAATGTCGCAGAGAAAGAGAGAGAAGGAGAGAGGGGAAGAGCTGTGTGCGTGCGTGGCGCGTGCCGCCCGGTCCGACCCGGTCAGACCGCCCGGTTCATGTGGTTAGGCCGGTCGGTTTGCTGGCCGGTTCGGAAATTTAATTAAAATAATAATATTTTAATTTCCGAAAATTGGAAAATTAATTTAAAAATTCGTAAAAATTTGGGAAAATTTTCTAAATTTCTTAAAATTTCCCAATACCAAGATTTTGACATTTTGGGCCCAAATAAAATTTTTAATCACTAATTTCGGTAATTCAAGAGCCTTTCAAAAATTTCACAAAATAAAAAGGAAATTATTAAATTTCCCAGAAATTTTCCCAAGGCCGTAAATGCGAACCGGGTCCGAAACGCGGCTGTTACAATTTACCCCCTTAAGAAATTTCGTCCCCGAAATTTGCTACTTGTAGACCCTCAAACAGGTAAGGGTACTGGCGCCTCATGGTCCCTTCGCTCTCCCAGGTGGCGCTTTCTGCATCGTGGTGCTGCCAGACGACTTTGACCAGAGGAGTAACCTTGTTCCTTAGTGTCCGCTCCTTGCGGTCTTCGATCCTAACTGGTCTTTCTGCGTACGAAACTTGATCATCAAGTTCAAGGTCTTCATGGCTTAGTATGTGCGAAGGATCCGGCTCATACTTCCTTAGCATCGATACATGGAAGACGTTGTGAATCTGTTCCAATTTCGGTGGTAAAGCCAAACGGTAAGCTGCAGCTCCGATTTTCTCCAATATCTCAAAGGGTCCCACATATCTGGGGCTCAATTTTCCTTATTCGCCAAAACGGAACGTCCCTTTCTTAGGTGACACTTTTAGGAAGACATGGTCCCCTTCTTGAAACTCCAATGGTCTGCGTCTTCGATCTGCGAAACTCTTTTGTCGACTTTGGGCCGTCTTTAGCCTTTGCCTGATCAATTTCACTGCATCCTGTGATTGCTGCACCAATTCGGGCCCCAAAATCATTTGTTCTCCTACCTCATCCCAACAAGCAGGAGTCCTACAGGCTCGTCCATACAGTGCTTCAAAAGGGGCCATCCCAATGCTCTGTTGGAAGCTATTGTTATACGTAAACTCGACTAGAGGTAGTTGATCCTCCCAACCTCCCTTGAAGTCCAAAACACACGCCCTTAGCATGTCCTCAAGGGTTTGAATAGTCCGCTCAGATTGGCCATCAGTCTGAGGGTGAAAAGTGGTGCTGTATTGCAGCCCGGTACCTAATGCTCCTTGTAGGCTTTTCCAAAATGATGCAGTGAATCGGGGATCACGATCTGAGGTGATAGTCACAGGTACTCCGTGGAGTTTGACTATTTGAGCCACATACAACTCCGCCAATCGATCCAAGGGAAGGTTCTTGCGTACTGCCAGGAAGTGGGCTGACTTGGTTAGCCTGTCCACTATAACCCAAATCATATCATGACCTCGCTGGCTCTTGGTAACCCGGTCACAAAATCCATCGTGATGTGTTCCCACTTCCACTCTGGAATCTCTAGAGGATTTAAGAGACCTCCCGGCTTGCAGTGCTGCGCCTTGACTTGTTGGCAGGTCAAACATTTGGCTACGAATCTTGCTACGTCAGTTTTCATCCCGTTCCACCAATAGTGAGGTCTTAAGTTCTGATACATCTTCGTGCTCCCTGGATGGACACTATAGTTACTTCGATGTGCTTCCGATAAGATTTCCTCCTTAAGCTCTTGGTTGTCGGGCACACAGAGTCTTCCTTGAAATTTCAAAACTCCACCCTCTGAAACCTGGAACTCAGGTTTTCTCTGTTCGTCCTTCGACTGTAGGACTTCTCGAAGGAAAGGGTCTGTGGGTTGTAATTCCTTAATCCTGATTTGAATCTGAGGCTCGATCCGTAACATAGCCAACAAGCAAGTCAGGTGTCCAACCTCAAACTTGAACTCCGAGTTCCTCATCTTCTCTAGCAGTAGCCATTCCTTGACCATTAAGGAGGCTAGAGAGGATTTGCGGCTGAGAGCATCCGCCACGCGGTTTGCCTTACCTGGATGGTACAGAATCTCACAATCATAATCCTTCAACAACTCTATCCATCTCCGTTGTCTCATGTTCAGCTCCTTTTGAGAGAACAAGTACTTGAGACTCTGGTGATCCGTGTAGATCGGAAACTTCTCTCCACACAAGTAGTGCCTCCATATCTTAAGTGCAAAGATTACCGCTGCTAGCTCCAAGTCGTGTGTCGGATAGTTCTGTTCATGTGGCTTCAACTGTCTTGACGCATATGCTACTACTCGCCGTGCTGCATCAGCACACATCCTAGTCCTTGATAGGAGGCATCGCTATAGATCTCATAACCACCTGGTCCTGATGGGATGGTCAGAACCGGTGCGGTGGTCAATTTCTCCTTCAATCTTTGGAAACTCTTTTCGCACTTATCTGTCCATTCAAACCTTGTCTCCTTTTTCAATAAGTTTGTCAAAGGCAACGAAATACTCGAAAACTTCTCTACGAAGCGTCGATAATAACCAGCCAAGCCCAGAAAACTACGAACCTCCGTCACCGTTGTGGGTCTCGGCCAATCCATCACCGCTTCTATCTTAGCGGGGTCCACGGAGATTCCTTCTCCCGAAACTACATGACCCAGAAATGCTACACGGTCTAGCCAAAACTCGCACTTACTAAAGTTTGCATAAAACGCGTGTCCTCGTAGTACAGACAGCACTATCCTTAGGTGCTGCTCGTGGTCTATGGAACTCTTCGAGTAGATTAGGATATCATCGATGAACACAATGACAAATCTGTCCAAATACTCCCTAAAAACTCTATTCATTAGGTCCATAAACGCTGCCGGGGCGTTGGTTAGCCCGAAGGGCATCACTGTGAACTCGTAGTGTCCATACCGAGTTCGGAAGGCACTCTTAGGGATGTCCTCCTTTTTAATCCTTAATTGGTGATACCCAGTCCTTAAGTTGATCTTTGAGAAAACTTTTGCTCCTTGCAACTGATCAAATAGATCATCAATTCGAGGTAATGGGTATCTGTTTTTGACCGTCACCTTGTTCAGCTGCCTATAGTCAATACACAATCTTAAGGATCCATCCTTCTTCTTCACAAAGAGTACCGGCGCACCCCATGGTGATGCACTGGGGCGAATGAACCCTTTGTCAAGTAGCTCTTGCATTTGCACCTTCAATTCCTTCAATTCAAAGAGTGACATTCGGTAGGGTGCTTTTGAAATCGGTTCCGTCCCAGGGGGTACTTCAATTGCGAACTCGACTTCCCTCTCAGGAGGTAATCCAGGTAATTCTTCTGGAAACACGTCGGAAAACTCTCGCACTACGGCAATCTCTTGTAACTCCAGTCCTTCGACCGTCGTGTCCACAACACTTGCGAGGTAACCTGAACAACCATCCTCCAACAACTGAGTTGCTTCTAAGGAGGAGACAACTATGGTCGACGGTCCCCCGTGACTCCCGACGAACTCGTAACTTGAGTCCTCGGATGGACAAAACCTTATCACTTTCCTAGAGCAGTCTACTGTGGCTCTCTGCTTGGTCAACCAATCCATTCCAATTATCACATCATAGTCATATATATCTAACACAGCCAAATCAATCAACCCTCCATGCCCGTTAATCACTACCTCACACCCCTTACACCCATTAATGGATAACATGTTAACATGCAACGGGGTGGAGATGTTAAGAATTACTGCTAAGGGTTCAACAGTCAATCCAACTAATTCCACAAAACGCTCAGCAACAAACGAGTGGGTAGCTCCCATATCAAATAAAGCATAAGTAGGACAGCGGTGCAGGGAGATGGTACCTGTTATAACTCCTCCTGAGTTCTGAGTTTCATCTCGTGTTACCGCGTAGACTCTCCCTTGAGCTGAAGGTCGATCCAATAAGAGGGGAGGCGCCATTCCCGCCAATTGTCCAACTTGCTGCTGTGGTTGCGCCCTGAATGCGCGTTGGGGGCAATCTCGAACCATGTGGCCCAGCTGGCCACAGCCGAAGCATCCCTCGTTCCTCATGGGGCAAGGTCCTGCTTTGTGGGATTTCCCACACTGACGGCACCAATTCTCTTGCCGGAAAGGGGGTTTCTTGACTCCGCCATTTCGATTGACTAAAAAGGGCTTCTTTGACCCTGTCATTGGTTTCTTCCCTTGTCGAAAGTTGTTGTTCCTATTAGCGAAGAACCGTGACCCAGATGCGGCCGCCCTTTCGTTGAGGTCCTTCTCCACCAATTGAGCTTTAGTATACACCTCCTTATAATCTTGCAGGTTGAAGGGAGCAAGCTGGGTTTTGATCTCGGGCTTCAACCCTTCCCGGAATCTTTTCGCCCTATCCACAGGGTCCTCTATCAATTTCTTGCCGTACTTGGCTAGGGCAGCATACTTCGCCTCATACTCTATCACTGTCATGTTGTTCTGGCGTAGTCTCTGGAATTCGGTCAACTTCGCATCTCTAACCGACTCAGGAAAATACTGTTCGTTGAAGGCCTCTACAAAGGCCTCCCAAGTAGGCACCACTCCTTCGGAAAAGATGATACCTTTTGTGGCTCTCCACCAGTGATTCGCATTTCCTTGCAACTGGTACACCGCTAGAGTCACTCGGTCCTCATCAGAACATTCCATGACCTCAAAAATCTTCTCCAACTCCAGCAACCATTCATTGGCTGTTTCAGGGTCTCCCATGCCTGTAAAGGCTGGGGGCTTCAATTTCAAGAACTGTCCGACCTGTCTTTGCTTCCTCCTTTCCCCATTTGCTCTGCCTACAGTAGGGACAGGAGCCGGGACTTCTTCTTCTCCTACTTCGGCTCCTACAGCGGGTCCCTGTGCTCTAGCAGCATTTTCATTCTGCATTGCAGCTATCGCGGCATTCACCGCAGCCGTAATGGCGGCCTCCTGGTTCCTAGCTTGTTGTCGAACTTCCTCTCGGAGGTCATCGAAAGACTTCATAAGTCCCTCGACTCGGGGGTCTCCCTAGGTATCGGCTTCTCCGATCCCGAAGCGACCGACGGTCGCCCTCCTCCTCGGAGGCCTTTCATTTCTATCCATTCTCACTCCCTACCTGGTACCAACATGCCAACACTCTCGTCAACTACGAGATACATTATCGACGTAGGCATAACATTCGATTTATAACTAGCACATCGACTCAGCCTATTGATCATTTCCAGTTAGAAAATACGTATACACAGGCAAGCAACAACTAGTGTGTCTTGCTTATCACAATTCATCATGTGTACAAATCAAAATTTTAAACGTGCCTACCGACACCAAGCAAACAACACACGACCCCTCGGGTTTTCTACCGATACCTCGTCAGGTCATCGGTCTCAGTGTATCAGTGGCTACCCCTCCCGGTACCACGCACTCCTGCCAACTGGCAATGACACGACCTTTCCTTTCTCTTAGGAAGGCCACAGTCACAAATACGTGACAAACCAGTCACAACATAATTTAGGCGCAGTCTCCTCACTCTGAGTAAACGACTAATCACCTCTCAACACCACAAGTCAAGGTTCGGCTTTGCTGCACACGTTCTAGACCGTGCCAACTCAGCTAAACTAGACTATTACGTCACTTGTCTTACGTTCGGCCTTGCTGCACGCGTCCCATACCGCGCCAACTCAGCTAAACATAGACGAAATCCTATGGTCTCTAGCCAGACGTTAGGCCTAGTTGAACACGTCCCATATCGCGTCAACTTAGCTAACCAGGTGGCATCAATCCTACGGGTCAAGTGGGGGTCTTGAGCTAATCTCGGTCATGGTTTCTGGTCTTTGTGGTCCACAGTAACCTTAGCTCTTTGCCCTTCGATCTTTCCTGACTTACACCTTGCCTTAATCATAGAGGGTCCTGTCTGGTCGTTCTTGCTAATTCAACTGCTCCTTATTACTCCAAAAGAAGGTCAACCTTTCCTAGGTTACAACCTCGCTCTGATACCAAGCTGTCACGCCCCGATACTTCGGAGACGTAGCCATCCCTTCAGGATCCAATTTCACTTCAACTCCCACCGTAATTTCGACTCCAGTACTCAATCGCAGAAATTAAGAACAAGAACTAAGAAAGAAACCTTAAATTACTTCATTACAAATAACTTCATAACGGGTCCACATCATTCCAAAATACAAAATAGATCAGACCAGGAGGGAAGTATCAAAAGTCCTAGGGTTCGAGCCTCCGCTCAGCTGTACAATCAAAAGTTGCGGGGAAGGGTAAGAGGGGTGGACTAACCTATGGTGCACTAATCGATTTTAGCCACTCGCGTACACTAAGAGGCTTCGGGTCGATAACTGTCCCATCCTCTGAGTCATCTCCCCCGTCGGGATCATCGTAACCAGACTCGTAGCCTCCCCATGGTACTTCGCACCGCTCCGACAGGTACTCCATCTTGGTCTCTAGGAACCCCATGTACTCCACTACATGCTGGTGTGGGAACCAGGTCTGCTTCGGGATGCTCCATATCCACTCGGTCTGGCTCTGAGACTCTATGATCATCCCGGACTCCTTCACCCTCTGATTAATCACACACCCTCTATCGATAGGTTGGTCAGGGACCATTCCTATCTCTTCCTCCAGGTCTTCTGCCTCCTCATCCGAACTAAAGGGAGCCTCCAGCTCCAAGTCCTCCTCCGGGTCCTCCTCCTCCAGAGGTTCCACCTCCAGCTCCTGCTGATCCCAGTCCTCTTCCTCGATGGGCTCCTCCTCCAACGGCTCCTCCTCCTGGGGGTCCTCCTCCTCTAGCTGGTTCTCCAAGTCGGAGAGTTCCTGCTCCGGGTCCATAGTAGGGTCCTGGGATGGTGGGGGTGGTTGGGGGCGAGCTGAAAATCAGCTCGCCGACGCAACGTGGAGGTCCCCCATTGGCTCCACATCACTCTGGCCATCACTCAAGGACGAGAGGTGGGTGGTGGCAGCGGCGAGGCGATCGTTGAGGCGATGGTTGCAACAGTTGATGGGCGCACATCAACTGTTCGAGGAAATGTCGTAGAGAAGGAGAGAGAAGGAGAGAGGGGAAGAGCTGTGCGCGTGCGTGGCGCGTGCCGTCCGGTCCGACCCGGTCGGACCGTCCCGTTCATGCGGTTGGGCCGGTCGGTTTGCTGGCCGGTTCGGAAATTTAATTAAAATAATAATATTTTAATTTCCGAAAATTGGAAAATTAATTTAAAAAATTCGTAAAAATTTGGGAAAATTTTCTAAATTTCTTAAAATTTCCCAATACCAAGATTTTGACATTTTGGGCCCAAATAAAATTTTTAATCACTAATTTCGGTAATTCAAGAGCCTTTCAAAAATTTCACAAAATAAAAAGGAAATTATGAAATTTCCCAGAAATTTTCCCGAGGCCGTAAATGCGAACCGGATCCGAAACGCGGTTGTTACAGGTAGACAGTTAGTGTCGGGGTGGGCAGCAAGAGCAAGCGATGAGAAGAATTTTTATTTCTCATTCTATTTCAAATATATTTTTGGACTAAATTTTTTCATAGAAATAGAAAAATGAAATTATTTACCAAATAGATTTTTGTTCTAAATCTATTTCCGAGAACCAAAAAAATAGAAAACAGAGAAATGAAATGATTGTCATTCACGCTCCAAATGACACATGGTCCAAACTTTTCGAGCTACCAATAGACACAACTTTTGGTCGAAACTTTTTGAAGTACCGATTGACATGACTTTTGGTCCAAATTTTCCTAGGCACCAATTGACACAACTTTTGATCGGAATATAAATAATTTAGAAATGTTTTCTTAAAATTATCACTTGTATCATTTAAAATAATTTATCGATTTTTTTCGATATTCATGTCCAAATATTTTCATGGACGATATCTTTCTTTTATTCATATTTGTAAGTGATATAAGTGATTACTTTTTTATTTTTTTGTGAAAACAAAATGTAGCTTTCAGTTAACTTAGGTGAGGCCAAGTGCGAGTGCTTGCTAATGAAGTTATCAGAAGTTGTCTTTACCTCAACTATTCCTTTTTTTTTCTCTAATTAAAGATGAGTGAAAACTAAGATAAGAGAGATAAAAGATAGGACAACACATTTTATGTGATAGGACAAAATACTTTACATGTTGATTACGCAGCTGGATTGTCGTAACCAGCCAATCATAATATCGAAGTGATGTGTATCTCATCTAATTTGGTGATTTCGAAATTACTGAATTTTCATTGGCTTGATGCACTTCGTGTCACTGTCATGTGATACATGATAGATAGAGCTATATACAAGAACCGACATGCCACTGTTAAGGATCACTTGACTTTCGAAATCGCCAAAAAAAAGCCACACATGCCTTCGCGCTAGCGCAAATATTTGACATGGGCCTGGCATGCCTTAATAATGGCCTCTTTCTATCCTTCTTTTGTAACTTTAATAACTTTTTCCACAGCCTGTGACAATTCATATTTCTTCATTGATAGTATTGAGATCTAATTGCGTGCTCAGCTGAAAGCATGGGACCAATATAACAATCTTTAAAGCACGTGAATGTGAGGCAAATGCGATTTGGAAACAAGCTTCTAGGTTGGTTAAAGAGGCATAATTCGAAAAGATGAGCGTAGAAGTGAGTTGCGCTCGTTGTGACATAAACAAGTCATAAATCTTGACAAGCCCATCATACCAATTGGGAGAGCTCATTTAAGTTGCTATTCTTTGGCAGAAATAATAACTTGATGGTGTTTCAATCTTGAAATCCAATATTGTTTACACATTTTAATGAGCTTCTTCTAACAGCATTGATTTATCAATTAAGAAAGGAAGAAGATGTCAATCAAAACACAAGCAGATTCTTGAGCCTTCATTCCTTTTGGAGCCTCCTTATTAGTACTCTTTTGGCCTATTTCCTATCTTTACAATGTTTCTAGTTTAGCTGTCTTTCAGGATGCATTTTCATGTTAATTTGGATTTCCTAGGCTTTGAAAGGTAGATTTTGTCTATCTCAAACGGATCCGGATCCCCTAACATAAAGTCAGGGGCCAGATCCTGATTTTATATCCCAGCCGTCAGATTGAGATTTGACGGCTGGAATTTTATAACAAAATTCAATTTTATTTTTATTTTTTCCCCGCCATCCGATTCAGATCGAAGAGCAGGGAAAGGATAATGTCACCCCTGACACTATGTCAGGGGATCCATTTCCATCTCAAACACTCATTATTGCCTCCTTTGGAAAAAAATATAACTTGCTCGAGAGATTCCTCGATGGTTTTCAGGCGTACTGCACCTTTTGTGCATATTTGCTCAGATGGCAGCCCCGATTGGTGTTTAATTGTTTACATTAGGTCGAAAGGACTTGCGGTCATTCAAGACCATAGACAATTTTTTAATCCTGTTTTTGATGTTGGGATGATGACATGTAATCCTCGAATTTTGTCTCAATATGCAACTTGAGCATTAGACTTTCAATATGTTTGATGTATTTCCTAAATTTTAACTTGACATGCAATGTGGTCACTAAACTTTTAATTTGTTTAATATGGTCCCAAACTTTTGCTACATGTTCAAACTAATCATTGGACTGTATCAAAGTATTTAATGTGGTCCTTCTATTAATTTAAGTAGAGGGACCATATTAAATTTTGATAAAGTTCAAGGGCAAGAACATATACCAAAAGTTCATAAAACCATATTGTATAAATTGTAAGTGCAGGAACCACATTGAATATTTGACCAAAGTTTATTGGCTATTTGTGTCATATTCCCTTCAATATTCTTCTCAAAGAGGATATGAAAGGAAAAGAAAAACATTGTGAAATGCATTAACGATTATATTAATGGATTCAACACTCTTCCGCCTTGTTTTAACATACTACGTGTTATATTACTTATTATGTACAACTAGGTCCTGCCGTTTTTTAAAAATGTAGATCTTGCTTTGAAATTCTCAATGCGAAAAATGGTTGATTTGTATTTTAATATACTTGGGAATCAAAGATATCTTTAAAAAAAAATAGGAGGGCATTATCGTGATATCCTTTGTTGATATATATATATAGAGAGAGGAGGAATTATATTCAAAATTAGCTCCTGCATAGACAAAGACAAATGATATTGTTTAGAAACGTTGTATTTGGAAATGTGTAATAATCTCGAAACTCAATCGATACGGTGGATGAAATATAACATAGGATTTAAACTGTACTTGGCGTCCATATTCGTGTGCAATGAGCAAGTATCATTTAGCTTAGCGTTCATTGGAGTTCTTTCTTATGTATGCTCCGAAACTCATGCAACGCGAATTAGTCAAAGTATCTTTTAACTTCATTCTATTCTAGTTAGTTATAAGATATATATTGCACCCCGTCAAGAAATTGTCTCTTCGAATTTTGATGACACTAAGTTGGCGCTGGCAGGGTACCGGACTCATCCCAAATCCTAATAGTGTTTGCGATTGTAGTTAAGGGTTACAGAATGAAACTCAATTACCAAACCCGAGAGGGTTTGAAATGGGTTCGGGATTTGCATTGGCGATGCTCAGAAACATATAACCCGAGAGCCATTCCTTTGAAGCATTTGTATTCTCATGAAGAATATAAGGCCAACGGTGAAACAGCGTAAATCCAGGATAGATACTACTTGTGGCCATGGTTATTCTTTTTGCAACATTCACAGTCCTCGCATCATTCTTTCTGATTTCTGAAACTTATCGGAGTGTTTGAAATTGAAATGGGTGTAGAACTCTGGCTTTGCAAGATTGCGGGTGTGTAATGATAAGATGGTTTACTGTTTATTTTGTGTTAGACAAAATGGGGTTTGGAACTATTTTGAGAAATAATCAGTAGTGGGCTAATGAGCTACAGTTCTCTCTTTGGGTCCATGGCCTCCATAACATCTTTCGAGATGAACATGTTGGCATCTGGGGATTAGCCTGACGAATAGTCGAATACTGGTTTCTTCAAGCACATCTTTGTCCTTTTGATAGTGCGTCCCTCACGAGGAACTGGTGTGGGATGAGAGAAGCAAGGAAGGGAGGGAATACAGAAGACTTTCGTTTTATTTTTTCCAATGATCATGGCACGGGCGTAGATGTCCGATAATTTGTAGGATATTTATAAGAGATAGACAAGAATTTAAAGGACCGGAGAAGTAAGTCAATATCATTGGAATCTTAACCATACGAAAAAACATAAAGTCCCGGGCTAAACAATGTATGTGCGACGACGGCGGCTTGCTGGATAAGAAACAAAGAATGCCGGTAACCAGAAACAAATAGGAATTATAGAATATCTCAGATAAGAAAAACCTAGAATAACAATCTCATGCCCGCTTATTTTTACTTAGAATTAAGTTCAAGTGACTCGAAAAAATTGAAATATCATCTATCTATCTATATATATCGAATTGAACATTTCTAATTATGTAGGATTGATGATTTTCTTATGTCGCTCTCTTAAGTTTATTTCGTAAAGCCTACCGACATGTATTTACGTACATTAACTTAAGCAGTGGCGCAAAGTTTGGCACAGAGTTTCATTCCCTATATTATGAACTACAAAAAAAAAAAAATCGAGACCGTCCATTCGGATTTTGACTCACCCAAGCACTATTATGTCAGATGTACCACCAAAGGTAAGAGTAGCAGATCAAGAACTAAAACACCACCTGAGCCAATATGTACAGTACCTGATGAGCACATGAAGAGTCGAGATTGCACCTAGCGACACCATTCCTCTTAGAGAATGAAATTATAACTTTTTTAGTTTTTGGATGGACAGTTTAACTTTAATCTTTTGGTTAAATTTTAATCTCGCGATACATGACTGTGGATGGTTGCGCCCAAAATCACTATCTTAACTACAAGGGGGATGCTGAAGACGGGGTTAGTAACTCGATGAAGTTGTAGCGAGGTAGTTGTACTAGAAGGTCCAGTTGGATCACTTCCTTTTTTTTTTTTTGGGAGAGCTAAATATTTGTTGGATATATAGGTTTGATAGTGCTTTACACCCAAAAAGAGGCAAGTTCAAGTTGCAGATGGAAGGTCTCTTTCGTTTATGGGCGCTGAAGCAAGACCAGACTCATAAACTCAAATATCTCAAGTTAGAACAATTTGATAGGATCCCACTATAGATGTCCTCATGCCCCTCCCGCGTGTCGATATGGGGGCAAAAGAAGGAGAGAGATGAGATTTTGCTCGCTTTTGACGTAGCGGACCCTGGTGGGAGGCCTACACAAGGGGGCTATCAGCTCAATGGCAAAGAATGGTCCCAATAATCATGTTGTTGTGCCGGGACGGTGAGGGCTCTCGGCCACATGTATATTTCGATATACGAAATCTATGGATTTGGTTTTGGTCGAGACCTCTCGGCTAGGTCTCCCTCTTCAAATCTTGGACGCGTGTTAGGAATGGAGAGGAGACCTTAGCTCTATAAAGCAATACATCATAAGTCGCTGTTGGAACATAAGGTCTATGCCAAACTGTGCAGCCCTGTGTAATTTGATCGTGTGATCATATTCTGACTATCAAGTATCGTTTCATATAGAAGTTATTTGCTCGATTCACAATGGCCTTTTGATTTCTCAAAGTAGAAATCCTACCCAGTCGATGTTAGCGGATGGCTATGAAGTTTCTAATGCTTCACCCTCGATTACTACCATCAAGTCCTTTTCCAACATTAGGAAATGGCAAGCTCTTCTTTAAAAAATTGCAGCACCCCTCTGATTAAAAACAATTTCCTACGGAATACAAACATTGCAATCAAAACAAGAATTTTCTTAAAACATACTTGAGCAACAAGCGATATCTTTCCCTTCATATGCTCAAGAAACAATTCTTATGCTCATCATACCGAGTCAAAACCACCTACATAAGCCTTTTCCTTTGTGGTCAGGCTCCCGATTCTCTTCTCAACGCTCGTCATCTCGAGCTGCCGTGAACTAATTTCTCCTCATGGATCAACACTTTGGAAGATCGCTGGGAGGCGGCAGAAGCGACTCGCTCGAGCCTTTCCCATTGTCCACCAAGAAGGCCATCTTGAGTCCCCAGGTTGTGTGAATTTCCAGATGACAGTGCATGAACCAAACACCTGCAGAAAGTTTCAACAACAGGGTCCTGATAAACTTGCGGAGTAGTTGAATTTATGGTATAGGCTAGAGTAAACGAGAATAGTCAATAAACTAGGATTGTACCGGGATTATCCGCTCTGAACCTGATTGCAACCCATCCCCCAGATGGTACTCCAATTGTGTTCCTCTCGACAGGATCAACGAGATTGAAGTTCTTCTGATCCGCTTTTGGATTATAATTCCCTAATCCCTTCCCAACCGCGAAAAAATTGAACCCATGAAGATGGATTGGGTGGTTCTCTTGGGCAACGATCCCGGTGTCTTGCAAAACGAGCTGGACGGTCGAGTTATAGCGTAATCGGTACACCTTGGTCCCACTTTTGGTCTGCAGATTTGATGGCGGCGCTCCTGTGTAGTTGAAAATGTTCGGTGGGTTACCGGGGAAATCGCTCGTGAAGACGCCGCTTATGTTGAAGAAATGTGCTTGGAGAAGGGCTGTCGTCGGCATCACAAACGTCACGTTGTTCATGCTTGCCACAACTCTGCTTCCGTTGCCAGCCTTGCACGAAGGGCAAGGGTTGATTCCTAGTCCAACCGTGAAAAGGAGGTTGTGATCGACGGTGAGCGGGACTTTGGCAGGGTAACTCTTTGAGTTGAGGCTCCGAAGAGAGTTAATGAAATTGTTGGCCACCACGGTGGCGTTTTGTGGGGGAGTCTTGGTAAGGGTCGTGGAGGTGGCGGCGAGCGTGCCGGAGTAGTGTAATGTGGCAGTTGCGGTCGTGTTGTCCACAGCGATCGGGGAGTCCATGAAAGGGGAGGCGGCGACCAAGTACTTGCCCGAGCTCTGGTCGGCAGAGACGAGGGCATTGGTGGTTTGGCCTGGTGCTATCACGATTGTGTCTGTCTTGAAAGGCTTGACGTAGGTGGCGTCAACCTCCACGATGGTCAGTTGGTGCCCCGCGATCTTGAAGAAGAGCTCCTCATTGAGCGCAGCATTGATGATTCGGAGCATGTACCGCTTGCCACTCTCAACAGGCAATGTAAATCCACCTAACATCAGAGAAAATGAAGGTCGACATCAACTCAGTGAAACATTGAATTGAACTACTTCATGAAGACGTGACATCAAGGTTCAGATGTTCTTTCGATGTCTATGATTGTCAACTAAATGTTACCCTGGGAAGGGCAATTAGAAATTGGCCCTGGATGGCCATTGATAGTGTGAGCATCGGAGACATTCGGTGCCAATCCGGACTTGATGGCTTCGTTGATCACAGCCTCTGTATCAGACTTCCACCATTCGCCTGATTCACAAAGCCAAAAAGTGTTCAGAACCTCTAGCATTTGCTGTCAAACATGCATTGATTGATCTTTCCCTTTTGAAGTAAAGTAGATCGGAAGTGAAATCGAGCATACCCAGTACGACAACGACTTCCTTGTGGGGTTTAGGGAAAGGGTACGGAACCCCACGCTTGGGCAAGATGACGATGGCTCCGTGAAGGGTGGCCCTCAGCCAGAGTATGTGTGCATGCCACAAAAGGGTGCCCCGTTGGCCCGTGATGGTGAAATTGTACACATAGCTTTGACCAGTCTGGATCGGGCATTGGGTGATGTACGCCGGCCCGTCGGCCCACCCCGTCCTCAGCTGCCGAACACCGTGCCTGACCACCCATATACCGTACTCAATATGCAGTCTCTTGAAGATAGTAGTTTAATTTAACGCTCAATTGAACTCACCAGTGGATGGTGACATTGTATTTGACACTGTTGGTGACCCTCACGAGCACAGTGTCGTCTTCCCTAGCGTAAATAGTGGGCCCTGGGAACCTCCCGTTCACGGTCACGATGGGCTTGCTCGAGCACAGCCTGCTCGTATTCTTCATTCCCACCTGCCAATTAGGGGAATAATCATATGTCGCTACACGAGCTACGTCCGAACGAGCAAGTTGTACAGAGGAATACCCCATTCCATAATGTATTTACTTACATTGAACGTGTAGTTCCGAACTCGGCCCTCGACTGCGGCCGGAGCGATGCATGCGACGAGAACAAGAATCTGAAGCCAGGAGTCCATCTCTTGCAGTACAAATCTTCTAGCTTAATCCGAAGCAAGCTTTTGTTTTGGTGATCATCTGATGCAAGACTCGCGCGCTTAAGTAGGGGGAGGTACAACGGACACAGGATTGCTGCTGCGTCGTTTTCTTCATCGTTAGGTCGATAGGGAGGGGATCCTTACAAATCAAGATTCATTAGGAGAGGAATTCGACCACTTTTACACCATTCGAAGTTTATGAAGCAGGAGAAATGATTTATTTATCTTATCATCAATCAATCAAGAACTTAGCATATAGTTAGAACGATCCTCATAAATTGTCAGAATCGAGAAGTTCGCAAGGTCCGGCCATAATTTATATTGATCAAACAAATTGCTGAAATTTCAGAAGCTTTCTGTTCGCGAAGAGCGGGTTTAACTAGAAAAATCCTTACCTAAGTTTCTCAGAAATCCCTTAATTTATCTTGCCTTTTTGTTAAATAATTTCAAAAGGACTAATGAGGTACATTCTGTTAGAAGAAGTTGCTTAAATTTCATTTTCAATGTCCCATTCGAACCATATCGAGAAGCTTTAGTTGGTTCCAACTCGAGGTAAAGTTCAGATGCTTTTTCGTTCTTTCCTTAGCAATACTCATAACTAACTTGACTGTGAGATCTCGACCAATTTGACTATTTTGTTTCTCTCATATCTTACGCATGCTCGAAGTAGGTTCATGGTGATGTCGTCTACTATGATTCTGGTCCCTTGTGCTTCTCGTACTATGTTTCATGTTCCATGTTCATAACGTATTGGGGGCACTACCAGCCGACTGAGGTTAGAATACAGCAAGCGTGCGTCTTCAGATGGCATTGACCTTTAGTTTCATCTTTCATCTTCTTGACCTTTTAAAGCTTGGATTTGATATCGATTTACTCTTAGCTTCTTCCCCAACTTTAGATTGACCTGGTGATAAGGGAGCTCCTAATTTTTTTTACTTAGGTATAGATGGTTGTGGGTTTCATTTTACCGTGAGGAACTCGAATTTAAGCGGGAAATCAGAGTGGTGGATTGTTATGCGAATTTTTCTCTTGATGGCCCGTTAATTACAACCGTATCCTTGCATTAGAAAAAAGATAACTTTGAAACATCCTACACCTAGCGCCCACAGAGTATTACCATGAAAGTTGTTTCTTTTTTCCTTTAAATTTGTAGCCCGTAAAAATCTTCTCACTAGGTTTTCATGTCATCACACAATTCCCATACATAATTGTCTATCTCGTGTGGTTGCTACATTCACATCTTATGTTCTTACACAAGTAGATCAGCTGACATTTGTGAGAGTAATGATGAGGTCTGTATTTGTTATGCACTGGACTTGTCACCGAAGGCTTAGATTGAAACCCATCATGGTTGCATTGCAGAGGCACAACTTGCGAATTTTGGTTGACGAGTACCTTTCTTCCTGTTTTCTCTTGGGAAGAAGCAGACGTCATCATGAGTTGTGGAATGCAACAAGGTGAAACCGATGGTGGGTAAAACTGGAACCCAATTTTCTGGTCATTTCCATCTTTTTCAATCACCCAAGAAAAGAGTGATTTTGCAGTGTAAAATTGTTTTTACCTGCTGGAAATAACTGCTCTTCCTGAAATGAAAAACGGGTTTCACCAGCTCTAAAAGTTGAAATTTTGGTTGAACAGTAAAAGAAGCACAAGCTCCCTTTCCCTTGAATGAGGGGATAGCCTACTTGATGGGCTCGACTCTATATCCAGGTGTTCCTCTAATGGTTTCCGCACCACTAGGATTACTAACCGTACATTTTTGTCATATTGTTAATAAGTTTCGAAATTCATTCTATCTTTCAGTAGTGACAATTATCTTTTTTATTGATATTAATAGTAGCTCTTTGGTTGGATACTTGAGCAACATTATCTATTGATTCAAAATATCGCAACGGGTAAAATGTGGTTCCATTCCATTCCATATCTACAATTTGTGCTGAAGGTAAGATAAAAGCCATTCCATCTTATTTTTCTTTATAATGAAGCTAAAAAGAAAGACGATTTCGAATTTGTGAAAGATGATGTTTCCATTTCTGGGCTGTCCACTATGTGTATTACATCTTCTCTGTCCAATATCTTCCACATTCATATGTGTCCATCGATTAGGGCCCATCTTGGTTCCTCTGAAAAAAAAATTGTGGACCAATTGGGCCTACCCAAATTCACGTTCTGGGCCACATAAAATTGGGCCTAGCCAGTTTGCTATCGCACAGGAGGTCCAGCATTATAATTTAGTCCAAAGACCATTTAGCATTGGACAGAGCTCTTTTCTGGCCTTGCCAAGTTCTGCTCGTTTCTCAAGCTTGTTCTTTATTTCCAAGATTCAAATAAATGTCCATGGCCCACCTCTCGACCTAAAGGGAAAAGCTAAGTCCACCTAGTCCTGTAAGTTGCTAGTTCACGAGAAGTTGGCTGTGGTTATGCCCCTGCAGTACACAGCAGTCGCGACGAAATTATTCTCCTTCAGAATTAGGAACTTCTCAATTTAATAGGTACATTGACCCGAAAAACGATTCGCATCGCCTTACTAGAGATCTAGCACATCGCATGTGCCCACCTACCACAAAAATGAGAGTATGCTCAATTTGATATGACATTCTCTTGAAAGCGAAATTCATCTTGACCAAATCTGAAATAGCTTAGTTATGTATACGATTTCACTTCTTTGAGTTTAGGGGATTCAATCTTTTATCTCCATATATTCCTGTTTTAAAATTATTTTCCCTTTTGCTATTCTAGAGTGAAGATATGATCTCTGATCGTTGTGCTAGATGAGAAAAACCAACTTTGCGTGCTTTTCTGTATCAGTAAAGGCACGCATGATTCGCGCCCAATTCTATTCCAGAATGAGTTCTGGAACAAAAAAGCTCATTCTGGAACAAAATAACGTTTGAGAAAAATATTTTGGAAAATCGATTCTGGAATATATTTTTATTCCATAATTAGTTTTAGGGCAAGAATGAAAAATGTAAGTTTTTTCATTTCTCATTCTCGGGCACTATTTGAGAATCCATTCTCTTTTAGTCATATTTTTTTTCATTTTTTGCCCTAATCAGATTGCTCTTTCCCTCCTCTCCTTCGAACGTGCCCCGACCCGATCCAAAGTCTTTTTTCGATTTAAGAAGAAAAAATTTAATAAATTAATAAAAAACCAAAAATTCTAAAAAAATCCAGATAATTCAGAAATTATAAAAATATTTAAAAGATTATTAAATATTCAAAAATAAAAAATATTGTTCTATTTTTAAAATTAAAAAATATCATAGTTTTATTTGGAAATCCCAAATTTTCTTGGAAAAATTAATTTCCAACATTAGAAAAATGCGGGTAAATATAATCAGTTTTCCAATTTAACTTTGGCCAATATGGTCACGGATTGGCCAGGTAAAACCCATGGGAAAAATCTTTTACCTCAATATTGGGTATTCTCCTCTCCCCTAGTTCTTTGGGAATTATTATATACTATAATTTATGCAATTAAAGTGAATTCGAAGTTTGATTACAATAGAAAATGTGATCAAATTTGTCAAATTTTTGGGCTAAATAATAAGTATTTGATTTTTATTGGAATGAACATCTTGCAATCTAACAAATTTTAAAAAAGTTTCAAATGAAACAGAAACATTTTTCTTTTGCCATATCAAATAGATTTATAGTTCTGGAATAGAAATTCTTTGTCCGTATCAAACGAGTTTCTTTCTTCAGAAACTCATTTTGGAACATAATTAGAAAAATCTAATTCTATCCAGAATTAAATTTCTGAATAAATCTCTAATCATGCGCGTCCTAAGTGTTTCGTCCTCTTCATTGAAGGATTGAGTTCGAATCATTGTCCTAATGCATTCTCTTTGTTGTGGAACCCTAGTGATCAAATAGTTAAACATATATATTAATGAAATAAATTGGAAACTAAATTTAGGTGATTTGATTGGGTGACCTATGTTTATGGGTTCATTACAGATCAAGTAATACAACGGATATTACAATCACATTCGAACCACTCAAACATTTTCCAATGTCTAATTACGCCCAATTACGCCCAATAACCCACACAGTATTTAGTTCGATAATTTTCGCGAAGCAATCTTTCAATCTCACAAGATTTAACTGGCTTAAACACTTGAATTTTTGGTATAATTTCACAAACACAATCCGCGTAGAACCCTCACTACCAAGCACTCATGAGTAGTTGCTTCAAAGGCAAGCAACGCTAAATATGTTGCAAAAAGGACGATCGGGCCGACTTCACCTTGGAATAGGAAATTCGGAAGATTCGGCCAACCAAGTCCAACTTGGACTCTCTCTTTTCTCGACCGTGACGTCAATGTATATCAGGAAGGTGAAGACACAAGTCTACCAGTTCCTCTTCCCTTCTTTGACCCAAACTTCCCTTTTCTTTATATCGTGGCCGACAAACCAGTGGGAAAAAGACAAAAGTACATGCCCATCTGTCTTTGCTCAATATTTCGAGCCTCCACATCAATAATAACTCATCTTGGATCGGATTTCGTCTCAAACTTGAGACATATCTTAATATTCTTGACTCAATCTCGAAAAGTACTTACCGATAGTCTCCAATAATGATAGAGCGCGTGCGCGCTGGGGCACACCATTGCATCCGTTGGGGATATGCTGAATGCTCAAGCAAGCTCAGATCACTCATCATCGAAAAAGTAGGTGAGCCCTTTCTAGGATAGTGAAGTTCCAGTCCAAAATATAAGATGATGAGTGGAAGAAATGATTAGCGGTCCCTAGAGAAAGAGAGAGAGAGAGAGAATGGGGGGTCATCACAATCCCAATTCAATTGACTTTGTATCCAACTATGTAATATAAACATTGAATTTTAAAGGTTAATTTGTTTCGTAAAACATACATAATTTAATAGTATTTTTGTTTGTATCGATTATAAAAGCGAATGAACGAAAAATACTTTTACGATGTACTAAGGTTCAAATATCCGGCAACAGTAAACCTTGCTTACTTTTTAGTGTAGGAGAACCATCATCGTCAACTTGGCCATCAGTTTTTCTTATTCTCCGGTCGCATCATGCATTCAGACGTCATCTCCAGTTCCGCTCGCAACTCAATGATCAATAGTGTAACTCGTACGTCTAATAGACGACAATTAGGACCACATCATCAAGTTTTTTCATTTTAGAAATAATTATAAAAAATAATTCATAATTTTTGAACTTTTAATTTATCTAATATAATCCTAAAAAAAATTAGATAAATTTTCTAAACAAATCTTTTATTTGGTAGGTAGGATTGATGTGTTTAGAACCTCTCAACTTCGTAAAGAATTTTAACAGGTGATCTTGTCGACCAATTTCATCGCATAATAAGATGTCTATTAGAGACATATTAAATACCTTTTTCCAAGAGATGACTTAAGATACCTCAAATTCTTTTTTCAACTTTAAGATGAGGAATAAGTGTAGAGTATATAGAAGTACAACAAACTAAGCAGAAATGAGAATGAAACAGAGTATAATGACAAGCTGAAGTAGAGATGAAGACCTTGAAGATACGAAGCAGAGGATGAAGATGAAGATGAAGGAATGCTTGAATGTTCTCTGTATATTCATCAAGATGAAGAAGACGATTACATCTAAGAGCACGCTTACACTTCTCTTTGCACGTTACTCTTTTATTCGCAGAATGCTCAACTAACTATTGTAAAAACTAACTAACTGAATGTAGTTACATAAACTGAATGTAAAACTGAATGTAGTCAAACTCTCATATGGTTGACTTTGTCTTTTGTTTCTTCATTGCCGAGTCCATCCAATATAGTCTTCTGCTCACCAATGGTAATCGGCAGTATCTCGTGCTTAACCACAGATTGCACAATAGTACTCTTAACATCCCCCCGCAAATTGGGAAGGAGTCGAGCACCAATTCCCAATTTGAGACGGATAGGGAAATGAGTTAGCCGAGACAATGGTTTTGTGAATATATCAGCCAATTGACGAACACTAGGAATAAAATGAAGTTGGAGGGAACAACATGAAACTTTTTCCCTGACAAAGTGGAAATCAACTTCTATGTGCTTTGTCCGAGCATGTAATATAGGATTGGCTGTAAGAGAAATAGCAAACTTGTTGTCACATAGTAGTCGGCTTGGTCCATCTAATGAAACACCAATGTCCCGTAAAACAAAACCAATCGAGGTTAACTTCGCTGTGGCAGAAGCAAGGGCTCTATACTCAGCCTCAGTAGATGAACAGGAAACAGTAGGCTATTTCTTGGCTGCCTAGGAGATCAAATTAGAGCCGAGAAACATACAAAAACCAGTGGTCGAACGACGAGTGGTAAGACACCCTGCCCAGTTAGCATCAGAGAAACCATAGAGTTGGAAAGAAGTGTGAGCATGAAGAAAAAGACCAAACTGAATAGTTCCTTTGACATAACGTAGTACTCGTTTAAGTTTAGTAAAGTCTCCAACAGTAGGCTGATTCATTTTCTGGCATAAGTGATTAGTGGCAAAGGCAATATTAGGCCGAGTAAGAGTAAGATACTGCAGGCCACCAACAAGACTTCTATATTCAGCTGGATTGGAGAGTAGGTGACCATCATTAACCAAGACCACATTCTTTTGAGACAGAGGAGTAGATGCTGGCTTGCAGTCCTTCATGTGTGCCCGAGTGAGAAGATCAAGAGCATACTTGGTTTGACACATGAAGAGATCATGAGTAGTACGTTGAACTTCAATTCCAAGAAAATAGTGTAAAGAACCAAGATCTTTCATATGAAAGTGCAAACTGAGAGATGTTATAAACTCATCCAATATAGTCTTCGAACTCCCAGTTAGAATAATATCATCCACATAAAGAAGTAGAAGAATTGTATTGGAGCCAGCATGTAGAACAAATAGTGATGGATCAGCTGTACTGCAATAGAATCCAGCCTCAAGTAAAAAATTACTAAACTTGTCAAACCAGGCACGAGTGCCTGTCGAAGACCATATAAGGACTTTTTGAGGAGACAAACATGCTGAGGATATTGAGGAGCTACAAAGCCTGAAGGTTGCTCCATATAGACAGTCTCAGTTAAAGTACCATGTAGGAAAGCATTTTTAACATCTAACTGATGAAGCAGCCAATTATTTTGTAATGCCACAGTAAGAACTATACGCACAGTAGCATGCTTAATCACTGGACTGAAGGTTTCTGTGAAATCAAGTCCTTCCTCTTGATGAAAACTTTTGGCCACTAGCCGAGCCTTGAGCCTATCAAGACTACTATCTGAAGCTAACTTGGTTTTGAATACCCACTTGCAGCCTACTACATTCATGTGTGGGGTTCGAGGAACTAAAATCCAAGTTTGATTTGTAGAAAGAGCATCCATTTCTTCTTTCATGGCTGCATGCCAACCTGGATCAGCTAGAGCTGATTTTACTGACTTAGGCTCAGATGGAACTTGGTACTCAACTAAACAAGCATATTTACAATTTGGTTTCACAATCCTAGACTTTGATCTTGTTTGCATAGAATGAGTAGGAATTGTACCTTGTGTAGAGGAAATTGAAGGCTGCTCAAGAGGAACATGGATTGCAGTATGTGATAACTCACTTGTATGTGATGGAAGGGGTTGTTCGTCAACAACACATGGTGAAGAAATGAGCTCAAGAGGAAGAACATATAATGATGATGATGAGGCTGGAAGCACTGAAGATGATGATGATAAACTTGTCATTGTATCTGTTCTAGTATCATCAAGTAATGCAACTTCCTTGAGCCAGAGGTGATACAAGTTTGTATGTTGAGCATAGTCAGAAGAGACTAACTTGGTAAATGGAAAGAACTGCTCATCAAACACTACATGTCTACTAATATAGACACGACCAGTAGTGAGTAGAAGGCACCTATAACCTTTATGTCTGTCACTATAACCCAAGAAAACACATGTAAGTGACCGTGGATCAAACTTGTTATGAGTATATGGTCAAAGACAAGGATAGCAGGCATAGCCAAACACTCTGAGATGATCATAAGTTGATTGTTTTTGATAGAGTTTGCTATAAGGAGATTGCATATGAAGCTTCGATGTAGGAAGAAGATTAATAAGGTAGTTAGCTGTGACAAAGGCATCAACCCAGAATCTCAGTGGAGTTCTAGCATGATAGAGCATAGACAATCCAAGTTCAACAACATGTCTATGCTTTCTCTCAGAGATTCCATTCTGCTAAGGGGTGTGAGGACAAGATAAATATTGTGTAATGCCACAGTTCTTTAAGAGGAGTTGAAACTTTTGACTCACAAATTCACCTCCACCATCACATTGAAAGTATTTGATCTTGCACTCAAACTGATTCTCTACTTGTTTTTGAAACATGACAAAAATGTCATAAAAGTCTGACTTCAACTTCATTGGATAAAGCCAGCTATATCGAGACCAATTATCCACAAACAGTACATAGTACTTGAATTGTTGAACAGAATTCACTGGAGGAGGACCCCAGACATCACAGTGTATTCTTTCTAAAGGTCTTAAAGTCATAGAATCTGATACAAAAAAGGACAAGGTACTACTTTTAACAATTCGACATCTCTGACATTGAGTTTGTGCCTTGGTTGTACAAGAAATCAACTTCTGTGCTTGCAGAAACTTTAGTACTTTCATATTTGCATGAGCTAATCTCTAATGCCAGACATCTTCTCCCACAGTTTTGTGTCTCTGAGTAAAGAAGGCCACAGTTGTTGGTTGATCCACTCGATAAAGACCTTTAATTTTCTTGTCCAGCAGCAGTGTTGTGTTGGTTTGATGATCCTTAATATATACCCCATTTTTATCAAACACAAATAAACATGGATAGTCATCAGTCAATTTGGAAACTGACAAAAGATTTTTCTTTATTTCAGAAACTATAAGAACATCATTCAAGGGCAATGTATCTAACTGAGTATGTAACACAGTATTGCCAGTAAATGAAATAGGCAAGCATGAACCATTGCCGACCATAACAGTATCATTGCCATTATATCTAACAGGTTTATGAAGCATACCAGCATTGGCAGTAATGTGAGCTGTTGCTCCAGTATCTGGATACCATTCACTACCTCCTGATTCTTCAATATGCATTGCAGTTAAAGCTGTTGGAATTTCCTCAGCTTGATAAGAATTATCAAATCTATACCAGTAGTGAAGTGCATCATGCCCTGGACGTTTGCAAATCTGACATTCCAATCGAACACTGGTTGCTGACTTATCATCTTGAGCATGTTTATGAGATGTCAATTTTGTAGATGGAAAAGATTTGGTATTTTGATATCTCTAAGAAGCACCTACATAAGGTTGAAAGCCTAATCCAAAGCCAAAACTAGAGAAGTTGTTATATGGCGTAGGATGATATGTTTCTTGTTGATGAACCAAGTGATTTGGTCTATAGTTCATATTTCTTCCAGAGACTCCATAGCCACGAATTCTGTTATTGAAAGAGCCTCTACCATAGCCACGACCTCTATGACTATTAACTTGTACCTTCAAAAACCGAGGCTTGCCATTCAGATGCTTCACCCTACTCATCTTTATGATTTACTCCTGACCTTCTTTGTCCAAGATAGGCTATATTGGAGTTATGTAGATTACAGGAATAGCTTTGTAACCTTGTTTCGAATCTCTCTAACTGAGAGATTACTTCATCATATTCCGGCTGTGGCTTTAGACAATATATAGTTGTTCTAGAGCTCTCATACTCTGGGCCTAAACCCTCTAATACACCAAACATCTTTGTAATATCATCTAATGGCTTGCCAATAGCATTCAATTGGTCACATATCATTTTATACTCCCTGAGATAAACCAACAAGGTTCTATCTCGTTTTTGACAAGATTGAGCTTCCCTCTCAACTCAAACTCTCTAGCAATTGATTTCTGTGTGAATCTATTTAGTAAAGTTTGCCATACCTCTTGCGCTGTCTCCAAACCAATGATGATGCTCAAAATACTTTCAGATACTGTTCCACTTATCCAAGAGGAGATAAGCTGATCTGTTCTTGCCCTATCAGTATATTCTGGATTCACAACTTCAGACTCACTTTCATTATTCTCAATATGCAACAATCGAATAGGTGGCGGAGTTTCACCATTGATGAAACCAAACAGTTCTTGACTTTTCAAGAATCTGTGGAATCGTGCTTGCCAAAGCAAAAAATTGTCTTCAGCCAATTTGATTGTAACAAAGTTCGAAATATTGACATGGATGGGAAATGGATATTTTGTGATTCTTGAAGCCATTTTTGTAGTGCTCTTAGAGAAGGCTCTGATACCATAAAGAAGTACAACAAACTAAGCAGAAACGAGAATGAAACAGAGTATAATGACAAGCTGAAGCAGAGATGAAGACCTTGAAGATACGAAGCAGAGGATGAAGATGAAGATGAAGGAATGCTTGAATGTTCTCTGTATATTCATCAAGATGAAGAAGACGATTACATCTAAGAGCACGGCTTACACTTCTCTTTGCACATTACTCTTTTATTCGCAGAATGCTCAACTAACTATTGTAAAAACTAACTAACTGAATGTAGTTACATAAACTGAATGTAAAACTGAATGTAGTCAAACTCTCATATGGTTGACTTTGTCTTTTGTTTCTTCATTGCCGAGTCTATCCAATATAGTCTTCTGCTCACCAATGGTAATCGGCAGTATCTTGTGCTTAACCACAAATTGCACAATAGTACTCTTAACAGAGTAAGCTTCTTATACCTCTTCAAAAAATGCTGAAAAAAAGGCTCTCCCTTGGGGAAAGACTATGGTTCAATTGGGTAAATTGAATCATAAGCCTTTTTCGCATTTTATCAATTCAATCCATCCGGCTAATCGCTAATGTAGATATCGGTTGTTTTATATGGCACAACAGAGCTAACATAAATTATTTTTGTCATATCTTTAAAAGTGAAATTGTAGATTTTTTTATTATATTGCTTGTAGTTGGCGGGGCCATGACCCTCGCCCATAAATATGGAAGGAAAAAAAAAAGAGAAAAATTAACAAAAAAGAAAAGAGTAGAAAATGAAAAAAAATATTAAAATATTTTTTGAAAATATTGACATAGGATGGCCTATATCTACATCAATAATTTCCACCCAAAATTATCTGGATGATCAAAATTAAATTGACTTAATCAAAAGGTTTAAGACTGAATTGACATGAATATGATAGGTTTGTGATTTTTTTTTATACTTTACCCCTAGAGGAGTAGGTTGCATGAAAGGCATTGACTTTTCACCTCATCTAAGAAGGAACAAGAATTGATCAACTTATTGTACATGTTCAATTTAATATTGAGGTCATACGAAAATATTCAATACTGATCATGAACTTGAATTAACAGAATGACAACATCAAGTATTTTCATATAGTTTTGGGATTAAATTGTACATGTAAAAGATGCACGGATCACTTTGAACAAATAAAAAGTTTGGCGACGATATTGCACATTAAGATACAATTCATGGATTATATCGAACAATTTAAAACTTCAAAGATGATATTGCTTAGCAACTATTCATGTTATTTTCCCTACTTTTCATCACTATCATATATAATTGTATTGATAACTGCGCTTGTATAGTCATTATCCATGCAAAGCAACTAAGAAAACCTTTGATTTCAAAGTATCAATAACACATATCATGAAAAAAATTCATGTTATGAAAATCGATATATTACCTTATTTAGTTACTTAACACGTGTCGTCTCATGGGGAATCATTAACAAATCTCTTATTAGGGAGCGAGCAACCCTCTTATTTTTTTGAACTATTGAAGTAAAAAGGATGTTTGTAAATGTTAAATCTAGTTTGGAAAGTGTCATTGCCAAAGGAGATTGATCCCTCTTTGAGCTAATTGAATCGTCTGATCTCGCTTGGGTATGAAAACTTTGGGCGGTTGGATATACAAATCGAAGATCTATCCAATTTCCTATTTTATAGTTTCTTATGACTAGGAAACCAGAGGTCTCGTGTTCATGACATAATCGTCGATTTCATGAAGTTCAATAAGATGTGGCACGATTCGAGGGGTTGCTTAATATATAAGCATGCTTATCCGTCAAAACTTGGATTTGGACCATAGATAGCACATGTGGATTGTTATGCTCAATAGTTATCAGTTGGTTTCCTGAGATATCCATTGAGACGTAATATAAACTTCGAAATTTATTTGATGAAGTGAGCAATTGAATTGATATCAAATGTCTAATCGTTCACTTGGAAATCCACCAACCTTTTCCTTTTTGTTGAACATAAATCAAACTTTAGTAATTAATTTTCAGCATTGGTTCGACAGCTATTTTAATTGACTACACTCCTCACTTATGAACTTGGTTAATAAACACAAACATGAAAAACAATTACATTTTCAACAGTTTGGTGATACACACTTAACTTTTTTTTTTCCTTTTATACTATAATATAAACATTTGGAGACATTTTATATTTTTCATTATTGAAAATTCAAACAGCAGTGTTCAAAATATTGAACACCCAACCGTCCTCGTCATATAAAAGAGTAGAACTCGAATGTCACATGAATTTATTAATAAAAATGAGAAACGGGACGAGTTGACTAGTAATAAATACAATTCGGTCGTAATTAATTGCTTGCACATTTACATGGATGTAGGCACGGATATTCATTTGATTCGAAATCACATGGAGTTGCTTAGCAAATTGCATGTAATTTTTTTTTTGGGACGAAATCTGACGGCTGTGATTGTGCCCTGCCGACGTTGGAAATACACGTATTTCCGCAGCATCTACATAAAGGGAAAAGACAGCCGTTGATGCACCGTCGGGTGAGCCATGCAAATTGTCCAAGAGTGTAGTTTTTGTCCTAAATCGGTCGTGTCTGCCTTTCATGTCCATCAAAGCCAGAAACGGCATTGAGGATGGTGCCAGCCAAGAGTCAACATTCAGAAACTCAGATCCTCGTTCCTGCGGGCATACGAGGGCAATAAATCTGGCAAATGAGGTGGATTCATAACGACAGCATGCGCACCTAAATTTGCCAAATTCATTCTATTAGTTTTCCCCGGAGGTCTTTCACTCTCTGGTATTTGCGCTTTTGGCCCAATGAATTTGCAGCTGCCCTCCAAAATTCATGACTCGAATGTCATGAATTTCGAAATTGTAGGTCGAGGAGGCCATACGTATGTAAATGCATGTATGTCTCATAGCCAGGCGACATGAGATATTAGGCGGATTAGGAAGAACCCTTGAAATTTGACTAATGATAGACATATGATAGGTAGACCAGTAAATTGGGGGTAGAACTCGAGATATAATGTTAGAAAGTACAACCCTTTATAGATGGAGGGATGTGCCATGTACATAAAGTATATGTAATGGCTTCGGTTATTTGGCAAAGAAATGAATAATTTGAGAATTATTTAAAAACATGATCGCTTATATTATTCAAAATAATTAGTCAATGAAAGCTATTTATATCATCTTCAACAATTTATGTCTTAATATTTTCATAGATAATGAGAATATTTTTTGTTCATTCATTTTTTTTATGAAAAATACAAGTAATTATTTTTGAATAAAAATATTTTTAAATTAATGTTTTTACGAAACGGGTACTTTAAATTTCAAAAAGTAAAAGTAAATTGACGTGGGACATGATGACAAATGTCATGTAATCCTGAAATATACCTGGCTTTATGACGTGGGGTCCGCATGAGTGAGGGTTGACTCAAACGTGCAAAATAGATGAGAAGAAAAAAAACCATAAAAAAAAGCGAATGGATTCAGATTCACGTGTTTAATTCCCGTGACTAACCGCAGAATCCTGCCCCCGAATCGGGCGGGCAAGCAAATACCAAATAAATCCGGGGGAGGAATCTACAAATAATGTACCTTGCGAGGGCTTGGTAGCAATAACCCAAAAGTAGCGATCCTATAAAGACGCTTTGAATGTCAGCTGCCCATGATTGCGAGATCGCTGCCGTAGCGCCTGGGTTCTCTCGTCGTCTTCCTCTTCCTCTTCCTCTTCCCCTCCTCGTGCGTTGTAGGAACGACAGAGATTCCACTCGCCGCCGGAGCTTAGCCGACCTCATTCGCCGCTCGAATTCGAGGTGCGTCCATGGCGTCTGTGTGTGTGCGCGCGCTCTATTTTCTCTGTTCTTTCCCTGCTTCGAATCCATGATTCTCGTGACGTGAGGTGGCACGCTTCCTTCCTCGCGTCGCTGACGTCGCGAACGCTGAAATTCGCGATCCTCTGCTTCTACAGCCACGGCGACGTCCGCGTGCGGATGTCCTACGGTTTTTCTCGTTGAGTGCAAGAGTGTGTGGATCCGGTAAACCCATAGCCTGTCGCTGATCGACTGAAGAATGCTGAGGTCGTTTGTGCGCGTCTGCAGATGATCTGGAGTGTAGTTTGCGGTTAATTGCCCGACTTATTTGAAAAGCGTGGGTGATATCTCAAGCAAGGGTTACAGTAGCCAATCGTTTGAAATTTCTCAACTTTTTCTTTTTTTTTTTGGTTTTTTAAATCCTGAATCGTTCTGTGAGACGGATTCGACACTGAAAAATGTTGAAGGGGTGTTGAAGAATCCCATGGCGCTTATAGTGCATTAGATAAAGTAAACAGTGGCCCCTGTTTGCGACTGCTCTGTTCTCTTCCCTGTGGACTACTCATCCCTGGGTGAGACTCGAAACACGTACTACGATTGATGTTGAAAGAAACGGTACACACTGGTAACATGAGAAATTTCTTGGCTTTTCAGAGTAGGAGTAGCAAACTACACCTGTTCGATGAGAAATTATTTATTCTATAGTCCTGACATGATTTCGATGAGAAATTATTTATTCTATAGTCCTGACATGATTTTCTTTTTTAAATCGACCTGCTTACCAAGATGTTGACTTGCTGAGTTTTCGCGATTCTTTTGAAGTTACATAGGGGATTGAGAGTTTGATGAACATCATGGCCGAAGAGGATATTTACACAAAAGATGGGACGGTCACCATCCGCGGTGATCCTGCTGATAAGACGAAAACTGGGAACTGGAAGGCATGTCGCTTTATCTTAGGTATGGTTTAGAGGCCCTGTTTGGCCATCTGCAACGTTCCACTTATTGAACCAGTTGTTGGCTTCCTCTTCTGTCAGGATCTGCATGACCTTGAGAGTGTTATATTCTAACAAAAATTATTCTTTCAGGAAATGAATGTTGCGAAAGGTTGGCATACTATGGCATGGGCACCAATTTGGTGAACTATCTCAAGATACGCCTAAACCAGGGTAATGTTGCTGCATCAAATAATGTTACCAATTGGTCGGGGACCTGCTACATTACTCCGCTGATTGGAGCCTTTCTGGCGGATTCATACTTGGGAAGATATTGGACGATAGCCATCTTTTCAACTGTTTATGTGCTGGTAAGCATGGCCAAGAATATGGATGCTATTGTGACTTGTGAGTGTTCTCAGATGACTGCACTACAAATCGAACACAATTTTATGCATTCGTGTCTTTGTCTCAAAATCAACTGGATAATAATGGTACTGATTTAATTTTACAATTATGAATATTTCTTCTGCCCAAAGCAGGCAACGGAGATTTTTTAAGCAAAAGAGAAAAAATGACTTTTAATAGAAAAAAGAATCTTATGGTGAAGATTTACTCCCAATTCACTCTTGATAGACCACAATGGCTTTTCTTCTCTTCTTTCTAGTCGTATCAAGGTCAATTGAACTGCTTCCAGAGTGTCTGTGACGGTGTCATTTGGTCGAGTGTCTTTGCTCCCTCTCCTGCCTATCTGGCGTCATGCCCCACTAGGAATTGATCTTCGCCTAAGAGGTTTCCGCTTCTCTGCCTCTCTGTCTTCCTTCCCCCTACTTCTCTATCCTCTGCCTTACTGTACCCCCTCTTCTCTTACTCAAAGTGATCTCGTTCTTTGTGGATTTTGATCGGAAGAATAACTTGGGATCCCGTTCAGATGGATGGCTAGATTATTTGTGAGAGTTGTATAGATGATGAAAGCTGCGATATATTAAACATCCCCCTCTTTTGACAAAGAGTTTTGGCAAGATGATCTTCTAATTCTTCTGCAGGGGATGACACTGTTAACATTATCTGCTTCTGTTCCCGGGCTAAAGCCTTCCTGTGAAAATGATACATGCCATCCTACAACAGCCCAAACTGCAGCATGCTTTGTGGCACTATATTTGATTGCTCTTGGCACTGGTGGAATCAAGCCTTGTGTTTCATCCTTTGGTGCCGATCAATTCGATGAAACGGATGAAGCTGAGAGGAAAAAGAAGAGTGCATTTTTTAATTGGTTTTATTTGTCAATCAACATCGGCGCACTTATTGCATCCTCAGTCTTGGTGTGGATTCAAATGAATGTTGGTTGGGGATGGGGATTTGGAATCCCAGCAGTTGCAATGGCCATTGCCATTGTATTTTTCTTCTCTGGTAGCCAGTTGTACAGGATACAGAAACCTGGAGGCAGTCCCCTCACAAGGATTGCTCAGGTAATAGTTGCATCCTTCAGAAAAATGAGTGTGGAAGTTCCTGCTGACGGGACTCATCTCTATGAGACAGCGGATGCAGAATGCAATATCAAAGGAAGTCGCAAGCTTGAGCACACAGACAAGTTGCAGTAAGCGTCTAATTCCCCTGATTTTATTAGGTGCAAATTATTTCAAAAACTTTCTGGGAATTTGTACACATCATCATTTATTTATGCCAGATTTACCAGCTGTCCCTGTTAGGATATGTTTCCACAAAATAATAAACGGGTGAAGCTTAGTGAGTAGGTTAAATTCCTAATCAATTGGACTAGTTGATTACAGAGAAATGTCCTTATGAAGAACATGGATTTCACAAGTCAAGTCGCTGTTGTTGCATCTTTCTGTCTCCTACCACATGTAGAAACAGAGGTCTCTCTTCTTTAGTACGTTCCACGTTTTACAAATTGATGCTTCTTTTCCCTGATACCATAGGTGGCGTGAGAAGCTGTTTGGTTTGTCTACTGTAAAAAAAGTTGGGATGTATTTGTGACTTATGCTGTTGGGAACACCTTTACTCCTACTTATGCCTTACAATCACAATGCTGAGTTATCATCCCTGGGCATTTTAATATGTAGTAGATTGAAACAACCTGCTTTAGCAGGCATATAACATGCTGTTTAACTTGTGGTTGCTAATCGATTACAAATTGCAGGTTCTTTGACAAGGCTGCTGTTCAGATCCCAACCGATAACATAAAGGGGAACACAGATTCCTGGCGTCTTTGCACAGTCACACAAGTGGAGGAGCTTAAATCAATCATTAGGTTGCTTCCAGTATGGGCATCTGGAATAGTCTTTTCAACGGTGTACAGCCAGATGAGCACGATGTTTGTTCTTCAAGGCAACACTATGGACCAGCACATGGGACCAAACTTCAAGATCCCATCGGCTTCCCTCTCTCTCTTTGACACTTTGAGTGTCATCTTCTGGGCTCCTGTATATGACCGAGTTATCATCCCCTATGCCAGGAAATTCACTGGCAAGGAACGCGGGTTCACTCAGCTGCAGCGGATGGGCATCGGCCTCGTAATTTCTATCTTTTCCATGGTTGTTGCAGGGATTTTGGAAGTCATTCGTCTTGCCATGGTCAGGAGGAACAACTACTACGATCTTGAGTACATCCCCATGTCGATATTCTGGCAAGTCCCTCAGTACTTTCTAGTGGGGTGTGCTGAGGTTTTTACTTTTATCGGGCAGTTGGAGTTTTTCTATGACCAGGCACCGGATGCAATGAGAAGCTTGTGCTCTGCTCTCTCTCTTACTACAGTGGCACTGGGAAATTACCTGAGCACTTTGCTGGTGACCATCGTGACTAAAGTGACCACTCAAGACGGAAAGCTAGGTTGGATTCCTGATAATCTGAACAGGGGTCATCTCGACTATTTCTACTGGCTCTTGGCGATCCTGAGCCTGCTTAACTTCTTTGTCTATCTCTGGATTTCGAAGTGGTATACATACAAGAAAGCAACGGGCGTTGCTCATTGACAGAGCCCACTTTCTTTGGTGCTGCAATATTTGGTTATTTATCCTCCCTGCTTTGAAGTTCAATTTCGGGGTCTTGCATCTGGCGTACATGATGATCTGCTTGCAGTTTGTAAATATGTTGATTCACTTGGTGTCTTTTGGAAAGCAAGTTGTTATACTCTTCTTTTCGATCCTGCCTTCCCCATCTCTGTCACATATAAGATTACTTTCTCGTGGGCATTGTTCGTTACTTGGTTGCTCAATTGTCGGTGGGGCTTCACTGACATGTTTGCTTGGAGGTAACGAAGCTCGTATCGCGTAGATGCGGGAAGATGGCTATTGGATCGTTCCCATTTCCAAACATTGGAATCCCACAATCTAGGAAGTGACTTTAAAGATCGCATGTGGTTATCTCGGGTCATCGATAGTCACATTTCAGGTTTAAAAATCGAGGTTCAACACCGCAGCTAGTGGTCAGAACCCTTGCCTTCTATTAATTAGGTTTTAGACCGTCACTAACTCGTCTCCGTCGAGGTTGTCTTTCCACGTACTCATGTAAAATTAATCGGGTCGAAAAGCAATATTTCCCATTTGTCCAGTCGACCAATTTGACAGAAGGACTAGGATTTAATGACGTATTATCGTTGCTCAATTCTTATAAGTATTATAACCTTAGCAGCACGTCAGGAGAGATAACGCAGCCCAAGAAATGGGAGGTCCAAAACAGTCCCCCAGAAAATGACAATAAAAGAAAAATCCCTTCTTCTTCTTCTTCTTCTTCCCAAATTTTCAACCGAAGCAAAGACTCGAAAGATGATCGCACTCAAAACCCTGCGCACCTCCTTCTTCCCCACCGACCCGTCCGCCTTGCTTCACTCCAGCCCCGACCCCAAGAGGAGGCGCCCGGGTCTCTCCCTGTGCAGATGCAAGCAAGACGACTCGTCCTCCTCGCCGCCGGAGGGCGATGCCCGGAGGCAGGAGCTGCTGGCCCGGATCGCCATGCTCCAGACGCAGAAGGTCCGGCTCACCGACTACCTGGACGAGCGGTCGGCCTACCTGACCCAGTTCGGCGAGGAGGCCGCCGCCGAGTTCGACAAGGTCGGGGAGGACGCGCTCCGAGGCCTCGACGAAGCGGGTAACCGGGTCTGTTCATCCTCATGATCTTCGGATCAAGATTACTTTTGGGAAACGAAGTGGAAAAAATTATAAAGAAAAGGCATCTCGACATTGGTATTTTTCTTTTTCGAATGCTGCCTTCTAATTTGGGAAAGGGGAAAAAAAAACACAAACCGTCATTACTAATCGTTGCAGTTCTATTGGTACTATGATTTTGCGCTTGGAATCAGTTTATATGCTAAGCACACTGTTGCATGCAGCATAGTAAACTCTTGGGCTAACATAAGTAGCAAGGCGGTGATCTTTCGCACCCTCCTTTTAAAAAATACGTATTCCGTAGGATGGATATATCTTGTAATCATGTGGTGCAATTGATCAGTTAAAAACGAGATGTATATGTATACTATCATCGAGTGCTCTTGTGGAAAGAAAGACGAGCAGCCTGCTTCCGAAGAAATCCTCTTGTTATTATTCAATTGGTAATTCCCTTTCTGTTTCCCCCTTCCTTTTCGAGTGATTGGCAGATAATGGAGAACATAGAGAGCAAAATGCAAGCATTTGAAGAATCCATGGAGCTCAACAGAATGGAGATCGAGGAGGGTGACAACAAGTTGGCGGAGTTCGAGGGGCAGGTCGAGAGGGACCGCAACGAGGGGCTCTTCTTCAAGAGCCTCGGCCAGAAGAAGCCGGTCGAGAAGGCGAATGCCAAGGAGGAGGCGAAGAAGATCCGAGACGTCACGAAACAGAGCGCCGGGTCGAAAACTCGAAGGAACATTTATGTCGTGCTGATCGGCATCCTTGTTGCTGGGGTTGCTGATTCTTTTATTTCTTCCTCGCCCGATTGGAGAAAAGTCGCGGTCCTCGGGGCGATTCTAGTGGCTTTGATTAATCAGTTCGCGTACGAGCAAGGGATGCTGTCAGAAGAAACAGAGCAGACGGAGAAAGAGAGATCCGATACAGAAGATAAGTAAATTTTTCAACCGTTTTTCCCTCCATGATCAACTGTACATTTTTTGCTCATTGATGACTCTGGCTATAAACAAGATGATGCCATACTATAGAGCAGAGTCCATAGTTTGGTTTTGATTTGATATATGAAGTTCGTTCTTTCTTTCTTACCTTTTCTTGACTGAGCATCGTCAAGATCAGGACGTTTTAGGATCTCTGATACATATGCATAGTCATTCAGATAGAGATTTCAAGGGCCCTTCAAAAGGATGATTGATCCGCTCGCCTGTCCTCTCCTCTCCTCCTTTACCATCTACCTTCTGCTTCTCGCTAGAATGTTGTCATTGGTAGATCAAATCAACCACTGGTTGACGTTACTCTCCGGTGAAATGCTCTGCTCTGCACAGAGTTTCCTTTCGTGCCTCGACAAACCTCAATAGTTGATAAAAATATCCTCATAGATCAATTGTCAACAAAAATAGCACCGTGCGGGGTAAACTTGGACCAGCTCGGACCGGGAACCGTCCGGACCGCTCGAGAACCGGAACGACAACCAGACTAGACCGGAAGTGTCGTTCCGATTCCCAGTTCTCAGTTCTCAAAAGTGGAACCGGTATCCGGTCAGTCAGATTCCCAGTTCCTAGGAATGCCAGACTGGACCGATTACATTTTTTATGTTTTATTAAAAATAAAGATGTTAAAAAGTAAAAAGAATTCAATTTGAATTTCTAAAATTTTAATATTTACCCAACTTTACCAAAATTTTTTTTTCATCTTTCACCAACTCAGTTTAAAAAGCCAATCCCCTTTAAATAGCAGTCATTTCGAGGTATTCATCCCCAGCCTTTCCTGGATTCTCGACTTCTAATGTCGATTGTAGTTAGAGTGAATGTGCTCGGGTAGAGAAGAAGAATCAACTAAATGAAAACACCCGACTTTTAGATAGAAGTGGCACTAGCCTCTCTATTCTAATCACGTGTGATCCAATTGAAAGAGCTGGCAATGACTGATTCTACCTATCCAACAAAGGGTTGAAAAACCGCCTTACGGAGTAAGTTGCTCCTATTGCCAATAAGCCATAAATAAATAAGGATTATGACAGGAAAGAGTCAAGTAGAACCGGGTTGCTTGATGCTTTGATCGAAAACAAATCAATGGGGCCATGCTGGTACGACTGAATATGCCTTAGAAAGGTCAATCCCTGCCCTACGACACAAAAAAAAAAAAAAATCGGGCCAAACTTCTAACGGTAATTCAATTTTTTTTTTGAATTTTTCTGATTCTCAATCGATCCATTAAATTTTCTAGGAACCGAACCAAAGGGTCGGGTTCGGTCTGGTCCAAGATTTCTCCTGTCCGGTCTACGGTCCTAAAGACTTTGCACCGGTCCCATCGGTTCGGCTCTCCGTTCTGGAGGGAAACCGAACCGCTTTGAACCATGCACATCTCTAATTTGTTGAAAACCAAATATATTTCACCATCTTCATCAACATAATTCTATGGTTTCATGTAAAAAATTAAGGAAATTTTTCGGTGTTGATAAATTTAAAAAAGTATTGAGAAGTGTAAAAAAAAAAACTATCGGTATGATAAATGGCTACCGATTTTTTTTTATATTCCTTTACCAATGTTCTTATCAAATCATCAATAATTTTAGAAAGTTTGCCAATTAGCAATTTTTATTCATGGAAAATAACAACATAAGTGCCATGACGTTCACTTCAGTATCAAAAGCTTTTGTCAGCTTACTTCGATGTCAAATTGGAGAAAACAAAAACGATCAATTAAGCACATCCGATTGAAGATTTTGACAAAAAGATATTATGTGATTTTTTTTAATTAGATGTTAATACCTAGATAGCTTTTCCATAAAAAGAGAAAGTCCACGTGGGCGATGAGGTGGCCTGTAATCACAAAGAGACGCAGCACTAGAGAAAATCCCTTTCTTTGTTGCTCTGTCTCTCGTTTCCTCTCATTCAAAGCCCCCATGGCGATCGAACCTCCCTTTTACGAAGACGCTGTGATCGTAGAATCTTGCAAATCTCGAGGTTCCAAACCTCTGTCTCGGAGTGGAACTCGTGCTCCAGGTCGGACAATGTGATCACGGTGAAGCCGAACGTGGTTTCGACTCGGCCGGGTGGATAGGGAACTCCTCTTCATCCCTGTACGATCGTCCTCGCTCGGCGGAGATGAAGCAGCAAGAGGATGGAGAATTGCGCTAGGGTTTACAAGTTCCTTCACGAGGTCTTGAAGGAGCGCGAATTGATTTTCTTTACAAATAAGGGCCCGCGATCCAAAACATCAATTAACTATCCTCTTTTCCTGGTTTGCAGCGTGAATAAGAAAATGATTCCAGTGCTTGATTTGCTTCTATGCCCTAATTTATCCCTTATTTGTCAATTTGGGTAAAGAATTGGAATATGAGCTCAAGCCGGCTCTCTCTTTGTCGACTCTATGGGTTGCTTGCTCGCTCTGTCTTTCTCTCTTCCCTCCCTGCGGTCGTCATGGCCTCGTTCAAGCTTCGGCTGTCTTCCCTGCACATGTTCTTCTATTTTCCTGTGTCTTTTCTTGTGTTGTTTGAGTTCGCCGTCAAGGCTTATGGCCATGGACAAGCTGCGGTCACTCGATCTGTGGACGAGCTGCTTCACGAGCCATAAACGAGCTAGGCTTGCGGCCATGGATGAGACCAGAGCGACACTGGATGGGGTGAGCAACGTTGGAACCGGCTGCGCGATTTATGGATGGATAGAGCTAGGCTCATGGTAGAAAATATTAGGTGCAACTGTGATGTCAAATAGAACGTGCAAAATTGCATTCAAAGAGCTCTGCATGTCCGGTCGGGTTCACCGATCAGATGCCAGGTCAGAACAATTTTGAAATTTGGCTTGTCTGACAAAATTCTTCCCACTATCTTGTCTTGTCAGATCCCTTATTCCCTTTTCCTCTCTCTTCACTTCCCTCTCCCCTATTTGACAACTGCCCTCGTCTCTGCTTCGTCACTTGCCTCCAGCCCTTTATTAAGCGTCGGGCACTCAATACTCTACTCTATTCTCTCTACTCTCTTTCCATCGATTGACATGACCCTCTCTCGCCCTCTTGACTCTCGACCTTGCTCCACCTTCGCTTCATCCGATGCTTCAAAGATACATAACTTCTAAAAATTCTCAATTTTTAGTCCCCTTTGTAAATGTGGGATTTTTTCCCATTTACGTTGCTATTCGCTCCCTTTTCTTTGGTTTGAGAACTTACATCGACTAGGCCGTAAAGGAGTCAGTATTTACTTTCAGCCCTTTTTTATGCGCCGTTTTACTCTAAAAGGAAAATGAGCTTTGCTTCTCTGGGCGCTAGGCGCTCCCGTGTTGCTTTCTCGTAGAGTTGATAACATCTTGTTTGTTTTTCTTCAAAGCCCCAATCCGCTCTCGCTCGCCACTACTAACTTTAGTTGCATTTGGCAACTTGTCCATCCAAAGCTCTAGGAATAGAGTCAGAGATCGAAGACCTGTACGGGACGGTAACTTGTTTCGGTTAGTGATTCCCGGGTCCGCAGCTGGGGAAGAAGCCGAAGGTGCGAAGAGAGCACCGATCAACATGTTCACCGGCATGGTATCAGGAAATGGATCCTGATCCACCAACATCACATCTTTCTGAAAGTTTAGCCAGTTCGGAAAAAGAAAGAAAGTGCCATTCCATCTGCCTTCGAGCTCAGCTAATCCCCAGCCCGACTGGTGACAACCTATCGGTGCAATTCCTATTTCACACCCTATTCTTGCAAAGAAAGAACTGAGACTACCACTGCTACTAGCACGAGAAAGGGTCTGAGCGGAGCTAAGCAAGTCAGTGAGGGGTTTACTGGCCTTTTCCGGTATGCCGCTCCGCGAGCAAGGAGCACCACGCACGAGCGGAGCGAAAACAAAGCAAGAGGAATTCTTCGTTGGGGGAAATCCTTTGATTGCATATTGAATATAGATCTATGTCTTTCTTGTTCTACTAGCTAGGACGAAATTATCACATGTCCCTTTCGTTATTACAACCTTCTTTTTTTATGTCAAAGACCAGAAGCTACGCGCAAATTCTCATTGGATCTCGGTTGTTCTTAACAGTGATGGCTATTCATTTAAGTCTTCGGGTAGCACCACTAGATCTTCAACAAGGTGGAAATTCTCGTATTCCATATGTACATGTTCTGGGGATTAGCAGATCCATTCATTTCTTCCTCTTTCCCAGGTCCTATTTGCACGAATTGTACTTTCTCAGTCGATCCAGTCCATTACTATCCTACTCGCATTCAGTTGGAGTGGTCAAGCCATTTGACCAGGCAAAGACATCTTGATATTCTGTGAGGAATCTGATAAGATCCTTTTTCGGTGAAGAGCTTCATCCTGCCCTTGTCACTCTCGGTGGTTTGCCTCGGTTCCCACAGGTCTCAGTTTGTTCAATGTTTGGTAAAGATCCCTCATCCGTCCGGCCACACCTCTGTCTCTACTTGGTCCATTGCCCCCATCGTATAAAGCTCCAAAGGTACATGTTCGTGCATGACTTTTGCTAATGAACCAATATGGATTAGAGGAATTTAGGGCTTGGACTAATTGGACGATTTTGATGGGAATTTTTTTTAATGGTTTTAAAGCTAGAATCGCTGCACTAGCTCAAGGGGCTTGTATCGAGTGGTTTTTGTCACAAATTTTGACTATGATGGTTACGGTGAATCTGTTTTTGTTCATGGTGGGCTATAATAGGAGTGATCGGTTTTCCGGGCGATCCAATTTCCCCCGGGAACTAGGAATTGGACTGACAGGACCGCTCCTCGAATTTTAGGACCATGGATCGGACCAACTAAACCTAGGATTGGGCGGTCCAATGGGATTGAGATCGAGAAATTCGCTACCATTAATCTCTAGCCATAGTCCAATGAAACAGCTCTCCAACAACATTGGCCACAAGTGAGGATGAAGTTGATGAGCTTCTTGTCCTCTTTAGCTGTCCACGGCCTTTTCTTTAACCCCACTTTCTCACAGTAGGATTGCCTTCCCATTCTCAACACCAAGAGCTTTGATTTTGGTGTAGACGAAAAAGGAAAGACAGAAGCACACATACTTTTGAGCTAAAATTAGCCTGAGACAATATGACTTGGCCATTTCTGAGGAGGTTTCCTGATAGAGAACAAAACGGGAGAAGAGAAGACGAATGTGAGATGAGAAGACGAAGGGGAGACTTTTGTTACTTTACATGAGAGGGAGGGATTCTTCAGTTTGGTTGAGAAAATTTTCGGATGATGTTGTAAAGAATTGTGATTGTTCTGCTCATGAGTACGTACACCCCTTTTGCTATACATGTTATCAGAAACTCAAATTTGTCAAATGTTGTAGTGTGAATGAAATCGTTCGTTTAGTTGGGTTGCATTGTGGTTGTATATTTTGTAGATAAAATTGTTTTATTGTAGGTTTATGATGTCCCAGCGTGAAAGAGAGTACTTGAAGTGGTTTGATTTTTCAAAATAAAAGATGTAAGTGTGGTAAGCATCTTGCCATAAGAATATTAGAATTTATAGGAAACAAGCACGAGCTCTACTAAAATTGTGAGGATAAAACATGTAGCTTCTTTTCTTAGTGTTTGTCTACAAATAATGTGCCTCATTCTATCATAAAGGCTGCGTCGATAATACTAGAAGATGACATGATAAATATTAAGTATTTGTTTGAGCATTTGAATGTTGAACAGAAGAACGCGAATGAAAATGTGAATGGATTGAGGTGTATTGTACACCATTCAAATGTCTTGCTACTTTTTGTTTGTCCATTACTTGTTATTTTAGTACGACTATTTTTTCAGAGAAAGTAGATGGTTGGAGCTTGTAATTTTGCTATTTTGAAGAAAATATTATGTTGTTTCGGGTCTAATAGACAAAATTACATTAACTTTTTGTGAACTTTATTTTTTCTAATTTTTTCTCATGATTACTATGGATATATAGTTAAGTATGGAATTATGTTATATGTAATGCCACACTACAGCATGCAGTGTCGAATTATTGTGCCAAATAGCCAAAGTAATTGCATGGCATAAGGGAGAACATCTCATTTCAAATCATTTATTGGGTACAATTGTCATTTAAGTTCTAAATTTTTTGCAACTTTGTCTATTCAGTCGTAAACATTTTTTTTTGCCAATTTAGTCATAAACCATTTAAGTCCTTCTGGCTATTTTTGGCCTGAAAAAGCCTATGTGGCGATGGCGTGGCCCAATCGGTCATTGCTGGTGATGCATGGCAAAAACTACGTCTTATTCTTGCCACAAATTCATTCTTGCCCCCAAATTCGTTTTTCCCCCAAATTACTGTATCTCCGATTGAAGGTTTGTTGATTCCATGAGTTTTGGTGGTCGGAATCGGGTGATTTTTGGAGGAGAGCTTCCTCACTAGCCTAATTTCATCCCCACCAAACAATTTCTCTAGGTATACTCTCTAGAAAAAGTTATGGCCATTTGTTTTAGGTTTTTCTGTAGGAAATACTATAGATCTTATTGAAGGTTGTTGATTCCATGAGCTTCGATGGTCGGAATGGGGTGATTTTTGGAGGAGAGCTTCCTCACTAGCCGAGTTTCATCCCCACCTAACAATTTCTCTAGGTTCTCTCTAGAAAAAGTTATGGCCTTTTTTTAGGTTTTTCTACATCTCATGTAAAGTCTGATTGGGTCAGACTTCAACCGGAGCTACAGTAATTTGGAGAAAAAAATTAATTTGGGAGAAATAATGAATTTGGGTTAAGAAAACGACGTAGTTTTTGCCATGTCGTCACTGGTGACAACTGATCGGGCCACGTCATAGCTACGTAAACTTTTTTCCGGCCATAAATAACCGGAAGGACTTAAATGACAAAATTGCAAAAGGTTTAGGACTAAATTAACAAAAAAAGGCCGAAGACTGAAACGGTAAAGTTACAAAAGATTTAGAACTTAGATGACAATTGTCCCATTGGTATGTGTTCCGTTCCTTCAGAATGATTTACTTTATTTATTGTTGAATGCTGAAAAGAGTTTGATAATCTATGTACAAATGAATAACTAATTCGTTTACATTTTACTAAACATATCATGATAAATATGACTCAAATAATCTTATGACAGTAAATGCAAGTTATACCTGACTTAAAATGGTTGAATGAGATTTGTTATGGTACTCCAACATCTATTCAAAAAATTCTATTAACAATAAATATTACGATAGTAAATAAAAGATCAGATAACATGTAGATGTAAAATAATTTCATAATAAGTACCTAACTAGTAAATGGAAAAAATCGATTCATAACCCACGATGGTAGAATGCATCATCTACATATAATAAATGACTATATTAGTAGAATATAACTAAATTATATTATCAATTGTAACTCTTAATAAGTATGTGTTTTTAGTATTTGTAAAGAAGCATAATGTATTATAAACTAAATTAATATACGGAAATATTAAATACCTGTCTAGAAATTGGGCAAAATCCATTCATAAACCCTAGTTGTGTTTGGTTCGGCTTTGGAAAATAGGCTTTAAGGAGATACTGAAAGTTAATAGAACTTGTCTTTAGCTTTCAACCTTCCCAAGACCAATTTTCCACCTCAAGACCTTTTGAAAATAATTGTCAAACACTTCATATTTTCCCTGAGGGACTTTGAAGGCTCAACGGCCCTTAAAAAGCTGAACCAAATGCACTTTATATGATTGTTGCTGCATCCATATAGGAAGTTTGACCAAATTAGTAAAATGTAAATGCAAATAGAGGCTAAGAGCAACATACATGAGTAGGATAAAATGCACTTTGAAATTGATTTGACTTTACTCGAAAAATATGGAAAATGAATTTTATCACGTGTTTGTTGAACAATCAACTATACATTATAAAGTAATAAATATGTTAATTGGCTTCAGGTAACATAAGCCAATAATTAAACTAAATATACTAATTAGAACAATATGTCACTCACTTCCACGTTCTATTCACGTTGGAAGTATTCATTTCTTCTTATTCTTCTTACTTGAGCTTTTAAGCCTTCCACAACTTGTTCCCTTTCCTTTCCTTCAAAGAGGGTCCGTAAAAGAAATCTCGCACAAAGAAGCCTCATTAATATCAGTATCATCATCAGTCACGCATCCGCTCTTTCCATGTTCTTCGTCACTATTCTCATAGTATTTATATTTTCCAATCCCAAACTCATTAGCTCAAAAGATTGTTACATTAACGTGGAAAATCTATTAAATTTAGATAGACCTGATGACATTTGGTGAGACTCCTCATTCACAATCTCCTATTTGGCACTCTTAGTCAATCTTTTCAATATATAGGCAGATAAAATGTTGGTAATTGATATGTTCCCAATCAAGACTGTGAAGGCATGGTGATACAATCATTCTTTTGATTCAAATAATTTGCATTCATAAGAAATTGAGATAGAGTGTTTAAGAAATAATTTGCATCGTAGTATATTCAAATTTATCCTCCAATCTGCACCTATACAAAAGCGTTAAGAAATATTTATCCTTAAAACCCGGCTTGTGATAAAGAAATGGAATGTTTTGATTAACCGCTCCAAAGAACACAACATTCTTTATCACAGATAAACATTTATTGCATCCATATCTAAAACAATCTTTTGCATTTGCTATATATAGAAACGATTAGTAATATATGGTGTTTTTAGAGATCAAATCTTATTCTCATATAGATTCCTAATTTAACAAGGAAACCTACTATTTAATATCCTTATATAATGGCCAAATAGATTGAGATTCTTAACTAACAAATTCCCCGCAAAACATATCTTTTATCAAAATCCTATTTTCCTTTTTTTTGTTGGATAAGATGAACAATCAATCATCCAACACATTGTTTGATTTATAGCCCAATGTGGAGAAGTAAGGGTAAATAAGTTTCTACACTTAGGTAATATCTTTTGTCTTTGTCAAAATTTTCTTTTACTTGGTACATTAGTCTAGCACTTAATTTGGCGCGTAATCGACTAGATATGAATAATTTTGGCTGTGGAAGCCAATGAATCGAACAATAAAATCGACAGAATAAGAAAATAAATTGCACTCCATATTTACATGGTTCGGTTGTAATGACCTATATCCGTAGGAAAAGCATCACTAAATATACTATAAATCAAGTAATACAACGAAAATTACAACCATGCTTGAGTCACTCAAACACTCTTAATGTTTTTTATGCCCAATTATATCAATAACTCACAAGTGTTTAGCCCCACAATTTCTCATGAAATAATCTCACAATTTCATGAAGGAATTATACAAATCTTAAACTTACAAGATTTAATTGGCTATGACACTTGAATAATTGTTATGATATCACAAACAAACCCGCGAAAAAAAGTTTTTGAGCATTTGAAAAATGACGCTTCAAGTTTTCTTAATTGCTTCAAGATATAATTCACAAGCGGAAACTCTTCTTAATACTCATCGAATAGAACATCAATTTCTTATATATAGGCAAGAATTAGATTTAGAATATGAAATAACTTTTTAGGAAAACTTCTTCAACTAGAAGATCATTTGATTATGAAACCTATTCAAAATAGGATACCTACTTAAGTTAAACAACTTTCCTTTCTTAGCTCAATCTCAAAATGTGCAAAGTCACAATCGATTTGATAAAATCCAAATTTCACTGCTATTTTCCCATAGCCCCCATGGACTCAATTGTTACAAATAGTTTTCAAGTCCAAGTCACGCTTGAATTTTGTCATAATCGTGGACCTCATTGGAATACTAACTCTTTCTACACCATTAACTACTCCACAAGAACTTGTAGACGCAATATTCTCTATCAAAGACGCAATATCCACTACTGTCTAATATCCTTATATAATGGCCAAAAAGATTAGGATTCTTAACTAACAAATTTCCTGCAAAACATATCTTTTATCGAATAATGTGGATATCATCCCTAGAAGGGATATTGGCAATTTATTTGAAATATTGTTCTTTTGACCACGAAATATACTATCACTTTTTGTTACCTTTTCTTCTACCGCTGTATAGATCTTCTCGTTCTCTCACTTACGGGCGGATCTCACAGGTTGGGAGGCCCTCTTCTATATATAGAGGCGAACCGTCTTCGTCCCTCGCATCGATTTCGAAACCCCAGTCTCACTATGGCAAAGGGTTTTCTGAGTTAACGCTCTTCTTCCACGGATCACCCTGCAATCCGCTCAAACGGAACCGATCGCTCGCCGGTAAAGCAATCACGTCGAGATCGATCTTTTCCATCATCATCATCGTTATCGACGAGGAGACTCTCTGCAAAATCGACAAGGTACGTCTTGCATTCACTTCTGGCCGCCCATTTGTTAGATGATTACACGCTAGTTCTGACTTCAGCAAACAAAAGAACATGGATCTGGAACATCGCATCTTTATAGATCGGGCTCCAGCCTCTGTAGAGGTGACTGTTGGACTTTGCATAATTGGGATTCAGGTAGTACGAGAATGGCTTTTTTTTTCCCCAGAGTTAGATGCGTTTGAAATCCAAAATGTGAGGTCAATACAATGATTTAGTTTAAAACTGAAAATTTTCCAATCAACTTAAATCTCTAATTGGATTTTTTTAGAAGTGGCAAGTTCTTTTTTAGCCTTACAATGTTATGCTTGCATGATTCAATTTCTAGCTAGAAATTGATTTTTGGAATTCCAGAGTGAGATTCTAAGGAAAAAAAACACATTGATAAGAACAAACAATTTCTATTTCAATAGAAATTCGTTTGATAACAAAAAAATTTATATTTCTTAAAATAGATTTTTTTTCTTTTGAACGGTAATGGTAACCGGCCGGTCGACGGTGGTGATCGGCCGGACGGCGGTGGTGATGATCAGCCACTGGCAGGTCACGGCAGTGTTGGTGGTGACCGGCCAACTGGTGGCGGGGATGGTGACTGGTTGGCCGCTATGGTGATCGCCAGTGGCGGCGTGGCCGGCAGTGGTGATGGTAACCGATCGGCGATGGTGGGGTGGTGGGTGACGGTGATGGTGAAGGGCCAGCTGGCAGTCGACCGACAGCAGTGGCAGCAATAAGCGGATCGGCCGTGACAAACTTTGGGGGAGAGTTGGGTGAGAAAGAAATAATTTCTTGATTTCTCATTTGGAAGAGAAACCGCTAAATTTATATTTCTGATTTCTTAATCAAAGTTATTTTGGAATATAAATCTATTCTAGAAATAGAAAAAAGATTTTTTCATATCTAATAAATTTTTATTCCAGAATGAGTTCTAGAATATAAAAAGTCATTCTAGAATAGAAATAGGTCCATATCATGTAGGCCCTTAAAGTGAATGAATCAATTGATTTGACAAGTTCGTGGAATGACTCAAGTTAAACTTTGATAGATATTGGTACAATTTAATAATAGGAGACGCAAATACTTCTATTAAATTGGGTTGTAATTTTAATGGTTAAGAGTGAAAATCATGCGAGCTTAAATCTTCTCCTTTCCTCTCTTCATATCTATTTAGTATTAGGTGATATAGCACTTTATCCTGATAGTTTGCTCTACACTCACCTGCATGAGGATCTTGTGTATTGAAACTGAGGTCGGGAGGCTTTACATTTAGAATAAGATTTAGTTAGATGCTAAGGATGTGGAAGGCACCTTTAAGTTCTGTTCCGAGCATAGATACTTTTATGGTATTAGAGCAGATGCTGCATAAGGATACAAGTGTCTAACTTATATTAAGACTGGGCTCACTCTATTATCATATCCATTAGTAATCTCAAAAGGTGCTACAATTAGGATAAGGTGCTCTTCCACTCGAAACCAATAGATGATACCCATCAATACACAAGCACCTCTAACAATGCTATAATTGATAAGCACTCAAACCAATAGACTAAGGGTATGTTTGGTAACCATTCTCGTCCTAGAAATTATTTTTTTTTTAGAATGAGTTTTTTTTAGAATTGGTTCTCGGATGAGTTTTTGGGAAGCGTTTGGTAAAATCGGTTTTCTCTTTCTTATTTGGGACGAGAGTAAAGACCGAGGAAGAAATCGGTTTTTTCTTTTTTGTACTATGCATATACGTCCGAGAAATAGAAAACCCAAAAAAAATTGTTCTAATTTCCCATCCAAAATCCATCCCCAACCTTTTTTTTTTCATCTAGAGAACATAAATTTTAAGCGCATTTGCTAAACAGGTTTCTCGTCCCAAACTCGTCCGGGGACGAGAAACCAAGAACCAGAATTGTTACCAAACACACTCTAATTTTGTTTATTTCCATCCAACTAACCTACTTTCCTTGGATTGAATTTATAGCTATTAAACCTCATATTGTCGCTTGAAACTCAAACCCGAGTAGCCGTTGGTTTTGTTGTTTATAAAAGAAGAAAATCTCTTCGTCTTTTTGTTGCTCTGCCAGATAGTTTTCCAAAATAGGCACTTCTAGTTTTACTTAAGGGTCTCCCATCTTTATTGCCCGTTCACATATGGTAAAACTACTAGTATATCTCCGGTCCACTTTTGACGAATAACAGAGCTTGCAACGAGCCATTAGCCATCACTTTGACTTCGAATCAAATTGGGAGAGGTTTAGGCCCTCTCATCCAATTGGTAAAAGCACGTCGCATGTCGTCCAGCTCGTCTGATAGAATCAGCTGCTTTTGCCCACTGCCCTCCAATCTATTCACGTTTCACACTATAGCTGATTGTTCGCTTTTTTTTCCCTGGTCCTTCCCAGTGTCCTGAGGCCTTCTGTTTCTGTTCAATTGTTCAATTTCTACTCAGGTCCATCTAAGTTACCAGGAACTCCTCGTTCTATCATATTCGCCCACCTTCTACTCAGGTCCATCTAAGTTTTACCAAACTTATCGTTTGACTTGTTCAGTTCACCTTCTATAAGGTCTATCAGCTTATAGATACGTTGCACTAATACCTTATTTACCCTTGGTAGAGACAGCGCACTCCAATCCTTTTGGATGATCCTCCTTTTAACATCTTCCACCTATGATTATGCGTATGTAGAGGCGGATCTGCTGCATACTTACGAACACATGTTAGCATATATTTAGTATGTTTTGATATTTTTCAAAACACTATAGGCATTTTTCCTAATAGTTCTAACGGGACAACAACACAATCAGATAGCAACACAAAATCAATGAGTTTGGCTCATGCATATTAATTTGCGAGACACGATAAATAATTATGTTGTTTTCAAGTCAAATCCACCATATATGAAATTGACCCTTATAACTCATTGAAATTAGTGAATTAGTGTATGATCCGTTTAGATTTGATTAGTTACACATACTCTCCCTGTTATGCACTATTAAGATTTTAAAATGATGGGTTAATATCATTGGCAACCATCTCTTTACTTTCTCTTGTTTGAAAAACGTCAATGTGCCACTGTTAGTCTTTCTGTATGCTTTGTTTTTATTGTCAGTCTAGTCTTTCCGCATGCTTTGGTTTTATTGTCAGTCGGTTTGTTGATGTGGATCCTCAAGTTATTGACAAGGGCCGTAAGAGTAAATGTTTCCTGTGGGGATATCTTAAAAGTTATTATTTCGAGCCATATAATTCAATCGGCAATCACAAAATATATATAAATCTACAAAATCCATCCCTGTTTCAATTTAACTTATCCTATGTGGCTTGCCGGAGAAATATTCACAGTAACTCAACTGTCCCAATGAGAGAGAGAGAGAGAGAGACGCTTCTTGCAATTGCGATCTCTTTCTGAACCCTCTTAATGAAGTCATTTCTCTTATATTATTCAACAATTTGCTACGTATGATAACTTTCCTTATATGTGCAATGTGTTATCAATCATAAAGTCGTGGAACCTAATTCTTCAAAAGTTTTAGAGCTCACTACAACCTTTTTCTCCCTTTCTATACATAAATCTTAGTATTTCTAGTACCACGTCGATGACCCAATTGAATAAATTAAAAGGTCAAAAAATCAATTGACTAATGGTCAAAATATTGAGGACTGATTTGGTACTCATCAGTCATCCCCATATTTGTTTTGTGTTATACAATACTGTTGGTATTCGCCGATTAAATTTCAGTGCTAAAACTCACCGTCATTGTTTTCAGATTACTCAAACGGATCGAGATCTCGTATTGGACACCACAACATCGAGTTTCCTTTGCTTCTAACATGTCTACCCTCTGCCGGACGGAACAACTGCTACTCCAGGTGTGTGTTTGATGACTTAGTTGTTGGCTGATGTTGGAACTTTGAATCTCAAGGTACAACGAAATCCACATCAATGGGATGTCTTTGATACCATTTATAATGATAGCATCGACTATAGTTATTCTGACATTACCACAAACTGTATGATTGATAAATAAAAGATCATATTAATAGTATATAATTTCTGTAGATAATAGTTATGTTATGTTAATTATTATGCATTATACTAAAGATTATTCATAGAATGATACCAGTTGCTTACTGATAGGTATGGTTATCTAAATTTTCATCGTCAAGTTTTCTATCATTCATACACTATTTATCGATTAATGCTCTAATCATTGTAGTTATTATTTCAGTCATACTATCAGCCACACAACGACATATCTATTTTGCATACAACTAAATTTGAACTATAGCTATAAACTAACTTCTATACTGTAAATAACTAATTGTGTGTTAAATGGTAATATCTTGATACTTATGAGGTATTACACTCATGATTAGATATAAAAATGATAATTACTTTAATAAAATATATATTTTAACATATTCATGTACTTATGAATAAATCATTTAAAGTAAAAATAATTTGTTAATATGATAAATCTTGATAACTTTAAGAGATATTAAACCCTTGCATCTTGATTAACTAGCAAAGTTTGATAACTATTATTTCCCATCTAATTCTGATTCCAGTGTTATTTTGAGCATTCTCATGTTACTCCCATTAATTATATACGTCATTCATGAAACCAAACAGTGCTATAGTTACTTTACCTCTAAAATTTTGTTAGATGAACCGATCAATGGTTGGAAAGATGGCTATAATCATTTTCCACATGTGGTTGCTGCTTGTTTCCATTTTTATCCAAGCTTAGACATCTATTTAATCTTTTTGTTAAAAATGTTGATATGCGAATCTTCTTCATCCATCTTCAGAAGAAACAAAAACTTGACCAATTTTTAGAAAGTGGAGGGTCTTCAGTAGACCATGGACATTCATTAGAGAAAAGCATTCACCAGAGTGTGAAGAAATTGGTCACAACTCTTTCTTGTGCAACCAACTTTCAGGACATTATTTGTGACAGTTTCGATGAGAAAACTGCTTATGACTATCGCATTTCATCAACTGGTGTGTCCACTAGCATAGAAGGTTACGAAGAAAAGCAAACTAACTCTTACTCTGCTCCATCAACTGTGGACCTCGTTTCTCCATCAGTTGTCATGGATGGATCAGTGCATGATGGCTCAAATTCATGGAGTCAGCAGAACATGGCTTCCCCAAATCAACCTCAGGAGGATCCCAGTGATGAGGCAGACAGTTTGGACTCTTCAGATGCGGATAAGGAGTCAAATTTAACGACGCGAAGGCGAGTGTTCTCTCTATTGTACTTGGATGACGAGTACCCTCCAAGACCTGTGGTGCCGATCGGCCCCGGATTCCAGGCAGAAATCCCCGCATGGGTGGGCAGTTGCACCAAACCCAATTACAATACTTCGGAAAGCTCGAAATATACAGGTACTCGCGATTGGCTCACCGAAGGAATTAATGAGGCCCCACTGGGAAGGAATGGACGAGGAAGGCAAGAGCGCTGCTCTTGGAAGTCACCAGGATCAGCTTACTGCATGAGAAGACGTGTATGAATCAACATTGAACTCCAAGCTTGATCTTGGCCCGGCTTTCTGGACTTGACAATTCGATGAGATGGGAGGGAAGTCTCGAGTCCATGGACAATGAGAGAAGAAAATCAGTTCGAGACGCTTATCAAAACGAATCCGCTGGGGAACCAGGCAAGCTTCTGGGACAAAGCATCGAAGTCCATTCCAACCAAGAGCCAGGACAGCATCTTGAGCTACTATTACGATGTGTTCGTCCCTAAACGAATTACCATGCCGTTGAGGTCGTCGACCGAGCAAATTATCAGTAGTAATGACGAGCCTGAGTCTGAGGTATGATAGGAAAAGTGAAGCTCGAGAATTCATCGAGAGCTCATTATTCCATTGGTTCTTTTGGATATTTGTTCCTTACACATCATTTTGTCGGTAGTTCTTTATGTTATGAGTTGCTGCTTGTTTATCATCGATGGGGACTCTTGCATCAGTGATGGGCCATGCACGCTGCCGGGTTATGAACATTGTTGTGTTGCTATTAGATTGGAAGATGAGTGACTTTCATTCGATGATCGCAAACCTAGACAGGGATGACTACCGGGTCTAACTCAATTCGGAAATCGAACCGAGATGTTCTAGACCGATCGATTCAAGACTGGTTCTAGAAAGAATCAGTTCAGTTCTGCAAACCTAGTATTGGCCCAAGGCCGCTTCGTTTCTTGATTATAAGGTCGAAACCACCGGTTCAACCATTCCGCGTCTCAATGAATTAGTTCTAAACTGGTTTTAAAACCTTTTTAGGAAAACAAAGGATTTTTGTTCCTGAAGAACAAACGACAATATAACAACTTGACCAATAAATGCATTTGTGATGAAATGGTTCAATTTTTCTATTTTATCATAATACTTTGGCTGAAGGCATAAAATGGGTCGGTTAGGAACCGGTGGTTCAAACCAAATGGTTCTATTCGCTAAAACAATCTTTTAGAACTTCGGGTCACAAGGTACAATCTCAGTTTAGGGCGTGAACTAACTCACTATGGAATTGGTCCTCTCTAATCCTAGACAAATAAGTGACTTGATGTATTAAGCAGGAGATTGGTTCTAAGGTGGGTAGGTTCCATATCAAAGAGCTAAATCCTATGTTGTTGTAGTCAGTTCCTAATTTTTGGAATTGAAAATTGAATCCGTTCCCTTAGTAACCGAATTAGAAACCAATTGGCCGGTATTAGGCCAGTTCTATAGTTGACCCCCAAAATTTGGCCTATGTACACAACACGATAATAACATCGACATAAGTCTTTGTTAGTGGTCTGCCCTAGAAACTAATCAAGATGTTGATACTCTAACATCAGTTGTGGATTAGGTTGTATCGGGAAAACTGATTTTCATTATACTTAGGTAGTGATAATGTATTGTTAGATACCGCTTATGACTTGTGAGTCACAAGAGTCTTTGATCTACTTAAGAAATGGAGCTTAATTTATTCTCCTGTTTTAAATGTCTACACTTATATCGGTTCTTCGAACTGACGTGGCTCTTCAAATCCAACATGCATTTATATCGGTTCTTTGAACCGATGTGGCTCTTCGAATCCAGCGTGCATTTATATCAGTTATTCGAACCATGATGTGGCTCTTCGAATCTAACGTGCATATATATATATATATATATGTATATATATGTCGATTCTTTGAAACCAACGTTTTGCACTCCATTAGAGTGAGTTCACAATTGGAAGGAGAATAGATAGTGAGTGAATCGTTCTATACTCATAAATCTTTGAGAGAGTCTCAAAGATTCAAAAAGGCAATCAAGGAAAAGGAATTTTGAAGATCTTCAAGCTAGCACTTGGATCGTTGGAGATTTCGTTTTGTGTGTGTGGATATCGTTAGAGATGCAACACTTGAGGTGTTATTCCAAACACAACTGATTATAAATTTATCTCCGATCAAAAAGTATGTTTTGAACTCCTATTTTGATTTTAATATACGCATGGATCTTATCCAGGGTTTCGATTCCACTACGTTTTTTATAACGACTGATTAAACCTTAGCAATCTTGAGCTCTTCGCCACCATAAAAAAGTAAAACAATAGACAAGTCTCAATAAACTTACATTAGAAGTGAAATAAATAGTTTGAATTTTAATTGCTTAACATTATTTTCAAATAAAATTACTACACTTTGAACTCGAAAGATTTCTATTATTCATTACATTTGAATTAGTCAACTCTATTTATCAAAGATAATCTCCTCAACGAGACAATCAATATCTAACAAAAAAGAAGATATTAAATAAACCATTTACTTATTATAGTTATATAGAGAATTACAAGATAAAAGGAAATCTACACGACTTATCCAACTCAATTTTTTTCACATTCTTGATGCACTTGTAATATTAACTGGCACGAGAATGACTCTAAATCAATCTTGAATAGAAATCCAAGCTTTCACCACATAGGAGTCAAAGAACTTTGAGAGCTATTAATCAGATGACTCAATATACTAAAAGTTGACTTTGAAGCAATAATAGATATAAGAATAGCGTACACATACCAACCCATCAAAACATAGGATTTCTTTTAAGCCATTATCCTATCACCACATCAAAAGGCCAAGATCGAGGGGATCTTCACATTCAAGTTGGAAGTTACCAATCAATCTCAGATTTGTTTCCATTGGACAATAGAAGAATCTCCTTACATAATTCTTCCGCCAAATTTAAAGATCACCCTTGATATTACCGCCATTGCTGTCAGTATTGCAACCACAATTGCAGACAATCACGTTTTGGCTCCCAAATTTTCGTTCTTAAAACTAGAGAAGATTGATCATAAAATTTGTTCTAATCCTCCAATGCATTCAGTACCTGATTATACTTCTCATCAATTTTCTTGCAATCATCATAAATTTCCTATTGAGATATTTCACATAATTCAACTTTTTTGGGATCCAACATAACTACAATTAAGATCGTCATATTTACCTTTTCCAAACTCTCGTAATATTTGCTATATTATCTAGTCAAAATAATCATGTCAAGTAAGATACGCAGGTGTTAGTATATAGACTTCTTAAATAAAGTCTGTTTATCACTTGAGGTGATTTTCTTCGTGAAGGTCCTTGGGTAGCCTACAGAATGTGATCATGACAATAAATCCTAGAGGGTTGTAAAATCGTTGGTCAGCACTATTTGGAACATAAAAGAAGATTTAAAGTAGTCTCGTGAAATGAGCTTATTTAGGAGGACTATGTCTTCCTCTTGTTCTATATAAAAAAAGACTAATGATCCAAGTCCGTTAAATAGAGAAGAAATTAATATAGAAGATTTTGGTAAATCAATTGAAAATTGGGTGAATCCTAAGGTTAAATATGACCAAGTTTATAATTATTCAAAATGGAAATTTTTGGCAAGAATGATTTTATAGTTGTTAACGAAGAATGTGATGTCCCTATTGCTGACTCTTTCTTTTCAATACATCTTTTTTTATAATAAAAAAAACTCTGAAAAAGCATGCTACGAAATGATATTATATTCATGCTAGCCTCGTTCAAGTTGAGGCTAAACCTCTTACAAAAGAAGGTTTAGACATCTCTCTTCTCCTTGTCTCAAGAGATGCAAGGCTTTTACAATATGCTGAATCAATCCTTAGAATTGTAGAAACTAGTACTTGCAGTGATCCTTTTTCTTATTGTCATCCCGGCCTTACAATATCTCTTAAAGACAAAAACATTCTGAGAGCTCTCACCCTTTGTTGACACCTAATTTTTAGCATCTAGATTTAATTGCATCAAAAAAGAAAATAAAAAGGGCGATTTTGGTCAAATCTGACTGTACTTGTTCAAGCAGAAAACTTTTGAAAGAAAAGAATCAAGAGAAATCAGGAAGATAAGGAAGGAAAATTTCGATCAAATCCTTGAGGATTTGACCGAAATTCCTATCTACTAAACAAGAGGACAGATTTGGGAGGGGGAAATTTCGGTCAAATCTCCTGGAGATTTGACCGAATATTGCAAGCATAACCCTTTAGGAAAAGGATGAGGAGGGAAGATTTCGGTCATTCCTCAAGGATTTGACCGAAATTCCTTTATACCAATAAAGAGAGATTGAGGGGATCAGTGAAGTTTTTTTTTTGGGTCAAAATACGCAAATATCATAAACTTGGCACCGGTAAAGTTTGGTGTAACAGGTTACAATCTTCAGCACAAAGCAAATTAAGGAGAGTTGTAGGAGGATTGCTCAGTCACGTTCTATGAAGGATATTCAATCTTTGGGCTTTCGGGACCCAGTCAGCTACCGTATTATGGGTTCTGGGACAATGGACCAGTTGGAGAAGGCCGAATTTTTCCTTTCAGCCCATGGCTTCACGAATAAGAGCTTCTACGTCCTAAGCTATCTGATCTGTATGTCTACAAATCACTTCCACCAGTTCAAGGCAGTCGGACTCCACGATGTACCTCACCTCTCTTCTCTCCTCTAAAAATTCTAGGGTTTCCACCAAGGCCGCGACCTTCGCCTGAAACGGCGATGCAACTCGAAGGGTCTTCGTGAAACCATCGGTGAGCAGACCCCTGCTATCTCTGCATATACAAGTCATCGCAGCTTCGCCTGATTTTGCATCAAAGGATTCGTTGATATTTACTTTAATTACTCCAGTTAGAGGAAGAGTCCAGCCTGAGGAAACATAAGTCATGGAAGCCCTTCCCCCAAGTATATTCTCTGACCAGCGTTGATAGCTTACAATTTCAGCTTTCGCCGAAACCATCACTTGTTGTGAGTTTGCTGGTTGCGCTCGGAACACCATACCATTTCGGGATTTCCAGATCTGCCACAAAATCATTGCCATAAGTTCAAAGGAAACAAAGGTATGTGAGAAGTTTACTAACCATTTATCCATCCTTGTTACTGCGTGATGAGTGTTTATAACGTTGATTGATGCCTCTTGCCATATAATCTGAGTCCATGGACACAAGAGAAAGAGGTGTTCGGTGGACTCGGGTGCGTGTCTGCATACTGGGCAAACATTTTCTGGTATTAATCTCCTTCGAAATAAATTCTCTTTAGTGGCTAAAGCATTCTATGAGACTTGCCATAGAAAGATTCGGACTTTAGGTGGGATGTTTGAAGCCCAAATTTTTTTCCATAATGCCTTCGGGGTCTGAAATGAGCTGGATGCTTGGTTGAATGAGTTAGGAAGTTGAAGGGCTCTGAGATGATTGTAAGCACTCTTTACTATGATTCCCCTGCCTTCGTGTGTTCCCATTTCAATTTTTCTTCTTGCATATACGAACTAAGATGTATAGCCATAATATCTTTAGCCGTGTCCTCATCAAACATTCCATACACAATATCCTCCTTCCATTTAAACTCTTCTTTATCAATAAGCTCCAAGACCATAACTGGATCAAACTCATTAGCAGGTCCTCCAATCACACCTTTTCTCATCCATTTATCTTCCCAGATGTTAATTTTTGTACCATTCCCTACCACCCAACAGACAGAATTTCTCATAGCATCTTTGCCCACAATTAAACTCTGCCACCCCCATGAGGGTCTTGATCCTTTAGTAGCATGTAGGAAATTTTTATTTGGGAAGTACAGGCCTTTAAGTACTTTTCCCCAAAGAGAATCAGGTTTTTGCATTAACCTCCAAGCCTGCTTACCTAGCATAGCTTAATTAAAGACAGTAAGATCTCTAAAACCGAGCCCTCCAGCATGCTTTCTCTTTTTCATAGTTTCACAATCTTTCCAGTAAATCTCTTTTTTAGTTTCACTATTTTCCACCAGAAAGCAGATACTTTCCTCTCTATTGCTCTACAAATTGAGATAGGGATTTTAAAAATAGACATAACGTACTGTGGTAACGCCTGTACAACAGTTTTAAGGAGGATTTCCTTGCCTGCTTTGGAAAGTAAGTTTTCCTTCCATCCCTCTAATTTCCTGTTCATTCTCTCCATAATCCATGAGAACATATTTCTCTTTGACTCCCCCCAGTCTGAGGGAATTCCAAGTTACCGCCCTGTTCTTGCTATTTTTGGGACTCTCAGCACATTTGACATGTTACTTCTCAATGTTTCAGGACAATTTTTACTGAAGAAAATTCCCGACTTATTCAGGTTAATAGTTTGGCCCGAAGAGTAGTAGTACTGATTCAAAACATCTGCAACGTTTTGGCATTCCTCCAGCCTCCTGTCAAGAAAGATTATCAAGTCATCGGCGAAAGGCAGGTGAGATAGAGTAGGACATTTTGAATTAAGTTTTATCCCCTTAATACATCCATTCTCCATACTTTGTTTCAATAGAGCAGACAGAGTATTAGCCATAATGATAAAAAGATAAAGGGAGAGCGGATCACCTTGTCTTAATCCCCGAGATGGCTGAAAGAAAGGTAATCCTTCACCATTCATTTTAAGGCTATAGGAGACTGTAGAGACGCATTTCATTATCCATGATACCCATAATTCACAAAACCCCATTTTCAGCAAGCATGCTTTTAAAAAATCTCACTGCACACGATCATATGCCTTCTTTATGTCTACTTTGAGCACTACATTAAATTTTTTCTTTATGTTCTTGATTATAAGTTGGTGAAGTACCTCATGTACAATGAATATATTGTCCTATATCTGCCTTGCACTCTTCAGCTATAAGTTCTAGAATCCACTGTTTCAATCTATTCGCTAGAACTTTTGAAATGATTTTGTAGCTGAAGTTACAAAGGCTAATAGGACTAAATTGGTCAAGCTTCTCGGGATTCTACACCTTAAGTATCAGAGTAATGTGAGTCCTATTTAACTCTGGATTTAAATACCCTGTGCTAAAGAAAAGTTGCACTTCTTTAAATATTACTTCTTTAATTTCGTCCCAATGCAACTGATAAAATTTCTCACTCATACCATCCGAGCCAGGTGCTTTTAAGGCACCTAATTGAAAGCAGGCTTGTGAGACTTCTACCATGGTAACTTCTTCAGTTAGACATCCATTAATAGCATCATTGACATATGTTGGGATTTTCTCTATAATTGGATCAATATTTATGTTGCCTGCTGTCTTATATAGCTCATGGAAAAAATTGATGCCCATTTCTTGTAGCTGAGATGGATCTCTGATCCACTCATCATTCTCATTTTTCAACATATCAATCATGTTTCTTATTCTTCTTTGCACAGTGGTGGCATGGAAAAACTTTGTGTTCTTATCACCCCATTTCAACCACTTAATCCTTGCTCTCATCCCCCAGTACATCTCTTCTTGTCTCCACAGCTTTTCTATTTCTTTTTTCAACCATTCTATTCTGCTCTTCCCAATGAAAGGATTCTGACTATTGGTAATTTGCTGCATCTCCCTTTTCAGGCACTCAATCTATTTTTGGCCATTGAAGAATTTCTTCTTACTCAAAGCAAACAGGTTCTCAGCCACTTTATTTAATCTCTCATTTAGTAGGGGTAAATGATTAATATCTTCAATTGAATTCCATGACTTTCTGACAATGCTTGCATATTCCTCATCTTCAGACCAGAAAGTCTCATATTTAAAAGCCATGTTTCTCTTTTTACTTTCTGCAAACAGGTTCAATACAAGAGGACTATGATCAGACCCTATGGCAGGCAGAGCTAGAACTGAAGCGTTAGGAAAGATAATCCTCCATTCTAAGGTACACAATGCTCTATCCAGCCTCTCTTTCACCAAATGTTCTCCTTCCCTATTATTTGCCCAAGTAAAGGTACAGTCTTTACTCTCCATGTCCATAAAGCCACAAGCATTCAAAAAGTCTTGAAATGCATTAATTCTGTAATTCTCCACTCTCTTCCTCCCACCTTCTCCCATTGATAGAGAACTTCGTTAAAATCTCTAATACATAACCAGAGAAAGTTGTTGACCTGGCCTATATACTGGATTTGATGCCATAATCTCAATCTCTATTGAAAATCATTCTCCTGCAATCCCCACTGGATCCATTAAAAAGCATTCCTGAAAGTGTAGTCTGCGCTGCACCCTCCTCACTACATTCTCCTTATTTTTAGTTTCCAATAAACATAAAATCGTGGGCTTCTCTTGAACCACTAAGGTTCTTAGTGCATGAATTGTCAAGGGAGAGCCCAACCCTTGACAATTCCAGCATATAAACTTCATTTGTAACCTGGTGGCTAGCCACCAAAGCCCGATCGTATACTTCTTGAACAATGTGAATCTCTGTATCCATTAACGTAGACTCATCCAACACCCATATCTATCTGCCAGTTGGTCTCACATCATAGGGAGCAAATCTCTTCCTCCTCTTACCACTATGAGTCTTTGGGGTTTTAACTTGAGCACAATCAATCATTTTCCTTTCAAAGTGATTCTCAGAAATAATTATCCCCTTCTGCCCATGCGAACATAGTTGTTTCTCAACATTCATCATCATAATACTCTCCTCATCATCTTCAGCCAATTGTACTGACTTTCCTTTATCAACCACTGTCTTCTCTTTGCAGGTTTTAAAAGGGCCATCATACAGAACAACTTGCCCTGAATCATTAGGAGTTTCAGGTATTTCCTCCTCTTCCACTTGTTCATCTGACATCTTTCCATAGAAAGTTTTCTAGTATGGGCTAAAATAATTAGCCTCAACCTTCAGCCACGCACCATAAGGAAAGTTGTCTATATTTTCAATGGTTTTACCACAATCAATCTTCTCTACACAATATTGTGCATAGTGTCCCATCCTACCACACTAATAGCAGTAATAAGGGAGTCTCTCATATCTAAACTCCAGCCATAAATTCTTCCCTTTATTACTAAATATTGACCCTGACATTAATGGTGCTGAAATATCAAGCCATACCCTAGCTTTGCCAATTTTGCAAGCTGTAGACCCTCTGGTCTCTATTCTCGTGGCTATTACTTTTCCTATTACAGAAGCCACCTTAGAAATAACATTCTCCGTAATTCATTCAGCAGGTAACCCGAGAATATGGACCAAGAATTCACACATAGAAAAGTCATAGCACGTAAGGGGTGTATTAGGTTCCCATTCTTTCAGCATAAGGAGATTATTAGCAAAAGACCACGGACCCTGTTCCAACACCTTTCTTTTCTCCATTTCAGACCCAAATTTAAATTCAAAAATACCAGGAGCAATAATAGATATCTCCACATTCTCAGTTCTCTAAGCTTTGTGCATAGTATTTTGAAATGCCTGAAAATTGATTTTAGGGTTTTGAAACATCTGTCCAATGAGCTATAACTTACATTGTTGGACTTTTTCTGCAGAAATTTCCTCATCTATCGCAATAATCTGCTTCTACGACGAGAGCCCGCCAAGTTTCTTGCAAAGAGCAGCCAGGCGAGATGTAGCCTCCTCTTCTTCTTCCATCGGAAAAGGCTCAAAGCTCAAGTAATGTAGATACTTTCTAGAACTGTCTCATAAGTGCGAAAGGGAATGAAGATGAAGAAGGGTGAGATGGATTTGGTGTAAGTGCGATTATACTAGGAAAAGTCGAGAAAGAAATTTGGGGGTTTAGGGTTTAAGGCTTCCTGGGGTTTCCATGCTTGTAGAAATGATAGTTAAGGGTTGGAGTGCATAATGAAGTAATGAGAGCAGTGATGGTGATTAGCTATAGAGAGAACTTCGATGAAACAGTGTTTCTCCGACATAGTTCTAGCAGAAGATAGCTAGGGTTTCAAGCTGGCACTCGGCAGAGAAGAACTCGACAAAAACGTGAGACTTAGGGGATCGGTGAAGTGAAAAGCAAGGAAAGGAGATATCTTGGTCAAATCTTCTAAGATTTGACCGAGATACCTTTTTACCCATTATAAAGAAAGGCCAGCAAAAGACAAAAGGAGGGGACTTTGGGGAGAAAAGAAGACTTTTCATACCAAAAAAAGCAAATAGAAAGGAAAGAGCACACCCATACACACGGAAAAGGAGAAGATCAAGAGTGTTCCAGGAAAGGGGACACAGAGAGCATCTTCGGAGAAAAGAGAGAGAGAGAGAGGTTCGAGTCGAAGCCCTAGCCGTCGATTTTTTTTCGTGAGTTTTCTTTCGAAAATTTTTCGTTCCCGGCGTGGTGATTCTCGGCCCCCGCTGTTCGTGTTCTTTTCGTAAGCTCCTGTGATAGCCACTTCGTCGTTGATGTCCCGAGGATCTTGACCGGAAGGGAAAGGATGCGAACGAGCGACGCCTGGCCTCGAGTTCGCTCAATTGCGCCCGCTCTTCGTGCTTCTCGAGTCACATAGGGAATTTCTGCGGTTCTCCCCTCTTTCCTTCCGTCATCTCTTCATATTTGTCTCACATTGTTCTTCGAGGACGAGAGGGGGAGTTGGTTGGTTTGGTTGATTTTTTAAAAAAGCTTCATATGTTTGCTTTTACTTTGAGGTTGATTTTGCTGCATTTTAGGCTTAGACTTTATTTTCTTTTGATCCCACAATCAAGCTCCTCAATGCATAGCCCATGTTCGATGCTTTGTGTGCACGAATTTATTGTTCTTTGAGTTTGCTTTGTGCGATTTTTGCTGCTTGTTAGTAATAAGTTGACGCCGGAGAGTCGTGGGTGAGCCGATTGCGCAGCTGGCTGTGCCTCGTTGCCGTTTGACGATGCACAGAGCGCCGGCGAGCTCTGTACGCTCGTGGGGATGCTGTTTGTGAAGTCACGCGAGGAAGAAGAAGATTGGTGGGCCTGATTCTTGTTTGGGCCAAGCATGTCATGCATGAAGGGTGGTTGGGCTCGCGCGTGTGGAGATAGTTTGGTTGGTTTTTTTTTTTTTTGTACTTGCAGGTCCACATGAGGTAAAGGGAAAAACAGGCCCACGCGCATGAAAGGATCAGGGGCTAGAAAATAACAAAAAAAAAAAGAAGAAGGAGAAGGAGCTAGACCGGGCCTGTTGCAAACCAGTCCAACCTCCTCTTTGTGGACGGGCTCCCTCTCAAGGGGCTTTGCGGGTCTGGGGCCGAACCGACCTGGTTCGGTTTTTTTAATAAACTAAAAAATATATATAATATAAAAAAACACTTTTTTTATCTGCAATAAAAACATCTTTCATTATATTGATTTGTTTGTTTCCTTTCATGCTATTTTTGTCTAATTTTCTTGCTTTAGATAATAAGTTTATTAATTGGAATTATTTTCCAATTCGCAACCATAATATCGATTTTTTTTATTTCTTCTATAAGGCTTTAGATGGAATAATTAATTACGCGAGAATGGAATTAATATTTTGATCTTTAAGGCTTAAGATCAGTTTATTGATTCTATCTGCGAAATTTATTTGTTTTGATGTTATTTCCATTTGAATGAGTCTCATTTATTTGAATTGCATGTTAGATTAAATTACATTTTCATGTTTAGGTTAGATTCACATTTAGGTAGTATTGCATAGCATGATTAGATTGCATTTCAAATATAATTACATGTTTAAATTAGGTTTTCACATTTTATTTCAAGTTCAATGAAAATAAAAAAAAAAACCCGTATGCATGTCATGACGTGAATCTTTTCATACTAGTTTGCATTATTAGTCATTGCATAACATCTAGATTAGGCATACTAAATCTCATGGCACTTAGGAATTGCATACAAATTCATAGCATGTAGAACATTACATTTAGAAACTTAGGAGCCATGTTAGGTCATTAGGTTTAGACTTTCATGCATTTGCATATTAGTTTAGTCTTCTATTCTAAAATATTCTCCGTAGTTAAGATAAGATTTTAGTTTAAATTAGGGATTAACGTGGCTTAATTCCTAGTCTAAATTAAATGTTATTTGACTATAGATAATTAGTTTCATTAAATAATTTTGAAATTCATAAAAAATGCATTTAGAATTGCATTAAGATAGTTGCATATAAAATTAGTTTTCCATTACATGCATTGCATACATATAAAAAAAAACTTCAAAAAAGATCTTTTTTGCTGATTTGCTTCATCTATGTTTATTGCTTTGAGCTTTTAAATAGCCGTTTGTGCACCCATGTGATCACCGTACATGTTAGGGAATAAAGTTAAAATCAATTCAAGCTGCCTGCAAAATATTTTCTGAAAATAAAAGAAAAATGCTCTCAAGTCCCCGAATTCAAAATCTCTGGTTCGTAGGGGTAAAGTACTACTCTCAGTATTTTACATGGATTTCTAATCGACCCACCATAAATAAATTAGTGGCGACTCCATTTAAAATCAATTTGGCATGTTAAGAACTTAAACCTAAGTTGCGAAATTGGTATGAGTTTGGGAGAGCTCGAGCTAAGCTAGACTTAGCAATCCATTAGCCTAACCCTAGGTGATGCACCTTCAAAATGGTCGCGACACCCTTCAAATAAAAACTCATGATTAGCCAAAGGATCCATTCTTTTAGCCATTATTTGTAGAGTTTATTATCAGTCCTAAAGGAGAAACCCTTCTTCTACAAACCGATATTTCAAGAGTCAATATTATTGTTCCTAGGATGATCCAATGGAATCAAATTTCTCTTTTTGAACAATGGGAACTAGAACAATCAAGTTCCCCAACAAATTGTTCATAATTCCAGTCCCACCAATTTCATCCAACATTTTGAAGGAAGGGTCACCATTCAATTTCCTAGAATGTCTTTTGATAATCCGAGAAGATCTTTAGATATAGAGTCTTTCTCACTTTAACTCTTTTAGGAGATCTGCAGATTTAAATCCAAATCTACCTATTACCATCATTCTAGAGGAAACACAACCTAGCATACCACCTCTGACTCCTATGAATCCTTCCATAAGTGGAGTAAATAATAGATTAGGAATATTTAGGTCTGTCTATCAATAAAAATAGAATCTTGAATATTCTAATCCTACTCCCTCTAATCTGCCAGGTCCATAAATTAATGTTTTAGATATTGTTTTTGAATATGATAAAGTATTATAAAATACTGAATTTAACTCTTCATAAAATGCTAACATTAGGAATTTTTTTTCATAAATTTTAGTTTTCAAGCAAAAAAAATCAAAGAATAATATTATGAATTCTTGTACACGCATGAAATCAAGGTTTTTTTTTTTTTGATTGGTTTGAAGGAAAATTTTCAAAACCAAAAGAAATTTTTGTGCTTGACCATTTTTATAAGTGGTAAATGAGTGATTAGCAAATCTTTGAATCAAACTATCCTCCTCTCCGCCAAATAAAAATTCTTTTAAAATATTTTGAGGTATTTGCCACATCTTTTAAATAGCTTCAGAAATAGATGGGATTGGAAGCAAGAAGATTTTCAAACATAATAACTATTTTAATCAACATCTCCATACCATAGGAAAGCAATTAAATATAATCGAAGCCCCTATTCAATTCGTCCCCTCTTTTATTTCTAATTCATCTAAGTCATTCAATAACCCTCTTTTTAAAACCCTTGAATTACCAAAAAGATATCAGTTTGAACTTTGTTAAAGCCCTTGATAAAAGAAAAAGGAATTAAAAGGAAAGTCTATTTCTCTAAACCTCTAATAGATACTCAAAGTAAGGAGATTAGTCATAAATGATACTCTCAATCAGGTCAATATTTCAGATACTAATTCTTAGTCATTCCATCTCAATTCCTTGTATAAATCTGACACTGGGTCTATTTTAGAAATAAACAAAATAGTCTGGAAGGATCCCCAAAAATTTTATTATTCTAGGGTTAGTCCTCTTGACATAGCTCTAGAAGAATAATGTACCTAGCCTCGGCTCGAATATTCTCTGGGATCCATCAGTAAATGGAACATGAGTTTATGAGCAAAACCTTTTAAATATTCTCAATCAAATGGTTATGATTGCCAATACTTACAAAACAATTTGTGATACTACTGAACAATTAGTTGCGTATATTTTAATAACTAGTTTTATAGGTCAGTTGTCAGATTGGTAGGATAATTATCTCACTGAAGATAAAACAATCATATATTAAATGCTTATAAGACTACTGATCATGGTCAAAGGATTTTAGATCTTGATGATCAACCCATTCAAGATGCTGTCAACACCCTCCTTTATTCAATAATTCAACACTTCATTGGAGATCTTCACATATTAGAGATAAAAATCTCAATTTTCTAACCAATATGAAATGTAAATCTTTCAGGCTGTATTTGGTCGACCAGATAAAAATCAAGATGGGATATGTTTTATCCTATTCTGTATTTGGTAGCTGTCTAGGATAGGATAAGGTCGGATATAGAATGGATATAAACCGGATAGAAAAGTCCGAGGGGGATGGTGGGATAAGATGGGTATGATTTCTTTTATCTGAAACATAAAACTCTTTTTTGCTTTTTTTTTTCTTTCTCCGTCGTTCACCCATAGACGACTCCAACACTTTTGTTAGGTCCAGGTCAAAGAGTTGAACCGGATTTTCTTGACCCGGTCCAAAGTCCATTTTTTCAAATTTTAAAAATTACTAAATAAAAAAATAGAACATAGAAAAATAAAAATAATTATAAAAAATTCAAAAATTCATTTGAAAAAATTAAAATTAAAAAATTCGAAAATAATAATAATAAAATAAAGAATGTCTAGGTGTTTGATCACAATTTATTTCATATAATATTAATTCTATAAGTCTTGAACCAATTTTAGATTTTCGGTTTTGAATAAACATTTTTAATTTAGCATAAAAAATGAGATGACTCTTGAAAAGTTTTAAATTCAATTGGATAAGCTCTTATCCAAAGTATCGATGTCGAAACCTTCTTTTCGATAGCTCTCCGATTCACATCAATATTTTACGAAAGCGACGAACTGTAATTTTCTTTATAAATGTAAATTGTTCAGAAGAGCAGAAAAGAACAACGCGTAATCATAAAATTCGATAAAAATATGTTAATTTGAAATAGATATATTATTTTGGATAATTTTGTGAATATTAAACCTGAAAATTTAAACTTTCCTAATGTGATTGTTTTTAAATATATGAATTTAAATTCGTAGTTCATCAAATGATAGATTTGATAAGATATAAAGATATCCGACTTTAAATCCGTAGTTCACCAAACAATGGATGTGATATGAAAAAATTCATGAACTTCTTATCCTATCATATCCAGTCCTATTCCATTTAGAAATCCGGACGACCAAATGCAGTCTCAGAAAATTCTAGGAGTACAAATATACCTTTTCCAAAAGGTTCTTCTCTAGCTAAATTGCAATCAACCTTTTTAGAAAGAGAAATTTCTTGCCAAAATTCAGACAGACTACGGGAGTTAATTGGCTGAAATTTTCATGAATAGGAGGGAAGGTTATAAGCTGTAATTTGATTGGCTCTGGCCCATAATGTTTAGAACTACCAAAAAGCTTTAAATCTATAAGCCCATAAAAATTAATCCTCCGGTTAGCCTTAACTAGATCTAGGTTGACACTATATAAACATTTTAGGTCTTCACAATTGAGAGGTCGGCAATTTTAAAATTGAGAGCACGAGAGAGAGAGAGAGAGAGAGAGGGATGAGTTGCGCCCTAGCCTCCCCCATGGTTGCAACCTTGCTGTCATCCCCTTTCGTGAGCCACGCCAACGCCGGCTGCTGCTCTGTAGAGTTGCCGACCACGCTGTTGCTTTGATTTTCTGGCCCGACGAAGCAATTGTTCCTTCTTGTTTTGTGACGACTCTATCTTCTGATAACCCACAAGTCCATATGACAGTGCTGCCTCTCTCGACGATGAACTAAATCAACCCTACTATCCTGCACCAATCCTCATCAAGTCGGCCAAAATTGAGAGCGCCGTCGTTGCCCGCAACATCTACTACACCATTGCGGCGGCGAGTTATTCTCCCTGTCGTCGCCGATCACTCACCGAGCCAAGAATTGCCGCTCCTTTGTTCACCAAGAATGACTAGCAACCATCACTATCCCCATCGAGCTTACTCAAGAAACAGCTGGTCTTCCATCGCCAGTCAAGCCATCACTGACACATCCCGTGAGCCTATCAACATCGATCCTTGCACGAATCACTGCTAGCTACTCTTTCTGAATCTCCCTAGCCGCTAGCTCGATTCAGAAATGATATCTTCAGATTAGGTAACTTTCCTTATCCAATTTGAATTATTGATTTTATTGCCTATTTTAATGATTTTGCAATCTAAATTGATTTTTTCTTAGAGATTTTAGGCATTACCCAATAAGAAGATCTTATGCGTAAAAATTACTATAATCACCAATTTGTCCATGATTTTAGGCATCCCGTGAGCCTATCAACATCGATCCTTGCTCGAATCACTGCTAGCTACTCTTTCTGAATCTCCCTAGCCGCTAGCTCGATTCAGAAATGATATCTTCAAATTAGGTAACTTTCCTTATCCAATTTGAATTATTGATTTTATTGTCTATTTTAATGATTTTGCAATCTAAATTGATTTTTTCCTAGAGATTTTAGGCATTACCCGTAAAAATTACTATAATCACCAATTTGTCCATGATTTGTCAGATCACTTTTTTTATCTTGAATTTTGGTGAGTGCCTTATAAAGATTATGATAATCATTTTGATCATTTTTTCGAATATCATAGTCTTTTCTTTTGAATCTTGAGGAATATCTCCATATGCTTTTGATATATTTCATGTTTTTAGATAACCTTTCATGTTAAAAAAATAAAAATAAAAATTATATTGCATGATAGATAAACTTATGTTATAGATTTGATTACATGATAGAATAATATACATCTAATTAGGATAGGTTTTCAAATTAAACTACGATCTAATCAAAATTAGTTCGTAGTTTTAGCATAATAACTTTTATCATGGATAGTTAATTTTCACAATTTATTTATCTAGAATTTTAATAATAAAAGATACAATAAAAATAACATGTGCTCGTCATATAAGATAAGTTGCATAAATTCCATGTCATATGCTACATCATCAGTGCAAAGTCATCTTATCATGTCTCTATCTTGCCTTGCCATGTCATCATATTTGCCACATTATCAAATCTATGTTATTTAGTGATTGCATGTTCAAGGTCATCTAATTTAAATTTGCATGTTAGAATAGGTCATATTTACTATTATTAGAATAATCAATCATGCATATTTATCAAAGTACATATATTCAGTTCTCATAAATAAAAGAAAAATTAAATAAAAAATAATTTATTAGAGTTGTTAATTGGTTTATAGGATTCATGTTAGACTAGGTATTTCATTTTTAATTGATAGTTTTTAGAAATTTGAGAAAATAATATGCTTTGCTTACATAGAGATATTCAAATACTTTCCCTATTCTAGCACTTTATTTCTGATTATTGAGTGTTGTTTTACTAATTGGGCATCGTATGAAAACTCATTGCATGTTAGTGGTTTGGCATAAAACTAATCCTAGTTGCCTGCAAAATATTTTTTGGAAATGAAAGAGAAAATGTACCAAAAGAGCACTATTGTAATTTAGCGTAGGGCTGAGCACAATGGACCGCCCAACCTGGAAACCACCCTGATTGGCCGAGTTGGTCCAATTCTTTAGAGTTTTGGTCCGGTCCACGGTTCCTAAAAGTGGAACCAGTTCCTAAGTGGTCTGGTTCCCAATTTCTGAGAAGGCAAGATCGGATCGGGCCACCTGGACCGAAATTAGGACGGCCCAGTTTCCTTTCTCTGAGTTTTCTCAATTTCATTATCTCTCTTGTTTCCTCTCTCGAGCTTCACTTCTTAGTCAGTCGAGACTCGAGACTCTACCGCTCTAAGTATACGTTGGTATGCCCTTCGTCTCTCTCTTCCTCACTGGTCCCATTAGACCATTCAGGAACCGAACCGGTCGGTCCGATCCCAAATTTTGGGGAAACCGAACCACTCGAGGAACTGATCACCCCAATTTTACCATAATCAAATCTCTCAATCTATTGTATTCCTAGTTCATAAAAGTAAAGTATACTCCTATACTTAGATGTCTAATCAATCTATCTAAAATTGATTAGTGATGACTCTTGAATGAAATAATTTTGCATGTTAAATAATCCGAACATTGCAACTTATTATGAATTGGGAAAGCACAAGCTAAACTTTTGAGTTTAGTAATTCAATAGCCATCTCCTAGGTGGTTCATTGGAGAAAGGTCGCAACAATATCATTAACAATCAATCAATTTTTTCTTCCTTCTAACTTGTCATTGTATTTCTATTTCTAAGCACATAAAAGGACATTGAATTATAATTTTCTTTCTCCTTCTGCTCGTGATTATTTCTAATCCCTTCTTTCATTTCATAACAATACTTAATCTTTAGTTACTGACAAAGAGCACACGCTCTATGAGTGAAAATAAAATAAAAATTAAATACTAGACAAAATAAGTTTTTTCAAATTTGGTGTCCCTAGGGAGATTTGTTAGAATTTTTATAATATCAGAAAGATAAACTTGCCCAAGATAAGAAGCACTTAAAGTCTTTATTTGGAAAGCAGTAGAGATCAAAGGATTGTGAGTTGAAGTGCTAGATATTCAAAGTTAGGATAGTGGTGGAGTTTGAAATGATATTTGCATTTGCTTTGATATATAGAGAAATGATTAGTAACGATTTTCAGATTTTTCTAGAGTTTGACTCTTATACGAGTCACATAATAAAACTGGCCTAACATACTTATATACTAGCAAAATAGTTTAGGATTTTTAGCTAACAAATTCATGCAATTGCAAAATGTATTTTTCATCAAATAGTTCAAGTATAATTCCTATAGGAGGAATCAATAATGTATTAAAATATGGTAGGTTGTCACCATGCAATATTCAGAGATGTTGTTCAATCAGTCCTAAATATAGTGTATAAATGACAATTCATCATAAAATTTTCAATCTTGCTAATTTATTAATAAACATTTGTGGGAAATTCTAATATGGTCCTTGCTAAAAACCACTAACTTAGCAATTCAGTCATTGCTGATTCTCCTATATGGCTACTGCCATGTCAACGATTTATATTAAAATTTAACCGAAAGGACTACATCAAAATTTGACATGAAAGTTTAAATATAAATTGGCAAAGTTAGAAAGTTTAGGACTGAATTATTATTCGTTCAATAAGTTTAAGATTAACTCTTAGAGAGAGAGAGAGAGAGAGAGAGAGAGAGAGAGAGAGAGAGAGATTTCTAGCAATTGTGATCTCCTTCTCAGCCTCCTAACTACATGATTTCTCTTCTTTTTTAACCAAAAATTTGCCACACAATATAGCCATACCATAAAGGGGCAATGTACTATCGACCATCAAGTTGTTGATTATCCACTAATATTAGTACTTATTATATCCATTTTATCGCACTTTGCATTATTAATGTTAGTATGTCTCCTACGCATTTCCTAGTGGCTTAAAGAACAATAACTTGATTTACTTGAATTAAAACTTTAAGGGCTCAATCTACCAATAGCCAAAATAGTAGGAATTGAATAGGTGATTTCACTACAAAATACTGAATCATTCACCAATTGAATTTTGGTGCTAAAAACTCATATATGTATATATCGCAGATATATCAAACTGATCAAAGTCTCAAAGCCCAACAACACACCATCAAGTTTCCCTTTGTTTCTAACATGTCTACTCTCCGCTGGACAGAACAACTACTCCAGGTATGTGATTAATCACCTTCTTGCTGGCTTGTGTACAATGTCGAATCTTGAATCTTAAGGGGCACCAATATTCCTTGTCTTATATTGTTTTATTCGATTCTGTCCTCTTTACTGCTTTTTTATTTTTATTTTTTGGTGAGTGAGTCTTTTAGCATAAGGATGAGTCGTTTAGATACCTACGATTCGGTTATTTGAGCAACATGTCGTTGCTGACTTGGTAAAGATTATGAATGGTCTCTGCGGCCGTTTAAAAAGTGCCACATCAGCCAAACATCAGAAATAAAACAAAGTGAAAATGACGATGATAGGGCATTCGGAAGGGTGTATTGATAGCCAGTAGCATTAGCCAGTGTAACTGAACGAATGGCGGTCGGTGGCTGAAGCATCAAACAGTAATGACGATTGCAGTGTCGGTGGCCACAAGTGGTGGAAAGAGCCCACCCCCCAAGGAGTTGTTGATTGTCGATGGATGATGGTGAGGATGGTGAGGATCATCTCTTGACGAGCGACAACCAAACATCGACAAGGAAGTTACTGCTAGAAATGGCGATACATGATGGTGGCCATTATTCAGTGGCTGTCGGAGAGCAATGGCGAAGGTCATAATGGGAGGTGATAAGTGGGATGGTCAATAACATTGGTGGACGCCTGGTGGTAGCAAGACTGCCGTTAAGCGTACTGGTGGTCAGGGTTGATATTGTGGCATGCGTATGGGTGTCAATGACTCAAAAGATGGTGGAGGTTTGTTCACTAGTAGTAATCAAAGAGGTAAAGGTGGTTTATGAGCTAACAGGATGTTCGGTTGCAGTATTGGCTATTCGTTTATAACTTTGTTACTGGTTGACTGCCTATGGCAACGTTTGCTAGAAGTAACTTTCACATGATCCCCTAATCCCAAAATACCCATGATCATTTTCTGCCCCTCTGCCATTGCTAGATTATCAATTAATATATAAATTTGTATGAATCACGACCAAATTTAGATCTATCATTCAAATGATAACGTCAATTGTAGTTAAAGGTTGACATAGCCACATATTAGCATGTACACTATTGGCTATGTAGATATAATATATCTTGTAAGGTAATGACTTAGTACATGACTGTCATAGCCATAAATTAACATCTGTTTAAAAGATGAAAAGTTACATATTAAATTGCAATATCCTGATATTTGTACTGATTTGATATAAATATGATTACTATGATAAATACTTAACAGACAAATACATAGTTGGTATGTACATTCTAACATAATTTATAATGTATGGTAAAAATTTGAGAATTTCAACTCATGCATCATGATTGACTTCGAAGTATGACAATTGTTTCCATCTAATTCTGATCTTAGGGGTATTCTGGAAATATTGATGGAATCCCATTTATTGCATACGTTATGGGTGAAACTAAACAATACGATGGTCAACTTGTTGTAAACTTTCATCGTAGGACCATCTCATCCGGGGCCGGAAGAACAATTGCCTCTTAGAATGGAAACATGGCTACACTTATTTCGACGTGTGATTGCTGCCTGTTTACATTGTTGTCTATGAAGAAAAGCATTGTGCTCACTTTTACTCTGCTCCATCCACTGGAGGCCTTGTTTCTCCATCAGTTGTCATAGATGGAACAATCCATGATGGCCCAAATTCATGGAGTCCACAAGACTTAGCTTCCAAAAATCATCCTCCAGAGAATCCCAACGAGGTGGACGGTGCAGACATTTCAGGTGCAGATGAGGAGTCAAATTTTACGGTCCGAAGGCGAGTGTTCTCTCAATTATACTTAGACGACGAGTACCCGCTAAGAACCTCAGTGCCAATCGGCCCTGGATTCCAGGCGGAAATCCCCAAATGGGTGGGCACGACACCAAGAACGTTACAATAGTTCAGAAAATGCGAAACATTCAGGCACCGCCGTGATATAAACACATTGTAGCTGTCAACACCATTGCACAATACTTTGCCTTGGCACAAAATTGTTTGTTGCCTCTTAGCACTCCATGATATAAAATTTCTACCTAAGAAAGCAACACAAAATCCAATAGTTGTTCATCAAGTCAAGTGACAACATGCCCAATCTGCACCATCAAAAACATATTAGTCCAAAGTTGACTTGAACAAGATTTGCATGCCTCGATCTATTATGGCACAAATATAATGTAAAATGCACTTCACATTTTGAAGATGACTCACAATAGGTTGATGTATAAACTTTGACAGTCTAAATTGATTGCATATGAAATATCCATATATGTAATCATGAGATATTGAAGAGCTCCAACAATACTTCAATATAGCATCAGATTCAAAAATAGTCTTGCATCTGTACTAAAATGAAAACTAGCAGCCATAGGTGTAGAAACTGGCTTGTAGCCCTCCTTTTTTTATGTTTATGAATTGGGATAAGTTCACAAGAAGTCCTACAACTTGGCACGAAAGTACAAATGAGTCCTAAAACTTGCAAAATCAAGTCCTAAAACTTTTCAAATTGATTCAATCAAGTCCCTTTGTTAGCTCCGTCCAATTAGACCAACGAAAAATGCTGACGTGGCACTTTTAAATTTATTTTTTAAGACACCCAAGCGCCACGTTAGCAGAAAAAGAAAAAAAAATTAAACAATATAAACTAAATTACATTTTTTAGAAAAGAAGAAATGTTTTAAAAAATAGAAGAGATGGCTGGCTGGTAAAGGGTCGGCAGGCCTTGGCTGGAGGCCGCTGCCGCCGCTCTGGGCGGCGAAGGTCGCCTACAATCATGTCAAAGAAGCCTGATGCCAACATAAATGAGCTAAAGCTAGAATACCTTATTTGAGTTTTGAATGGACAATGGATGATCTGTAATGCTGCAAAAGAAAGCCTAACGCCAATAGAAATGAGCTAAAGCAATCAAACCTTGCTTTTGGTGCTTGCTTGAACCCAAACAAAGCTCTCTCCAATTTGCAAATATAAGATAGATGAATATTGTCCTCAAAAGCTAGTGGTTGCTCCACATAAATAGGCTACAAGAGAAAACCATGTAAAAAGGCATTGCTAACACCTATTTTTTTTATTGAACAACCATTATTAGTGGTAATGGTCAGAACCGTTCTTATACTTCATAGTCGAACAACTAGCGAGAAAGTCTCGTAAAAATCTGTGACGGCCCAAGCGGCGGTGCGCAGTGATGAAGGAAGTTTTGGGCTGCCTTAGAAGGCAATGGGCCCTCTAACTGTACATACGCGTTTTCTTGGGGTGGTATGGGCTGCCTTAAGAAGAAGAAAACCATGAGGACTTAGTGTCCGATATGTGTACAGTAAAGACCCAGAGTATTACAAGTGATATCAGAGCCGACTCCCAACCGTGTGTGGGTCCACAGCGAGGACGCTGTGCTCCTAATGGGAGGAGAGTGTGACGGCCCAGGCGGCGGTGCGCAGGGAAGAGGGATGGTGGTGCATCCGCGCCTTGGTCCTCAGACACGCGCAGGGAGGGGCACGTCTCTTATCCCACATCTCTTAGGGAGGGAGGTCTAGGCTGCCTTGTAAGGCAATGGGCCCTCTATTTGTACATAAGTATTTTCTTGGAGTAGTATGGGCTGCCCTGAGAAGAACAGAACCATGAGGATTTAGTGTCCAAAGCGGACAATATGTGTACAATAGAGACTCAAAGTGTTATAAGTGGTATTAGAGCCGATTCCCGAACACTTGTGGGGCCACAACGAGGACACCATGCTCCTAACGGGTGGAGAGTGTGGCGGCCCAAGCGGTGGTGCGCGGGGAGGAGGGATGGCAGTGCGTTCGCGCCTCCATCCCCGGACGCTCATAGGGAGGGGCACGTCTCTTGTCCAACATCGCCTAAGGAGAGAGGTCTAGGCTGCCTTATAGGCAATGAGCCTCTAACTATACATACGTGTTTTCTTATGGTAGTATGGGTTATCCTGAGAAGAGCAAAACCATGAGAACTTAGTGTCCAAAACGGACAATATGTGTATAGTGGAGACCCAGGGTGTTACAAAATCTAATCCTATTAGGTGAGTATTTCCCTTGGCGACCAATCTTTCAATGTATTATTGGCCTTTAACTTAAACTTTAAAAGCCCACATACATCCCACAATTTTAGTATTTGAAGGACATAAAACAAGAGTTTAAATTTTATTCCGATGCAGTGGCTCCAGTTCTCTTTCATTGCCGGCAAACACCCTTATTGTTTAAAAGTAGAGCATACATTGTTCAACTCATTCGATATAGAATCCATCATATGTAAGTGGCATATTCTAGATTAGGCTTCACAATACCAGCATGTGCTCAAGTAATCATTGAATAATTTTGAGTAGGTGTGCTATTGAAGAATCATGAAGGACATCCATAGATGAATCTTCATTTGCCACATTGCATGGAGAATTAAGCTGAGCAATCGATGAGTAACCAATTTCAACATCATTTTGGTGAACATGTGATTTACCTCCGTCAATGCTGTCTTGGTAAGAAGTATCATCACCAGCATAATTTAATAATCACTATGCAGTAGATCAGATTTCAAGTCCGATGCTATAATGTCTTGATTTGGCGAACTCATAAATTCACATATCCATGCTTTATCACTTTGATTCCGAAATAATGAGCTAGATACAAGATAAGAAAATACGATCTTACAAAAAACGATGTGTCGTGATACATATATTTGACCAGTTATAAAATAGAGATATAATATCCCTAATATCCAAGAAACATGCAAGGTAATGAATGAACATTGAACTTAGTTTTGATACAGTCCCTAAGATAAGGAAAGCATAGATAACCAAAAACTTATAAAGAATAATAATTAGTTTTCTAGCAAATGAAAATTTATTAGGTGATTTCATGATTAACATCTTGTAAGAAGCTGATTCGGGGGAAAACCGCCATTTGAAATCCTTCGACCTAGTATTTTTCTAAAAGAATTCCTCTTCGATGAAGCATAGTTAAGCTAATATCACATATATGCCTATGTTTTTGTTCAACAACCCCATTCTACTTCAATATCTGGGCAAGATACTTGATTAATTATGCTATTCTTTTGCAAATGAATTAAAAAATCTACTAGGTTGAACTCTCCTCCTCCATCAAATTGAATGATTTTAATATTCCCTCCAAATTGCCTTTCCAAGTATTCAATAAAATTGATAAACATCCATAAAAGTCGGTTATATCGCATATGATTATCTACAAAGCAAACTTTATACTAAAACCTTTTAAATGATATCATTGGAGCCTTTCCCAACAAATCACAATTTATCTTTTCAAAAGGCTTAGTATTACTAATTTTGGAAGGCTAAAAAGGAAGTTTAGATGCATTTGACAACTACTAATATAGTAGTAGATTTATTCCAAGTAGTAACGCTAATATTGCCTCAATTTTGCAGATAACAGATTGTCATTTATTATGAATGTCCTAACATTTGATGCCAAGTACTTTTATCAACTTTCACGAACCAATATGAAAATAGTGCTTCTTTTGGAGCCTTCATGATATATAAACACCTTCACTATTTCAAATTGTTAGAACCTTTCCCATTTTCCTATCATTTATCAAAAAACCAATGGTAAAGGACTCAAAATTTAGAGGATAGTGAGTTGTAAATTTGGCTCTATGATAATATTTTTTCTTCATATGAATAACAAATAGAATTTTTTTAAAATTAATGCTCTTTTGACCCAAATTGATTTAAGCATCCCCAGTATGGGAAATTTTAAGCAAATGTCCAATTCCAACCCTAACAATGCACTATCTTTGCCAATAAATGGTCTTTGCCAATATATAATAGTAAGTCAAAAAGGTTATCTTCATATCTGCCCATGTGATGTTACGAAATAAGGTCAGAGAATATCGGCTTTAAGGCTTCAACATGAAGGTTGTGAATGAATCATATTGATCACTTAAGCCATTCAAAACAAAAAGACCCTTTTTTGTCGTTAAGGCAACATTTGATAATCAATAACTCATTCAAATATTTTTTAAAAACACCAAAATATTCGTGAAGAGATGAAGAATTATCTCCATGACATTTTTATATTCGTAGAATAATAGAAACTTCACCTTTCTCAAATATCTTGGCAAAGTTCTTTAGTAAAGCTAATTACACCTCGTAGATGTCTTCAAGTCTACTACTTGAGCAAGAACTTCGAATAGCATAGCAATGATCCAACCAGCAGAAAGGTGATCTAACATTCTCCACTATAAAACTCTAAATTTGTCACTTCCGCTAAGACATTAGTTCTTTTCCAAAATCAAAGGAGGTTGGACCTACATTTAGTACTCAGCGTCAATGAATCCTACTAGATCTTAACTTTCAATCAATGTAAGTATCCAGGCTCTCCAACAAAAGTAGTTTGTTTGTGTCAGTTTCAATGACACAAAATTGTTAATTTTCAATGACATTAGGATTGGTGGAATCCATGGTTAAGAAAATTTCTTTTGAAGATATGCACCAATACCATAAAAAAAGGATATTTAATTCTTGATCTCAACATACAATTATTGAGATGGATTCTATTAAATAAAACTATTAAAAAATTTACATTTGGTAAGGAAACAAGACGGCAATGAAAAATAATCCAAGTATCAGCTTGTGATTTGATTGATATCTGCAATTTTTTCTTTCTTAATCGATAAATTATTGCCTTTAATGTGACGTAGCAAATAAGGGTGACTGGATATGGAGTGGGTAGGCTACATATAAAAAATCTGAAATCTGGCCTGCTAGAGTCCGTCGATTCTCCATTTTTGGTACCAACAAGTGAACTTATTCCCTCATAAACTAGCTTGAAATCAAACTAACTGGTTCTAGGGTTGCCTCGAGAACAAGGTCTACCTTTTCCGTGGTTAATTATGAAATATGTCCTAAACCTATTATAAAAATGTCATTTCGGTATTAAACTTTAATTTTGTCGATGTAGTCCTAAACCTTTGTCCAAACTTTCAATGTAATCCTTCTAACCAATTACTACCTAAAATTACTAACAGTTGCATCCACTTCTCGCTAACCATCTTAAATGGCACATTATGTGAATGTTACTCAAAAGGATGTTTTACATGGTTGCCATGTCACAGTTTCCAGCAGCAATTAGTCAAAATGACTACATTAAAATTCCGGGCAAAAGTTTAAAACTACATTAATAAAATTATATTCATATCCACAAAATAGGTTTAGGATTGATTTGATGAGTATTTCTTTTCTTTTTTGCTTCTTTTTTTGTGGATCAAGGGGAAAAGGATATTAAAAGTGTTATAGCCTTTCCATGGCACTACTTTAGTACCAAAACTTTTTGCCGAATCATTTAAATGTCAAATCGAAGGAAAATCAATCATATAAGTGCCTCTGGGGATAAATTCCCACAAAAAAGTCCTTAAGTGGCTTTTTAATAAAATGTTAATTCAAGCGTGGCTTTTTTATAAGGAAAGAAACAAGTCCAACATATTGAGGTGGCCTTTCTATACTTGAACCACGTCATACCCTCTTCTAGTTGCATCTCTCTCTCTCTCTCTCTCTCTCTCTCTCTCTCTCATGCTTTCTATTAGCTTAGACATGAGACCATCCTCGACTCCAGCAACCCCGACCTCACCTCTTGGGTTTTTTGCCTATTTACCCCCAAGCGTGCCCTCATGAGCTTAAGCGCTACTCTACCTGAGCAGTAGCACTTAACTGGTCTTTTTCTATTAACAAAGCGACACTTAAGTGAACCGTCAAAAGATTTCACATCAAAGTGAGTATCATACGAAAGTTATGACACTTCTAGCATCCTTTTCCCTAAATCAATCATACTTATTTTACCTAGATCTTTGCCTCCCCTCTCTTTTTGGTTGCTTTTCTTTCTATTTTCTTTTGTGTTTGCTCTATTCCCCATATACATTTAGACGTGTCAGTTTTGCTATCTCGATCTTAGGTTTGGGGGTCTTTTTCTCTCGATTTATTTTTAGATTTAGGAGTTTTACATAGCCTCTAATTTCAATGGTATTTATGACTGTTCTAGTGTCAGATTTGTACCGATTCAACATGTTTTCTTAGATGCTCTAGCGGCTTGCACTTGTTAAAGGATTCACTCTCAAAAGTGTCATATTTGAGCTAGGTCAACATGTTTTTGTTGTCTTGATGGTGTTGGGGACACTGAACTTAAGAGCACACTCCTGAAGGGAAAAGACATGATTATTAATAGAGATTCTATTATGTGCTCATTGCTGATGAAGATGTGTAATTCAATGATCAGCCACCAGTCCTTTTGCTTGGATGAAATCAATGACTTGTCCTGAAGAATGAATGTGTGCTTACCTCTGCCAACCACATTTTGATGACATACCTTGATTTCTGGATTTTGGTTTGTTTTGAAACTCCATGGGCTTTTTTTGTGTGGTCATTTCTAAGATCTATTTTGGTAAAGAATGGAAATTTCCTTCAAATAACCCTATTTATCTATTCCCTCTAGTATCCAAATTACATTATAATTTATGGGGTGAGTAGTCTAAACCGCCCACCAGGGAACCACCCGGAACCACCCGGAACCACCTGAACCGGTCGGTTCTAGGCGGTTCTAAAACATAATGGTCCGGTTCCTGGTTCTGTGTAAATGGAACTGGGAATTTTCGGTTCGGTTCCCAGTTCCGGGGTGGAATCGGACCAATCTGACCGAACCGACAATGTTTATTAAAAAAATAAAATATAAACCTCTTTCTTTTGCTCTCCCTCTAGAAAAGTTAGACAACCTGCACAAGCAAAAAAGGCAGAAAAGCAGGCGGAGTAGACAAAAGGGACAAGAGAAAAAGAAAAAGGACAACAAGAAACATAGGGGGTTGGTAAAATGGGGGGGGGCAAAAAGAAACTGAAGAAGAAGGAGAGGAGGAAGAAGGGGATAGGGGATTCGTTCACTATGATTCTTGAAGACCCACCGTCCGCGACCATCATCTATCGCGTCTCGTGCCTGGTCTCGGCTCGCCTGGTCCTTGTCGTTCTTGGGAAGCCCCTACTCAAGTTTGTTCTGCCTTGTCTCGAGGATCTCAATTAGGGTGTGTCATGCAGGCAAATAGAGACTTGGCTCAAGCTTCTTGAGCGCATCCAACAACCAACGGCCCCCTGAATCGAAGAAGCGAACGCTACCCCTTGACCACTCTCATTTTGCTTGATTTTTTTTGGATCCCACAGACCGATTTTGGCTGGCCATTGTTTAAGTGAGCTTCGAGCTCTCATTCGGTTTGTGGCATGTCGTCTTCTCTCTACTTGCTCGTTGTGCCTCCCACGTAGCTATTTAGCCTCATTTTGCCTCGAAACCCGCTTTTTATTCTTTTGCAAGCCAATCGTTTGTTGAAATGCCCAAATGAGACCGTGTGTGGTTTGATGGAGATTCTTTCTTTGGGTCACCGCAAACATCTCCGGCGTGGATTGAGGAGTCGTGATGGAACACGGGCCTACGAGGGACTCGCGCCGTCGTCCATCCCGACTCTAGCCACCAGTCATTCACCAAGCAGGGGGCAGCAGGAGCCTTGGGGCAGAATCTTTGCCTCGGTTGAGCCAGAATACCACGGGCCCTGGATGTCTTGTCTTGGGCCCCCAACGTCTTCACTCAGCCCACACCAAGTCCGGGTCCGATTGGGTTTGCTTGGGCCAAGGAGTTTGAATCTCGAGCCTCCACGAGTAGGCCTTTTCCTGTGCGAGATCAGGGAGTATGAAGCCCAACCCCATGGCTAGATCAGCACTTCCAAATCAAAAGAAATTAGGATGGTCTGCGGTAATTGATAATTACCCACCCGGAAACCCGACCGGACCGGGCGAGAATCAGACCGGACCGCCCAGTCCGGTCTGGTCCGGTTCTCGGTTCCCCATAATAGGGAACCGGTTCACCAATCCGGTTCCCGGTTCCTAGGGGAAATAGGAACCGATCACCCTTAATAATTTAATGTTCCACTTTCTCTTCAGATTATTTGTAATCCGCTCTCTTCATTCAATAACAATAACCAATCTGTAATTGCTAACAAAACAGCAGACATGCTTTATGTGTGAAAAAAGAATCAATAATAAATTAATATATGGGAAAAATAAGTTTTCTGAAATTTGAATTTGAGTTTTTATAAGAGATCAGAAAGATTAACTTATCAAAGACAAGAAATACTCAAGTTCAACTATGGAAAGTGTTAAGTTTTTAAGGAACAGTGATTCCAAGTGCTAGGGATTCAAATCACAGTCAAGTAGGAGTTTGTCGTTTTTCATGTTAAAACTGTATCATTATTGTTTGCCATGGATTTTATGGAACTTTCAGGAGAAAAGGTTGAGGTGGAAACAATTCAACAGAGAGGCCATTAGTGATAATACCCTTATGTTTTAGAGATTGAGCTTTATATTCATGGTGGATTTCTAATTTGATTAGGAAACGAACTAACTAATATATTTATCTAAAGGCTAAATAGATTACGGTTCTTAGCTAATAAATACCGCAAAAGATATTTTTCTTCAAATAATTCGGGTATTATTCCCAATTGGAAATCGGTATTTGAAATATCTTTGTTTTGACCTCACAATAGCCAAACACTTTTTGTTAACTTCTTTGCAACTCACTATAGATCTCTTCATCCTCTCGCACTATTCTCACGTATAGGGAGTCCCTCTTTCGACGTCCCTTGCGGCGAAATCGAAACCATAGAATCAATTCTATGGCTATGGATTGTACAGTCAACGCTCTTCCAAGGATCACCCTGCAATCCGCTCAAAAGGAAATGATGGTTCGCTGAGAATGGCTTCACGTCAATATCGATCCTTTTATGTCTTCGGCATCATTGTCGACGAGGAGACTATCTGCAAACACGAAGAGGTACGTCTTGCATTCACTTTTTACCATTTGTTGGGATGGATATATGCTAGATCTAACATAAGCGAACCAAAGAACATGTATCTGGAAAATCACATGTCCAAACAGCGTATATCAGCCATCCTAGGGTGGAAAATTGGACTTGCATAGTTGGGATTTAGGCGGAACAAGAATTTAGATGCAATGGAAATCTAAAACCTCATGTCAAAGCCCTAATCAATTTAGACCTATTGGACAGTGCTTTTAGGAAAAATTGAGGACGCTTGGTGCCAAGTTTGTGTCTGTGGGTTAATTTCATCTCATGGGGAGTCTTGCTATCATCTCCATCTCTCCACCCTTTTCTTTAATCGCGATGCTCGGGTTATGTCAAGACCGTGTTCATGTCATGTTCGGGTAATTAGTAGGGGTGAGTAAGTTGGACCGACCAAATCGGGAATCACCCAAAACGGTGGATTTGGTCCGGTTCCCAGAAGTGTCGGCCCGGTCCGATCCTCGGTTCCAAGAGGGTCGGACCAGACCGGACCAATTAAATTTTTCATACGTTTTTTTTTCCATCTTATTGAAAATAAAGATATAAAAAAAAGTGAAAAGAATCCTTACCCAACTTTACCAAAAAAAATGACAAGAGTAAAGAAACTCAACTTTATTTTTAAAATTTTCACAGTCCCATTGGACCTAGGCCCAGACCGACGGGTCCGATCCGGTCTCAAGACTACTCGGTTTGGTTCCCAATTCCGAGGGGAACCGATCACCCCTAGTAATTAGTATTCCAAATTATCGTGTCTAGTCTCTTTTGGAATAAGCACGTAATCCATTTATGGTCAAATATAGTGGTTGTAATCTACCATGAGTATAAGCAATTAAAATAAAAAAAGTATGGTCAAATTATCGTAAAAGTTGCCAAATATAAAAAAATTATTATTGTCGATTTTAAAGTTGCCATTTATATTCCTTCATTTCTATTCGCTTGTTGCCATTCCTAGTTCTCCAAGAGAATATTTATTCTCCAGCTTTGATACTTGTTTCATTCCAAGTAGAGTAGCCAAACGTTATTAGAAAGGAAAATGAATTCATTTCCATTTCATCGTCCTTATATCAAGCAACCAAACATGACCTCAAAAATTTCCTTTGTTGTATTCTAAGGTCTATTGTTTGAGAGAAAACTATTTACGGGAAATTATTTTCTGCCTTTTCAATGTTTGGATAACGAAACACTAATCGATTTATGGAAAATATTTTCTATGGACTAAAAATAATAAGTTTAGATCATGGAAAAATACCTTTCCCTTTTGGCAAAATGTAAATCACCAAACAAATGAAAACTAGCCATTATCCTTAAAATTGATATTCATGGAAAATAAAAGCCTTTGTCATGAAAAATTCAGTGAAACACCTCCTTAGTTTGCAATAAGCAAAATAATTTACTACAATCTCTACATGTATTTTTCTACAAGCTCTTCCCTAAGGGTAGCCTAGAAACTTGACACCTAACACTAAAGATAGTTTGAGATGTTGAGCCCACTCTTGCTCAGGTGCACCACCTTTGGTGTGAGCCACTCGAGAAGTGCCAGCTATCACACCAGCAGCCTTCTTTTCGTTGCGAGAATTATTTAAGTTGCAATCTCCACAAAGTGGACTGCCATCGAGATGCCACCAAGGAATTGTAGAAGTTTTACATCAAGTACTTTAAACAAGAGGAAGATTAATTACATTTTTCCTATTATTTTTTTAGTTATATCTCTCCTATGTAGTATTTACAGACTTTCTAAATGCTTTTGGGTGTGAGTTTAATTTTCACTTTGTTTCTACTTTCTCTGTAATTTACTATAAGAATCGACAAATTTTTTTTATGTTTTCATTGATTCAATATGACGATAGGACATAAAAGTCTAAACCTATTCCTTAAAAAACGTCGCAAACATATTGCTTAAATCGATAGATTCTATACGATATTGAAATATAATATCCTCAATTATTATTAGAATTATCTTATTTTAATAGCTATCTTGTGCAATGTGCCAATTACTGTCTATTATTGATTAAACTATAGTGCATCCTGTAGCTAAAAGTTCTTTGGGAAACACAAATCACATGCATAAAATTACCATGTTTCTAGACAATTTTTATTATTAGGATACTGATTTCCATCTTGACTCGAGATTAATGTATTTTAGTGAAGATCAATCTGTTTAAAATTATGTTTGGTAGCCGGGATAAAAGTAAGTATAGGTCGAGTCTAAAAGGATATAACCTAGAAAAAAATATTCCATGTAAGGAGTAGGATAAAAGTGGATATGATTTCTTCTTTTTCATAGTATAAAAGCTATTGTGTAAAAAAAAAACATATCCTCTCTTTCTCCTTCTCCGTAGCTTCACCACTCCTCTGAGCTATATCGCTTGACGAAAGAAACGAGACGAGAGAATCGAAGGTCCTTCCACTCGGTAATTGTCCATTCATGTTGAAGTTTCACAAAAGCAGCGAAAAATTGAAGCTTTTGGTCCTCCCCAACTCTCTGGTTCACATTGAAGCTTCATGAAAGGGGTAAGAGTCGAAAAATTATACTTTTTTGAAATAGTGAAGGTAAATTATCGTTGTTTCTCGGTTATCAAAAAAAAATTATCGTTGTTTCTCTTTCATAATAGATATGACATACTTTAGCTCATCTATTTCGTCGATATCATTTTCAAGCGTTTACATTTCTTCTCATAGTCAATTTTGTGACTTTAGAATGCTACAATGATTTCCTCTGCCGTTTAAGTTTTAGATCATATAATAAGCACAAATTGACTGTAAGAGATTATCTTCATCTATGCATTTCCGATTTCTTTAGCAGTGGATCGTAAAAGATTCTTAGCATTTCAGTTTATGCCTTCACACAGATATACAGTTCCTATGAAATAATAAAAATGATAGGATATGAAAATATTTGATTCTATCACTGCGATTCATTAAATAGTAATATGATATAGCAAAATTCTTGAATTTCATGTCTTATCGCATCTAGTGCTGTCATGACTAGAAATTCTAAAATCTCACAGCCTAAGCATATGGGTTTCTATTATGTGTTATATCAGCGTGCACAATTATTCTTCCAATGATGTCTTCTAGAGTAAAACCGAAACCTAGGAACCGAATCAATGAAAACCAGTTCAGCTCGGCTCTAGGTTTTAAGATACAAATGACAGATTCCTGATTCCAAAATTTGAGAATCCTGCTCCGGCAGGTAGATTTCAGGTTCTTAGACTTAAAACCTGAAACCTAGAACCTAAAATAAGTCTTTATGATTTTCTTAATCTATATTTTCGTGCGATCATACGATCTTCTATGGTATCCGATGATGAATGGAGATCCAAAATCACTAATCTAAGCTTCCATTGCTAGCAACATTTGTGATTGAAACTTATTTCATTAATATTTCACATATTTTGTGTATATAAATATGAGTTATAGTCGATAGATTGTAGCAACAAATGGTGGTCATTAGAGGCAATGGTCTACTAAAATCATTTAATTATAAATACAAATGGAACATGTTATATCCCATAACCGATCCTAAAACTTGTGACAGGTTAGGTTCCAAGTTCTAGGGTAAATAAGATAATTTCAAGTTTTCAAAAAATGGAGAACCCATTCAAATGGGGTAGCTTATGCGTTCTAGGTGAATCTGGACTCGCTCGCTCCTCCTACCTTTGCCATTCTTTGAATTTACCACGTCCAATCAAAATTCAACACTCTTAAATTCGACTTCTCTCTCTCTCATCAAATCAAATGATATAGGAATCATATAGTAGGAGTTTCAAATTATTGTGCAATGTAAAATTAATGTCGTAAATTTGTAATCCAATATCATCAGCAATTTAGGTCATCATAAAATGAGCATTGCATTATAACATTAAACTTATCCTACAATAGTTGAAATAGTAACAATTTCCTTTAGCAGCACAACTGTACCCACTTTACACAGACAGAGAGAGTTCATTGATTTGCATTCTCTTCAGAGTCCTCCTACCTATGTTGTTTCTCGTTTTTTTATCCAACAATTTGCCATATAAGATAACCTTACTTTAAAATTGCAATGTATTATTGACCATAAAGTTGTGAAACCAAAAATTTCAACAGGATTACAACTCACAGTTTCCTCTTCTTCTTTTTTCCTTTTTAGACTTAATATTAGTACTTATGGTGCACTTTTCCAATTCGCTTACACGCTGATGACTTAATTAAGATAAATTAAAACTCAAGGACTCAAATCGACCAATGGCCAAAAACATTAAGGACTGATTTGATACTTAACCCCATATTACATTTCCACTATATAATTATTGGGGGAATTTGATTGCTGATGAAGAAAGAGACATAGTTATAAATCTTTGATGCGGGATAATGATCACAATCTATAAGGTATTATTTGGCCTCACTATTGTTGTTGCCGACTTTAAAATACTTATGCCTCCAAGATATCGCCAAAGCTGAAGAAAAAAGAGTTCATCATTAAGTCAATTTCTCTCTTGAAATATCATTAAATATGTTATCCAAGTTGTGTGTAAGAAAATAGAAGAGAAAATTACTAAGAAGAAGTTGTCTTGAATAATTGTGTTGAATGATGTATGATATGGTCAATAATCAACACATCTCTTGAGAATAGATACCTTAAACCCACTGTCACAACTTTTTAGGTCGACAATCACTTCTTTTCATATCAAGAGTCACATCTTTTCATAACTAATAGTTGCTTCTTTTTAAGAAAATAAGCCATCACAGTCATAATACCAAAAGTATTCACTACTTCAATTTTGGTGCTAAAAATTGCACTACTTTTTTCAGATTTTTGAAACAGATCGAAGTCTCAAACTCAACATTGCACCATCAAGTTTCCCTTTGCTTCTAACATGTCTGCTCTCCCGCGGACAGAACAAATACGACTTCAGGTATATTATTAATGACCTTGTTTTTGGGTTGATGAAAACGTTGAAGAATGTTAAAGTATATCGAAGTGAACGAGTCTGTCAATTTGCTTAATATATAAATCGAGTCTTCCTGGCACCTGTGATTTGGTCACTCCATCGATATGTCGTTACTGACTTGGTTAAGTTTATATAGTGCATCAAGGCCGCCTTTTAGTTGGCATGGCATCAGCAAAACATTAGCGATAAAACAAGGTGAAAATGACAGTGATAGGGCACTGGCAATGGTGCCCAATAACTGGTGCATTGGACTGGTACTGATGCTTGTGGTGTTCATGGCCTCAACTTGTTGAAAAAGACCCTCCTCTGAGGAAATGTTGGTTGCCACTCTGTGATGGTGATGACGATGAGGGTCATCTCTTGACGAGTTACAACTTAAAATCAATGAGGCAGTACCTGTTAGGAATGGGGAAACATGATCATGGTGACAACAATAGAATAGACGGCAGGGAGATCAATATATTTACTGGCTGTTGGGGAAGCAATGGCGACGAGGCTAGTCGACGATGATGGTGGGAGGCGATAAGTGGGATGGCCAATGTTAGTGTGGGGCGCTTGGTGGTGGCAAGACTGCGTTAGGGCATATCGCATATGGGCTACCAAGTTCGACAATGTGGCATGGGGAAAGTCTATAATTTCTTAATGTTCTCAAGCCTCTTCAAATAATCAATATTTTTGAAGGATTTCAAGAGATTGAACATGACGATCTACTTTCTCTACAAGGTGAGAAAAGATTAAAAAAATTATAGTACAAATTATTTAAAACTTGATGGAAAGAATTCTAAGGGCCTACATGATTCAATTTATAACCAGAAATTGATTTTTGGAATAGAAATAGATTTTTTATATCTATTCCAAAATGAATTTTTGAGAAAAAAAAATACGTTTGATTAAAACAAACAATTCCTATTTCAGAAATAGAAATTCGTTTGGTAACAAAAAAATCTTATTTCTTAAAATAGATTTTTCCTTTCGGACAATGATGGTAACCAGCCGGTTGGCGATGGTGATCGGTTGGACAGCGGCGGTGGTGACCGGCCACCGGCAACTGGCAGATCGTAGCGGTGTTAGTGGTGACCGACTGGCAGCTATGGTGACCAGTGGAGGTGCTTGGCTGGTAGTGGTGATTGGCGGCGGTGACTCACCAGTTGGCGACCGGAGGAGGCAGCGGCGATGATTGGTGATGGCCGATGATTGGTGGCAACTGTAGTGATGGTGACGGGATGGTGGGTGGTGGCAATGATGAAGGGTCGGCCGGCGATTGGCTAGAGGAGGCGACAATGACCAGAGGTTGTCCGACGACGGCAACAATTGGTGGCGACGGCAATTGGTGGTGATTACCGTTGGTGGTGGACTTTGGGAGAGTTGGGCATAGAGAAATAATTTGTTGATTTCTTATTTTGGAAGAGAAACCACAAATTTTCTATTTCTAATTTCTTGACCAAACCTATTTCCATTCTAAAAATATAAAAAGTAAATTTTTCTACCAAATGATTTCTGTTTTAGAATGAGTTCTGAAATTTAAAAAAAAAAACTAATTATGAAATAGAAATTATAGCCTATCATGCAGGCTTAAGAATTGTTGTGGGCCAGTCTGTTTTCCCATGATCCACCAACTTCTCTATGTCTAGATGAATCTGTAAACCCTGTAAGATGTCAGCATCGTAGCCTGCATGAACAGATCTTTGAATTAGTCAGCAATCGGCTAATCAACTAAGAGTGAGTCAATCATGAAACAAGCATGCACAACAACTCATGATGTTTGAGAAAATTGTATCACAAGTCTAAATCTTATGTACATAATGCAATTGATAACCAAATATTTTAATAGATTCACAAGAGCTAAAACTTTATCAAAAAGTGCATTAAAGTTATATGCCTTTTAACTTATTCAATTAAATTCTCGACATTTATTAAAAAACACAATTAAATCTTAAAATTCTTTTGAAAACTACAATTTACATGTCACATGAGCACTTTGTGAACGACACCCATGCAATTTTTAGTAATTCTACTGCCAATGTTTACTAGGGCTTCCATTCAAAGCTTATAACACTTCTCCTTCCGACCTTCAAGATATTTTGAAATACTTATCCCCACTTTCGTAAGTCTGCTTTGCTCTCTTCTCCCCTGGCACTGAACTCGGTAGTCCCATTGGTAGATCTTTGGGTTAGCAATCCAATCAATTGCTAGCACTGCCCGAAGAAATTGGGATAACCTTTTCCGATAAGAGTAAAGCGAGGGATAGGATAGATGAATAGGTTGAAGCCTTTATCCACTCCCGGATCACTGTGGCCGACTTTTGTCTCTGTTCAACCAATCGGTCTCACAGTCAGGCAGGCTTATACCATTATGCTCACGAGCAGAATCTTAGCATTGAAGTACTTGGTTAAACCAATTGAAAGGCTTAAGACTCAAATGCATTCTGTAATAAGGTTTAGAGATAAGAGAGCCAGATCAATGGCTGTGCAGCCACGACTAAGTGTGGCTAGGCTGACAACAGGCAACACTAACTAAGAGTAAGAGACAGAGACAGGGAGAGAGCAGTTAGGTTTCTAATTTAGGGGTAAAAGTCACCTAGCTGTGAATTTTTTGTCGAACAAACCAACCAATCAGTGGCAAGAAGGAAAATGCCTCTTAGAGTAAAAAGATTGTTATAATTTTTTCCACACGTAGTTGCTGCTTCTTTACATTTTCATAAAAAGTTGACATACGAATCTGCTCCATCCATCTTCAGAAGAAACGAAACTTTGATCAATCCTTAGAAAGTGGAGAGTCTTCAGTTGACCATGGACAAGCACTAGAGAAGAACATTCACCTCAATGTCAAGAAATTGGTTACGACTCTTTCCTGTGCAACCAATTTTGCTGACATTGTTGGTGACAGTTTGGATGAGCAAACTGTCCCCAAGTCATGCTTTTCAACAACTGGTGTGTCCACCAGCAGTAAAGGCTACGAAGAAAAGCAAACTAGCTCTTACTCTGCTCCCTCAACTTTGGACCTCGTTTCTCCGACAGTTGTCATAAATGGATCAGTCCATGATGGCTCAAACTCATGGAGTCAACAAGACATGTCTTCCAGAAATGAACCTCCAGAGGATCCCAGCGCTGAGGCCGACGGTTTGGACCCTTCAGATGCGGATGAGGAGTTGAATGTGACGGTCTTAAGGCAAGTGTTCTCTCAATTGTACTTGGACAACGAGTACCCTCCGAGACCTGTGGTGCCAGTCGGGCCTGGATTCCAGGCGGAAATCCCCAAATGGCTGGGCACGAACACCGAGAACGGTTACAATAGTTCGGAAAGTGCGAAATATTCAGGCACCCCCGTTTGGCCTATTGAAGATGGAATCAATGAAGCCCTAATGGGAAGCATTGGACAAGGAAGGCATAAGTTTTGCTGTTGTGAGTCACCAGGATCAGCTAACTGCATGAAAAGGCATGTGTATGAAGCGACATTGAAGTTGAAGCTCAATCTCGGCCCAGCATTCTGGACTTGGAAATTGGATGAAATGGGAGAGGAAGTCTCAAGGACATGGACAATGAGGGAAGAACGTCAGTTCGAGATGCTCATGAAATCAAATGCGCTGGCAAACCAGTTGGGCTTCTGGGACAAAGCGTCGAAGTGCATTCCGACCAAGAGCAAGCACGGCATTTTGAGCTACTATTACAATGTGTTCGTCCCCAGACGAATCACCATGCAGTTGAAGTCGTCAACCGAGCAAATTATTGTTGACGATGACCGATGACGAGCCTGAGTCTGAAGAAAGATGGGGAAATTCGAGCTCGGGAGTTCATAAGGAGGTCATAATTTTCATTCGTTCTTCTGGATATTTGTGCGATTGTCTGCATTTAGTGCTTACTTATTTGATCCGTACATTGCATCTTGTAGTTTGTTCATTGATTTGCTGCTGCTTTCATGGATGAGATTATGTAATGGAACATTCGGGTAACTGGTTAAAAAAATGTCATCAACGTATATTGATAAGTAAATGGTGAAATCAGCCGTGTGTTTGACAAACAAGGTGGTGTCTGCCCTAGATTTGACAAATCCCAAATCACATAAATAGGAACTCAAGCGAGCGTACCAAGCACAAGGCGCTTGTTTAAGACCCCATATAACGAGCGTCGAAGGCAACAAACATAGTCGGACTTACTCGCATCAACGAAACCTTGTGGTTGAGTCATATAAACTTCCTCCTCAAGTGATCCGCGTAGAAAAGCAATAGAAACATCCAATTGTCGAATGGGCCAATGTTGAGAATATGCCAAAGACAAGACCATGCATATGGTATCGGGCTTGGCCATAGGGCTAAATGTCTCATAGTAATCGTACCCTCTTATTGATGAAAGCCCTTGGTGACGAATCTTACTTTATATCGTTCAATAGTTCCGTCGAAGCGGAAGTGACAAGATCCTTTGTCCTATTCTCCATTAGTGCTTTGTATTCGGACTACATGGCGAGCTGCCATTTCTCATCCTTTGCAGCCTTGGAAAAACAAGTGAGTTCTTCAGGAATATTAGACTAAGCCACAAGAGCCGAGGTGTGATTTCTTTTAAAAGTTAGATGAGCTATGGTCCCATCTTGAAGTCGGGTTGTCATAAGATGAAAAGATGATGTTGGTACCATGACAAGAGTTTCTTGTGGTACCTCAAAAGGTTCAGCTGTTGTGTCGATAATGTTAACAAGAAGAACATCTGAATTTTGGGGAGAAACCCTCGGAGACTCGAGTTGCTCAATAGATGCCGAGGATGATAGGGACAAATCAGCAAGCAAAAATAGTTCAACACAAGTTGGTGTCGAAGCATGTTAAGAGAAGTTTGGCATGGCATCAAGAAGATAGATGGCCTCATCAAAAATAGCATTCACAACAACATAAATACGCTTATCTTTGGGGCAATAGTAGCGATATCCTTTATATCCTGAATGATAGCCCATAAAGATGCAAACATTGGATCTTGGTGCAAGCTTATGGGGCAAGTAAGGACGAAGAAATAGATATACTACACAACCAAAAAGTGTGAAATAAAGCCTCCCAAGGTGAAATATTATCAATGACGGGGGTTGGCATGCAGTTAATCAAGTAAATCGCAATTTCACAAGCAAACACTCAAAACACTGGTGGAACGGAACTTTGATAAAGGAGAGTCGATCAATCTAGTTTCGACTATATGTCGATGTTTCCATTTCGCTGTTCCATTTTGATAGGGCGCATAAGGACAAGAACCATGTTGGTGAATGACACGCTCTCTAATGTATTGGACAAATTCAATAGATGTGACAAATTCAGGTGCTCCATCGCACTGTATAGACTTAATTTTGCAGTTAAGTTAATTTTCAACAAATTTGTGAAAGGCTTTGAAAATGAAACAAAATTGATTTCGAGATGAGAATGAATAGATATAAGTAAAACGCAAGAAAGCATTAATAAAACAAAGTGGGATAATGACTATGGCGGTGATTTTTTATTCATAGGACACGCCGTACAAACTAAATATAAACTAAATCTAATGTTTGATGAATTGAGAAGACGCAAAAGCCAATCGGCGATGGCATGTCCCAAGAAGTTATGCCACGGAATAAGAAAGCAACCGATGCAGAAGGTGTGGAAGAGTGGCGGGACGGAATGGCGACGTGGTAAAGCCCATTGTCAAGTACTCTACGGAGGATTTCCTGATCATTTTTAATAGACATGGCAATAAATGAGTTAGAATTGAATTGGAAAACACAATAATTATCAATTGCAAGCCGAGACATAGAAAGTAAGTTTCTAGTGATTTTCAGATATGACTAAAATTTGACAAAGTATAAAGGACGGGGAAGATGACACGAGTGTACCTGTGTGGGTGATCGGTAAGGAGACGTTGTCATCCACAACAAGATGAGTTTGACCTGAATATGGAGTGACATTCGTAAGCCTTATAAAATTGTAGATAACATGATGTGTAGCACATGAATCAACAAACCATGTCGAAGATGTGAGAGCAGAGGGCGGACTTGATGGCGGCAAATATTGTGGCAGTGAGTTTGGCCCCGTCAAGTGGGCTTGTGCAGGCTGTACTGATCCAACAAAGCGGTAACATATATTGGCTCTATGGCCTTGCTTGCCACAAAACTAACAAAATGGGCCTCCTCCGTTGCAGTGTCTCCCGCGATTTCCAGTTCCATAATGTGAGCCACAGCCATGAGATATTCCAAAAAAATCCCTAGATTGATTAGAATTTGTATGGAAGTTATTGGACCCATGACGGGTTTGTCAAGAAGGAAGCGATCCTTGACTGATCTGAAAAGCCACTGGAAGGGGTTGATTATTTTGTTACTAACGCTAGCTCTATCTTCCCTCATGATTAAGAATTAAGGCATTAAGTTGGCTCGATGTCAAAGACTCGTTTGGGTTAAAATGGAAATTGCAGTGACAAGACCTTGAAATCCAACATCCAAACCGTGAACTTGAGTGTGATATTCATTATTGGATAAAGGCTCACCAATAGCAACTAACTGGTCCTTGAGGGTGGTGGCTTCTTGTAGTTTCCATGACGGATTGATGGTCTTTTGAGAGTGATTGAAGCCGGAACTGTAAAGAGTAGAGCGGATGATTGAGTAGCAGATGAGTCTACAAGATACTTCCAAACACTTGTCGCGGATGTGTGACTCGTCAATTGTGCAACTATTGGAGCGGTCGACGAATTGAGGATCCAAGCCAAGGCAATGGACTCTCAAAATTTCCAGTTTTCGATCCACGATGAGCGATGAAACTTTATGTTTCCTATGAGGTGTTCTGTATTTGTATTGTTATTGAAACTTATGTATAGTTTATCACTTTGCTTTGTTGGGGCCAAGAGCCCAAGACCTAAGTTAATGTATTTGTTCTATTGTGCACAAGACTTGTGTTACTTAACCTTCTGTTATGTGACGACTTGGACGCTCTACCATCATACCAATTGAAGTATTTATTTTGTCTTATATTTGATTTACAGTAAATTTTTACATAACAAGAACAAAAAAAATGTGCTTAATTAATGAAAAGAAAAAAAAAGTAGCCTTGTTACCTAGTCAGATGCCTCATGTACTATAGAAGAAACCAGATAGCAAATGAGAATCACAGTGGTTCATGCACCTAAAGAATTTCAGCAAAGAACGCTATTATGGCAGCAATTACAGCAGACTAGGCTATTTGACAAAGATCCTAGTTATGTATTGGGGATTTCAATGAAGTTTTGCATCATTGGAAGAAACGAGGAAGAAGAGCAGGTGAAAAATATAGAAACAAAGCATTCCAAGATTTCTTGAATGTATGTGAATTCATAGAAATGGAAAACAAGGGATGCGAATTCACCTGGGCAAACAATCAGGAAGGAGATGAGCTCGTGAAAGAAAAACTTGACAGAGCTTTATGTACAGTTGATTAGAGATCCATATTTCCTAATGCTGTAGTATTCATATATGAAGCCTTCAGGTCTGAAAATGAAGAATATAAAGAGACTATGAAGACAGCATGGCAAACTCCTCAACATCACTCTCATCCCATGGCAACTAGACTGTCCATAGTTGCCAGAAAATTATCTGCATGGAGCAAAAGAAGGTGCAAAAATGGGCATTCACAGTGAAGCAATCTAAAAAAAAGAATTGCAGGAGATTACAAATAGCCCAAGCACAACTAGATAAAAGAACAGAGTTGACTGGCTAAAGAAAAAAATAGAAAAACTGTGGAGACAAGAAGAGATGTACTGGGGTATAAGGTCTTGAATCCAATGGCTGAAATGGGGGGGATAAAAACATAAATTCTTTTACGCCACAACGTTGCAAAGATGACAAAGAAACCAAATTGCCATGTTGAAAAATGAAGATGACATATGAATTAGAGATCCAATTTAGCTAAAGAGTATGGGAACCAATTATTTCAAAGAGCTTCACAATTCTTCGGGAGACAAGCATCTCTCCCCAGTTTTAGACCAAATTTCTTGCACCATTAATGAGGAAATCAATGCAAACTTAATCATGGAAGTCTCCATGGAAGAAGTTACTAAAGCAGCATTTCAGTTAGGTGCACTCAAGGCACCATGTCCAGACGAATTCAGCGGTAAATTCTTCCAGAATCATTGGGAAGACATAAAATCATAGGTGTTCCAAGAAGTGCAAAATTTTGTTAGAACAGGTTATCTACATCCTGAGCTGAGGTGCTAAACCAATATTGTGTTGCAACTGGTCAGGCAGTTAACCTAAACAAGTCAGGAGTCTTCTTCAGCAAAGGTTGCCCATAAGTATTAAAGAGAAACATGATGCATGAGCTAAGAATGCCAAAAACACAAGAAACAGGGAAATACCTAGAAATCCCTTCAGATTGGGGAGAGTCCAAGAAACAAATGTTTTCATGGATCATAGATAGGGTCAACAAAAAATTAAAGGGCTGAAAGGAAAGTCTATTGTCAAAAGCAGGCAAAGACACCGTTGAAGACAGTGATTCAGCCACTCCCTCGGTATACTATGTCTATATTTAAAATTCTCATCTTCGTATATCATGCTATTGAGAGAACAATCGTCGATTTCTGGTGGAAAAACAGTGCTACACAAAAAAGGTTACACTAGAAGAATTGTGACACTCTAAAGAAGAGAAAAGATGTTGGAGGGCATTTTGAGATGTAATTGACTTTAATCGAGCATTGCTTAGTCGGCAGGCATGGAGACTCACTCAAAACAAAATGCTTTATGGGGAAAAATCCTTGAAGGCCTGTACTTCCCTAATACCAACTTCCTACATGCAACTAAATGATCCTAACCCTCCTGGGGATGGCTAAGTTTGCTGGTAGGACACAATGTAATCAAGAATTCCACGTGCTGAGTAATAGGAAATGGCAGAAAAATCAATATTCAAAAAGACAAGTAAGATTGGAGGACCAGCAAACAAAAATGATCCAATATGGGTCTCAAAGCTCATGGATGTAGAGGATACCAACTGGAACGTTGCAAAGGTGGAAGGAACTTTCGACGAAAGCATTGCTCAAGAAATTTTATCTATTCGAATCACCCCTCAATCCCCAAAAGAATTATTGAAGTGGGATCACACTAAATTAGGGCAACACACAATTAAAAGCGCCAACAACCATCTCAGAGCATGCCAAGAAACCACCCAATCCAAACAGTAAGCAACTTCTTCCTACTCCACTCCAAAGAAACTTTGGAGACAGATTTGGACAACAAACACAGCACCGAAAGTTCAATTCTTTTTGTGGCAAATCAGTCAAAATGATATAGCCACAAAAGAAAATTTGTTGCGAAGAAAGCTCATACCTGAGAATGCCTGTCCAATCTGTAAACAAGCCCTAGAAACTGTCAAGCATCTCTTCAGTGCCCCTGGACCAAGCAAATTGGAAGGATCCTGCAATCAACATCACCATCAACAGCCACAACATTACCAGAATAAAGGATTGGTTAGTCAATTTCTCTCATACCTCAATATCTTTCGAGTTTTCAGTCGAGTTACTCTGGCAAATTTGGAAGACAAGAAATGGGGTTGTCTTCAAGAATCAAGTCGTCAACCCTCAACAAGTCATTTCGTCAGCCAAAGCAGAGATGGAAAGTATCAACCGATGGGCGAAGAAGAAACCAGACGAAGCTAGGGCTCATAATCCCTTACTGATGAGATGGATACTTCCTCCTCTAGGTACAATCAAAGCCAACGTTAATGGCTCTTTCGATCTGGATTCAGGCGCAAGTACCATTGCATGTGTATGTAGAGATCATCGAGGAGTTCTATTGGATGGCTTTGCTCAATCGGTATTAGCTTCCTTGTCGCTTCAGAGGGAAACCTTAGCAGTGATTGAAGCCCTAAACTTTGTGGAAGTACAATACGTGAATCTACTGGTTCTCATTGAGTCGAATTGTGCAAATCTAATAGAGCTAGTAAGTGCCTCTGCAGATCAAGTGTCCTGGGATGCCCATGCCCTTATACTTGAAGCCCAAGCCCATTTAAAGAGCCTCAGCAACGCTTGTCTCGCCTTTTTCCCAAGGGAGTCCAACAAGGTGGCAGATTGGACCGCAAAAGCCCAACAAACACACACTCTCCCTCAATCTTGGCTAAATTAACCCCATCCAGTTTGCTAGATTTAATCTGTGTTGATGCATGTGATTTGTCTAAACAGTCACTTCCTATTATATGAATGCAGTATGATGTTTTAAGACCCAAAAAAAAACTTGGAATGGCTTTAAACATGCCATTTCAATTTCATGTCGATTTTTAAGCAAACCGGTTTAGGACCTAATTCTATCAATCGAGCACCCACTTTGACAGGCAAGTTTTCTAGTCGGAAACCAATGCCCTTTAGCCGATTTGGCTTCTAAAGATGACTATAAAATAGACTTGACATAGAGATTGATAAATTCGATGTGAAAAATAATAATAAACCAATTAATATGTATGCATTTTCTCCAAGAGTTCATTTGGATCAAGGTAATCAATTTGGGAGTTTATGTGAGATCAGAATTAGTTTGGGGGTAAATGTGTAATAGAATATCATATGAGATTGTGTGTAATGAAGATTTTTTTTTTGTGGTAAATTTGTTATTGGGTAAACAATTTAAGATGTTAAAACTTATCATCGCAAAATCATTTGAAAAGTCAGAAGATTATAATTTGAAAAATAAATCCCATTTGAAAAAGGGTTAATACCTTTGAAATTCCCCATATGGTACTAAAACTAATTTTCATATTACCCAAAAAAAAGGACTCAAGCTAGTACCTATTACCCAAATCTACCTTCCATTAGCATACTTGCAATATCCCGTTCAGAAAGCATGTATGTCAACACATGTAGCAAATGACTGTAAAATGGATCTGACGGGAAAAATGACAAATTCAATATGAAAAATCATTGGGTGTTAAACACATGCAATCTAAAAGGTGGTAGATTTGGATTAAGGCTACCAATTTAGAATTTCATGAAACCAAATATAGTTTAAACTTAAATGTATCATGAAGTTTTGCTCCTTTAAAGATATAGTCGAAGCACAAAGGTTTCATAACTCAGAACTCCAACCACAAGGGAATCCATAGAATTTCAAAGCAAAGCAGATGGGAACAAACTGTAATCTTCGGAACAATTCATGGTCTATCTTAATAGTAATTGGCACAGAGTGAGCTAAGCTGGGCCCAATATTTAGCCCAACTAGACAGTTGGGCCTGATTAGGAACCAAAGCTGTCTATAACCCAAGCGTCCCCTCTTTCTAGGGTCACGAGTTCCAATGGCCCATGCATGATCAATTTTCAATTTAGAGCTTTGTTTTTGAATTGTATCTCCTCATCCTATCCGATGGCAAAATTTTTAGAATTTCATCACCAAGATTAACTTCTTATTAGGATTCACCACAACTTATATCACAGTTGCAGCTAAGCAAATTGATATGTCTAATTCCAACTAGAGTCGGTAAAGAGGCGGTTAGTCTCATCGACTTCTCTCTATTTGTCTTTATTTTGGAACAAAGGAGAAGTCCAAAGGATTTGCAATTTCGATTTGCTGATGATACGATGTGAAAGCTTTCATGAAATAGTCACTGGACCTGGTGAAAATTCTCGTAAGAGCGGATAGCTAGTACTTTGATCCACACTGAACAAGCATTTGCCTTTCTAAATAATGAGATGAGTTAGCAAATCTTATATCAGATTATTGCGGTGTCTTAAGAGTTAATACCATTATTCCTGATCATATGTTTCCTCCCATTGACGTCTACTTATTATAGTCAAAATATAGGCATACTCAAAATTTAGCCATGATGTCTCATAAAGTAATTTTGCAAGTTAACGTTGACCTTGTTAATTCCAAGGCAGAATGGTCACACCATCATTTGACCATCTTATATGAGATTATAAGTTCATGCTACATCATGAGCAAAACTTTAACCAGCTTGCGCCATGGTCCAAACCGAACATTTCACCTTAATGGTAATATCAGGAATGCACAGTTGCGCTCCAGTTCTCCTTCCTCACACTTTTAAATAAACTTAACTTTGCAAGTTTTTAATACTTCCTTGAATGTGACGTTATTAAAAGTGCTCTCTCTCTCTCTCTCATTGCACGCACGCATAGGTTTGTCGTTTTAATAGTTTCTTACAAACCCTAGGGAAGATCTCACTCTGATTATGTCAAACCACTGGTACGATTCTCCCCCATTATGTCCAAACAACACTCTTGTCTTCTACTCCGAAACTAGCTGTCCACGAGAGGATGAGAAGTTCAGCTCCAATATGTACGCTTGACCTCGTTCACAACATAGGGATGTCCAAAAGACAAATAAAAAGCCGACCCAAACCTATCTGATCATGTCCTCGAGACGCAAGCTTTTGGTGTATAATAGTTGACTTATGGTCTCTCTGTCTGTTTCCCATGAACTCCCCTCTCATCGAACTTAGACATGCCAATGTGTCTCGTGCCTCCTTTTTCCTCCCTCCTTTATCTCCTTTTCTTCAAGATCACTTATAAGCATCTCTTTCTTTTTTGCTGTCAAGAACGACATGCCAATGCGTCGTTCCTCCTTTTCTTCCTCCTCTCTTTTTTTCCTTGTTTAACATTAATCTGTCTGCGCCTTCACCATGCACCGCCTTTTGACTTTTGGGGCGAGATCTTGATAATGGAGATTTCCCATGCTCGGAGAAAGTGGGAACAAAGTAATCTGCGAGACCCAACAAATCATGACATGTTAATGGGTGTCTTTTGATTCCATCTCTGAGGTTAAAACGAAAAGGAAATAAAGAAGGGTTTGATGATGGCGTTGGTTCTGGTCTTGTTCAGCTAATGGGACTTGAGCCTCACTTGTATTATTAGTGGGGTTTTTCCCCCATTTCCTCCCGACTTTTCTGGTCAAAATTTGCATCTGTTGCTCCTTTCCATCCCCTCCCCTCGAAAGATTGAGCGAGATTTGTGGCCAAAATCACTCTTGACCGGAACCCATCGGAAGATGCACTTGGAAAAAGTAGAATTCTCTCTTTTCCTTGGGCTTTGCAGACTTGCAAAAGTGGATTTAGCTCGTCCAATATGGCGCTTACATGAGTTTGGCAGATGATAAAACTCAACATGACTGGTTATGTCGAGGAGTGATATGAGAAACTCGTTCCGTTGATGTGCACCACGGGAGAAGTCAATGTGTTGAAACCTGTAATATTTCCTTACTGGCTTATTTCGTAAGTCCCTCCCAGCGATGTAAAAATTTGGTCACGGAGGCTTCCGTGGAGCATGCATGCATTACTTACATCAAGCCATTAACTGAAAAAACTTGCCAATGAAGGGGAAATTGTTTAGAAAATATATATATATATATATATACATATATTGTTCGACGGCCAATTTAATCAAAAACTTTTCAATGACTATTCAATATAGTCATTTCGGTCAATTTTGATTAAAAAACACTAATTTGATGGTTTTTATAAAAGTTGTTTGTCCTACATAACACAGTTAACACTAATGTGAATGACTCTTATGATAGGTTATATTTTCTCGAAATTCTTTTTATTTTTTCTTTCATTTACTTCTTTTTATCTTCCCAGATGGGCTAGCTAGGCTATAATGGTAAAAGGAAAGAGAAAAACAAAAGAAAAGGAAAATAACACCAAACGCAAAACTTATATAAAATTTTAAAAATTTTAAAAATATTTAGAAGAAATGATACATAACAGTGTCGATCGTGCCATGTAAGTCAGCTTCCACATCATTGATCCCCAAGATTAGCCAAAATGACTACATTGGAGAGAGTCATAAAAAAATTTAGAACTAAATTGGCCAAATTAAAAAACTCATGATTGGATTGGTTACCGTAGAATGAGTTTATGACTCGCTAGGCAATTAACATCCAAAGATCACGTTGGACTGTTCCCATGATTCCAAGAATCAATAAGTGCTCCTGATTTGTTTGGACGACATAAATATCCTTATATCCAGATTGCACACTTCATTATCACTTACATTTTACCCCATACTTCTCCCCCACTAGAAAGAACCTAGTTGGGTTCGCTTTTAGTCTAGCCACTACTACATTCTCATTACAACTCCACCATCACATCCACAGTGATCCTTCCCAATTTTTTTCCCAGACTTGTCAATCTTGCTGAGAAAATCCCAACCCTCAATCTGATCAGATGAATTGAGGGGGATTTGGAAGAAGTTACCAAAATTCTTCAAAGGTGATGCCAATTTGTCGATGTTGCCTCCAACAAGTGGATTTTGTCCCAATGAAGCCTCAGTGGAAAAGGGCACGTGAGTGGCATGGGGACTTGGAGTTTCCTAACCAAAAATGCCCTTGGGAAAGGCACGAAAGGCGCACGTGCCAAGCACTTGGTTGAGAACCTACCTTAAATTCTACCAGCAGTGAAATCGGGGGAAGTTCATTCTTAGATGGTTGTCACGTTAAGGGGTATTTTGAAACAAAATCTATTCTGTGGGAAAATTTAAGAAATCATCGACCCTTTGGAGAAGTTTTTGGAATTTTCCCATGATAATTACAATATCATATAAGATGCAGCATGTTGACCTTCCATAATATTACCAATTGGTGTCGTCAATAAAGGCACTTTGCACCATAGTCTAAGAGCTCGGGAGAACATGCCTCCTTGCATAGTCTTCTCTAGTTAAGAGTAATTTGACTACTCAAATTGAGTTGAATCTGAGGTTCAAGATATTTAACCTGAGTAACTAATGAGAGCTCGATCGAATGAGTAAACTTCATGAACATAATTAAAAGCTAAAGTCTTCTTAAGGCATATCTTTAAGCATTCGAAATTCCGAAACAAACTCGAGTTCGAGTTCGATTTCAACTGAAACTTCCCTTGTAACCAATCGCTTCAAGCTCCTATTGAGTAGCGAGCCGTGCATAGGACTCGACTCGTCCCCACGAACATGCAAGACAGTAAGAATTGCAAACCAAGAGCAAAAACGTGGGTAGTACCCGGTTACTGCAGGTCCCCAGTTCGAGAGCCACAGTGAAAGGCAATAAAGATTAGACAGGAGTTAACGCGGAGCTGTTTTTAACCAAGTCGCTGCTGCTTTATTCCTCTTCATCATGTTTCACCGATCATGCTTGGCCCATTCCTTCAGTAAAAAATGAAAATTACCACCGGCAGCTTGCACAATCCCAGAATCGCCCCTCAACGTGTTGTTGAAGCTGGTGAACAGACGACAGGTAAAACGGCTCCGGACAGTGCCATGTCAAATGCTCTCTCGCAGACTGAATAAAGAAAGATACCAAAGGGACAAGGCAAAAGATGGGCGGTGTCACTTTCTCGTACAGGGTTTATTCTGAGACAAGTTGCATAAGCCAGGTGGGAATGATCCGACAATTTTCTTTTAAGTACTCATCAAACACGCATAAGATGACAAAAACCTCATTCGTTGATTATTGAAGCCACGCCCAACTTCAACCAGTCATCCCACCACGCTTCTCTGCTCTGGCTCTCTGCTTCTTGAGTAAGACAAGGCTCACCCAAAAGAGACAGGACCAAACTAATCTTGTCACCAACACAGAGAGCACGTAACATCTGAGACATCCAAACTTATATTCTTCATGTCTACCCCTTTTCTGGTAAGCATGACAAGGCGGATATGGAGATAGTTCACCAACAATCATTCCACAAGGAGGTATATAGCATGATTAGGAAATTCGAAAGAGAAGACTAAAGATTTTGATTATTCAACTGAAAGAAGCATGCTGATCACAGGAATAGCAAAGCAACAATCTTTAGGGTGCTTTCTTGTTTTCCTTCCTTTACCTTAACCAACCACCAAGAACAAGACATAGAGCTCAGGCATGTGTTGGAGGGTGAGGTTACACAACAAATGAAGCAAAAATTTAACACCACTAACCAAAAAACGAACGCCTTATGGAGAGACCATCTTTCTTTTTCCCCAGCTCAAATCAGTACAATCTCAGAACGCTTCTTGCAATGGAATGGGCCTGATTAGCCCTGCTCTTCCCGGAGCCGCTCCTCCGGCTCCCCCGCATCGGAGTCAAGTAAAACCTCAACAGCCCGTTATCGAGGTTGTTAGGCGAGTACCTAGCGCTGCGATTCCGCTCGAGCACAAACTCATCCTTCTTCTTCTTGCCGTTCTGCCCGTTCGTCTCGAACACATTCTTCCTGATGCTCCCGAAAGACCCGCCAACAAGATGGTTGTAGGACGAGTTCCTGCAGCTCACGCTGCTATTGCTCCTAAATATCTTCCGATTGAAACCTCCCCGCAGGTCCCCGTTATGCTCGCCTCGCAGCTCCGGCCATGACTCGGAGAAGGACCTCTCGACCCCGTTCGATCTACTGTACCTATCGTCATTCTCATCCTTGTTCCCTCCTCTCCTATGTATAAACCCCCAGATGCTCCAACCCTTTCCCCATCTCCTCGATTTCTTCAACCCCTTTTGGTCGCCATTGTTCACAACGGACGCATTGTCTCTAAATGCAAGATCGAACATGTCCGAGCAATCGTCTCTCAGTGAGTTCGAATTGGAGATTGAATCCCTCGACTCTCGATCCCCAACAATCGGTTTGCTCCCTGGGAAGTAATCAGCAGTCGTAGGGGAGACTTTCGCGTTCTTACCAGACTTCAATTCATCGATCTCCGCCACCACCGCGGCGGCAGTCTTCCTGATGGAATTCGACCGGTCGAGGCTCTTTCTCCTCCGAGAAGACGAGTCCAAGTAGTAATCGCGGGTCTGTGCGGATCCGCCAGGGGGAGATTCTTCCTCATTGATGCAATTCATTGGCTCTTCCACCGGAATCTGGGTGTCAGTCCTCGAGACGTGCGCTGGAGAGTCCTCCACGACGGATACCATCGTGGGCATCCGAGGGAACGACCTCCCAATCAAGTGACCATCCCACGAGGCCCTCGGCTCATCGAATGAGTATCTCGGGTCGTCGAAGGACATCCGTGCGGCGTCAAAGGAAATCCTGGCCGCGTCGAGTGAGAACCTGGGGTCGGTGTCACAGGATCTCCGGCCGAACCCATAATCGGCGATCTCGGACTGGGTTTCTCGGAATTGGCGGCCGATGGGCTTCTCCACGGGCAATGTGGCGGAGCCACTTCCATTGTCTCGTTTCTTCATCTTCTGCTTCCGCCTCCATTTCTGCCATTTCTTGCTGAAGACCGAAGCAGCAGACCAGAAGCTACCCGCAATCTCCTTGAAGTCTCTCCCTGAAGATTTCTTAGCTTGAGAATCGAGATCTATGTGATCTTTCATGGTCTTTACCTCTTCTTCTGGCACTACTTCGAGCTCTGGCTCCGCTCTTTCTTCAATTTCTACTTCCTCCTCTTCTTCTTCAACTTCTTCTTCGACAATCTCCTGCACTCTGTTTTCAACAACAGCAGGTGCTACATTGGGCTCTTCCCAAGTCCTAAACTCGTCGTCTTCCTCTTCCTCTTCGTCTTTCTGTACGATGTACTCCTTGCTCTGCTGATAATCGCTTCCCGCTTCTGCGTCCTCTGCTTTGGACTCGAGAACCGGACCCCGAACACCCGACGAGCCGAAGCTTCTTCTCGTCTGGACACCCTCCGAGTTGCTGCTCCGAGTCGAGTCCCGCTTCGACGGGTTTCGCTCGTCGTCGAGGCTGAACAGCGACCAGAGCGTGTTCCGAACCCTAACGTCGCAGGACTTCCGCTGCGGCTCGAAAATGCCGGAGAAGAAACCCTCGTTCTTCGACGCCGAGAACGACTTCGTGCGCCGGAGCTCCGGCGGGAACGCCGAGGCGGATGCCGGATGCGGGGGCTTGGAGGAGGAGGAGGAGGAGGAGGAGGGCTTAAAAATGGCCTTAAGGGCCGAGGCGGCGGCGGAGGAGGTAGGGGGCTTGCGGGAGGAGGAGGAGGCGGCGGCGGCGGAGGCGGAAGCGGAGGCGGAGGAGGAAAGGTCGAGGACGGCGAGGCGCTCGCAGAGGCATGAGGGGCAGAACCCGGTGAAGTGCTCGTCGGGGTGGCGGTCGCAGGAGGTGGAGGGTCGGTGGGGCTGCGGGGGCTGCGGGGGCTGGAGCTGCGGCAGTGGAGGCTCCGTCGTGGGATTCATAACCGGCGGTGGTGCTTGATCCCCGCTCCACCGCAGCTCATGTTCAAGCTCCCTTTTTTATTTTCCGGCCTCTCTTGAGAGTACGGACAGGAAGTAAGAGAAACAGAGTGTGTGAGAGAAAATCTCAGAGAGAGACAGAGAGAGAGAGAGAGAGAGAGAGATGGAGAGGAAGGAATGAGGAGGAGGGGGTTTTAGCTTTTTAGAGAGAGAGAGTGCGTGCGAAACTGTTCGGCTCCAACGGACAGTGAAGAAGGAGAGAGAGAGAGAGAGAGAGAGGTGGGGGAAGGAAGAGAAAAAGCTGGAATTCTCAAAAACAATGATAAAGGAAGCAACGGGTTAATCGAGAGAGAGAGAGAGAGAGAGATGCTGTAAAAATGGAAAAGGAGGAGTTAATTCCATTTTTACAGCATCTCTCTCTCTCTCTCTCTTCCCTTTTGTCCCTAATCCTCATTAGTCCTCTTAATCAATGCGCATTAAATTAAACCTTGATCACCTTCCTCATGTGATCTTTGTGATTGGAGCATGGGATTTCCCTACCAACTCACAAAGAAATGATAACTTCTTTTTTCAAGTTATTATATCCGAGCTCGGTACTCCTCCTCGCTCCCATATTGCCACATTTATACTCGCGACATCACACGAGCCATCTTAATTATAAAAAAAGAAAAAGAAACGTAATTAAAACATAATATAAAAAGAATCTAGCATGATAAAATTAAAATAATGAAAGAATAGAGCAAGTATTGAGTAAATCATACATTTTACATATTGTCTTTAACTAATGTGAGAACATTTTCAAATTATCTTATTGTTTCTAAAATAAAATTCCTAACACGGATGAGTTCCAATTAAATAGTGAAATAATGAAGGGAGAGAGAGAGAAGAATAATGAGGGCCAATAAATGAGTGCACATACGTTTATATACAATTCTCATGAAGAAAGTGCTAAAAGCTTTTCTTAAGTGACATATTTACAAACAATACTTTAAAAAAACAAAAGAAAAGATTTCGATATAACATATTTAGACATACGTAACAACAAGACAATGACTTAGATGACAACGGGATTTGCTCCTCCCGTCGTGATCAAGGGCACCCTAAATGGACGATAAGATACATTAGGCCGACCAGAAGAAAATGCTCCCTTAAGATCATCTATAGAGACCGGGCTGTCGAGACGCACGAAAGCCACCCTCTCCGGTGGCACCGCTCGGCCGCCGCCATACAGAAAGGAGGAGCAATATTATTTATGTAATCTTATTTTATTTTTAACAAATAAAAACATTTATCATCGATGCAATGATTCTATGATTTATTAAAAGTGGACTTCAATGAAGACATGGGAAAGAGAGAAGGGCAAACGAGTCTCTCTCTCTCTTTTTGGGGTGAGCGTTAGTGAGAGTTCATTTTCACCGGAGCGCCTTTTCTTCTCTACTCGGGGCGCGCGTCGAGGGTGAAATCCCACTTCTGCCCCTACGGTTCCCTCTCCTTTCCCCGAGGCCCCGTCCTGTTGGCTTCCCACTTGTTTGGAACCCGGGTTTGATCTATTCTCTCTCCGGATTTAAGATGCTCCCGGCCAGGATTTAGATACCCCCGGTCTTCTTATGACTCCACTCCGCTATGCCGATAGTCAACGAGGCCATACGTCACAAATGCAAAAGCAGAGAGACTGTTATTCCTCAAGTCCGGTTTTGATCCATACTTTTCATGATCTCTCTATTTTTATTTTTATTTTCCATTCTTCTTCTTCGTTCTTTTTTTTATAAATTTTGCCGATGTGGACATTTGGTGGGTGCCATGTTAGCGCCGCGTGTTTTAAGAGTATAATTTTTCATAATAATAAAAAATATTATGCCGACGTTTTTCTTTCGTTGAATTGGAAAGAGCTAACATAAGAACTTAATTGCACTAATTTGATAGATTATTAAAAATATAATCGTGCTTTTTGAAAGTTTTAAAATTTAATTGTACTTCTACATTAATTTTTTAAAGGCTTTTGATACACATGTTTTTAATTGTATTGGAAATGGTTTTTCTTTTTTCTTTTTTTTGTAAAAGAATGTCCTTTTGAGAGCGTGGAAAACATTGAAAACAAAATTGTAACTCCTTTTGAAAGAATGATGGAGTAAGTCAAGTCGATTGGAGAGCATGAACGTTGAATTGAGTGTAATTTTGTGCAATGATTCAGAGTCAATTTATTTTTCAATTGTAAATAACTCGACTATAGTGAATTAGAATGTAATTTATCCGGCATTGAAACCTGCCTTTCAAATAGCTCGAATTCCGAAGTCAGTGAGATTGTTAATAGAACTAGCAAAATGAACACACGCATTACATGTGTGTAAGAAAGTGAAATTAAAAAGAACATTAAGTAAATCATCTCGTCACGTAATATTTGAATCATGTAATATATACATATATAATAAATATATATTCATGTGGTCCCTAACCTTTTTTTCTCTTCACCTAGTTTATTCCTCAAACTTAAAAAAATTCAACATAGTCCTTTCCTTAAGTTTTCTAATATTGTTTATCAACGTGACTATAAATCTCCCTTAACTCGACTTTGGATCTGTAATGTTGGCTCCCACATAACTTACGCGTGTCGCTCAGTGTTATAGTCTATGTTCAAAGAAGTGGAGCACATTTTATAATTCTGAATTCATGGTCCACATCAAACATATATAACACGTCCCAAAAGGAAAATCAAGAGTCATCGAAAGTCGAACAAATGTCAAGTTTCTATAAGATAAATTAGCCTCGAAGTTTCATGTAAGATCAGACAGTATTGTGAGATCAAAATGTTAGTCTTAATCAACACATTCGGATCGAAAAGGAAAGGAGAGAAAAGAAAAGAGAAAAGAGAGGGGTTTTCACATTGAAATGTTTCCCCACTTTTTTTTCCTTTCCTCTTTTGCAGCATATATTTTTCTAGGGTTTCTCTTTTCTTTTTTGGTTGTTGTTGGGAAGGGGTGATTTTCAAAGATTCCTGGCAAGAGGAAAAGCAAAAGTAAAGTCACGCCATCGACTTGCCCGGGTGCTGCGTCTGTCGTCTCTCTCTCTCTCTTTCAGTCACACTTCGCTTTCCTCCTTTTGTTTTCTTTCTTCCCTCCCTCTCCTTTTAATCCCTAGGCTTTTCCTTTTTCCTGTTCGGGGCGTTCCTTTTTGTTTTGCACACCCCCACCCTCTTTTTCTTCCCACATCACACAACAAAATCCCCTTCCCCAACCCACAAAACCAAAAAAAGAAGATAGAAATGGGAAAAAAAAGAAAGATCAATTTCCCACTTGGGCTTGTTTTGCATCGACAAATCGAGCATGGGGGCAATGGCCAAGTGGTGTTTCCATAGTGGGTGAACATTTTGGCTTGATCGAAAATGGAAAATTATGCCCATGGAATTATTGTTAGTGTATATGAATAGGGGGGGGGGAATGTTTCAAGTTTAATAATTTGATTTTGACACTTAAATTAAACAAAATCACTAAACTTGTCCTTTAATTGTAGCCACGGGCTACTTACTTCGAGGATACTTTTCTTGATTTTTTTGAATTGGATTTCGGTATTAATCGGTCATCTTGATAGTGATCTCAACTAATTGTATGATATAATTTCGTCGAGAGAAAAAGAGAGAGAGAGAGAGAGGGGTATCAAAGCAAGGCGGGAAAGAACTGACAAAAAGGGAGGTAAAGAAAAAGATATCGAGAGAAAAGCAAAGGTTTATAGATTTAATAAAATTGATTCTAATTCGGTTCGATCAATCCGGTTTCTAAATGAATTTTTCATTCGAATAGAAACAGAGAGAAAACGAAAAAACCGTAAAGAGAGAGAGAAAAAATCGAGGCTTTTAGGTTCCAAATTCGGTCCAATCGGTCTGATTTCCGAACAATTGGTCACTTAGAAATCGAAAGCTGAATCGATTTTCACCAGCACCAAATGGCCCAACCGGACGTGATCAGTGATCACCTCTATTGGTTCACGTGACAGGTGAGGAGCAAAAACAAGGAGGAGGAGGAGCAATAAAAGAATGCGCATGTGGAACCACCGCCTACGGAGTACGGAGTAACATGCGCCTACGACGGCCGCGTGCACACGTCATCATTCCCCTCCCCCCCATACGAGATTAGACGCCTCTGATGTCCCACACGAGCGGCGTCTCCGGCACGTGTCACGACTCGACGTCGCTGAGGACAACCCCCCTACAGAGCGGGCCCCACATGCTCACCCTCGCACCTCCCCCCCTCCCCGCCCGACCGACGCGGATTTGAGCGCGTACGGAGGACGCGCCATGTTTTGCCGACCTCACGTGATGTTTCCTCCCCAGTCCCCACGTGCCCCAACCAACGGAAGTTTAAGAATAAAAAGAGCAGCGGCCTCTTCATGTCCAACGGTCAATTATCGGTTTCGGCAAAATACCGAAATCCTCCTTTAATCTCTGTTCTCTTTTTTTTTTTTTAAACCGCTTACTATTTAAGAAACAAAGATTATTCGTGATTACGGCTGTTCAAGGCATAACAATTAAAAGAAGAGGTGCAAATGGTGGGTGGCCGTGTAGATTGATATCGTGAAAGGAGGAGAGGCAAAATTTATCGGAAAAGATAAAATTAGTGGCTAGATTTTCCAACGCTCTCGAATCTGCGATAAACCATGTTTTCATGGTCTGTTGAGATGGCTCGAGACAACGAATAACCACCCGCAAGACTTGTGTCCCCTAACTTTTCGGGCGGGACGGGTCACTTCCATTCTCGCCGTGATTGCTCTCCGGCTATTTTGCCGGACTTTAATACCTACTATCGAAACAAAATCGATTGGCATCACGTGGGTAATTTGTGCACAACATGCTCACAAAAACGCAAATTCAGATTAAATCCACCATAATTCTATGGTTAATTGAAAAGGGTGCGTGGCCTTATGAGGAAGCACAAAAGCATATCTAAATATCTAATGAGATCTAAGCTAAAATTAGACAAAAAAAGATTAACTAAGAAATGGAAAAATTGCTACTAAATTTTAAATATCTAAAAGGATAATGCTGAAAGATTTAATCAAATTTTCTAACTTTTGACCTATTTGCTTAAATTAACAAAGTCTTGATCCAACGGTGGGTAGTTGTATTGGCTGGGAGCTTTTCCCTCATCGCCGAGGTCAAGGGTTCGAAACTCGTAGTTGCTAGTATTTTAAGTAGGGAACCATGATGTTGGGGTCCTGTGCAAGTCTTCCTCGAGGTATAAGGGCCCAGCCCTTTGGGGGACACGTGGTGGATCCTCGGTCATTCAAAAAAAAAAAGAGTCTTGGATGTTATCAAATGGGTGCATCGAGTTTAGCTTTTTTGAAAATTTTTTTAGGAAAATGTAAAGCAGTTTAGCTTAAAAAAGTTTTCCAAAATACATATAATGTTTGGTAAATTATAATTTAGAAGTGCATTGGGAAGTAACTTTGGTTCAAATGGTGTTTGAACAAATTACACTTTGCAAAGGCCTTTTGCTTGTATACACATTTATTTATTTATACAAAACCTCAAAACCAGTGAAGGGCTTTAAAGCTGGTGAGCCATATCTGGCAACAACAAACCTTGCCTACATGAGGCAAGGCTATCTATGCCAAATTTGGCTCGTCGGTGGCTTAAGCCCTTCACTCGTGACGTTGTAGGAGGTGAGAATATTTTCGAAGTTATGCAAATTAGTGAGAAAAAAGTTGAAAGAAAAGAACTACATTAGCATTTTGGAAAGAGAAGGTGACACAAAAGGCCACAAATTATGATCCAATATGTAATGTAACTCATGAATTTTTAAATTGGTCAATATTGTGATTGAAATTTTGGTACATGTGCAATTTAGTTCCTAGATTATATGAAAACATACAATGTTATCTTTGAAAATGTTCAAGATTGTCTATGAACTTGAAATAATTGAAAAACAACATTAAAAATTCTCACATAGTTCAGGAATTAAAGTGAATATATAACTCAATGGTGGGTAATTGTGTTGGTTGGGAGTTTCTCCCTCATTGCTGAAGTCGAGGGTTTGAAACCCGCAATTACTAGCGTCTTAAATGAGGGTCATGGTGTTGGGGTCCTATACTAGTCTCCCTCGAGGTATAGGGGCCCAGCCCTTTGGTGCCGTCCGGGCGCGGGGGCACGTGGTGAAGTCATCGGTTACAAAAAAAAATGAATATATACCTAAACTTCATGAATTATATTACACATCGGAATAAATTTTAGGGACCTTATCAAACAAATTTAAAGTTCAATGACCACATAATATATGAAGCCAAAATTCATCGACTATTTTTGTCATTATCTATTATGGAAATTCTTTAAGCTCAAAGCACCTCCAACTTACATGGAGTTATCGACTCTACTTCATGTAGGCCAAGCATTGAAGAAGAAGTACTCGAAAGGGGGACTCTTGTTGGGGGGTGATTCGCGCTTATAGCATCGTCCAGGTTCGTCCTTTCGATCCACGTGAGAATTTGGGGGGGGGGGGGGGGGGGGGGGGAGGCATTGAGATTCCTTGCATTACAATTCGTCTGCTTCCCCACTGGTCTATGAAAGATTCTCGTAACATTCATTACCAAGTCATGCATTTAGATCGAGCACAAGATCGGAGATGAGATTGTGACTGTGACGTGCGGGCTTCAGCTTGCGTGGGACAAGGAGCGAGGGTCGCCGCTGGATCACGAGATAGGGACCCCGGCATTACGCTTTGGGCGGTGGCTTTTGGTCCCCCAGCCCCCCACCAAACCCTAGCAGAAGGGCAAAAGAAAGATAACCCCAAAAAAGAGAGGATGAATAGAGAAAAAGAGAAAGAGAAACAAAGTTAATGAGCAACACGAACCAAATTCACATGACGAAAACGAGAACGAATTTTAGCACGTCTACATGGTGTCTTAAAGTTGAAAGAAAACGAGATACAGAATAATGAAAAGAACTCCCTATTATTGAGTATATAAGATCAAACCAAAGGCGGATGGCACCGGGGAATGCCAGAAAACACGACTAGAAACAAAAGATTTTACTCAGAAACATAAAAGCAACTATGATGAGATTCTTGCCTTTGAGGCACGCCTCACTTCACTTAAGTGTCTTCTTGCTATTGTTGTTTTTGGTGAAGTGTCTTCTTGCTATTGTTGCTGTCAAGCGATGGCTTCAATTCCGAGTAAATGTAAAGAATGTATTTTCCAATGGTGATCTTGCCAAAGAAATTCATATGGAGCCTTCTCTTGGATAAATTGATCCTCTTAGTAAAGTGTCTCGATTAAATCGAGCACTACCATGCATATTAATATAAGCTTGTAATACCAGGGTAGAATCCCACACTCAGTTCATATGACCGTGCTCTCTTTGTTTGACACACACCTTGTGGATATATTTTGCTACTGTTATATGTGGAGACATGATTATTATGGGTCATGATCACACCGACGTTACAAAATTCTAGTGCTATCTTAATTAGCAATTAAAGTGTAGGATCTCGGGAAGTTTGATCATTTTCCAGGCTTGGAGGTTGCTTTAGGCTCCTTCACTTGTCACCCTTTTCCTAGCCAAAATGCCATCGATCTTCTTTCTTGAGCAAGACTTAGGATAGCAAGATTGTTGTAACTCCTATTAGATTCATGCCAAATTCAACGACACCAATATGACTCCTCTTTCAAATCTTACACTCTATAACATAATCGGTATTATGGTATATGTTACTTTAACTCGTCTTGACATTGCCTATATTGTCCTTAGTATTAGTCAGTTCACCACAGTCCATACCCCTCCTTTTGCTACCATTTTTTGGATTTTTTGCTTCGACAAGGATACCTTGTTTCATGGCATTCAATTTTCTAGCACTCCACTTTAGAGCTGCAAGCTTATCCTGATATAGATTGGGCAAGTGGCCATTTAGATTGTCGCTTCACTTGAGGCTACCAAAGTAACTCGCTTATCTCCTAACATAGTAAGAAATAGACCATTGGCACTCGATCTAGTATAGAACTAGAATATTATTCTCTTGTGGACTCGACCTCTGAACTATTTTTATCGTGATGGTTGCTCAAATACATAGGAGTTTGTCATACTGGTTGAAAAGTCTTTTATTCCGGCAACGCATCACTATGAAATGGCACATAATGATGTTCTCCACACGGGCAAAATGAGATATACTATCATTTTTTACAATGTCATGTGCATCATGGAGCTGCCCATTTTATCTCTACTCCGTCGGTGTATCATACGATGGATGTCTTCACCAACGTCGGTCCATAAGTTGTGTTTCTTGTTTATTTTCTCAAAACTTTAAATAGGAAAAATTATAAAAAAAGTTATAAACCATTGCATTAGTATCAATTTAGTTCTGAATATTTCAACTACGTCAATTTAGTCTTAAACATTTTTATATTGGTACTAACTCAATCCATTCGGACAATTTAGGGTAGAAATTGCTAATCTAGATGTCGCCAGTTCTATGTTGCACAGTCAGCATTGATGTGAATATCTTTTAATAATATTTTCTTTCCTTTACTTTCCCATCTTTTGCTGATGATAGATGAGGATCGACCTCGGCGAGTGTGGCCTAGCCTTGCCCAAACCCTTGGTGGCCACTAGCAAAAAGAAGTGAAAAAAAGAAGAAAGAATTAACTTTTTTAAATGTCGACATCAACATTGATTGTGCTACACAAGATGGTATGCATCCACTTCAATAATTTCTGATTTCAATTGGCTGGATGGACTAAATTGGTACAAATGTAAAAATGATTAGGATTAAATTAATCAAATTAGAAGGTTTAGGAAAAAATTAGTACAAATATTATAGCTTTATGACTTTTTTCTAGTATTTTCTCCCTCTAAACGATTTCTTCTTAGTCACCTTCAACTTGAGATTTTATATTAAAAAATATTTAACCCTTCTCAAAAATGAATATTAACAAGGTTAATATCGACAATCGATTATAATTCATACGGTACATTAGGATAGGATGGCTTGTACATTATCTTACCTTAGATAGTCGCCTTGTATAGTCTAAAAATATGTTATGATATCCATTCTACCGAACATATAGGAATTACACAATTCTATCTTTTGCATATTATTGTTCTTATCATCCTTCTCGTTCTTTCTACACCATCGGGAGCTCTACTCATCAACGGTAGAACAAATATTTACCACATTTCTTCTTCTCGCGAATGTGAAATGTGAATGGTACACGCATGGGGAGATGCGCTGTCGCTGTCCAGTTGGCACTTTATCTACTCTATTGTTATCTAATTGGAAATTGTAACATGAGAACAAAAGGGAAAAGAGAAAGCAAATTAAATAAGTAAATGGATAGTTATAGAAACATTAATTTTTATATAATGTGCTATATCGTCTATGATCTTTTAAGTTATTCAAAATGGTTTTTGAACTTTAACTTACTGTACAATATCGTTTCTTCGCTTTTAATTTATTGAATGTGATCTTCGAATCTTTAATACATATTCAATTTAGCCTATGGACTTTATATGAAATCTGTTGATTTGATTTAATGATATGGTTCCATTACTTCAAGTTAGTGAAATTTGTTGAATTCATTTCTAATTCAATATGTTAAAATGGTAGGAAATGAAAAACTTTACACCGGGAAGAAGGATAATTATTTTCCTAAAGTGTACAAATAAAAAAAAACTGAAAAAATTCTTACCTTCTAATTTGAGTTGAATATATTGGATGGATAGTTCGCTTGCAGTTTTTTTTCATAGTCAAATCACCAAATTCCATAACCTTGAATTAATGACATCACAAAATTGAACATCTTCATATAATCCCAATACCAAATTAAATATACATTAAATGTTGAAGAATCATATTGAATAAATTTAAATTTTATGAACGAAATTACATATTGAGCAACCATTTATGTCATTCTTTTTCAAAAGATAATAAGTAGGAGAGAAGAGAATTGGAGAATAGTTTTGTCTTTTGTTGAGATTTTGTTTGTTTAGTGGATCAGACAAATTTCACATCAAAATGACGCAAGTCCTCGGTCGTTTATTGGTGCTAGTGGGGAAAGAAAAGATTTGGGGACAAAACAAAAACAAAAAGAATATTTTCGTGTGACGTGGTTTGGCCCTCACCTGTCTTCATCACTCTTACCTTTTGCCTCTCTTTTTTTGGCCCTAGTTCAAGCTTGATGTTATCTTCATAGTATCTTACCCCATGTCATTTTCATCCTTAATCTTGACCATATCATGGGTTTTTATTATTTGCTTCCAGAAAAGATTATAAGAAGTACTGGGCAACTGACACTTCCCGATTGAGGAATATGTTTGATATGAACTAATGATCGGATGTTTCAAAATCACCCATATATCTCTCCAATAAAAACTCAATTGAGCATTTGACTTAAGAGGCATTTTGCAGGGGAGACACACACAATTTTAGTGATTTGTATCTGAGCTCACAAACTAATCGCATACTAAGCATCCAATTATCTTAGACCCTTGATCATATCATCATGTAAATAAATCTTCTTAAAGGTAAAGTACGTTATGGAATTTATCTTTTTTGTGTTGCTCAAAATTTTTAATACATTATTGCGTTGCCAAGCAAGAAATATGACATAGATAATTCAACTCCACGTGGGTTAAAGTAGAATTCTGATCACAATCAAAGGACGTCTATACTTCATATGAAATATGTGCACTCCCAAAAAAATTATAAGTGACTGCTTTTATGTGTAGATTGTTCCATCGAAGGGATCTGCATCAGATTGGAACACTTTTTGGCTGTCCAGCACACAGCAAAAGAATTGAACAGGAACCAGGACACATTGATGGTCTGGACATATTCCAACATGTACTAGCAATTCCTCCGTATATTTTAAATCAGGATTGAGCATGAACAGGCATGCGAAGGGCCCCGCAATCACTGGTCACATCAACTGGAAAATAAAGTTCACAGCAACAAAAATGAATCGTGTCTTATCCAATTGAAGTGGAGTCAGTTTCCCTGAATCTCGATGTGTCATCGCGCTTGTAACGTGATGATATATACGAGAATGTTAAGTTGATGCCATATGAAGATTTCACGCGGGATGTATTTGGACGTGAAGCCGAGGAGTCCATGGAGGCTAGAGGTCTTGATCAGGTGACACTTGTAAATCACATTCTAAAGGTCCCGAGACTCATAAATCGCAACCTAAGAGACTTGGTTCATAACTATAAATATTAAAAGATTCGTTTTGATTCGAAAGAACAAAGAAAAAAAAATGGAAAGTGCCCAGATCAAGTATTATGATTTAGAATCTGCATTGCTAGCTCTATCTTTAGACCAGAATTCAAAGATACAGAATGATTCCTCAGCCTAATATACGTGCTTGGGATTCCCATCACACCAAACAAAGCTAGGGCTCTTGCATCAAAAACCCAAGCAGGTGGTGTTGGGGGTTGTGGCTTTTCTTGTATTTATTTATTTGGTTACTCATATTTATCAATTTACAACCTAGAAGTATGGAAAAGGGAAAGAGATCACGCAAATCACTAGTGCAGATGAGGTTTGCAAAGGGAAAAGATTGGAGGGGTTTGTATTCTTTTGGGATTATCGTGTGTTCTTTTCTGAGGAACTGAAGATTCGGAAGTCAGTGTGCTAAGTTTTGTTGTCTCCCTGAGATGAGCTTTATGCAGTGAGAAGGAGCTTTTCCTGCTTTATAATCTTTTGTCATCTTCTCAATCAAAAATCCCAGCCACTCAGCATTTAATAAACCTAAAAATAAAAGAAATAAAGAATTGCTCTCTCTCTCTCTCTAGATTGCAGAATTGCAGAATATTTATAAGATACTTGAGTTTCCGTGAGCTATTTAGAAGAAACACATAAGTAGACGTATCATTCTTTGTTCATGGGGATGAATACCCATGTTATATGTCCAAATTATGGAATTTCTCTTGTATTTACTTTACTAGAAACGATTGGAGAATCAACTGGTGCCTCAAGTGCTTGTTCCATGAGCTAAATGTGGTAATATATATCTTGCCTCTACTCTCCAATTATTGCTATTAGTTGGAAATTGCCGTTCTCATAATTAACGATTTAGTGCGAATACGATTGTCTCTCAACTTATTCTAGCAACCGCCTCTCCACTTGTGTCAGGTCTCAATAAAAAACTTCCACACCCGATTGGAGTTTTTCTTTCTAAACATATAAATCATATTCGACCACCTTATCAAAGTACATCAAATTGTTTCATGCATTATTCACTTTTTAAACAAAATACTTGTATCAAGTGAAAAACCAGAACAAATAATGTGATTATAATCAATCCCAGGCATCCGAAGTCCTCGCATCTTCAGACCCAAAAAAAGGAAAAATGAAGCTTGGAAAATGAGAAGGAGAAAAGGAATGAAGTGGCCAAGGGGAGAGCATCTTTCGGGGCCATTCAAAGATAATACTTTTTATCATTAGATTACGAGGAATGAACGTGGAGATTAATATTTGCTTGAGGGAACATAGGAATAAAGCAGCTCTCAGTGCCCATCAAATAATGCGAGGATAGAACATGCGCAACCCTCGATAGATTCCACAAATTTCGCCGTAGCCATTATATCCGACAATAATGTTGTCCTTATGACCCTCCCGTTTTCATAATTATCTCTCCATAACTCCACAAAACCCTAGCAACACATGAAGACCTCCCGGCCCTAACCTCTCTCTCTCTAGTCTAATGAGGCTGGTGTGATCTACCACATTGTCTTTTCCTTCATTATTCGGGTTGGAATAGAGTACACACAGAGAGAGAGAGAGAGAGAGAGAGAGAGAGAGAGAGAGAGACCTTGTGAAAATGCTTGTCTGGACTTTAAATAAAAGCAGAAAAGCAAAGCCATCATTAGGTAAGGAGAAATGAATGCAAAAGCACAATATAATTGAGTTCTCTTTTACCCCACCACCACACGATATGTATAAATCAGTGGCTTCCCTTTTTTTCATTATTTACCAAGAAATCAAGAATAGTGTGGTTCTGTAATTACTTCATTTTTGCCTGTACGAAAATTATTCCGATTCCAGACTCTAGATCAGTCGTGGCTGGGACAGTCCATCTATAAAGCTTGAAAGTTTCATTTAGCAAATGGAAATTAGTCCCGCCGACATGTGAGTTGTTAGTAAGCTTTGCATATGCTTGTTATGTGAAACTTACATCTCGATGAAGAAGCAAATAAACGGCCCAAAATTCCAATTTTAGACAGGCTTCTTTCTTGAAGCAGGATACGCGTGTATATGATTTGGAAGTTTTAATTACCGGATATAATGCTTATTAATAATTTATACCGGAAAAATTAGCTATCTACTTATTAGTTACTTGCAAGGATAAGATGGAGCTACAATAATTGCCTAAGTCCCTCTATTTGCCTCTCTAGAGAGGCATGAGCCATCCAAAAACAATGAAATTCATGGGGCAATGAGGCTTTCATGCGGCATGACTATCATGGGTTCTTTGCCTCTTATGGGTTTCATAGCCTGATGATAATAGAGTGAAGGAATCCCAAGAAAAGGGAATTTCTAGGGTTTAGGCAAATGTTGCTAAAGCAAGAGAGCACACGCCCCAGAAGCACACCCTGCTTGAATTCTCAGGCATACCTTCTTAGGGATTTACAAAATATTAGGGCCAAGATCTCCGAGCGTGCTCGTTACTTGGTGCTTAGCTAAGGGCTATGTTTGATTAATACTATTCTTGTTAGCTTTCGTAGATGACATGCCTTTGAAATTTTCAAGGAAAAAAGGGAGAGGAGGAGGCTAGTGTTGTTTTTATAATTAAAATTCATTGCATGAAAATCATCATCATTCAGAAATGGTTTTCTTTTTTTGGCTAAAGTTGGGCGGATGGGAAAAAGGAAAAGATGGTCTTTTGCTTTTCTTTTTTTTCCCCTGCTTTACATTTTTTTTTGCCTTCACTTTTTGTGTTAAAGTGGAGAGACAGATGAATTATGACAGGATAGGTAACATGAACCAGAACGGGTGTTCAGACAAGGAAAAGAAGTCCGGTTTCTCTCTCTTTTTCTTGGGATAATTTCTCCTAGAAATGGAGTCCATCTTGCTGTTGATTTCAGTGCAATAGGATCAACGCTTGTCACTCCAAAAGTTCGTATTAGTGGGTAGGTATGGAGAGGAGAGGATCAGAAGTAACGGGCCACAGCATGGGCCTGGGCAACCTTTCAGAGATTCAAGCCTCAGAATTCCGTCATGAATAATTAGTGTATTGAAAACTGCACAATTTTCTTCATTATATACCCTAACAACTATCCTTGAGGAGATTTTCTTTTTCAATCCTAGAGGAAACTTGAAGTCCAGATCCTTTCTGCACATGAACCGATCTGGGTGTTCAAGGATTGGTTTTCTTTCAATTGGATAAAACATACATAACTTCATATGTCCTGACCCTTCTGCACTTTCCCTTATCGTGCATGAACATCGCACGCATGTAATTGGAAGGTGCAGTTGTAAAAGGAGGAGTCGTGCGTCATATACTTAACTGGAGGCTAGACCCTGTCCTGTATTTGGAATAACATATGGCAATGCAACAGCGGCAATCATAGCAAATGAAACAATGGCACAAGGTGCATAGCAAGTATAAGATCGAATAGGATAGGATCTCCGAAAGAATCAAGGTACACGAGTTTAACAACAATTTACAAGGTATAATTATAACACCATATCGGATTTTCTTTTCCAAGGCATGCAAAATGAAAGGGAGAGATGATGTTATCAGAACTCGGATGAATGGTGAAGTATACTTCTTGCAACAGGCATAAAGAAACTTCGATATGATAATGCCAGAGAGATGAGAAACAGCAAAGCTCGATCGACTGGAAAGCAAGTGAGAGAATCAATGAAGGCATCTATTAATGTACTGATCTGAGAAAGATGCAAAATTCCCTACTCTTTACAAATTCCTAAATGCCTAAATTTATTTTATTCACAGCTCCAGCCATCAGGTCTTCTTTTGTCTAGTAATTCATTCTGCACTTTTGTTGTCTCATAATCAAAATCTGCAACCCCATCTCCATGATGTGGACCCTCTTTTTGATAATCGAATTGGTCTTGGACCCCGATCTTTGCCTTGAACTAGCCATTGTGCTGACTGCTTCTTTTTGGGGCTAGAGAAACCTGATGGTGAGATACTGATCCCTGACTTTAGGCCTTCGTGTTTCATGCGCTTTTAGCCAAAGTGACTGCAGTAAATGCAATTGAAACTGTATATCAACTTATCAAGTATCTCCAGGGTGATAGGCTCGCATCAGTAAGAAGCTTCCATGTCAGCCAATACAGGATGCAACATACCCTAGTAGTTGAAAATACTTCATACTCTACAAGACATTGTGCATATATTCCCCAAGGTAGGCAAGAAAGTCTCCGCTTCTGAATCAGCTATTAGCCAAATGAGCTGATAAAACGCATAACATTCATACCTGGCAGTACATTCAGATTCTGACAATTGAATTGTTGCTGCCTAACCACAATAACCTGGCAAGAGTGTCGACTTTTTGTGCAATCGCTGGAAGCAGTTCTGCAGCCTGGTTGTATAATCCTGCTCCAGAACCCTTCAGAAGCTCTTCTTGAGAAGCCATGGGAATCAAATCAGTAATTAAGTGCATTACAGTGTCCGTGGCGCTGTTCAAGTTAAGTAATGCCTGGCTGCATTCACTGATTTTTTCCTTCACTTGTTTTTCATCATGAGGAGAGTTCTTCTGCTTTCTTGCCTCTGTAAAATCAACTATTATTGGTTCACCAGGCAAGCAAGAAGATGAGATTATTAGATTCCCTGTGTTCTGATTTGCCTGCGATTGCCATAAGCATATCAAATTAGTAGTGTTATCCTTTGCCGTCATTCTGAAATTTTAACGGAATGAACATCCAACATCTTTTAGTGATAACCGAAAACTCATTTGTCCAGAAGAAAGCAGGACTAACCCCTAACGAATACCTTACAGAGTAAATCTAAACCGATGTTATCTGACCTTGTACACCCAACTCCTACCAATGTTTTACAATAACACAATATTCTTCTCATTTCTCCCAACAAGGGACTTAAATCTAAACCAAATAGAGGGCAGCATTATGCAAGTCTACATATAAGTTTTTTTTTTTTTGGTAATGTAAGTATATATTGAATTTTACCAAAAGTTTGGTACATGACAAGATGGTCTGACACCACAAAACTTACACTCAAGATGCCCTAAAGGCATTAATGAGTGGAAGGGTGCCATGATATCCAAAAACAGCATTTGACAAGCCTAAACAATGGCCAACATATCAATATAGCAAACCAAATTACAAGAATATACTAGGGTCAATGCCCCATCTCTGTTGCATTCTTCTATTCTTAGGAGAGTCCATGACCTGAGAGAAGGTCATTGCCTTTTCTTTGACCATTTTCACTAGCTTCATCTTCATTGCCGGAGCGCAAATAGCTTGGCCATGAAATAAAGCATTGTTCCTCTCTTTCCAAATAATATGGCATAAAGCTCTCAAGGAAAATCTGGCTACATATAAGTTAATCCACAAAAAAAGGCTTACGGCTATAAACAAGCGATTTCACATTCAGTTCACCATGATTAACTTAAGTCTATGTTTGGTCATGATTAATTATATACTATCATCTTTGTCCGTCCTAAGGCCTAAGTAGTTTGTGATACTTAAATTACGTTTGTCCTTAATCTTTTATGGTTTTTCTTAATTTATACATTGTGCTTTGTAAGCAAGCCAAAGATTTAATCTTTCGTTCTTCTAATTCCTAGTCAATAAAAGTCAAGATTTAAAAATCAAGTCTACTATCAAATAGAAAGCCACAAATCACATGGACACACCTGATCAAAAAGTTCTCCCATAGTCAGTTCCTTCATCATCTTGCAATTTGACTTCGATATGTCATTGCTATCGAGGTTAGCTTCTTCCATGATATTATTTGAGTGTTTACAGTCAAATTCTTCACAGAGAGAATCAAAGCTTTTCCAATCTCCAAGATACCTCCGCTGCACTACGTATTGAGCAGAATATCTTCTCCTTGCTGATGATTCCCTTTTCTCTATCTTCATTGTTACATAAGATTACTTAACATCAGTGGAAGTGAACCCTTAGATTTGAGGTTCAACTTAGATGTTTTGTGTTCAACCAATTTAACAAATCTAAATCAGAAGCTGAATATTACAGGCTGTGCTGTGTCTGTGCCAGAGAGCAAAGAAACTAGAAAGTAGAATTTCCAAAAATGGCCACGTTCTGGAGGATCAAGAGCAAGCTCGAGAGATGAACAAACATTACCTTCTTTCCCCTCTATGACAGCCCCAAAAATTAAACAATGAAATGTGAAACGGCCCTGTACATGTGCTTCTCACAACTATTGGTGTCACTAGAGATGAACCGGCATAAGAGGTAGAGTAGTTGCTGAATAGGGGCATGAGTGGAGATAGTGCATTGCAGAGACCATGGGACGCTCTTTCAAAGGAAAAATAGTAAAGCCATATTTCAAACACTAGAGTAGCAATTATGTTCTTTACCCAAAAAAGAGTGGAGTATGTAGACGTAACCTTTGAAGTTGCTGATAAGCTGGCAAAGTGCTGGTCAAACAATGTATTGTCTTCATACTTCTCATAGCAGTTAAAATTGTTGCCTTTCTCCCGCAACTCTTTTTCCATTCTGTCTGCACATGGCTGCTCTGAGGCATGGCCAGCACCTTCCCTGTTACATGCTTCATCGTGTTCACTCTCAGTCTGGGAGGTGCAACTACTTGCAGCTTCCTGCACCCCATTTTCAACTTTCACATTGTATGACTGCTCCGAATCATCAGATAGGGCCCTGCCAAAGTAATTTCATGCAAGGGCAATTTATCAGACTTTACTTTTGCATTTCAAATAATAATTGCGGGTGCAAGTTTAAAGTTAGTTTCTGTTTCAATGACAAGATTATCTCACCACAGTGAATGCTCCTCATACACCGGTACACAGGATCCCGCTAGAAGTTTACTACTTGGTTGCTTTCCGATGTCCTGGACTGAAAAATGCAGAGACATATGGATAAGAGAAACCTTCATCTGATATGATCAGTATTGCTGCTAGCAGAAGATCTCAGTCAATAAGTTCCTTATGGAGTAGCTATATGCAACAAGTAGCAATTAGGGTGCTGACTTGCTTTGAAGCTGCGTGCCAATGCAGAGAAGCAACACATGATGTATGATTGATTGAAATTGTTGACAGGTCTCATTTGTTGTGAACAACCCATTGAAAAGACAGAATTATGTATGAGCCATGAAAGTTTCATTCAACAGATAACCAAAATCCTACAGTCAAGACAATTGATTAGGCGATCTGCAAATATACAACTTCCAGTCCGTGAGTTCCTTGAAGAAGATGGGAGCCTCAGTCCATTCTACATCTTTAGTTCAACATGAGCAAGAATTTGAGAGACGTCAATGCTAACGATTTTGAAGGTATATAAGCATTGCATCACCTGACATTGAAAGATTGAATGCTCTGGACATCTATAAAATCTTCAAAGTGCCATAATAGAAAGCAAATGTGTGCCCTAATTAATGGAGTTTACAGTTGGCAATTTAACAACATTAATAATTGGATGCAAGCAGCTCTCTGCTGATCAGTACGCCATTGATGTGTCTAATGCTGTCAGGCCACAGACTAAACTCGGTTTCATCAAGGATTAAGTTCTCTCAGCTACAAAATTTCATTATTCACGAAAGAACACTTCATGAAATGACAAGCAACAAATCTGCATTAAGTTTTCTCAGCTACAACATTTCATTACTCAGGAAAGAACACTTAACGAAGTGACAAGCAACAAATCTGGCCTTACAGAAAGTAAGAACTGGAATCATTTCATCATTCTGCTTCCATGCTTCAGGAGAATTTTGAAAGTCCATGCAGACAGTGTAAATAGTGTGCCAACACCTGTCCATTCTGAAGCATAATGAAACTCACAGGCATGAGTATGTGCAGAAAATTGGACATAGTAGAAGAATATGGGGCCAATACCTGTTGCTTTTTTGTGATAATGCCGAGCTTTGTCTGTCACTAGAATGTATGCCTCCTGATTTATTTGTGATACGGGACCAACTCTCCCCATTGTCACTTTTCTTTGGAGTTTGGATATCACAGAATGCAAGACTGGGCTCCTGACAACCAAGAACAAAGAGAGATTGAATTTTTTGTTCACACAAGAGAAGCATCAATAAGTGGATTACAAAATAATTATAAATAAATTGAGGTTACTTGGTTGGGGATTGGATGTGATTTTCAATTTCTTTCAGTGTGAGAATTGCGATAATAATAGCCTTTTCTCTTCATAAGGATGTTATGCACGTAAGTTATTCTGGCACTTGTATTCCCAAGCACACCTGCACAAGCAATTTACTTTTTTTTCTCTAATAAATTTTCGCTACTTTCCACGAGGTACCCGACTTTAAATTTACTCTTCCATTAGATCACCTGTTATCCATGGAAAAGATTATAAAATGTTCAAGCAACAAGCCACCTATCAAACAGAAGAAGTGCCATGTCATGATTGCTAAGTCTCATTTTAGCTTTTTCCTATGTTCTTTTATAGGAAAAAAACCGAAATTGTTTTCTTTCATTTTTTAGAGTGCAATAAACAACATGACTGAGAGTAACCAAAGGGCTCAACATTGAATTTCATAATTTTCTCCTTCACCATTGACAATTAGCTGCCATGCAATGGCCAAAAGTGCATGGGCTATAATTTCAACTTCTTCTTTTCACACAACAATGATAACTTTGCGACAGGCATCAAAGATAGGATGGCTGACATACCTCTATTGTTGCAAATTATAATAAAAGACTACTTTGGTTCATGAGCTACCTGAGATGGAGCAATTGTTGGACTTCCGAAGCTTGATACTTTGGCTTGCGCCCATTTTGGTAGTCTTGAAATGCTAAAACTAAAAGTTGGGGTCCCCTGAGGAACGCCTCTAAGATCATTTGTGCCTCCAATTTGTTTGGAAGTATTGAGCCACATCTCTAGAGAATTGGTGCTAAGCTGGTTTTCTTCCTTGTCACTATATATCATTCGACGAAAAGCTGTCTGTGGGACCAAGCTTCTTGGACTTAGTGGGTCGGAGTTCGCTTTTATTCCCTGCAGCATCTTGCAGGAAAAGGCACCGGGTACTTGCCAAACAAAGATGCACCCATCTCCACCTACCTAAGCACGATATATAGATTAGTGCAACTAAAACAAGAAATAAATAGATAAATAAAAACAAAAGAGCAGCTTGCACAAACCAACTTGATTGTCCTAATCTCATCTTCTTGTAAGCTTACACGTGCATGCGACTGCAGATGTTTGAGTATATCATACACTGTAATAAGTAGACCGCACCAAGAAAATTAGCAGAAAATGAAGAGAGACTGTTTCCCCGCATGGAGTATTTAGTTCCAAATGCTGAAGGAAGTCAATTGCATTCATCCAGCTGAAACATCCAACCTATACAGTGCCTCTTTGTATGTGATGGTGCTTGAAACAGCATAACTAACTGATATCTACATCTACATATTTAAGAATAAAGAGTGAACAACTTTTTCTTTAGTCTTAGCACGCAAAAAACTGCTGCTACAGAATCAAACAGCCCCACAGGCAACCCGAAAGACTTCAGCAATTAATCAGATGAAATGGAACAGTTTCTAAGCCCACCTAAAAAGCTGGTTTTGGATATATTTATCATATAGCTGCATGAAACAATTGCGTCTTTTTCATGATGACAAAGGTGAGTAATTTTTTGAGACAGAGGACACTATCCATATGAGCCATCAAATAAGGGAGTTATGAGTACCTGCTCGGTGTAGTTTTCTTGATACAAAAAAGGCTTAGCTTCCTAACGGACTAAAAAGATTCAAGCATGTATTTGTTGTGAAATTTAGCTCAACAGAAACTCACCAAAATCATTTGGTTAAGAGTGCACAAGTTTATGGGATTCAGCTGGACAGTGAACTCACAGATATTATGTGCTCACAGTCAGGTAGGAAAATGATGCCAGTCACTACTTCCCCATGACCCGCAGCCTGAATAACCATCTCCCCACTACTGAAATCATACATGCGCATTGACTTGTCGGAATAGGAACAAACCAGGTAATTGCAGCTTGGATCGATGAAAACCTGCAAAAGATATTAGTACTAGTGATAAGACTTTCTATGGCAAACAACACCTTGATAATCATTTGCAACTCACCTTGATAGCGTCTCCACCATCTCCATCTTGCTTGAAAGATCTAATAAGCTTCCCAGATGCTATATCAAATGTATTTATCTTCTTGTCCTGCAAAGCAAATACAAGTTTGCCATCATTAGCAGTCATGAACAGAAAAAGAGAACTATGCTTGTTGAATTCGGATACTGTATAAGGTGGATCTACTGTTCAAAGTCGTGAAGACAGAAGATGATGAATGCAAAATATGGCAACCCGTCCAAGACACATTTAACCGGAAATTTTAAGATGTTACGGTACCTGTCCGACAGTGACTGCAACCTCCTCAGATTGATCTAGAGCCATATCATAAACAGTTCCATTAGATGCCATCTGGCGATGACCATATAAAATCTTATAGTCGCCATCTGCTACTACAATATCACGGAATACCAGTGACCTGTGGTAAAAGGGAGAATCAGGTTTCCTGTATAAGTGTGCATGTAATGGCAAAGAAAGTTGTAACAACAGAGCACAAAGAACATACAAAATTTCTACAATACTTTTCACGTCAGGCCACACAAGACAATAAATTTCAGTAAAACCCATCGTTTTTGAGTAACTGTGTGGTGGACAAATTAGAGTCACTCAAAATGCCACCACATAGAGTATAGGATCAACACATGAAAACCAAAAGGATTCAGGAATACACAGGAATGATAAGGAAAAGAATATCAATTAATGATTCTGTTCTCTTATATTTATATAATCTGCCAACCTACCTATCGGCACTGCAGCTTAATAGCTTGGCACCATCACTGATGAGCTTGACCGACATCACGGCAGCTGAATGATCATCAATGCTTTCACGATGGTTGAAATTCCTGAATAAAAGAAGGTTCACAAACAAGGATACTACACAAGCCAAGTTAACTAGCACCAAAGTTGGCATAAACCTTCTGACGTCATAAAGGTGGATAACTCGATCGCGTCCCCCTGAAGCAAGAAAGTAGTTACTGTCTTTGACTCCTTTGGAAATGCTATTCTTCTTGCTTAACAAGCTAAAGCATAAGGAAAGGATTTCTGCATCATGAGCGCCCTGCCAAAGAAGCAATTTCAATGTGTAAGCATGATATTTGGACATGCAATGCTTCTCCCGGTATACTTTTCTACCAGAACCCTACAAACATTTTGAGCATCTTGAGTTTACCTTAAGACATTTGTATTCAGAAGTATGTAAATTATAGATATGAATATTTCCATCACAATCACCAGCAGCCAGGTACTGCCCATCTGAACTGACCGTCATTGACCGAAATCCATGAGCACTAATTCCCAGCTCTATAATATCACGCGCAAAAATTCTGGCTCTTGCTGCAGCAAACCAGTATGAGATAAGAGCATTGTATTAGCTAGTTTAATTGGATAAGCATGGAGAGGAGGAATCAGTATGAAAGCTTCAGTGTACATCTTTTTTTTTTTTTTTTTTTTTTTGGGGGGGGAGGGGGAGGGGATTAATATACCTGAATGTGAAACTAAGGAATTCCGGCTTGCAGCATCTTTTGGTAAATTAGGTTCCAACAGGAAATCCCATAACCTAATTGTACCGTCAGCTGAGCATGTTGCAAAAGAAACTCCACCAGAGCAGCCTCTAGCAACACATGCAAGAGTAGGATCATGCTTGTTTTCACAGGAAAGATTCTTGATATCCCATATACATGCTGAATGTGAAACACTCACACAGCATCTGGAAGCCTGAAACAGGAGAGAGCATTGCCTCACCGAATAAAGTTTTCATAAGTGTCAATTGACATAGAAATGATAGCACAAAAACTGAAATGCATCATTCAGCAAAAGACTAAATGGACTTCGAGTTAAGGCACAATGCTATCACCTTATTGGTGTCGTCAAAATCCCATATATAGATGCTTCGATCTCCATAGACAACCACTAAAAAAATTCCACCATTATTCTAAGTGGACCTGGGTGATTATGTTAGAAAAGTGTGGATATGAAATGGTTTTATTACCAAGCTTTTCAGATGTTGAGAACTGACAAGCAACTGCATCTGGAAGTGCTTCTGCGACTTTAGAATCCTTTTGGCTAGGTTTAGTATAGTAATTCTCCATCTCAATATGGTATTTTTGGGACATCGAGTACGACAATGTCCCAGCATATTCTAGGGTCTCCCCGGAAACCAGTTGTACTAGTCCATTACTGCATCCACAGGCAATTAGCCTGTCTGATGCAGACAGGGAAAAAGCTCTTTTAACCTGTGAATGAAACATATCAAACGATCAGTAATAACTGCAGCGCAAGAAGGCCACATTGGAAGGCCCACATCTAGGCATACATCCAAAACTAGTTATTACTCTGCATCCCATTCTTGTTGGTTTGATGTTATAATTAATTACAAGGTATGGCCAGGACTATTTGAATCTTTGTAGATCGAAAATTTCATAGATATATATTTTTTCAGGGTTTCACTACGAAGGCATTGATCAGCTTGCCCAGTTCTCCTGCAAATGATCACATTGAAAACCACAATACCTTCAAATCCACCGAATTTCTTAGGGAACCAGAATGAATAAGGCACAAGACACCTGAGAGCAGATGATTGGAAGAAGATACAATCAATAATTCAGACATCTATTAAATATGCTAAACGGGTACTATTGATTGAGTTGCCTTTTGGACCTGCTTCGGTCAATGCATAGATGAGAAATCTATCATTTGCTGGTTGAGGATTGATCCAGATGGGGGATGTTACTGATACAAATGACTGTCCTCTTTGAGGACCAAGATTAAGTGGCTTTCCCTGCAGCACTCGCATGTCTGCCTCACCATTAAAGCGAGTTCGCGGAGACAAAGCAACTGACCACAACTTCAAATGCTTATTTCCAGCTGTCAGAATATACTTTGCATCCGAGGAAAAGGTAACAGACGCAATGGCAGAACAAGATGAACTAGCTTTAACTTTTGTTGTCAATTTTCCACTCTGCCAGTCCCAGAAATAGATATAACCTCCAACTGAGACAAGATGCTTCCCTAATTTAAAGCAAGAAAGAAAATCTTGCGACGATTAGACACATCAAGTACAGAATAGAGTCACTGTCAAATGAGGTATTCAGCACTAACCATCAGGAGAGAAAGCAATGCATGCAACTCCATGAAAATGACCTTTCATTTCAGATACAAAGGTCATATTTGCGTAGTCCCACAACAGCACCGAAGATTGATTCCCTAACTGCAAAACCACATGAGATGCACAGAGTAGGTGCCAAGAAGTATACTCAATCGAATTACTACCAAAGCTACATCAGACTAAACCAGTTACATCACATTAGAGAAAACATAAGGCCACATGGTACATTATGACTTTCGGAGTTCCAATAAGTGTGCCCATGTTCCTCACTCCATTTCGTGTTCGACAACATATTGTGGCCAAAACTGGCAATTCTGATTTGAGGAAGCATGAAAGGCATACCAACTTTCTCTATAGCAACGCGTACATATATAATTTTTTAGGGTGTTATTTGCTCACAACAATCATCTCCTTTATCTCTGGCGTCCCCCTACTTCACTGAAGTAAAAGAAGCAAGAAAGTACTCAAAGTAGAATCAAGTCGAACACTTCTTTGCCCTACTTACTTTTCCATGAAGTTTGCATTGCCGCATTAACATTCATATTTACACATCCACAACAGTTGACATTCCCAATGCAATGACAGTATAAGTCAACAAACGTGAAAAAAAATCCAGATCCCAAACTTGCATTTTCTACCGGTCAACCCTCGACGGGAGGAAAACAGACAGAAAAGAACCGCAAGCAAAAATGGGTATCTAACATATTTTGAGACATGGTGACTGAAAATGGAAATGAGACAAGGTGACGGAGAAAAAAACAGTTGCAAGACGGCCGGAAACTCAATGCACCTCTCCAGCCGCCACAAACCGACCGTCGTGCGAAACGGCGACGCAGCCCAGAGGCCTGGGTGTTCGATGAGAGACCATGAGGTGCGACTGCGAGCCTGATACCACATCGTAGACCACGACCACGCAGCCCGCCACATAAACGCAGCTCCTAGCAGACGGCACCCCCGCGAGCCCACTCGCATTCTTCGCGGTCAGTCCTATAACCTCTCGCAAAAGCAGCTGTTGCAAAATCGCCACATTCAAGAACAACCCATCAACCACCGGCGCCAGCCCAAATCGGTTCGCTACCGATCGTAGAGACCGAAACTGCAAAAGATGGGAGATGGGCATTCCCCCTCCCGCGTCGCCCTGACCGTACCTTGGGAGACGAGTCGGGCTTTCTGGACTTGCGAATCGCTTTCATGGCCGACGAAAGGAGGAAGAGGAAGCGTCGTGCTCAGCACTGAGGAAGGGGTTAATCCCAGCGCTGTTTTGAACTTGGGTTGCAGTGGCGGCGTTGAAGGAAGGAGCGGGAAGTCTCTGCGAAGATGGAGGCTTCAAACGTGGGCACAGAACTAGGCGTTACGTTGCTCATCTTGTCTTCTTTATGCTCTTCAAAACTGTCACCCCCAGTCAAGTTCACATTGATTTTCGACAATCCATATGAAATTATTTTATTTATTTAATTGACCGGTTCAATTGATCGAACGTACCTTAATTATAACAAAATGCGTTTCGATTTAATCTATATTTATTATCGTTGTGCAGTTTATTGTATGCCTAATACATTTATAATAAATCGACCTCATCAGATGGGCCGGGCTAAGGCCATGCTCTTGTGAAATATCTAGACTTTGCATTCAAGTTAGGTTAGGCAATTTAACTTTAGCATACATTAGAAGCATTCGCGGTTCAGTCTGGAAGTACTTTCAATGCATAATGTTTGCAATAATGAAAAGTCAATGAGTTCTATTGACTAATAAGAGTTTTTATCAATGACTCCCACTGTATTCACTATCTCCAATTCTGTGGCGTTATATCAATTTCTTCAAGTCAATTGCCTTGCTCACCCATGATTCGTTCGATCCGAATAGACTACAATCGATCGAGTTGCCCACCGATGGTTAACAAAAGTTTGCCATGTTTTTGGCGTCAAAGGTACCGAAGCAAATTATACCATCATGAAGTTCGAAAAGAAAGTGGTCAATAGGAAGCTACAACAACGTCATCAAAGTTCATCAATTGAGCCACCATAGTCAATCCAGTCGTGAAGAAGCCCATTTGCAGATTTGGGCTCCTCGTCCCCTTCCACTGCCGATATGTCGACCAGCTTTTAAGCAAGAAGTCGGCATGTCGTAGCCATAATGTCAAAATCGATTACCTTCCCCCAACTAAAATTCCGATGAGATCATTCGTCGCCTCGTGCCGACGATCGTACTTCGTTCTTGCAGGGTTTCTCGTTCGGACGCTAGAGCAATTGTTTACACTTGTTCTAACTATCAACCGAATCATGAATTAAGAAGAGACGAAACTCACGTGAGATCTCCAAAACGGCAGAAACATAATTACTCACGCTACCCCATACACGCATAATTCATGAGGATGGTGAAAGCACAAGCACGTTCAGATAGGAGAGCGTATAGGAACGTCCCAACATCTGCATTCCAATTGTCATGCATTCCATAGATTTCTTTGACTTCTCTTAAAATTGAAAAGTACGGATGATCATTAAATTGTTAACTTGATTTGATAAGTCTTTTCAAAGTACAATATGTAGCCATACTTTGAGTTGCCAATCAAAATCTCTCCATGTACAAAGCATAAGGAACCGATACCTAAACGTTTATGATGTGCCGATTAGGGTTAGCAGGCAACACTATGTGCCTCTCCCCGCTTCTAACATCTTCTATTCATGAATTAGGAAACATCTTCTATTAATGAATTAGGACAACTGGTATGTCAATTTAATGTGTGTGTCCATAAATTAATCAACACTTCCTCATGTCCCGTAGCTTCCCAAGATCTTTACAAATTACACCTATCGTGTCATGTAGGCCAATGAAATTGCCACCACTCATTGTCTTCATAAGCTGCCATTCCGAAAGATTGATACTTTTCCCAAGTGCGAAAAGGGTTTTTTTCTTTCGGAGCACCTAACTTTCGTGCGCAAACACTATCTTCAATCTTCACCTAATACCCCAACATTAACTCCTCACCTAACCCACCAAATCGACTTTAGCCCCATATTTGCATCACAAGATGTTCCTTGACAAAGACAGGCTCGAGGGATCTTTTCGGTTTTGTAATTCGTAAGCCTCCACCCTTATCCCATAAAGTTATTTTCTGGGTTCGTCGCTGGATAAACTTAAATGATCTCGGCCATCGGATCATGTGAGGCTCACATCGGATCAATTGGATTCCGGCAGCCGATATGTTTTGGACTCGTGTGCGCCCACGAAATTTGCTTCGTCCTCTTTTATTTCTCGAGCACGAAAGGAAAGCTTCTATCTAATGCCAACGTCGCTCTAAGTTTTTAGCGACGGTTCACGTTGTTTTCGACCGATGGGACTTTTATCTCTTCTTCGCACCCGATCGTCGTTGTAAGTCTCACGGATCTGAGCCAGAAGGAAAGCTCCCCGTTCGTCGCAGATGTCCACAGGATTCAGGAGAAAGCAAGTGAAGAGCCGCAAGTGAAGGGGCGAGCGGTGGTTGTGCACTCTTAAAGCGGCCAAGTCCCATTTCGACTCTTCAAACGTACTTGTCATCTCAGGGAAGGGCCCGAAGGGCACCTGTCGGGGCATTCGTTGTCCGGAAATTGATTGGCTACTCCATGCCCGGCTTAATACAGAAACGAGAAGGAACATCAGTTTGTCTTCTTTTTCCCCTAGGATGTTCCTCCAATAGATCACTCCGTGTAAGGAACTAGAACGTGAAATGTGCATCGTCTCCGGAGTAGTTTGGTGCGAGAATTCTAGTAGATGATACATAAGGCCTTACATACGTTCGGCCTTGCAAGATCCAAGGTATAGATTTCATCCATCTCTCGCAATAGTGACGATATTACAATCGCATGCAGAGTCCACCTTAGCTCTTTTGCTCTTTGTATTTTGGACAGTCTCTCTTATAATGCCCTACCTCGTTACCGTAATAACGTCGACGGTTCCGGATGTTGGATCTCAATTTAGAACGGCTCTTCCGTCTATTATTACCTTCAAGCTTTCTGTATGCATCCTACCTTGAATGATCAAACTATTTTTTACTAAGTTTTCTTTCAGTAAACTCCTTTGCCCCTCTAAAAAAGCAAGGTGGACTGTACATCTTCTAAAGTAATTGTATTGAGGCCTTACAACAGTAAATCAGTGAAATGCTCGAGACAATCCGTTAGAGACGCCAACAATATCATGCCTTGTTTTTTTTTATCGGATAATGCCTCATTGATATTGATCTTCAAGTCCATCACGAGTTTGTAGTCTATGGATGCGCCTTGGGCCATTCGAACTTGAAACATCCTTTCAAGTAAACACAAGTGATTGTTCATCAAATAAAGTGCCTTTAGTTTTGTTCACAACGCTACTCCATCATTTTCTATGATCACTTCAATTAATAGGGCACCCATTTGATAGATTTAATAAAATTATACTTTTTTCCTTTTCCATCAATTCCATCTTATCCGCTTATTTCATGGTTTCTAGCAATTTATCTTTGTCATGTGACGCATTTGCCAAATCTTGAATTGTTAATAGGGCACACATTTTAATGCTCCACGACTTAAAATCGTTTCCTACCATTTAACTTTTCAATCTCAGCAAATATTATGTTTCCAAACGGTGATCAGACAAACAAAACTCAAAATCGATACTAGAAACCCCAACTTTAGCTCTAATATAATGTGGAAGCAATTGGATATTGCAGTCAAGTCAAGTGTGAGAACAATAAACTATTAGAGAAAACAATTAGGGAAATTAATGACTCCAAAAAGTTACGTTGCTCCATCAGAGTGCTGATGTTCACTCGCCACGGAAAGAGGTAGCCACGAAGACTTCCGCTATGAATTCGAAGAATACAAAATTTATAATCGCTCGACAATAATGCCAAAAGCAAAAACCACAAAAGTATTATCTCTCGATTTCTCACATAGAACTCAAATTTATAAAGAGAAAAGCTGACACTCTTTTCGTTTGTATATAATATTCGTGCCTTTTATGTATACAATACCAGTATCAAATTAGGAAATCCCTTTTCAGAAAACCCACTCAAATTAGGAATCAATAGATTTAAACCTCTCTAAATTAGGGTAATCTCATGATTATTTCCTCATTCGTGAGTTTTTTTCCCCTTTTTTCGAGGAAAAGATCTAATGGCAGGGCAGGTTAGCATGACCTCGTTTCTCTGCGAAGCGCGAGCACAATCTCCTGGCAATGAAGTTCTTTCCACCGAAGATCATGGAGTTTGCTGAGAGTTGGCACGACTTCAGCAGAAACTTCTAAGCATGAGCAACTACGTAAATGAAAAAGAAGATCAAACTTGGTAATGGGGCCCTCCTAATGGAGGATAAGGCATGCCACGTCATCGTATATTATTTCATTAATCTGATCACTTACCACATAGACAGAACCACCTACTAATCAGTCCCACGTTAGAAAACTGAAGTTGCCTTCAGCATTGGCATCCTCCCACCTACAACAAGAAGAACGACTCTCGTCAGCATTTTAGCAGAACAATCATGGGTCCTCAAAGACCGCGACCCACTTTGGCAAAAGTGAATACATGACTAAAGACCAAAACCCATCAATTTAACCTTAAACAAAAAGAGAGATTGATCTCCTATAATCCGTAAGTAGCTCATCTGCAGCTAACAATGTTCTAGAAAAATGTAGACCCGAGAAAATGTCTCGATAAAGCCCGAACATCATCGTACAGATTCGATTTTTATAAATCTGGATCAGCGACGTATCTGAATGTCGAGATATTTCATGTAAGAAAATCTCATGTCGATCGTCGAAACATGCTTGCACATGTATGAATCACGGTGCCACTCTCTTCAAGTGAGTAGGTATTTTGGGGGGTAGACTTGCTCTAATATAGAATACATCAAATCGCCAATCAGTCCGATTCCTTCTGAGCTGTCTTACCACAAACAAGATTTTCCCTTTCTTTTTGTTTTTGGAATTGTGATTACCCTACAGACCACTCCATCTACGACATAAATGTACTGCTGGCTCTTTGGTTTGCTTCGTGCAGTAACTGCACCGCCTACAGCGGCGATGCATAAAGGGCCAATTCAATCGGAGACGAGGGTCTTCAATATTCAGACGCAAGAGCTAATCCTGATGCACGTAGGAACAAAAAATTTGGGAATCGGATCGACCGGCGACACTCTGCCGACGGCCGATTCGGGTCCCTTTGAGCCCCCGACAGCGCGTGAAAGCGAGGGTGGTGCAGCGTCCGATCCTTTTGGCCGACGTGGAGACATGATGACCAAGAAAGGATTCACGAATTGCGTGATGATTTTCCTTTTTTTCTTTGGTCAATTGGAGGCTGGGGATGTTGATGTTATCGTCAATTACCTATCTCTTATGTACGAGGAGCTGAGAGAGAGAGAGAGAGAGAGAGAGAGAGGACCGAGCCGAATGGCCAGTCCGACATCAATCAATTTGAGCGCTTGGGGAGAGATTTGTCCTAGTCCTAGTCCTAGGATTAGCATGACATGGTGACGAAAACGGACCATTCTTATCCCGATAATTCAAATGCATTCAACGCAGTCCTTTCAGTACATGAACGCGATATAACGCGCAAAGATCTTCTAAGAGAAATGAATCAGGCTCCTCTTTCGACTGTAGTTAGAGTAGATTGACTCGTGATTGGCGGTCATAGTTAAGAGAAGTCCGGAGATGGAGTTCGGTTGCCATTTCACTTTCAGGAAACTACGCAAAACCCGCTGCGGAAGATGGAGTTCTTATTAAACTTGGCTTCAAATTAGCTCTGCGATAACGACTACCGTTCAAATCATCAATCCTCTGTTATCTCTTGCTGACTCGACCATCCCCACCCTTATCTCTCTGTTTTTCAGACTCGAGCCAACCCCAAGCAATGAGCCGTCGAGCAACGCGTGTACCGAACGTCATAGTATAGCAAATTAACGTGAAAAGAGATCTGATGCCCAACTTTTTCAATCAAATTTCAGAACAGAGCCGGATCACCTAAGTCTTAAGTCTTTTGAGCTCTCGAGAGGAACTGGGGGAAGGGGGGAAATCAGAGTGTAGCACGCGATTGAGACCGAACCGGTCCATTCGAAGTCATAGCGATGGAAGTAGAAATAGTCTCGTCAGCCAAAACAAAATGCGAGAACTGTCACCGGGAATTCCGGTAGCCAGGTCGATCTCTGGTGGTTGGTGGGAAGTTTGGGGAGGAGGGACGACACGTGTTGCCACGTAGACTCTTGAGTTCTCGTGGTTTGTTTTTGCCCTTTTCCCACGAGTAAAGGGAGACTCCTTCCCTACTACCCTCCACCTACAACGCGGCAGACCAAGACCAAATAAGATACTACCTAATTCTTATTGCATTACACCTGATGCGATTTATTATTATTATTTTCCCCGTTTATTATTTGCAATTTCTTTTCTTTTTTTAATACCCTTTTCCTATTTTTCCTATTTTTCGCTTTTATAATTCTAAATTTCAGGCTTTTTCGCTGTCCTAAATGTTTCAGAACTCTTAAAATATCATACTAAAATTTGTAGAAGCTCGCATTGATCAATACAATACGATTTTGTTTTGGCAAAGGACTTGAATTGTGGTTCTTTCATCTCTTTCGAGCCTTGCCCGGGAAGAGATAGAATTAACACCTCGATCTTCTCGTACATTATACACTCGCGACAGAAAATTTATCATATATAGTAAGTGACAGGTTAAATAATAAAAACAAGCCTTATCCATTTCGAAGGGCATGCGTAAATCGAACTCCCTATAAAGGAATTCTAGATATGCCCCTCGTTGTATAAATGGAAAAGAGGAAGATTAGGGTAAAGTCGAAACCGAAAAAGAAGAGATTAGATTAGAAAAAGAGAAGGGGAGGGGGGGCAGAGACGAATGCTGGCTGAGCGCTCTCCTCCTCACCAACCCCCACAGAACGTCTTCGTTTCCATATAAAACCTTCCTCCCCTCGGGTTTGAATACTGGATGCTCGTGCTGTTTGTCTTCTCCTACCTCGGGTCCGGCGCGAGCATTCCTCCTCTTTCTCGCAATATAAAAGCTGCAGAGCCTCAGGGCTCCACCTTTGACGTTTTCCCAACATCCTCCCCACTTTCATTCCATGCCCCTCTGACCCTGCTTTTCGTTCGCCCCCGCCCCCCCCCCCCCCCCCCTCTCTCTCTCTCTCTACCATGGAGGCTCTCAGACCCGCCGCCTCTGTTTCTTCTCCCAACTCTCGCCTCTCGATCTCGAGGCCGAGGTTGGCGAGTTTCAGGAGGACCCAGTTGGGTTTCGAGTCCCGCATTTCCGCTGCCAGGCCAGTCAGGTGGGACCGCGTCGGCGATGGGGAGAGGGGGATAAGCAGGAAGGCCGGGAGGCAGCCGGTGAGGTGCACGGCGGAGGGATTAGAGAGGGGGCTGCTCTTCGGGGACAGAGGCGGCCGCGCCGAGCCGGCAGAGAGCATCGCCGGCCTGGTGCCGGAGAGGTTCAAGGTGGTAGCGCTGATGGCGTGCGCGATGTGCCTGTGTAATGCCGACCGGGTGGTGATGTCCGTCGCCGTCGTTCCCCTCGCCGCCCGCCACGGCTGGTCCAGCTCTTTCCTGGGCATCGTTCAGGTACCCCCATTTTTTAACCTCTCTCTCTTTCTTTCTCTTTTGATAGTGTTAATTACGTGTAGTCTTAATTAATGTTTTCTCCAAATAAGAAAGATCATGTTCAAGTATGCTTTAGGATTAGGACAATAAAAAGCTGAATGTTCAGATACTTAATTCTTGTTTTTTTTTTCCATTTTTGAATTATTAATGACACATTATACGAGAGAAATACTTCATCAAAGGAAAATTACGTACTATCCTTTTATACGGTAGTGGTAGCAATTGTTAACAAAAGTGTATAAATACTGACATTTGGGATTTCTGCTTTATAACTTTTCAAAAGCGAAATAATTTGTATGCTTCAATTGGAAAGGCCAAACTCTTCCTTGGAATCTTTTGCTGTCGTATTGTGATTTATTTCCCCCCGGAAAATAAGTTAGAAAATAAAACGACAAAAAACTGTGTGGTGGTGGGTGAGAAAACTACATCCGTTGGTTCGCCGCCTCCTGAGAAAAACCTCGCAGCGTCGAACCCCAGCGGGTCGAGCGGGCCCCGTCAATAATGAGCCGCCAAACACGGAAACGAAAGTGGCCAAGTTGATCGATGCAAGTGAGCCCAATTCATCTTGAGCTTTTAGAGCCGATCTTGTCGTGATCTATAAGCTTAGTTCCACGGGGCTTGCACCAAAATCAGCACGCTCGAAACGTTTTTTTAGATTTGATAGAATTCATGGGGAGAAGGACTCTTGTCATGTGCCATGTGCACCCATTGAAACTAGAGGAGATGATGTCTTTCTTGATATATGCTAGATATATAGGGATGCAACATTTGTTATGTTACTCTAATGAAACAATGTTTCTGTGACTTAGATATATGATGGGAATATATTGATATATTGTAATCAACTCCTTTTAAGTGATTGCACATTTAGCTTCACATAAATATTGTTCTATTTAACACCAAAAAAAAAAAACCTTCAACTAATGTCAAATGAACCTAATAAATATTTTTTTTCTATGACGCGATACCGTAATTTTTCTTAATTATTTTAAAAGACTAAAAATGCCTTTCCAAAGTTTCTTATTTCATTTTCAAGTCGGTGTGGTCTGCCCACTTGTCCTCCTCGTGGCCCCATGACTTTTGGCACTGAACCTTTAAGGAGGGGCGGTTCATTGCCCAAAAGGACAAATCACGATTGAAATGACGTCTAAGTACAATGAAATTCTCGTAATCACGATTGGAATGACGTCTAAATACGGTCATGATTACGTAGCGATCGGTGATTTTGTTCGATCCGACAGAATTCTAGGTTCGTCACTTTCTTGGCCGACAAGTTAATGTGTTTGTGCATGTGGTGCAGTCATCTTTCCTGTGGGGGTACGTGTTCTCGTCGGTGATCGGAGGAGCGCTGGTCGACAAGTACGGAGGGAAGAGGGTGATGGCGTGGGGCGTGGCCCTGTGGTCGCTGGCCACTCTGCTCACCCCTTGGGCCGCCAACCACTCGACAGCCGCCCTCCTGGCCATTCGCGCGTTCTTCGGGCTCGCCGAGGGCGTCGCTCTTCCCTGCATGAGCACCCTCTCGTCGAGGTAAAGCCGTCTTTGATTCAACGTCGCTTTCCCGGTGATTCGGTGTGGCAATGGACTGAGTAGTCGGCCTGCTGAACAACCGGTTTGTTGATCCGAGTCTTGAAACATTTTTTGTCCGGAAAAGAAACTGTAGCGCTAACACGACCGGTTCGAATTTAGGTGGTTCCCGAGCCATGAGCGAGCGAGCGCGGTCGGGATATCGATGGGGGGATTCCACCTTGGCAACGTCGTAGGCTTGATCCTCACTCCGCTGATGATGTCGTCCGTCGGCCTTTCGGGTCCATTCCTTCTCTTCTCCTCGCTCGGACTGCTTTGGGTAATGAAGTGGGCCAATGGAGTGACCAATCACCCACGAGAGAGCCGATTCGTCGGCGCATCCGAGCTGCGACTAATTGAGGACGGAAAATCGAATGCGGCGGTCGGGAATGGAGAAATCCCATCGATCCGTTCTCTACTGTCAAAGCCACCGGCATTGGCAATTATATTGGCCAACATCACCAACAACTGGGTTAGTTTCGCTTGACAGAGCTTCGGTAATGTAATTGATCTCTTATGCAGTTTATCTTATATGCCGCCAACATTGGTTGCAGGGATACTTCGTTCTGCTCTCGTGGATGCCGGTTTACTTCAAAACTGTGAGTATGGTGTTCCCGACACTGTTTTTTGTCCGGTAAATCGTTGGACCAAGATGAAGTTCAATTGATTGTCCCAAATGTTTTGCGGTAATTACAGGTATTCAACATAAATCTGAAGCATGCGGCTTGGTTTAGCGCTGTCCCATGGGGAACGATGGCAGTATCTGGGTACATTGCCGGCGCAGCATCAGATTATCTGATCAAGGCCGGGTACTCTCGGACGCTAGTGCGAAAGGTCATGCAGGTAAATCTATTGATCCTTCCTCCGATATAATTGCCGTTGATCGTCTCGATGAGCTATGTTATCAATAATCAGTTGCTGAGGCTTACTCGTCTTATTTTCACAGTCGATTGGTTTCATTGGGCCTGGAATTGCATTGCTCTGTTTAAATTACGCCAATTCGCCAGCCATCGCCTCTTTGTTCATCACGGCGGCACTAAGCTTCAGTTCATTCAGTCAGGCTGGCTTCCTCCTAAATATTCAAGTGAGTTCACATACGATAGTGCCGTCTTGTAGCCGAGATGTTAAAGAGTTCATACTTCTTGACTCATTGCCTCATCAGCCATGAGATTGTGAATCACATTCTGACCAATCTTTCCTCTTTTTCCATGCAATCAGGATATAGCTCCTCAGTGTGCAGGATTTCTTCATGGTAAGTTCTCCCCTGCATTTTGATTTTGGAAAAAAAATATCAGGAAGTTCTGTTTCTCGCTGCTCAGATAGCTTCTTTCACGCTTCGATTTTCTAATGGCTGTGACGGAATGTGTGCGTTTCGACTCAAGAACCAGACCTTCTTGGTGCAGGTATCGCGAATTCAGCAGGAACAGTCGCTGCAATAATCAGCACTATCGGAACCGGTTATTTCGTGCAGTGGCTGGGGTCTTTCCAAGCATTTCTCACGGTCACTGCTGCTCTCTATTTCGTCACCACCGTATTCTATAACCTTCATGCTACCGGAGACAGAGTTTTCTAGACGGAGGCTTCATTGATTCGTCATCGTCGTGTCGGACAAAGCAAGCGGTAGCCAATTGTTAAGATTCAAATTTTGTGTATCTAGGTTCGTAGTAGTCTCTGAAAGAGCAGTCGAGTGCTGTACAGATATATAGCTTATTCTTTGTTTTTCCTATTTCACTCGAACTCTCGCTCTCTCATATTCTGTCAATTGTAACTCTACCAAACGAGAGAACGATACAAAGGCCATTTCTGCATTACATTCATTGGTGAGATTACTTCACCAATTCTAATTGAGTCCATCTGGTGGGGAAAACCAAACTCTGCAGGTATATATAGTCCTTAGAGCATTAATTATTTTCCTAAAGATTATGTAATCAATGCTTCGAAAATCAGAACCCATAGGAACTATATTTTCACAGCCCTTGCGTCTTCCTGGCTCCGTGGTTGTGAAGATTGTACAAAACATCATTCCAAAGCCGAAGTACCTTGGTCCTTTGCAGCTCAAAAATCCAAAATGCTGAAACCCTAATTTTCTCACAAAAAATGCTTCCATCTTTCTTCATTTCCTTTCTCAATCGCTTCAAATCAGTATGTGAAAACATCATCATCAACTCCTCACCATCTACATTTATCACAAAACCCTAATACCCCCATTTTACTGTTTCATCAAACCCATAAAACCCTAACCACAAAATCAACCTATCCAGCCTTCTGTCTGCTTCTCCGACCCACAGAAGAACTGAATCCTGATAAGATCTGACCTCCGCAACTCCAGTAATCGTTTTCTGTTCTTCATGGAAGAAGAGGAGGAGAATGAAATCCATTTGGCGGCGCTATGCAAGAAACTGGGAGCATTGTGGTCTCAAAAGCAAATTATTGAAGTGGATGAGGAGATTTTTGCGAAGAAAATTAAAGAGTATAAGTTATCCCTAATATGTTAGATTTATCAATCTCCACAGATTAATATTCAGGCATTTTAGAATACAATGCATAGAATTTGAAAAATGAAAACTGTAGGAATTTTCCAAATAGTCCCAAGTACTTTTGAATTCAAATTCTGGGTAGAGAAGGATAGAGATAAGGTGATTGAACATGGGCCTTGGTCGTTTACTAAACACATGTTATTGCTAAAATATTGGGAGCCAAATACCCCACATGCTTGTTATGATTTTAGTATGTGTGATTTTTTGGTGCAAATATATGGGTTGCCTACTGAATAGTTAACTGAGAGTTTTATAGCTAAAGTGACAAGAGAAATGGACAATGTATCCAAGATTAAAATTGAAACTTGAGCCTACACAGTAGTGAAAGTAGGCAAGGTGAGGGTGGCTTAGATATATCGAAACCTCTTTTGCCAGGATCGATTTTCAGCAACAAAGGGAAAAAAAAGGTATGGCTAGATTTCAAGTATAAAAGATTACCTCATTACTGTTATTCTGTAGGAGGGTGGGGCATTATGTGCAACACTGTGAAGAAATCCCCTGTCCCGAAGATAAAATGGAAAGTATGAAAAATTTTCCATATGGATATTGGTTAAAAGCGGAAGCTAATGAATCCATTGCATACTGAGAATTATTCTATGAGAAAGAAAGTAGAAGATATTATGGAAGAAGAGGCTATACTTGAAACTCCCAGGGATTTTGGGCAGATAGTGGTGTATAAAGGGCAACTGGAGGCAATAAGAGAAAACAAAGTTGATGAGAAAGGGAAGGAGAAGATGTTAGAAGAAAATATGGAGAAGAATACTGCACAATACTCTCTGAATTCAACTTTAATGCTGAAAAAAAGTACATGCATTCATTTTGCAAACCTTGAGCAATGTACTCTGACAATGGATAAAAATAAGAAGGGAAAGAGCCCTAAAAACATGACAAGTAAGAAGGAAAAGAGATACTCACCATATGAAGTATAGGAGGCCAACAAAGAAGAGCCGGATGAATCTCAACTTATCGATACTCAGATTATGCTAATTGAGGAAATATGCAATTGGGCTTTGATGGCTAATCCTGATAAGCCATCGGGTTACAAATGAAGCTATTGTGTTGAAATTATCAAGGGGTGAGCTCACCCTTATTCATTAGCATTGTCAAGGTGACTCTTTTTCCCCCTACTCATTCATTATCATGGCAAGTACACTGTCAATCATGCTGAGGAATGAAGTAGAGAATGGAAGCATTAAAGGTACTCGATTAAATCCACATTACCCTACCTTATCATACTTACTTTTTGCGAATGACCTTATACTCTTCATGGAGGGAAGGATTGTTGAATGCCAGGCAGTAGCATAAGTGTTGAATCAAAACTTTTTGCTTCTGGGCAAACAATAAATTTAAACAAGTCAAGTATGTTTTTTAGTAAGAACTATTGGAGGCAATTAAGAACGAACATGACTTTTGAGATGAGAATTCCAGAAATAGAAAAAACTGGGAAATACCTGGGAATACCTTTAGATTGGACGGCCTAAAAATACACATGTTTGCATAGATCCTAGACAGAGGTAACCAACAAATAGAAGGGTGGAAAAAAAATTTCCTTTCAAGGGCAGGAAAATAAATTCTACTAAAATCAATGGTGCAAGCACCCATAGTACGCAATGCCTATGTTTAATATCCCATTGTCTTTATGTAGAGCTATAGAAAGGAAGCTAGTAGCTTTTTGGTGAAAAATCAGTGAGAATAGCAGGGGACTACATTGAAAAAACTGAGAAAGTCTGAAAATGAGAAAAGACAGAGGAGGACTGGGTTTTCGAGATCTAATTGCTTTTAATAAGGCAATGGTAGAGCGGCAAGCATGTCGTTTATTTCAGAATCTAGAAACTTTATGGGGTAAAGTTTTCAAAGGCCTATATTTTCCTCATAATGACTTGTTACATATAGAAAGAGGTGCTAGACTTTTATGGGGTTGGCAAAATCTATTGGTTGGTTGCCATAACATTATTCCTCACATCAGATGGGTGGTAGGAAAAGGAGACAAAATCAAGATTAGAGAAGACAAGTGGCTGTCTAGAGCTATAATTGGTGGTCCAACAAATAGAGAAGACCCAACATGGGTGGTCGAGCTAATGAACAGTAAAGAGCAAAAGTGGAATGAAGCTAAAATACATGAGACTTTTGATGCGGAAATTGCAAGATATATCCTAAATACCCTTCTAAACCCTCTAGGTGCAGAAGATAGACTAACATGGGAAAACACCAAGTCTGGGCAGTTCTCAGTTAAAAGTGCATACAACATAGTTTGATCTAGAACTATCAATCAAACACAAAACCAGTCATCTACATCATATCAAGCTCCTAGAGATATATGAAAGCGAATTTGGCAAGCCAAAGTGCAACCAAAAGTGAGATTTTTTTTTTCTGGCAAATCAGCCAAAATGCTCTAGCAACAAAGGCAAACCTATTTTGAGGGAGACTAATACAGCAAGCAAATTATAGTATATGTTAGCAGCAGCCAAAGACTATTGAGCACCTATTTTTACTATGTCCATGGACGCATAAAGTATGGGGCGAGGCTTCAATTAATATAGAGATTAACTGCTTGAAATATCAAGAATATAGGAATGGTTGTCACAATTTAACCATACCTCTATTTCCTTTAACCTTCTCGCATGTCTATTGTGACAGATCTAGAAGGCTCGGAACAGCTTGATTTTTCAAGGATAGGAACCAAACCCTCACAGCATCATCTCATCAGCAAGGGTAGAAGCAAAAAATGTTAAGTCTTGGCTTGGCAAAAAACCAAAGAGGACAAAGAGAAAAAACGACTTACCTCAAATCTGGAAACCCCCTCTCCCTGGGGTTATCAAAGTGAACATCGACGGATCTTTTGACCTAGATACGGGGAAGCTGTTTGTCGCATGCATTTGCCGAGATAGTAGAGGCCGATTGGTAAAAGGGATCGCCCAATCTGTGAGATTTTCATCGCCGACTCAAGCAGAAGCAATGACTTTCGTGGAAGCCCTAAAAGCCCTTCGAGGAAGAGAGAAAGACTTGATCGTACTTGAATCAGATCGAACTGATCTGTTAGTTGCAATAAGAGGAGGGGCAAATCAAGCTGTATGGGAGGCAAGTGTGCTTATCGTCGAAGCCTAGGCCCGTTTGAAGCATTTTACAAATCTCAAACTGGCCCATTATCCAAGAAGCTCCAATCAAGTTGCGGATTGGGTTGCCAAAGCCCAAAGAAGATAATTTTTACCGAGTAATTGGGTCGACCGACCCCCTTCTAGCCTTTTGGATTTAAGTTGTAAGGAATCTATGTTTATGTCTCATCGAACTACTATTGATTTGAGAATATGACAATAAGGTATCTTTTTGACCCAAAAAAAAAACTTATGCTCAAATACAATGATTACACGTACTTATTAAGATAATTTCCAATTTTCAAAGTAGGGATCATATGTTAATGTCTAAGAAAATCAATTTTTTTTTTGTTTGTTTTACTTTAACTCTCCTCTCTCTCTCTCTAAATTTTTATTGTCTCCTTGTAAAACGTGAGAGTCGAACCTCACACCTCAAACTAAACATCCCTACCCACTCAATTCCCATGGCCTAGTGGATAAAATCGGTGTACTTAAACTGCAATGTTTAACTTATTCTATAACCTAGTTGTTTTTTGGGGTTTGCTTCATGCCAATCTTCGAACAAAGAGGCATTAACAAGCCTCATGCAGATCGCGCTCCGCGTCTGATAAAACTAGCTTCTCTCATCAATGACTTTTGCTGATGCATGGTTACGTTGTTTTGGACGGTCGGTCGGTTCCGTCGGACCCAGAATTACATTGCTCTGCTTGAATCATGCGGCATCATCACGGACGGCAGTAAGCCTCGGCTCATTCAGTCGTGCTGGATTCCCTCCTCACTATCCCTGTAAGTTCACATACAATACTCCATTTTGGTTAACAGAAACGTGCAGTTCTTAGTCCTCAACTCGATGCCTCTTCAGTCACGGCATAGCTCCCTCAGCTTGCAGGTTTGCTTCATGATGAGTATCCGCCGGCCATGTGGAAGGAAAGACACCGAGAGCTTCTAGTTCTTCCACCGGATAGCTTCTGTTCGGATTCAATTACTAACGAAAGCAACCGAAGCTTTTCGCGTCGGAGTTGTTCATTCAGCTGGCAAACTTAGCCGGAGTAATCGACACGATCAGCATCTGTTATTTCGTGCTTTGGCATCGGGTCTTTTCGAGCCTTTCTCACGGCCATCGCGGATCTCTTCTTTATCACTACCATTTTCTATATAATCTTCACGCGACCGAAGATCAAGTTTTTCTAAACGGCAATGGCTGAAATTGTGTATTTGCCTATTTGGGCTTGTTCTTCATCTTTTCATCTCCTTCTAGTTGCTTGAACCGGCGCAATCTCTCTATCTCGTTATATTAAGATAAAACCGCGCCAAATGAGTGACAATTACAAAAGCAATTATGCCTCGTTACTCATTTCTAAGGTCGTCCGTGTGAGATATAATTATAGAATTGGTTCGATGGGATTTTCAATTCTTTTGAATTGTCGATGTACTACTTGAAAGTCCAAGTTTGAAGTAAAGTTTGAAAGTACTATTTTGAAATGCATATCTAGATTTGATTTTGACCAAGAGACTTTAGAGTCACATGGTTTGTTGTAAATGTTGAACCGAACGGAGATATTGCCCAATTGAGATAAATTGAAAATTGGAGTGCCACGCCACGAATTACGTGCATAATCAAGGCCCCGACGTGGAATATCCGGAAAAATCGACCGTGCCGAATTGAATAAACCGACGATTACAAAAGGACCGAACGAGGAATCGTTAAACACGCGACGATGCTTCCGAGGTTGATGCTTCCCTCTTCCCGTCCCCGATCGATAGCTTCCGCCCTCTTCAGCCGCGAACGGACAAACAAAATCGTCGTGTAAATCAAAACCCAACACCGTATAAGCCACGTTCTCGCGGCATGTAATGCCAGGATTGTCGACCCCAACGTAACCAGCGGAGCCGCTCCCCACTCGAGCCAAACCCAGAAGATCTTCTTGGAAATTGGGTTAGCGTTTTTTCCATCTCAAGAAGATGAATTTCAGGAGCTTCGACGAGTTCTGGCCCTTCTACATGAGCCAGCACTCGAAGCCGGCCACGAGGCGTTGGCACTTCGCGGGAACGCTCCTGAGCATCGTCTTCTTGATCTACGCGGCCGTGTTCAACTGGTGGTCCCTCTTCCTCGTGCCCTTGTCGGGCTACGGCCTCGCCTGGTACAGCCACCTGTTCGTGGAGGGCAACGTCCCCGCGACCTTCGGGCACCCGCTCTGGTCGCTCCTGTGCGATTACAAGATGTTCGGTCTGATGCTGACGGGGAACATGGACAGGGAGATTAAGCGGCTCGGGAAGAGACCCATCTTGAATGGCTTCTGAATTCGGGGGATGTAAGAATTGTTTTTTTCTTTTCTGTTACTTTATTTTCTATGATGTTAATATATGTATGTGTCGGTGGTGTTGTAGATTCCCGTTTTGTTCATGTTCCCTGAGACCTTTTTCTCTTGATTTGTGCATATCTGTATACACTGTACCATAATTTCTTAAAGGGTTCTACAGATTACAGTCATATGAGCTATGTCTGACTTTTTATGTGAGTACTACATCTGTGTGAATTGTCCGAGAGTGTGCTTGTTCGATTTGATAGCGTAAAAATTTATCTTGCTATCGATGTGGAGAATCTGGTGTGGGCTGTGCAGCCCGACGTTGCAATATTTTGCAGTCGAGATTTGCGGCATGATCATTGCCTTGTTTAAATTTGCAGCTTTTGCCTGATTATGGACATTTTTCGTCTGCTTTTAGTCAGGCTATTAAGTGAAATTTCATATTGATTAGGTAGCCTTCCCAGTAGTTTGGTCATCGGAGTTTGTTGGTAATTCTTCAACCGTGAAGTCACTGTTATACTCTGACAAAATTCTCCTCTTTGAACGCACCAGAGTAAGTACACATTGGTGCGGCTGTTGATGACTGCAAGGGAGTGCAATTAATCTAAAATATTGAATTCTGTGGATGCAAAGGATTGGTGTGTGCAATGTTAGCGGCCGGGTAAGCCTTGCCAGCATGAGAGTGGGATGCAAGTGCTGGAATCATTATATAGGTTGTGATCAACCAGAGTTGATACCCACGGTTTTTTCTCTTTACCATGAATGTGTAGAGGAACCTAAGGAACCTATCGAACTGGTGGAATTAATGTGACTGGGGTTCTTCGTTGAATATAAGAGTGCACAACAAAAATTCAGCATCCAAAAGATGGAACCTGTGAGCATGAGTTTGATTTTGGGGTTATGGGGTCATATCCATCTGGCAGCCTGTGCCTACTACATCCTGCACTGGGTACCCTGGAAAAATATACATATCCATATAAACAAACGCATATGCATTATATGGTTATTATTAATAAAATGGAATAGACCTATTCTCATAGAATACAGGCAAAAGGACAATCATATAGAATCTGGAACAGAGATAACTCAATCTCTAGTGGCGATATTAGAGGACACTAGGCAAGTTAGATCAAATGATGGAAACTGTGAGCATAGTCTAAGTTTCAGGTACAGTTCATAATTTCCCTTTGCTAATACCTGCTTCCTCCCCTGGTGTACATGCACTAGGTGCCCTGAGAAAGGGAAAAGAAGTATTTATGATCTATGAGTGTGTGTTTGTTGGCATGCAAGCATGAGTATTATTCACTACTTGTGATCAGGTTGTTCCTTTCAGAAAGACTCTGCTTCGGTACCAGAAGCTTTCTCATAAACTTATGTAGTATGAGGTGAGAAACACATTAGTATGGTCTTTACCAAAAAAAAAGAAAAAACACATTAGTGTGGTGATTCTGTGTTGTAATTATGTTGTCATAATGTTCTTGGTAACAGAATTGTATATCTGCTGAATAATTATGCGTAATTGTCAGTAAATATACACAGACTTTGTTTAATTCATGAAACATTTTTTGAGCAAACTGACAGCTTCTAGTTGGGTTTTGCTTGCACCACCAGGTCTCAGGTGCTTTAAAGAGGCCATGGGAGAGGGTTCAAGTTCCTAAACTTTGTTTAGAGTGAGTATCGCTAATGGCAATACCCCACCCACCTTTGAACGTGGATACCCCCGATGTTTACTACATGAAATACACCTGATGTTGTACTTAAACTTCTTGACTCGATTTTACAAGAATAAAAAATGACCTCGTTCGGGACATTTTGTCTCAGCCTGATGAAAAATTGAAACGGCCACATGTCACCTGTCCTCATCTGCTTAATCTAGACAATACTGAGTTTGCCTACTGTTCCATTACAAATTGAAGGTTGGAGGACTTTAAGAGTTGATATATTATTCGATGTTAGTCTGTAGAACTTGTGGTTTTCCATTTTTCGGCCTTTCCCTGTTGGATAAATCTCCTCTTGTATGTAACTTTTTCTTTCAGAAATGGAGGAACTTAAAGGTGAGCAGTCATTGAAATAAAGTATCTGCCATGTCGTGTCCTGGAAATGTCACCATTATCTGTGATGCTTAGTTCAGTCGTTTTCCTTTTGTCTTTGGCCTACTGAAGAGAGATAGAAAACATAAGAATGAGGCATTTAGCTTGTTCATGTGATCATTTGCCTTGCCAGGAAATTTGAGTCAGGGTTTGCCATTGGCATGCCGAGGCAGACACCAGGCAAGCTATTTATTTGGCGCAAAAAGAAACCAATATGTTCATCATCTCCTAGATTGATTAGATGAGACTTTGTGGAGAGGGATCTTCAGAAGTATGATACCTGCCCATCTTGTCCATTTCAAGGATCCATGATTCTCATTAGAGAGGGATGGCCCATCTGGAGTATCACTGAGATCGTGAGCCAATATGAATCCTATAATTGTTTGCACTTTTTCATCACGACTGTGTCTAAATCATACTGGGGCCTTCATGTGTGTAGTATATGTTTCTGTGCCGCATGTGGATATTTCCGAACCTCATAATTTTTTCATCAGGAATGGCTGGGGTTTCTGTTTACATATACGCGAAAGTCAATTTACAAGACTATATCCCATGGAAAGTTGAAAGTTGTGGCAGAGGTAACCTTTTTGAGGATAAGTGATGCAAAAACCGGAACTTTCGAAGAATAAGCGACAGCTAGTGTCAGCATCGTCATGCCCACCAGTCTTTTTAATTCTTCACTTGGTATGCCATTTTTATTGTTTCTCTACTTTGGCGACCTTGTGGACGATATATCACCTTTTCGTCTTTTGAATAAGAACAGAGTGGGTGTACCACAAACGACAGAGGAAAGCAGGAAGTTTTTGCTAGATTTGACACATGATGTTGACAAACGAACAGATGATACCACGCCTTTCCATAGATCAGTTGTTTCTAGCAATTTGCTTCATAAGAAGAATATTGTTGTTAGAGTATTGTCAGTATTGTGGTTGATTATCGTGTATTTTACAGTCGACAGATGATTCTATGCCTTTACACCCTCATTCTTAGTTTTCTCGGGAGCCTTCAGAAAGTTACTATTTTTTAAAGTAGATACTAGGGAGTAAAACTGAACCTACACGGTTATTGCGCTAAATTCAGAAAACAAGGGGCTTAGTACTTTGCTTTATAAAGAGGTTGGGATAGCTGGAAGGATTTTCTTTTAAGGAGCAAGCGAAAGAACGGGCAAACGATCCCTTTCGAGCATGATGTTTTGTAACAACACTTTGAATGTTTTGGGGACAGAACGGTATATAGAAACATATCCAAACGAATGCGCCACTTTCCTCAGTGGGGCTTCTGGCGGTGGACCTGTAACTTTTGACAAGCATGTCAAACTACCAACTTAGGGGTTTGAAAATGATCGAAAACCTCAAATCCAAAATGAGAAATGCCAACCGGTTGAAGTCGTTTAGTCTTACAGCATCCTTTTAGTGTGGTAATTGTGTCGGCAATCTTTACCTAAGACGTCAAAATCCAACGAGCTAGCCTGTTAGAAATGTTAGATGAACGAGCCTGCTAGAAATGTTCAGTACGAAGTAGATTTATAAGCATGTTCATTCAGCTGCAAGACATGAAACCGGGATATAATGTCCTGCGTAATTGTAACTATAAATCTTTTCGTTGAACTTGAACACGTTTTTTGATGGTCCAGCTTTTGTATGCTCGACAAAGAATCCCACAAAGCATTCAAACTGCATCGGTTAAATCAGGGAAGTTTGCACCATCTCTCTATTGCCATATTATACTATGGCCATCTCAGCCAGAGCAAGTCTCCCGGAATCCTGTGTCGCAATCAGATGATCACTCAAGATAACAAACAAGCAACGATGAGCAAAAAGTAATTAACAACATTTGAAGGAAAATTTTTTTTGAACTATCATCCAAAACTTCAGATCTCCCCCGTTACAGCTTTGAATTCTGTCACCTGTTTCCCGACTACTATAAATCTATCTAGACAGAATCAATATCTGGTTCAACATCTCATCAGAGCTCACTGGAGAAAACTGATACAAGTGTATCGTCGATATAACCAGACTACCTTCCCAAGTATACAATCTGCCTTCGCACTGGGTTCAAATTTTGAAAAAGGGTAATTTATCACAAGTCGGTGTTTCTGGAAAATGATGGAAGTGGCATGGCTTCCTGAGGACGAAGGATGACAAGTATACAAAACATGGCGAGCATAGGAAGGACAAGAAGCCACTTTAGCAGCTTGTAGTAGTACATATGAAATGTAAGAGAGAACTCATCTGAGAAGTAAAGTCCATTCTTGTCTACCATCTCCACTAAGACAGTTCCAGTTGTCCTCACTCCAACAGTTGGTAGCTTTATTCGATATTTTCCAGGGTGATCATAGATCTGGTTCTGCCTTATCCTTCGCTCTCCTTGGTAATTCCCAGGAACCAACAAGGACGTCTGTATTGTTTTTGCAAAACAAACAAAAGTAAAATGACATTGAAGCACCCTTGCCTTTTGGAAAATGCCATTTGATCTTAGGAAGAACGTACCGTGACATTGTAAGGTGCTTGATACCCAGATGGATATCTATGTTTATCAACAATTTCAATCTCCACCCAGAAGCTCTTGCCTTCCTCATCACGGAAAGTTCTCGAGGAATGTGAGACGTAGACTCCTTCACGGTCATACCGATTGGCAACATTGTTTCTTCCTTGATATGCCGATCTCCATGCCTGGATTAAATGCATATTATAAGACAAAAAGATGGACTGAAGCACAAAATTATAAATCAAGTCCATGTTAATCCTGCCTTCAATGGATGATGAGGAGCGGGGGTTGAGAAGCAAAAAACATTGCCATTCATAGTTGTCACTATGAGATCCAAGTCATCGCCACCATCAACATTATCTGCTAATACCATGCTATATCTGTCCAAAATTTTGCACCAAGATAAGCTTTGGAGACTGGAAAAAATATAGTTTATGGCACCAAAACATACTAAAATGTCTTACGAAATTTCACCAATGTCAACTACATCAGCACATGAGGTGGGCCCATCAATAAGATACAAATAACCATCAAATGACGTTGTAACGAGAGTAAGTCCCTTCTTCTCCTTCTCTCTGCGTTTATTTAGATCAACAAGGAGAACTTGATTCATAATTCTTCCGTGAGTCCTATAAGGATATGGACGGACAAATGAACCATCCTTGCCGCTAAGAACATAAATGTTTCCTGATATTGTTGGAATAACAACATCAGTGTGCCCATCTCCATCAACATCACCTATGGTTGGGCCCTGGATATTAACAGCATACTCAGTTACTTGTCTGTCAAGTAATTCAAGATCAAATAAAAATTAGAAATATATAGTGCCCTGGCCTTCACACCTTACTACAAGGCCATAAATTCGGACTTTAAAATATACATAAAAGACCAGAAATATGGTGGGTTCTTGAAGAATGACAACCACAATGAAAACCGGCCTTGAGACTAATGAGGACTTCTCATCAGTCTCTAGTGCCTGGCTATGGTGAATAGCCACACCTCTGTTCTTTTCTCTCCCACATAGGTTGCTCCTTGCTAGAATGACACCAAACCATAGACATGCGAGAAACAGCAAAAAGTTTTTCCAACTTCCTTGCCTTTACTTTTTAATTTCTTGTCGAAATAGGTATTGGTATGTTATATTTTCATATGCAAAATAGAGAACTAAACACATTTCATCTTATATCAATTGGTCACAAACTTTGCCTCATGAAGAACGATTTTCATTCCCAAAAGTTGATAAAGATCAGAAGATTACAGTACTTACAAGAATTGACAACATGTCATAAGTAAATGCATAGATGGTAGATGGTAGATAGTGGTTTATTGCAAAGTACATATATGTCAACAAGATCCATGAAAACACGTGCCACCGACATCATTGCTAAGAAAAGCCAAAGATGCAATTATACTTTAAGGATCACCCCCTGATCTAGATCAGCATTAGCAATGCACCAAACATGAGATTCTTAGCTTGAAGTTCTATAATCCTGAAGGAAAATAAGTTGCTTGTTAGTTGATAACATTTTCATACATAAGAGCATCTAACAGTTGCTAAGCTCCAGACTTATCACGCCCATAAAGGTACAAGTATCTGATATCTAGCCTCAAGAGAAAGATACCATCCAAATGCAAAAGCTACAAATGTATCTCATCGGCGTAGCTCTAGCTCATTACTTCAATAATATCAAGCCATACTTCATACCAATTGAAATTGCTCTCTAATATGAAGCAACTAGCTATAAATAGAGTAGAAACAAATTAACTAGAAAAGGTATTTGACTTTTTACCTGAGGAATATGGCTCTTAAGATGTTTTTCCCAAATCTCTACTCCTTGTGCAGTCCAGGCAGCAACATTTCCGTGAGTATCCGTAGTGACAAGTTCAATTTTACCATCATCATTGATATCTGCCGCAACTACTGCTCCTTGAATTTCAGCCATCTCAAGGGGAAATTTTTCTCTGATTTTACCTGAAAATCATTGTATTCACACTAATTTGCTGAATGGTGACAACATAGACAAGCTGGCTGAATTTCAAAACCAGCTTTAAGGGTGAAAACAAGCTATTGGAGATTAGATGGACAAATCAATCTAAAAATGATAACTTTACTATTTCACATATTAGTTCTATATTTCATTGCTTCAAAAAGAGATAGATCACTGCCTTCTAGAACTGCAGCAGAGTTGGTGGAGTACAGAAAAATGACATATATGTATGTACGTACTATATATACATATATACTATATATACATATATATACATATATATATTTCCATTGCAATAAGAGATAGAAAGCAAGTCAAACAAAAATAAGAACCTTTGGATACAAGAGTATAAATACATATAATCTGAAGATTTCATCAAAACCTAAATAAATCCTCTAAAACGTAGCGCATAATAGTTATGCAGTCAAAGAAGATCACCTTGATGGTCCAATACATAGAAGAGGCCGAAGGAAGTTCCTACCAGGATGTCCAAATTTCCATCGCCATCCAAATCAACAACTGTAGGGGAAGAATATATGTAGGCACGGAAGTTCCCACTGTCTGTGCTAAGATCTAGTGGTGTAGTCCATTTAACTTGCTTTGTATCAAGATTAAAAACAACGATCCCGCCAGCCACATATTTTGTAATATCGATATTACCCAGTTCCTTTAAATGCTCCTGGTTGTCATAGTACCTGTGAATTCATATTGCTGTTTATAGATGTGGACTGCATCTACATTAATGTAAAACTAGATGATTTCAATACCGCATAAAGCATTTCTTCAATACATCCTTATGCTTCATGTAATAATATAGAAAAATGAAAAACGAAACCCATAGGCCATCCGCTTCTAGTATCCAATGTATTGGCCACTGCACGCTTTAGGGCAAAGAAAAAAAGAAATTTTAAAGCCCAAAGAAAACAAAGAAATGAAGTAAAATTATGAAAAGACTTAAAACTGAGATGGATTTTCATTTCATAAAGCAAGTAAATATACATGGTAAGAAAAAGGCCATCAATCTAGGCAAGCAAATCGTGTTAATAAGACTGAAAAATATGAGATAGACAAATGGAATTGAAATATTGACACTACAAGCAACTTTTTAAAAATCAAGTATGAATAGGAATAACAGAACAATAATTCAAAATTCAAAAGTCCAAAATTATAGGCACTCCCAAGGTTTTAAAGTAATCACCAGCACCAGTCACTAGTTCTTTCATGGAAGCCTAAAGTATGCTGTTATAACACAAAACTATATAATTACTTATCTAAAACACAAAAGAAGTCCATGTAATTAATAAAGCCCAAAAACAGAAATGAACTCACTCATGATCAAAAAAGTATGAGACAGCGATGACCATCTCTGACACTCCATCGTTATCGATGTCTGCTATGACCTGATCAATATGACAAAAAAAAACCACATAAATTTTTATTTGTTCAAATTGATAACACATTCTACTTTAGACCAATGATACCCCCAAGTTTTTCATAACTTTTTTCCATATTTCAGCAGAGTATTAACAATTCCACAGACCCTCAATGTCCTCCCTTACCGGAGTGCATAAAATGTGAGCATCAATGTTCACATAGTCTTCCAATTTCTCGTGTTGCGCTTCAGTCCATTCCTCATCTCCCCACATACTTTCATCAACATAATCATCATAGTCATAACCATACTCATCAGGAAGCTCATCACTATCACGAAACAAGTCAAATGACGAGTCAGCATCAGCTTCTAGACCTTCGTCATTCTCAACAGTTGCAGCTTGAGTATCCTTGCTGTTATTAACAGTGGATTCAGAACCAGCTTCCTGAGATCCCTTAGAGTTAATGTCTTCCAAAAGCCGTCTGCCAGAATTTTTTCCCTGAGCTGAATCAGAAGCCTGAGCAGATCCTGTTGTGCTAGTTGAGTTATCTGTGCTAGTAGAGTTATCTGTGCTAGTGGAGTTATCTGTGCTTGCAGGCAGCTTAATGTTTATCTCTGCTTGAGTTTCATTCAATTTCACTTCATTTTCTGGCTTGGTCACATTCAACGTACGAAGGTTGCTTTCCGATGCGGAGGGAACTGACGTACTAGATTTAGTTGTGCTCCCATTGTTTTCTAGAATCACCAGAAGGAAATTTCAGATTAACATCCATATGTAATGTGTCGGGGAAAATATTTAAGTATCATTACTCAGACATTCTAGGTTGGTCAAGTTTTCTTCAAAAGATTTTGCAGTAATAATAAGAATAGATTATGCATCTAGTTTGCACATCTAAAAATAAACAACAATGAATGAAGTAGAATACATTAGAAGCTTACGGGAAAATAATTTTGCCTCCATAGCTTCCTGGATAAGCTGCTCATCATGCACATCTGGATGAGAGCGGTCCACTGGATCTGAATTTAAACCAACATACCAGTCTTTACGTACTTTCCTGCGAGGTATCTCTAACTTATCTGCCATCATGTAACCTGATACTCTGAAAATGATACGACATGTGCAATCAGAAATTTGGAAGACGACAAAATTCTCGTTGAAACACATTGCCAAAGTGAAATGCGCTTTAGCAAATGAAACCAGGACAATCACCTAAAAAACAGCACTTCACCATTATAGGTGGCCAATGCTATCTCTCTCACACCATCCTTGTCAATGTCATAGAGGAGAGGACTTGCATGCACGGTTGACTGGTGGAAAGCCGGCCATCCTGATGAAATAATATAGCAAAATAGGTAAAAGGCCCTTGCTCCAAACAATGTAGCTTTCTCTTACAGCTTAATAATTTAACCAGCTCATCACAAAGATGCCACAGTCCAAAAATGAAGACAGGTGCTCCTTCCTATCTAGTTGATAAGTAAGTGTTGAAAACCATTACACATCTACTGGAACAATACATACGACTAAATTGATTTAGTGAAAAGAAAACTCACCTGGCATCTTGTCTCCATCAGCACCTTCCAAAACTTCAAGGTAGTGAACAAAAGAAGGTACCACTATATCCAACTTGCCATCACTGAGAGACACGAAGAGTCGACACATTAGACATTTTACAAGCGAGAAAATATAAAATGACAAGGTCAGAAGAAAATCTCATCAGGGCCTCCTAGAACTGATGTCTACCATCAAGAAGTGCTCCAAAATTCAATCCCACGATTCACTAATGCGGATAAACAATTTTTTTGACATTGCCAAAACCAACTATGCAAAAGCCTGTTTACAGGCAATCAAAGTAACAGCATGAAAAAGAACGGAGCTTATGCCATTGAATTATACATCAAGCTTGGGCTACATGCTTTACCTGTTGATGTCAGCGATCAAGGGGGTGGCATATATGCTAGAGCTAACCTCCGTCTGCCATCTCAGCTCCAAATTCCTAGGGCACTGCGTATTCAGCAATGCATTTTCATCTCTACATCCACAGAAGAAACGCATCACTCCAAGTATACACGACCATAAAACCTTTCCGACCCTTGCACCAAATCCGAAATCGGACTCAAACCACCAAAAAGGCGCATAACTTACAGATTGGGGTAGCCAAGCGCATCATCCGTAGCCTCCCGGTCCCGAAACTTGTTCTTCTTAGCATCCTCACCACTGGCGAAACTCAATCCGGTGAACACGAGCCAGAAGACGAATAGGGCCCTGATCTCGAATGATTTCATAGGGTCTCGCGGGAAGCGCGACGAGGTTACTCAGCGAGCGTCGAGAGCAAGTGAGTATGATTGGGAGCGCCGAAGCCCTAGCTCGCTACGATTGCGATGCGCGGGATCGGCATGAAAAGGAGCAGAGAGAAGGATCAAGAGAGCAGGCGAGGAGAGGAATGGCGACGGAGTTGGAGTCTACGAGAGTGCGCACAGTTTTGAGTTTACGCCCCTAACCTTTTACGTAATTACAAGGCGACCCCCACGCTCGCAAGGAAAATTTCAAGAAGTGAAGTCGCTTTGTTTTTATAAAAGGATTAGAGTGAATATTATGTAAAATAAAGATTTGAAGTATATAAATTAGTCTAAAATAAGAGCCCGACGTGTCCAAATCAGTCTCAAATAATGATCTGAGCTCGCTCATCGGTTAAATGATCGACGGCCATAATAAGAGTACTTTTGTCCAATCCAATAAAATTTCAATAAAAGGAAGAGCCAAATTTATAAAATAAAAACATCCCAAGTTCCCTCTACCCATTTTAGGAATGAAAAAATGGTTGAGATCTAGATGGAGGTCGATGCCTGAACAAGGATGGTGGGAAAAATGCGTCTAATTTCAATTGAAAACCACTGATGCTAACACCTATAATGTCATGAAGAATAACTAATGCTGACGTGAATAAGATTTTATAATTTTATAATATCTTTTATTTATTATTTATTTTCATTTTCTATCAACCTCGGCAAGGTTCATTGATCATAAGCAAGGGTTGGTCACAAGCAAGGGTGCCCACCAATATTGTCTGGAGAGGCCAAACAAAGTAACGTTTAAAGATGTCAGACAGAGTATTGTCTGGAGTGACAGACTCAGTGAAGTTTGGGAAGTCAGTTGTGACGACTGTTCACGACTTTGATACTCGTGGATTTTAGACAGTATATTGGTGAATTGACAAGATTGATTATTCTCATCAAAATTATGAAGATTATTATTGATATTCTAGATTCTCGAAAGATCGGGTAAATGTGGCAAGTATTCACTTATGGAAATCAAGATCTTGATTGTATGGGTAACCATGATTGACGGGCTCTTATCACGATCTGAAGATTGCTTGAGATCTCCCTGATTGATTCTGTTCAATGGGTTGATTGGAAGAATTCCTTTGGAAAATGCCAACGATCATGTAGGCATGAAGGAGTATATGAGAAAGATATTTCAAGTCTTTTCAAGAAGTGGTGAATGAGAGTATAATTCCAAAGTTTAGAGCTGTTCATTTACTGTGCGCTTACATTGTAAACAAAAGAGTGTGACACATACTTGCTTTGTGAGAACAGAAGATTATGTGAAGTCTTGATCTTGAACTGTAACTCTTTTGATTCATAGTGGAATCCAGCCAATAGGCTGTCAGCTAGAGAGAATGGATGTAGGCTTGAGCTAAATTGAACTACTATAAACTCCATGTCTTGATCTCTTCTCTTAACTTTCTTATTGTGCTTGTAGCTCTTGTTATTTCACTCGTATATTACACTTCATACGCTATGTATTTTATACTTCAACAAAAGTTTTTAAAATCACATATTCACCCCCTCTAGGTGATCGCACTAGATCTTTCAATTGGTATCAGAGCCTCGTGCTTGTTTTTGAAGTGTTTTACTTTTGAGATAAAGATCTTGAGATAAAGATCTATGTATAGTGCTTTTGTTCCAGAAGTGATGGAGGGACAAAATTACGCCATAGCACCTTACTTTGATTGAAATGAATATAACATCTAGAAAAACAAAATGAAAGCTTTCCTAAGATCAAAAGATCCAATGGAATGGGATGTGGTTGACAGAGGGATAAATCCTAAAGCTGCATCAAATTCAGAGAGAAACGTTGTAGAAGCCGAAGATATGACACAAGCTAATTTCACCAGAAGACAAAATATTGGTGCTAAAGCTATTTATACTTTGTACTGTACTTTATCTCCTACTGAGTATAATCATATTTGTTTATGTAAAACATCGAAGGAAATATGGGACAAATTGAATGTCACATATGAAGGAATCGACTGTGTAAAGGAAACAAAGATCAACATTCTTCTCGGTCAATATGAAGCATTTAAGATGGAACATGGAGAGAGCAACTCTAACATGTTCAGCCGATTTACTGAAATGGTAAACGGACTAGCATATCAAGGCCAACCTATCTCTGGACCTATGAAGGTCAACAAGCTATTACGTGAATTATCCAATGAGTGGAATCACGTGAAGACTTCTATTAGAAAAACACTGAGGGCTAAGCCTCTCTCTATTGATGAACTTGTTGGAACTCTTCAATCCTATGAAGTTGAAAAAATCAATGAAGAGGAAGATCCAAAAGAGTGTGAAAACAGTGATAACGAGTATGCAAAATATATGCTTGATGGCACATTTTAATTCTGAATCAGAAGCAAGCTCAGACTCAGACTTAGTTCGAGATGACCAGACTCGACAAAGTCTCAGACATCACAATCAGACATCACAACGTCTTAGACATCACAACATCTCAGACGGCACATTGTCTAAGGTAACTCGTATTATGACATTATATTTTAAGCAAGTTAAGATACGTTCTCGAAAACGTCGCTTGCCTAATATATGATTTGAGATATTACTTGCTTAATTTACTTGTCAGAATATTGTTTGAATATTTTATGAATCGTTGTTTTTAGAAAGTTTTACTTTTCGATTTTAATTTCTTTTTGAAATTTCAGAAAGGATTTTATCTTAAAACCGTTCGATTTTCTCTTTGTTTACATGCCATCTTTAACTTTGAAACACTTGAGTTTTGTTTTTCTCTCAAGCATTCTCTTCAAAGTTTTCAACTTTTTACTCGAACAAATGATAAGATTTCTTCAACTACCATAATGTCTACTCCAAGAAAGTTTTCGCAATGTGCAGCAAAGAAACTTGGCCAAGCCAGTATTGGGCTGACTTTTATCGAAGATGCTTCTCAATCAACGAGTGAGCCTGTTATTTTGACAACTCTGATTCAATCAGAGAAGCTTACGAATAAAGGGAAAGTAGTCATGATTGCACCAACCACGAAGCATCGTACAATACTTATTTAGGATGACAGTTCGGATGATGATGATCTTACTATTGCTGATTATATGTTGCGTTATATGGTAAATTGATCATCGTTTGATCTCCAAAAGACACAGAAAGAGAACAAAATGAAGCTGGAAAGTTTAACTTCAACGAGTGGACAGACAAAAGCAAAGTAGATAGCCTAAAGACAGGGGGAGTTAGTGCATCTTTTTCTATAGTTCAATAGGCCAACGCTCCTACTTTCTTTCATCCTCCACTAAATGTGTTCGCTAAAGCTCTCGCACAAAAGGATCATTCTGGAGAATTCAAACAACTGCTAGGACTTCTTCTTGAGTTAAAATCTCGCCAATCTGATATGGAGCTTGAGATGTTACAACTTCGTAATATCATGAATATGCAGTTACAGTCTCTCAATTCTATCGTTCAAAAGTTACATCAGCAATTGACGAAGAAAGTGGATATTGCACAATGGAAGGAGACAGTAAACAAATTGGAGCAGATAATGTAGTTGTTGGATCATCTCCATCTTGTTCGAGTTCCCCCTCCTTTTTAAACTTTTTGATTATGACAAAAAATGGGTATAAAGTGCAAATTTTGATTTTGTGTTTGACTCTCTCTGTTTTATCAAATTCTTTTATGAGATTAAGTTTGGTTAGTTAGTTTGTTTAATAGTTTGTTTGAACTATTGGCTGGGTGATATGAATTGAATGACTGATTATGTGCTGATTGAGATGTTGATTCGTGATATCAATGATTGATTGAAATGTTGATTCTCTGAAGTTTAATCATAATTTGTCAAGACTAATTTTTGTCTTGTGGATACATATTGCAAATTCGTTTAAATATTTCTATATACTGCTAACGTGATATGTTGCAGGAAATAAAATATCAAATCTGCAGGATAGTTTTGTCTAATATTTTGTGTTGCAGAATATATCTAAAAAATCTGCATAATGTTTTTGTCATCATAAAAAAGGGGGAGATTGTTAGAGGAAACTTTGTTGTGATTTTGAAGATGACAAAGAACAGATTTTAGACTATTAAATGTTGTTATATGCTGCTAAATTATTATGTTGCAGGAGATACAATCCTATATCTGCATAGAGTTTCCTCTAACAAAGGGAAAAATAAGAGAAAAAAAAGAAAAAGAAAAGAAAAATATATATGTATTGCCACATCATTGCCAGCGACGGCCGATCGCGCCATGCCGTCGCCACGTAAGCATTTTCCGGCCAAAATCCGCCGGAAAGACTTAATCGGCAAAGTTGCAAAATGTTTATGGCTTATTTGGTATAAAAAAAGGTTTAGGACTGAATCGACAAAGTAGTAAAAATTTAAGACTTGAATGGCAATTCTCCCGATAATCTTCTAGTCGGGCAACTTGGGCATGCTCTCCCTCTGCATGCAACGGTCGGCCCGTCCCACCAACTTGGGGAAATGGATCGTCTGTTGTATATCATAGGTCTAGTCGTTCAACTCAGATCGCACGGCTGGGAATTTTTTTTTTTAAATTCCCATGTTAATCGGACTGCTGTTTTAATGAAGGCAAAAAAATTTCAAAAAAAAAAAAACCAGTTACAGAACGGTATTAGCAACACATCCACATACCCAAACCTCTCCCCTCCAAAGTATGCCTCGTCCCCAAGCTCTCCCTCCACCTTTCTCAAGTCCTCCATGTACTCCTTCTTCGCCGCCTCCTGGGCCTCTCCCATCGACTGCCGCACCAATCGCTTCGTTGGTAATTCTGCATCATCACCCCGCGTCGCGTCTTGTTGTTATGCGCACTTAATGAGGAAATGTTTGAAAGATTTTCATGCCATTTGTCTTATATTATTGTCCATGTAGTCGGCCCAGATCCTGGCATGGGCACGTTCGTGAGGTTTGGAAGGCAAGAGCAGGGACTCGAGACCCAGGTCTCGTTGATGACCGGATGATGACGAGGGACTTTCAAACCCCAGCTTGCCATTGCAGACGAGGACGCGGATTTTCTTGGGGACCGGCTTCACCTCCAAGAGCAAGGGAGCTCTTTTTGCTAAAAAATTCTTCCTCCCTTAAATAAAAAAGTCCACGGCCTTTTCTCTCAGGGTAATCCTGGCCCCCATCCTAAGCGGGCTCGGCCAGAAGTCTTACAACATCACTTCCTTCACATTGAAACTGTTAGGGATTTAGTGTCTCTAGAGTTGTGAATGAGAAGTGAATGTGAAAGTCCCACATTGGACAAGAGAGAAACAAAGATAGAGTATATATATGGTTCCTTATAATTGGGGTTGGGCCCCAAGGGACACCACTTTTGTGGAGGGGAGAGGACCTACGCTAAGCCGGTGACCACCACACACATGCGTGCGCCGTTCGCCCGTCCGATCGGGCCGGGCCAGGGTCCGAATAATGTAATATTTTTTTAATGTCTTCTCTTAGCTTATTATTTTTTGCTGCTCTTTCCAGAGCGCAATGGTGACTTTTCGTTGCATTTTTTTTCATCATCAGTCTTGGTGACCGTTCGCTCAAAAGGCGCCACTTCATACAGATTCGGTCTTTTATCGAACCATCATGGCATGGCATTTTCGCATCTATTCATTCATTCATTCGGTGTCTTGTATACTCAACTATACGGTTGAGTTCGAAGGTCTTTCCTTATAGTATTGCAAGAGAGAGAGAGAGAGACGAGATTCGTTCTATCTTGGGAGGCGACTTGTCATTTGTGCTTGGTACTGCTTGGTACTGGATTAGCGGACAAAAATCATCTTAAGGACACGACGTGAATTTGTCGTGCTCGAACCAAAACGATTTTCTGTTCAACCATTCCGAATATCAACGCTTCAACTAATCTGTTCAGGTCCTGTTCTTCAATTTTGTTGTTATTGAACACTGCTTGATTGTTGCTTTCTAATTTATTTTGTCTGAACGCTATACTGCATCTTTATTCTACAACAGAAACTTGGTAATCTGAACTTGAGAATGCTTTTTTGTGTGTGTATGTGTATGGTGAAATGTGGTCAACGCAGGTGCCGGGGAGAACTTTTCAGTCGTTCCAATGTTTTAAGTAGGGCCGGAAAAATGGGTCATATACCCATTTTATAACCCATTTTCAACATACCCATAGTTAAATGGGTAGCTCGCTTTTTTTTGTAAAAATGGACTCAAATGGATCAAGGATAGTAAAGCCCAAAAACGAGTTAAAATATGGGTCACTCAGCTACCCATATTTTAACCCGTTTTTCACGCACCCATACCCATACCCATCCCACCCATACGTCTTTGTCGTCCTCGTCCTCAAGACTCCTCCTTCGCCTCTCTCTCTCCTTCTCTCCCGTGCGCTCAAGAACACAGACTGAACTCTCCCCCTTCCATTCACCCGCTCCGCTCCGCCCGTCCTTCCTCTGCTCCGCCGTCGCTACCAGCGACCTAATGGCAGACGAGCGCCGAATCGCCTGTGGGTTTCTCGTTCTATTACCTCTCGATTTGGGCTCGAGCGGTCGCGCGAAAATTTGACGAGCGTCGGCGTCGATTTTGGGTGTAGGGGGAAGAAGTAGCGGTCTGTGAACTCCCAACAGGCGACGCAAAGGCTACCACGACCATTATCGACGTCGCCACCTCAGGTACAATAGCAATGCGTTCGCCTCTCCCTCTTTCTCTCTTAGGTAAAATGTAGAAACTGATGTATTTGACACTGGATATGCTGGAATTTTGATATAATTGAAAGTACGTGTGTTGACACTCTGATTCGGTTGATGTTGGCTGCCCGACTAGCCATTTTTGTTCACCTAGTGTGTGAACGTCTGCTATTGCATGCCACATGCTTGAAAATATTCCACTGAGAAAGGGTGTGACCCTTACTAAACATCCTTGATGATTGCCCAAGCGAAAAGCAAAGATCCTCGGTGGCTGTTGTTTTCTTTTCTTTCTTCTGAGGTTGTTCCGACTCTTGTTTGATTGAATTGATGCATTCTTTTGTGGAGTTGTGTCGAACTGTCCAGTTCACATGTAACGTTGCTCTTAACTCTGAAGTGAATGTCTTGTTGTTTGTGAAAGTAGCAAGTTTCCATTATATATGCAGATGGGACCTTGGATTTTATTGGAGGAAAGGCAACTATTGTTTTACAGATTTTAAGGTTGGGAGGGCAGTAATGATGAGAATGTGTAATTCCATCCGCTTACCCCAGTAATAACCCCAGCCGTGTAGACGTTAAACCATGAAAAGTTATGGATGTTGTGCAACGCTTTATGGAATCGGTGAGCCAAAGCTCGCAGCAAAGGGACAGACCAGGGATACGGAGTCACCGCTAGTGGACAGTACAGTGATGTAGTGAATGGTTGCTCTTAACTAGTGTGTTGACCTGGGTTTCTTGGCCAACTTTCTTGGCATCTTCATCTTTTTTCTTTGGGTTATAGTTAAGAAAATGTAGATCGACTGTCATTTTCGCTAGTAAACAGTACAGTGATGTAGTGAATGGTTGGATCTGAGACAAGAATGTTGTGGACGTAATAATAAAGATTGCCGATACTTGACAAATGCATACAGGAAGCTTTTGCATCTCTTCTCCTTATGGTTGTCCATTGAATCGGAGAGTCTCCGCAGGTGGGTGGGTTGAGGAACCAAGCAATCACACTTTTCTCTCTTTATTTAGCCACTCTTTATTTTTTCTCCTTTTATTGAATCGAAGTCTTACCATCCACACATTTTTACTTTTCTTTCTAATAAATCCGAAGTACTAAAATTTCAAAAAAACATGAATATTGACATATAAATTCACATCCATAAGGATTTTTTCAGTCGGTCATGGATTTCATGCTTTAATATTTCCTCCTTGTTTATTGCTTCATGACAATCAATAATTTTATCGAAGTTTTGGCTTAATATGGCTATTGACACGATTTGCTCCTTTAGTTAGAGTTATTAACTATATTCCGTGTGTTGAATGCTTTACTCATAGAAAATTTAATACCGATCAAGCTCGAGACCTCACAAAATTGGCTGGCTCAAACCTCGTTGAAGTTTATATGCTCAAGCTCGCCCTAGGTTGGCTTTAGTCTCAACTTGAGCTTGTCGTAATCTGGCAAGTTGGAGTCTTGTTGTAAACTGAAAGATAAAAAAGAAAAAAGATATAAAATAAAATTTTAAGAATTATATAGACAACTAAAATTTCAAAAAAATTTAAAAATTTAAAAAATTATCAAATAAATCATATTGTATGATATTATTTTAACGATACATCTTAAGTAGATGCGAGTTTTCGAAAATATTAGTGCATTTTAGAAATACGGGTCTGGTATGGGTCAGGTATGGGTCGGGTCGGGTCGGGTATGGGTCATTATATTTACACTACATGAATATGGGTCAAAACGGGTTAAATGGGTCAAATATGGGTCGACCCATATTTGACCCGACCCAAACCCGACCCGACCCACCCATTTGACGCCCCTAGTTTTAAGAGGCAGCTAAAGTACCGTCATTGCTAGCGTCACTGTCGGGGTCAAGTCTAGTCTCCATTGCCGGCGGCGAGATCGTGGCCTAGGAAAATATCAGCTGGTCCAACCCCTCTTCTGTCAGCATAGTCCTTTTCCATTCAATTAATGACAAGTGAAGCTACGTCAACTAAGGGGCCCCACTTTCTCTTTCTCTAAATTTAAACATTTGCACCCTCCAAGTAATGAATACCGACATAAATATTTTTTAAATTTTAAGGTAATTTATAATTTGATCTCCAAATTTTTAATTTATTCAATATAATTTTTGAATTTTTAGTACATATAGAAATTATTTCATGAATTTTATAAAAATATATAATGTCCATAATGTACATATATAATTATTTTTAGTACATATATAATGAATTTTTATTAGTTGAGCTTCACCTCCCGGTAAGCTTACATCGTCTAATCTGTTAAAGTTCTTTTCTTTCTCTTCTTCATAAATTTCTTTTCTGTTGGATGCCGAAGGAGAGTGGGATGCAAAAGTTGTTGACTTTGCAAATAATTTTATTAAATTTCTGAAATTGTGCGGGGACATGAATGATTTTGGGGCAATTAGACTATGACTATTTGTCTTTGTAGGTTATGTTGAATTGATCACGCGGTGATTATTTACCGAACACGTCTTGATGTGTAGCTTATGAAGGCGCTTGCCTTCGCCATTGACGGCTTTTTCCTGCGAGAGCCCCCGCTATCATGGCGTTCTTGCTCTAGGAGGCCGAGCAAGAAGGTTGTTCCTTGATTGGACCGTGCCCTCGATCGCTGGTGCTGCACTGCTCCGTCTCGTGGAGTCTCTCGCTGATTCACTTGCAAAAACTCTAGGTAACAAAGGTTTGCCCCGGTGAAGTTAGGGGTCTTTGATTATTATTGGTGTGTTTTATTAGCTTGAGGTGATATTTTGATGGTTTTCTCTTTTGCGCTCTCAGTTGTTTTGTCCTCTGATATTGGCTGAATCGATTGTTGACACCGAAGCATGTTGGAGTAGAGAGGCGAGCGATAAGTGCAAGAGTGACAAACCACTCACTATAAGGGCGAGCACCGGAGCATGGTGTTTAGCTCAAGAGAAGTAAGCTCTATGTTTCTTCGTAGAAGTTCGGTATTTGGCTCTTGAGTCTCTACAAAGATAAGGAATCCAAGATTGAAAGAGCGAGCCTCAACCAAAGGAGAGGGGCTATTGAACAAAAGAGTGATGAACTGTGCCTAGTCAAGACTCAATTGAGTTTATTAAGCTTGAAGCTTCTTCCTGAGCACCAAGAGGAAGTCATAGACCTTGTGCTGGTCGGGCAACGACTTGGCCACGCTCTCCCTCTGGATGCAACGCTTCGCCCATGCTACCAACTTGGGGCATTCCTCCACTATGCTACACTTGGTCAGTTTCTCCAAAGCGTGGAACGCGCTGTAGAATGGTATCAGCGACAAATCCACGTACCCAAACCTCTCACCTCCAAAGTAAGCCTTGTCCCCAAGCTCTTCCTCCAATACCTTCAAGCCCTCGATGTACTCCTTCTTCGCCGCCTCCTGGGCCTCCCCCGTCGACAGCCAAGCCATTCGCCCGACTGGAAATATCTGCACCGTCGTTTCGCGTCTCTATGTTAAGCGCACTTGACATGAAAGTGTTCGAAAAAATGGGGCTTCATTGTCTTACCTTGTCCACATAGTCCGCCCAGAACCTGGCCCGGGCGCGCTCGAGAGGATCGGAAGGCAAGAGAGGGGACTCGAGACCCCATGTCTCATCGATGTACTGGACGATGAGGAGGGACTCGCAAACCGGCTTGCCGTTGTGGATGAGGACGGGGATTTTCTGGTGGACCGGGTTCGTCTCCAAGAGCAGGGGGCTCTTGTTGTTCAGAATGTCCTCCTCCCTCGGATCAAAGTCCACTCCCTTCTCTCTCAGGGCAATCCTGGCCCTCATCCCGAAAGGGCTCGGCCAGAAGTCCAACAAAATCACTTCCTCCGCCATTGAAGCTTTGGCAAATTGAACTCAAGAATGCTTCCTCTTTTCTCTTTCTTTTTTTCGGTGTGGCGAAATGAAGCTAAAAGCAGGAGCCACTTATATGGAACTAAAGAGAACATTGACGAGACTTTATAGACGCTGCAATGTCTTAGAGGCTGCTTGATACTGTCATTGCTCGCATCACCCTCTCGTCCGGTCCAAGTCTACGCTCCATGGCCGCCGGATTAGACTTTGGTGGTTGCTTCTTTTTGGAACGATGTAATAAATCGTTCTTTTATGGCGCAAAAGTAAACAGTGGCTTTTGCTGATTAGAAACGAATAATTATACATAATTTTACCATAATATAAATTTCTAGATATAGTAACCCACACAAATAGGATACAACATAACGAGCTCTTTACAGATTTAGGTCAATAACGAGTATTGCATTCTAGTAAAATATTTGCAGATTCATATAGTAACTCGAATCAAATGACTTTTGTTTAAAGTAAATTTGGAGATTACATTAGTCATTTTATTGATGGAATTATACTCAACGTACATGTAAAGGATAGAATTACATGTCTGTTTGTAGATCATGAGGGGGGCTGAATGTCCTATGCATGGATCGCTCTTCCATCTGAATTGGGGGTGGTCTGTCACGCCCCGATACTTCGGAGACGTAGCCATCCCTTCAGGATCCAATTTCACTTCAACTCCCACCGTAATTCCGACTCCAGTACTCAATCGTAGAAATTAAGAACAAGAACTAAGAAAGAAACCTTAAATTACTTCATTACAAATAACTTCATAACGGGTCCACATAATTCCAAAATACAAAATAGATCAGACCAGGAGGGAAGTATCAAAAGTCCTAGGGTTCGAGCCTCCGCTCAGCTGTACAATCAAAAGTTGCGGGGAAGGGTAAGAGGGTGGACTAGCCTATGGTGCACTAACCGATTTTAGCCACTCGCGTACACTAAGAGGCTTCGGGTCGATAACTGTCCCATCCTCTGAGTCATCTCCCCCGTCGGGATCATCGTAACCAGACTCGTAGCCTCCCCATGGTACTTCGCACCGCTCCGACAGGTACTCCATCTTGGTCTCTGGGAACCCCATGTACTCCACTACATGCTGGTGTAGGAATCAGGTCTGCTTCGGGATGCTCCATATCCACTCGGTCTGGCTCTGAGACTCTATGATCATCCCGGACTCCTTCACCCTCTGATTAATCACACACCCTCTATCGATAGGTTGGTCAGGGACCATTCCTATCTCTTCCTCCAGGTCTTCTGCCTCCTCATCCGAACTAAAGGGAGCCTCCAGCTCCAAGTCCTCCTCCAGGTCCTCCTCCTCCAGAGGTTCCACCTCCAGCTCCTGCTGATCCCAGTCCTCTTCCTCGATGGGCTCCTCCTCCAATGGCTCCTCCTCTAATGGCTCCTCCTCCTGGGGGTCCTCCTCCTCTAGCTGGTTCTCCAAGTCGGAGAGTTCCTGCTCCGGGTCCATAGTAGGGTCTTGGGATGGTGGGGGTGGTGGAGTGAGATACTTGGTATCCCAGTGAACGAACCCTAACCCTAGATTAGGAACACCCCTACCTTAGGGTCCTTATGACGTCCCTCCCAACTCTCAGTCTCTAAACAGTATGTCCGACTATCCTAGCTAGGGAACCGACTTTAACATCTCACATCCCAAGATCCTATCATACTACGCTTAGTACTCGCGACTAGTCTAATTTGGAAGACTCCCCGCCTCATGGTTGCCGAGAGTAATTGATCGGATTAAACCACACAACTAATAATCTAATAACCGAATTTAATAAATAAGTTGCAAGGCTAATAATCTGATAATCAAATTTAATAAATAAATTGCAAGACTGATAATCTAATAATCGAATTTAATAAATAAATTGCAAAACTAATTTAATTTGCTAATTTAATTAAGTAACTCCCAAAAATAATATGAAGTGCGAGACCGACACCGACACCGTCACCATCTCGAGGTGCTTAATCCACGGCCATGCCCAAGTTGAACTTTTTCAACTTTCTCAAGGGCTTGTGCCCTCGGCACCACCACACGCCAATTATAGTACTAAGGTGCCTCTCGCATTCAGCGAGGAACGTCACCACTGGGCTATCACCGGTCGATCCATCCATTCTATGCGGCCAAACAATCAGTCAATTAGTCAATCAAGCAATCAATCAATCATTCAATCCCAATTTCTAGGAGTCCTAATAATTTTAACCATTCTAGCCAATTCTACCCAATTTCTACTAAAGCAGTAAATGCGCCTAATAAAGGTTTAGAGCCCACTCACTTGTGAGTCTCTTGTCTTCCACCCTGCTAGTTCAGGCACCTGCTGAAGGCCAAGAGAAAATACATTTTTTTTTTCGGGCCGCCCCCCTTCTTTTTCTTTTTCTTTTCTCTTTTTTTTTTTTTTTTTCTTTTCTCTTTTCTTCTCGCAGGCTGCCTGGGCTGGGCCGGGCCTGTGGCTAGGTCGGCTTGCTGGGCCGGGTTGCCTAGCCTTGGCTAGCCTTTGGGTCGGGCTGCTGGGCCTGGCTGCTGGGTCTGGCTCGCTGGGTTTGGGCTGGTTTGGTCAAGCCCGTTGACCAGCCTCCGGCGACGGCGACTGCTCCGGCGACGGCGACGGTCGTCTTCTCCGGCGAGTCACAGACCCGGTTCGACTTCTCGGGTCGTGAGTCGGGTTGTCGAGGCGCGTCGGGTTTGGCCGCTGTTTTCCGTCCACCGGCCAAACCGAAGCTCGAGACCGGTCAGATCTGGAAGTTGCTCCTCCGACGCGTCGAACGGTGGTGGTGCCGTGAGCTGAGGTGGTCGGAGCTGGGAGAGATCCGGCCACGAAGCTGGCGACTCAGGGTCTAGGGTTCCAGAGGAGAGGTTAGGTTTCGAGCTCAAATCCGTCGATTACAAGGCAAATCGGACGAATTAAGGACCGTAAACAAGGTCTAGAAACCTCAAGGAATCGATTGGTGGCAACCAATCGAGCTAAGGAGGTCGGGAAGAGGAAGAACTCACCGGATTTTGGTTGTGGTCCTGCGGTTTTCTGGAAAATTTCCAGAAAACCCTAACCGAGGAGCCTCTTTTCGGGGGCTACCGGCGGCGACTCCGGCGGAACCGAAGGCAGTGGTTGGTGGCTTCGGACAGAGGACGTTGCAGGCTCTCCAATGACACCAACGGCGAGGTGAGAGGAGGTCCGAGCTGAGAGAAAAGTGAGCTAGAAGTGGAGACGGTGCTCAGTGTATACTGGGTGGGGTGGTTGAGGGCGAGCTGAAAATCAGCTCGCCGGCGCAACGTGGAGGTCCCCCATTGGTTCCACATCACTCCGGCCATCACTCAAGGACGAGAGGTGGGTGGTGGCAGCGGCGAGGCGATCGTTGAGGCGATGGTTGCAACAGTTGATGGGCGCACATCAACTGTTCGAGGAAATGTCGTAGAGAAGGAGAAAGAAGGAGAGAGGGGGAGAGCTGTCCGCGTGCGTGGTGCGTGCCGTCCGGTCCGACCCGGTCGGACCGCCCGGTTCATGCGGTTGGGCCGGTCGGTTTGCTGGCTGGTTCGGAAATTTAATTAAAATAATAATATTTTAATTTCCGAAAAGTGGAAATTAATTTAAAAATTCGTAAAAATTTGGGAAAATTTTCTAAATTTCTTAAAATTTCCCAATACCAAGATTTTGACATTTTGGGCCCAAATAAAATTTTTGATCACTAATTTCGGTAATTCAAGAGCCTTTCAAAAATTTCACAAAATAAAAAGGAAATTATGAAATTTCCCAGAAATTTTCCCGATGCTGTAAATGCGAACCGAGTCCGAAACGCGGCTGTTACATGGTCAGCCCTGCTCTGAGCTTTCCCAAGTTGGGTTTCGACATCTTCTCATGATGTAGTCAATTGTCGTACGTCATGCATTCGTTTATGATGTGTACTGGTCGGGCAACGACTTGGCCACGCTCTTCTTCTGCATGCAACGTTTGGCCCATCTCGCCAACATGGGGCATTCCTCCACGATGCTAAAGTTGACTGATGTCTCCATAGAATAGAACCAGCCATGGAACGCTATTAGAGACCCATCCATGTACCCAAACCTCTCCCCTCCGAAGGCAAGCCTTGTCCCCAAGCTCCCTCTCCAGCACATTCGACCACTCGATCTACTCCTTCGTCGCCTCATGGGCCTCCCCGGTTGACTCCCACAGTGTTCGTCCCACCCTCGTCTGCACCGTCAATTACATGTCCACGTAAATTGCACTAAGCAAGGAAATCGTTCGAAAATAGAGTTCTTTAAAAGAAAATGTTGTTCTCATGAAAAAAAAAACAGAGAAATCTTAACAGGAATTTTAGGGAAATGATGAAGCTTTACTATGTCCCGGGTGGAGGCCAAGCTTGAAGCCACCTTTCTTGTCTTCCATACCAAAGTAAGTTGCTATATGGCAGACACATTCTTCCAAAACATTTCTAGTAGAACTATTGAAGCTTCGCTCCGGACAAACTTAACAGGTTTCATGCTACTCTTGATGAACTATGCCAACGAAGAAAAGTATCTGAAGATTTTGTTAGAGACAATAAAGCTCTTGATAGAGCTTGTAGGAACCCAGGCTTGCATGTCGAATGCGGTCATATAAACTCCTCTTTTAAACGCCCGAACAAGTAAAAAGAAGCACTTCAAGAAGCATTTTTCTAGGCAAAAGAAAGGCAAATGGAAATTTTCCGAAAAAGCAAACAAGGAAGAAGAAACGACAACAAGAAAAAGAATGCTTTATCTGTCAGCGCAAGGGGCATTTTGCTAAAAATTGCCCTCAAGCAAAGAATAGAGGAATGAATCTCTTACATGCTGTTGAAAAAAGAACAAGTATTTCTCTTGAAGAAGATGACCATGAATCCACCTTCTCCCTTAAAGACGTAACATCAGAAGGGACCATTTGTGTCGTTGAAACATTCTAAAAGAGTAGTGATGTTGAATTTGATGAACTTGATGAATCATAAGAACAAAGTGATCGTCCCCATAACCAAATGCCCAAGGAAACCCCACATCCGAACCTTACATGATGCATTTTACATCAGCATCGGGAAAGGCTTTTACCACATGCTCTATTATTACCGGAATCCTTGGTTTACCATCTCCATATTGAGATATAATTGGATGAGATCTTCTTTGCAAACTATACAAACTCAGAAATTTGCCCATCAGTTCCAGTGGTAGTTCAAAAAATTCGTACACATTAAAAGACTTTATCTCATTCAACCAGAAAATCTCGACTGAATTCTCTAGAGCCTCGAGAGTGCCTGTGCTAGGACCCACTGTGAATTTCTCTAGAAAAAGCATCATAATAGTCATATATCTATTATATTTTATACCAAATAATTCTAAATCTTTTAAATTTGTCAATTTAGTAAAAAAAATTGACGTAATTTCATTCCTACTACATGACATTGTTGGCGATGATGTTAATAATATTTTTTTATAGGATATTATTATTTTTTTTTTGGTAAAGATAGGATATTATTATTATTATTATTATTATTTTTGGTAAAGATAGGATATTATTATTTATCTTCACTTTTTTCCTTTTTTCTTCCTTTTGCTGGCTACTGGCCATCGACCCTAGGCTTGCCTAGACTAGGGTCATCCTTGCCCATGATGAGCCCCAACAAGGGTTCACCATGTCAAATCTGGTGAACTTGGGTATGGAGTTTGGGAAAAGTTCTTCCACTTGGCCTTAAAACAGCGCCATCATTATTTCAAAAGGCAGTTTGTAAGATATTTTATTCATATAATATGAGAGGAACCCGTGCGTGTATAACAAAAACAATGCTAAATGTAATTTATAAATTGTTGTACATAATTTATCAGCAGATCTGGAAATACAAAAAGGAAATCATGAAAGTAAAAAGAGCTAAGCCTTGTCCAAAGGACAGGGGTTATTGAACAAAAGAGTCATGAGATGACCATGATGAGACTTGAGTTGTTACTGCCCCTGAAGCCTCTTCTTGAGCTCCAATGCGAAGTCATAGACTTTGTACTGATCGGGCAACGACTTGGCCACGCTCTCCCTCTGCATGCAACGCTCGGCCCATCGCACCAACTTGGGGCACTCCTCTCCGACGCTAAAGTTGGCCAACGTCTCCAAAGCATAGAACCAGCTGTATGTCGGTATTAGCGACACATCCACATACCCAAACCTCTCACCTCCAAAGTAATCCTTGTCGCCAAGCTCTCCCTCCAGCACCTTCAAGAACTCGATGTACTCCTTCTTCGCTGCCTCCTGGGCCTCCCCCGTTGACACCAACACCGCTCGGGCCCCTGCAATCTGCACCAGCGTTTCATGTTTTGACGTTAAGAACACTTGGTAAGGAGATTCTTGAAAGATTGAGCATTGTTGTCTTACCATCTTGTCCACGTAGTCCGCCCAGAACATGGCGCGGGCTCGCTCGTAAGGATCGGAAGGCAAGAGAGGGGACTGGGGACCCCAGGTCTCATCGATGTACTGGACGATGATGAGGGACTCGCATACCGGCTTGCCGTTGTGGATGAGGACCGGGATTTTCTTGTGGACCGGGTTCATCTCCAAGAGCAGGGGGCTCTTGCTGCTGAGAACGTTCTCCACCCTCAGATCAAAGTCCACGCCCTTCTCTCTGAGGGCAATGCTGGCCCTCATCCCGAAAGGGCTTGGCCAGAAGTTCAACAATATCACTTCCTCTGCCATTGAAGCTTGGTAATTTGAAACCAAGAATGCTTTTCTTTTCTTTTTTGGGTGGTGAAACGAGGTTAGAAGTAGGTGCTACTTATATAGAGCAAAAGAGAACAACGATGAGGCTTTTCATTCGGTGGAGTGCTCGAGGAGGGGCTGCTTAATGATGTCATTGCTCTCGTCACTGCCATGCCAAGATCTGGGCGGATTAGGTCATGGCTTAGGTGTGACATGAACAAAACATACATTTCTTATTACAAGTTTGACTGGCGACTGCTTCCTTCCTTCTGGTGCTCGCAGCTCCTCTCCACTTGTTCATTTTATATTTCTCATTGTTTCTGTACTTAGACACAATCATCTCGTCCTTCTGGCTCATTGTTAGAGCCAAGCTTTCACCTGCCAAAAACCCCTAGTTTTATGGCTAAAAAATAAACAATTACACATAATTATGGATAAATTGTTGCCCAAGCAATGGTAATCACCGGGGCATTGCATTGACTATCAAGAAACCCATGAAATACCTTGCATGTCCCACCAGCCGATCAAGTCTAGGCCCTTTTGCATGTGCATGTAACCCTTAGTTATGACAGTTTACACATAATTGACAGAATAGGAATGAATGACCTTCTACATCCTGATTTGAAAATCCCCTAATCCTCAATGAATTGCGTTAATGGGGGAATTTAAGACTAATCTACCCTTGGAAGTAATTAATTTATATAAGGATATATCTATAAGTTCAGACGACAATTGTTTATTCTTCCTTTACGATATTGCAAATTAAAATTATCTAAAAATATCACTTCATATCACAAACTGTCATAGTCAAATACATATATAGCATTTGAGTAGTACTCAGATCATTAAATATAGGCAGCATAAAACTAAAAATCGTATAATATTGTGTCTCAAAAGAACTCACATCTCACGGGTTTTAGGAGAAGTAGGAAGGGCAAACAAGTCCTTCAAAATCATGGGAACATACGGCAGTAATGATTTGGGGAAATCATGGACATGAGAGAATTTTGGCACTTCTCGCATTTCTGGCTTTAACATTGTTGGTAATTCGGGCTTTGGCAATTGAGGAACTGGTGTCAATTCAACATATGGCAATGGTCGTTAAGTTTTTTGGGGTGAACTTGGGTCATGCATGCGAACTATCTATTAATATAGTTATTGAACAGAAATAAAAAAGTGTTCAGGCACAAATTTATAAAATTAAGCTCGCATTTACTTGGCAATTATCATTTCTATCGTGACCTCCGCTTAACGATGCACTGCCTAACGTTTAGCTGCTACTAAGTTTAGCTTAATTTGAACTCTCTCAAACGCATACTATTTCACCAATTGTGTTTAGGGTTCTTAACATGCATAATTCATTTCATTTTGGAGTCGCCAATAATATGATGAGTCAATTGAAAACTCATATAAAGTATCGGACTATGAATTTTCTCTACAAACTAGAGATTTTCGATTTAAAGACTTGATTACATTAGATTAATGTAAAACTCTTTCGATACATTTATCTTTTAATTAGAAAAATGATTTGGCAAAAATTTATATTAATTTTATACTTATTCCTAAAATGTGAGGTATTCATACGGGTACGTAAATATTAATGTAACAACTAATTAATAAATCAAAGTATTAAACAAATTGAAAGAACAGGGTGGGCCTTTACATACCTTAGCCAAGCATATAAATCCCTAGTTGCAAAGTATTTTATCACACAAAAATGGATTCAACGCCTATCCTATGCATGATTATTTTTATGGCTTTTCGTTCATGAAAACCTTAAATTAAATGCAATGCATGAAATGCAATTAAATTCTAACCTAAAGTTATATGACAAGTTCTCGTGTGACATGCAACCTTTATTAAATGGCCTAAACATGCAAACTATATGATATGTGAATACTTAAGCTCGCATGCAATCTAATGCTAATAAAATTAAATGACCTAACATGGCATTACTAATTGACGTGCACATGTGACATGCATTAAGCTATATGAATTACATGCATAAATGACACAAATATATGGCATCAGATATGAATATGCAACCATATAATATGACGTGGAACATGACACTGACATGGTATTATGACGTAACTAGGCTACATAATACAATATGCATAATATGAGTTAATGCATGATTCTAATTATATGACATAACATGCAATAATTCTAAATAACCTGTCGCGTAGCAATGTACCTATATTGTAGGACGTAATATGCATGATGTACATGAATGCATGGCCTTAACTATATGGCATGTAATATGTGACGTGCATCAGTGTATAATCCTAACATACGTGAAGTGCAAATATTCTAAATGACATCGCATATAAGTGACGTGTTTAAACTACATGATATATCATATGCATGTGACTATACTATATGACAGGTATGTGACATTTTTTTATTAAATTCGGAGCTCTAAATGAATTAAAATGAAAATGCACCTTAAGCATGATGTTAACTAATTCAGCTAGGAAATAAACATAAATCCTTTCTTATATAAGAAAGCTTTCTAGACATGCAAGTTATTCAAAAAAGTTACTAACCTATATATTATTAAAGTTATGCAACTTAAATACTTCTTCGAGAATAGAGTTCTTAAAGAAAATGTTGTTCTCATGGAGAAAAGGAGATCTTAATAGGCATTTCAAGGAAATAATGAAGCTTTACTGTGCCACGGGTGGAGGCCCAGCTTGAAGCCACCTTTCTTGTCTTCCATACCAAATCAAGTTGCTAATATGGCAAACATTCTTCCAAAGCAGATATAGTAGAAATATTAAAGCTTCGCTCTGACAAATTAAATTCATGTAACGGCTCGTTTTCGGCCATTTTTAGGTTAAATATTTAAAATTTCGGGTTTAATTTAGTGGCTCATTGGTCTCGAGAGTTCCCCAAACTAAACCTTAAAATTTATTTTGGGCTGTCCCCAAACTTTTGATAATTACAAAAAGGTTCACCAACTTTTAAGTATTTGCAATTTGGCCTCAAAAATTTGAATTTTGACCCCAAGGGCAAAGTTTATTCTCTCTCTCCTCCCTAAAATTTATTCTCTCTCCCCTCCCCACCTTTCTCGCCAAAACACACACACACACACACACACACACACACACACACACACACACACACTCTCTCTCTCTCTCTCTCTCTCTCTCTCTCTCTCTCAATGCAAGGCCTATTGCCTAGGGGTGATCGGTTCTCCGAGTGGTCCGGTTCCCGTTCTCTAGGACTGTGGATCGGACCGCCAAAGTCCTGGACTGGAACGGACCGGACTGGACCCATTGGTCCGGTCCAGTTTTTGGGTGGTCTAATGGGACTGGAAACACTCCCTACCACGGTTCCTTCCATGCCACGGTTCCATATCCATAGATTGCTTATGTGCAGACTAGAACCATTATGTGCAGACATGAACACCCCTTCCTTGATGTTGTTGGCAGGAAATGTCCAAGGAACAGAGAAGATATTGGGTGGGTGAAATTAGTTACTTTGTGTTGGGTTTGGAGATAGTTCGTGGTTAACGGCAGCATTTTTGTGACTCGTGATGGCTGTTGATGTTGGCTATGGCTTGGCAAGAAGCAAGAGTGACCGGAGACTGAGGTTGGTCAAGGTTGCCGTTTTATTTGGACTGATCAAACTGAATTTGACCGGATAGAGTGGGGATGAGTTTTTGATGGTATTCAGAAGAGTTTAATGTGGGCATGGAGCACTTTAAATAAAATCGGGTTGGTCTTGGGCTTGGGAGTTTTTGTGGACGTTCCCTGCCAACAATGTCCGGTCCGGTCCGGCTCGGTCCTACCCTGAAACCGGGAATTGGACCATCCGGTAACCGGTTCCATTTTTTGGAATCGTGGATCAGACCGCAAGTCTAAAGAATCGGATCAGTCTGGCCAGTCCGGTCCGGTCCGGGCGGTCTTTCATGCTCACCCCTAATATTGCTAGCCCCGTCCAATCGGCCGCAAATCTGTAGGGGAAAACCTACCCCGTCGGCCACCTAACGCCCCTCTCTCTCTCCTCCTTCTTCTTCGGTTTTTCTCTGCTCGTTGTTGCCGCTGCTTTGAGAGGAGGACAATGCTGTTGGAGCTTGTTGTAGCACCTTGCCTCGCCTCGCAGTAGTGCCTCGCCGCCAACGCAAGCGCCTTGCCGGGTAAGTCGTTGATCTGTGAGGGAGCAACTTGTCTTTGGCTGGAGCTGTGGCCCTCGCCACTTGTCGCTGACCGATGAGTTGACTCCGCCAGCCCCATCGTTCGTCCCTAGCTACCACCGTTGCCTTGCCTTGCCTTGCTGCCATTCGACTGTCCCAGCTTACTAGGGCTGTCCCGTTGTTGTGCTCCACCAATCACCACGATCCTAACCCTGTGCTCTGCCGTTCACCGCCGTCCCGAGCCCCCTCGAAGGCTAACTGTCGTCGAGATCATCGTTGAAGCTTGCTAGAGTTTCATCGAAGTTGAACCACTGCAATCTAGCCTCGACTAGGCCTCCCATCAGAGCATTACTGTCACGGAGACTTGCCGGAGCTTCGTCGAAGTCTTGCTGGAGCTTCTCCAGAACAGTACCGCGGCCGTCTAGCCTTGTCAGACCCGTTTCTTCGATTTTAACTAGGTTTGGACTTGGAAAAGTTTAGTTTTTTCTCCTTCATATCTTTGTGACCAAATAGAAACAAAATATTCCTACTAAACCAATTTTCTTGTATATTAAATTTACTTATATCAAAAGAAGTACATCGACTTAAATTCGAAGAGACTAACCGCGTTTTGGTTTTCTAATGTGCAAGGAGATAAGCAACCCCATTGATATTTTTGTCATACGCACCAATAAAAACATTTGATTACTCCCAAATGCAACGTGTCACTTCGTAGTTACGATCCAAATAATAATACAATTGCGACAATCATTAAAAGACCTATTCATTAATAAATTATTTTGAGAAGAAAAGAAAAGTAACTTCCACAGAACCGGCTCCAAATTATAAATATGAATTTTATTTTATTTTCTAAAGGTATTGCCTTTGTGTCCCGCTTCGTCGTAGAATTTCCAAATGTAGGATTAGATGTTGCAACAAATTTGAGATTAGATTTGCGTTTGAGAAAAGAATCTCCAATTTCACTCTGTCCTAGAGTCAATTCTTCCAATGTTTTGGAATAGCTCCCAATCTTCTTCGAGAAATTTTTTACCAAGGCTGATAGACCAATCAAACCATCAAGTGGATAAATCTAACAATATTGTAATTGAATTCCTACCCGTTCCATGGTCTAAATACAAACATTCTAGACTAGGGTAATCATAGCACTCTGAACTCTTTGATCAAGGTCTTGTGACATTGTATAACACAATATTTTCTACAAGAAAACAAACCTTTTTGGTTTGTATGCTATAACTTTGCTTGTTTTAACTTTTGAATTTTTTTTAAAACAAATGTAAAGAACTTTAGTTGAAATGATTTTTTTTTTCGATATGCAAATAATATTTAGTGAAGTGTAATATGAAAGTGCATTAAAAAGCCACTTTGCTTTAAATATTATTTGGAAAAAACTACATTTATAAAAGACTTTAGCTATTCTAAAAAAACAAGAAAATTAAGGTCAGTAATTGGTAGCTCGATGGCGTCCTGCCATCGAACTAGATTTGGCATTGTAAGCCCAAGTTGAGATCGCTTGATCTCAGGCAAACCAGGCCAATGTCATGCGCGAACCCAGGTGGCCATTGCCTAAGGCTACGACTTACCGACACTAGATTTGGCTTCTTGAGGATGGCTGCATAATGAAAGTGGCAAGTATAAAACTTGAATTTTAAGAGTTCTACGAGGTTGGAAGTTTTGCGAGGGTAAAGTTGGAAGAAAAAAACGCATTAATATTTTAAAAATGCTATAAACTTAAAGCTGGGTTGGATTTGCATTGAGAAAAAGACATTTGGAGGACTCTAGAAACACAATGTCCTCTTCCAAAAACTTTCCCGAAAGTGCTTACAAACACCTTTTCCTTTTGCCAAAAGCTTCTAGAAAAGTCCAACCAAACGCAACCTACGTAGATTCATAAACTTGGCTTTCCTTTCTTAGGCAAAGATGAATACAAAGTCTTGCAATCTTTTGAATATTAAACCCTACTCATCCTATGCCCTAGTTGGCATTGTCCAGCTCAAGGATTCAGTCTCCCCCAGCCCCTCAACCAAAATTGAGCAATCAAAGCATTCGTATCGTCGCACCAACCAGTTCCGATACTTGGGATACCGATGAGAATGTGCGGAGTTGCACGAACCACTGCCTTTGATATCTTTGTCTTTCCTGTTTCGCTTACATGCTTTTCTCTTGTATTTTGCCCCAAGTTGTGGCCGTCGAGCATAAGAATCTACCAGGATTATCAACAGCCCTTAATGCCAATGACTGCGCCTCCATGTCGCCATCACCTGTGTTGCCAGTCAGAAATGTTGGCCGCGACCGAGACGGCTACGGCTCTCCCTAGGATCGACGTAGCTCAGCAATAGAACGATTCAGTCAATGAAAGTTGAGCTACGTACTTGTTTTGGAATCCATCGTCGTTTCGGGGCCGTTGTCGACGATCCACGAGCTCTCGGTCGATCCACGAGCTCTCGGTCTTCCCCTCTATGACCCACCGGATCACTGGCTCAATGAGGCTGCCTCTCGCTGTCCGTTTGCCTAATGGACTCCTTATGCGAGTTTAGAGAGAATTTCTGTGAGTCTGGGCTAGAGGACGGACTTTGAGCGCTATTTATAGAGATTTCAGCCAGACCCTCTCATTACGGGCTGGGCCGAACTCGGCCCACACAAGCCAATCTCATATTAGACTTAATTGAGAATCTTGATATCCAACCTTATTAGACCAAGCCCGTTAATCGGTTTTACAATCTCAATGAATACAAAGTCCACAATTAGAAAAACATTACATTCTCCAACTTGGACTGTATTAATTGAAACTGTACTTTATGTGCGCACCTTTATGTTGGTCTAGGGATTTATTCTCAATTGTCAATCCGATCCCATAGAGTCTCAAACACCGAATCATGGCGGTAACTGCATTGACACAACGCCGAGCCTTCCATGGTCACAAATGTTCTTAACTCTACTGATATGAATTCAATATGGTAGTGTGGCAAATAGATAACACCTCATAGAGAGTAATACTTTATGTGTCATCTATTTTGTTAGTCACCATTCTCTCTCCTTATGTGTCACAAAACCTTATGTGCCACAAGAGAATAACTTTATAGTTCCAACGAATCGGTATATGTCTCACTTTACAGTTAACTTGTCTTTATGTTTAACGAGACATATCTTTAAGGCTAATAACTGAAGACCCCTAGCCTTTATTCAAGGTTTACACATACCTCGAGATTTTGCCATATATATATGTATTCAATAACACATCTAGGAAATACTTCATTGAATGTAAAAATTGATACATATCAAAATGTTACAAAATGTAACAATACAGATGTAAACTTTATTAGAGCATAAACCGAAAAACAGCTCCCACTAAACAACAGCATCCCATGATGCTCCTAAGCCCATGCTAACGACATGCCGTTCAAAAATGCAAGGGCTAAGACCTTTAGTTAGTGGATCTGCAACCATATCATCTGTGTAAATATGCTTTACTTTAACGTCACCCTTCTCAACCATCTCTTTTATGGTCAAATACTTGACCTCCATGTGTTTACACCCCTTTAGACCTTTATTGTTATTGCTAAACGATACCGCAGAATCGTTGTCACAATACAACTGAATAATTGCATTCACAAAGTCAAATACAACCAAATCCCTGATGAGGTTTCGGAGCCAAACTGCTTGAGAAGCTGCCCAATAGCATCCTACAATCTCTGACTGCATGGTAGAGGATGTCATGTTCTGATGCTTCTGACTCTTCCATGATACTGCACCTCCTGCCAACTTGAAGATGTATCCGTATGTTGACTTCGATTCATCCTTACAGCCAGCAAAGTCTGAATCCGCATACCCTACTAGCTGCAGGTCCCGAACATGTCTGTAAATCAGCATATAATCTCTTATCCTATTTAGGTACCTTAAAACTTTCTTGGCAGCAACCCAGTGATCGTGTCCTGGATTTGACTGATACCTGCCTAGAAGTCCAGTTACATAAGCAATGTCTGGTTTAGTGCAAACTTGAGCATACATGATGCTTCCAAGTGCACTAGCATAAGGTACATTCTTCATTTGGGTTTTCTCAACAACTGTATGAGGGCACTGTAACTGACTCAGTTTGTCACCTTTACATACAGGAGCAAGTCCTGGCTTGCAGTCCTGCATACCGAATCTTTCAAGAATATGATCTACATATGCCCTCTGAGACAAACCCAGTACTCGGCTAGAACGATCCCTAAGGATCTCAATGCTTGGGACAAAAGATGCCTTACCAAGGTCTTTCATGTCGAGATTACTTGATAACATATGCTTGGTCTCGTGTAGTAATGCAAGATCACTACTCGCCAACAGGATGTCATCGACATAAAGTATGAGAAAAATAAATTTTCTCCCACTGACTTTGCAGTATATACACTGATCCAATCTGTTTTCAACAAATCCGAATGAAGTGACAATACTATGAAACTTCAGGTACCATTGTCTGGAAGCCTGCTTAAGACCATAAATAGACTTTTTCAGTCTACATACAAGCTCACCTGAATCACCTGCTGCAAAACCTTCGGGTTGTACCATATAGACCTCCTCATCAAGGTTTCCATTAAGAAAAGCAGTTTTAACATCCATCTGGTGTAGCTCCATATCTAAATGAGCTACCAATGCCAGGATCACTCTGAAAGAGTCCTTAGAAGAGACTGGAGAAAATGTTTCTTCATAGTCTATTCCCTCTATCTGAGTGAACCCCTTGGCTACCAGTCTGGCTTTAAACTTCTCAATCTTTCCCTTGGAATCCCTTTTGGTCTTATATACCCATTTGCAGCCGATGGGCTTGTATCTTTCAGGTAATCCAACAAGTTCCCATACTCCATTATGTTTCATAGACTGCATCTCGTCTTTCATCGCATCCAACCAAAATTCTGATTGACGACAAGAGACTGCATCCGCATAAGTCACTGGATCAACATCACAGCCGATATCGTAATCTTGCTCTCCGAGATAGACTAAATAATCCGGTGGAATAGCTGATCGTCTCTCCCTACTAGATTTCCTGAGTAGGGCTACCACAGCTTCATCTTGAGTCTGAGAGGTTTGAGGAACTTCATCAGGAACTGTTTCAGCAATAGGATCCTGAACCTCAATAGGTTCAACTTGTGGTAAAGGAGGCTCCATAACTGTCTGTGCAGGCAGAGAAAACGACACAACTGTCCCTATTGGACTGATTTCCTCAGTAGTCTGTGAGCTACTACCTTTTTCGGCTACGTCAAGTTCCAGAAACTTTGCCGTCTACGATTCCACAATTCTTGTACCTCCACTGGGATTGTAGAATTGATATCCTTTAGAATGATCTGGATAGGATACAAAATAACACCGAGTGGTTCTAGGGTCCAACTTACTTAATGTTGGATTATACAACCTTACTTCTACAAGACAACCCCAGACTTTAAGATGGTTTAGGCTAGGTTTTCGTTCAGTCCACAGCTCGAAAGGAGTTAATGGAACTGCTTTCGTGGGAACTCGGTTCAATATGTAGAGGGCTGTTTTCAAAGCTTCACCCCATAGGAAATCCGGTAAATTGGTCCTACTGGTCATACTCCTCACCATTTCCATTAGGGTGCGATTGCGCCTTTCGGCCACACCATACTGCTTAGGACTTCCAGGCATAGTAAACTGAGCTACTATCCCAGAATCCTCTAAGTACTTGGGAAATGGCCCTTTAAGCTGTCCAGTATCTCCATGCTTGCCATAATACTCACCACCTCGGTCTAATCTCACAACCTTTATGACTTTTCCCAGCTGTTTCTCGACTTCAGTCCGAAAAATCTTGAACTTGTCAAGAGACTCAGACTTTTCTTTAATCAAGTACAGATAACCATATCGGGATTTGTCATCGATAAATGTGATGAAATAAAAATTTCTACACACGGTTGTTGTATAGGGTCTGCTAATATCTGTATGAATCACTTCTAATAGATCATTACTATGGACTGCAGTTTTCTTCTTTATTTTGGTCATCTTACCCCTACAGCAGTCTACGCAAGTCTCTAGGTCACTTTTAAGAGAAGGTAGGATGCCAACTTTTATCAGCCTATCCACTCTTTCCTTAGTGATGTGACCCAAACGTTTATGCCACAATGCGTAAGACTGTTCCTTACACAAAGGTCTTTGGGAAACAACTATTTCAGCTGTATAAGCGACCTATATATCCGTAGGAGTCAAACATAATCTATACAATCCATTGGACATATTGCAGCACCCAACCTTATTTGAATTAAAAAACATAGTAATAACACTATTCTTTAATTCAAAAGAGTAGCCACACTTGTCCAAACATGATGCGGAAACTAAGTTCCGCCTGAAGGAAGGTACATAAAATGTATTCCTTAATGTCAATCTAAAACCAGAGTCTAGATTCAAAATGACGTCTCCCACGAATACGACGTCGACTTGGTTATTGTTTCCAACTGTGAGCTTTGATTCATCCTGATTTGGCTTCCTTTGGTTTATGAATCCCTGTATGGTGAACACAACATGATTAGTTGCACCACTATCGAGCCACCACGAACTGGATGGGGCTTCAGATAGGTTGGATTCAAAAACCAAAGCCAAAGAATCAATACCTGCATGTTCACGTTTGGACAACCAAACCTTATATTTGTTGCAGTCCTTCTTTATGTGACCTTTCTTCTTGCAAAAGAAGCAGAGGCCACTATTCTTAGAAGATGATGATTTATTGGGACCCAGACTTTCGGTCTGACCGGTGGCAGAATGACTAGTCGTTGGTTGAGTTCCTTTACGAGTACGACCTTTAAACTTTTTCCCCTTCTTCTGGCTAGAACCAGAGGTAAGCAGGGCCAGATGCCCTTTCTCCTTCCTCAGTTTCTCTTCCTCAGCTACAGCCCTAGCAATTAGGTCATTAACTGACCAGGTTTCATCTTGAGAGTTGTAGTTGGTTTTGATAATGCCAAAATCAGGTGGGAGAGTGTTTAGTGCCTGATGCACTATGCAGGTATCAGGAATGGTGACATTTAGGACTGTGAGTTTGGACTGTAGGTCTACCATCCTAAGGATATAATCCCTAACCCCTCCAGAACCATCATATTTCATATTGTAAAGTACTTGCAAATATGTCCCTATCTCAGCATTAGGCGACACACGGTTTCTAGCTTCAAGGCCTCCATCAACTCTTTAGCAGTGTAATCAGCAGACAGGCCACTTTTCAAATGTTCCTGAATGGTCCGCCTCATAGACAACAGACAAATCCTATTGCTTTTCTCCCAGGCTAAGAAGTATGCCTTCTGCGGTTCAGTACTATCAGCAGTCAGATCTGCTGGCCTATCCCCACTAAGGGCAGTATGAACATCAGCCAGCTCCATCCCAAACATGAAATCCTCTTTCCATTTCTTAAAATTTGACCCCGTAAGAACTTCAATGGTAACGGAATTACCATTTACAGAGAAGGTGACTGAATAACAAGCAATAAAAAATAATCAGCACAATGTGAGTAATGTGTAACTTGGAACAATATAAGTACACATTCTTAGAGCTACAAACATCATCATGCAAACACCTTTGGGCAGAATACAAGACATGCAGTTGTACACTCTACAAATGTCAGCGATTATGAGAATATATTCCAAATATTCGCAAATTCATCACCTCTGGGTGTCTGAATCACCACGACCAGTCAAAACTCAACCTTATGCTGCGCATGCAACCCTCCACGAACAAATATGAAATCACCTTCTTTGGAAGTATGACGACACATTAGAATAGGAGACATCCTTAAACAGTACAAGACTGATATTTCTCAAATCTAACCAGGTGTGCCACTTTGGCGGTCACTCCCTAATCAAACTCTTGAAACTCTCTCATACTAGGGATATTATACTTTAGACTCACATTCACCTTATACATAGATTTTAGACTTGATGATAGGGGCAATGTCACTAAAATCACATGTCATGCCAATTACATTGCTCAATTTATTGATACATGTTGAACCTTATACATGCAATCAACAAATTAATGTCTATTGATCATATGCGATAATACACATGTGAGCTAATATAAGTACTTCAAGAAACCATAAAGAAATACTTGAGAAAATGCAACAAAACACTGAAACATGCATCCACATAGGGCTTTATACGCATTTTCACATTTATAAAAGTATCAAACATGCAAAATAAATTCATCACATGAAAATAGACATTCATACGGACACAACGACGCAAACCACGCTCAAAACGAAGTTCGGATGAGCCCAAACGAGCTCCCAAAAGTTTAGGTTCGTGTGCAGGTCCTTGAACCGGTCCAAGGACCGGTCAGACTTCCCGGTTTGACCCGGTCGGACCGGTCAATGACCCGGTCAACGGATCGGACGGATCAACGGGTCGGTCCGGTCAATGGGTTGGGTTGACCGGGTTGACGGGTCGGGCTTTCGGTCGGTTTGGGTCGGAGGGCGAGTCGGGCGAGGTCGGCTGACCGGGTCGGGTTCGGTCAACCGACCGCTGACCGGGTGACGTCATGATGACGTCACCCACGTGCACGCCAGCTGAGGGCTGGCGTGCAAGGGAAAGCGCCAACTGGGCGCAGCATTAAATGTGCGCCCAGACTGGCGCGCGCGGCATTTAATGCCGCGCCCTCAGCTGGCGCTGACGTCAGCTGATGTCATCCCAGCTGAGGGCTGGCTAATTGCGCACGGGCGCGCATGGCCAGCGCCGGTGGCACGTGGCCACGCCGTCCTCGGCGCGTGCGCCGCCACTCGTCTTGCTCAGAATCACGAGCCCATCTCATACGTGCAATAAAAAATAACTTTCATCCGTCACAAATTGTGGAAGAAGACTGAGAACCCTTAGATTCTAAAACCGAGCTACGGCGGCTCTGATACCATTTGTTGGCCGCGACCGAGACGGCCACGGCTTTCCCTAGGATCGACGTAGCTCAGCAATAGAACGATTCAGTCAATGAAAGTTGAGTTACGTACTTGTTTTGGAATCCATCGTTGTTTCGGGGCCGTTGTCGACGATCCACGAGCTCTCGGTCGATCCACGAGCTCTCGGTCTTCCCCTCTATGACCCATCGGATCACTGGCTCAATGAGGCTGCCTCTCGCGGTCCGTTTGCCTAATGCACTCCTTATGCGAGTTCAGAGAGAATTTCTGTGAGTCTGGGCTAGAGGAGGGACTTTGAGCGCTATTTATAGAGATTTCAGCCAGACCCTCTCATTACGGGCCGGGCCGAACTCGGCCCACACAAGCCAATCCCATATTAGACTTAATTGAGAATCTTGATATCCAACCTTATTAGACCAAGCCCCTTAATCGGTTTTACAATCTCAATTAATACAAAGTCCACAATTAGAAAAACATTACAAGAAAAACCTAGCAAACCAAAATACTTAGATCTGAAAACCTTACCATTAAAAACAAAATGATCAAATTGAAGAAATAACGCGGAAAGCTTTGGTAAACTACGTATTTAAAAGAAGAAGATAAAACTGCACCATTCGTAGATTTGCAACAATGCGGCAACCACGTCACGGCGGTTGCAGATTTTTGTCCAAACCTAGTCCTAGGAAACGAATTGCAACGTTCCTAGAGGTGTCGAGTTCTTTGCTCGTGGGTGGTGGCTGTGTAGCAGCGACACCAACGTTGTCATATGGATGTACAAGTACATGGAAAGGAAATTAACACGGTGTCCTTTCTTGTCCTTTCGAATGCTAACAATATTTTCCGTTTGATTAAAATGGGTTCTAATGAAGCCCATTAGAACTCAGGATGTCCTTCTTGATTGCTGATGCATTTCTGGCTTGACTAAAATGGGCTTCATCCGAGTCCATATAGTTGCTTGGGTTTTGCTTTCGAACTATCTCGTGGAAAGTTTGGATGACCCACTTCAACTGGGTGCGACCGGTGTAAGTCAAAAATTAAATTGAGTTATGGATCTATTTTGTCACGAGAGGTTAAAAAAAATGAAGATAAACACACTTCCAAACTAAAACAACACAGTTGATGATTACATGACAAACTTCAAAAAAGCCCAAAATTATTATAATCTTTTTGGAATTATTAATTTGCTCAAATCTTGTTAAACATATGGAAATGAAATTAATTAAGAAGTTGAAGTGACACTTTCCTAATTCCCCTACAAACCCATACTCTCAATTTCCCCAATCTCCATGTTCCCGCTCTTCTAAAACCCCAATCAAGCCATTCCTCGAAGACACCACGACCCTTTTCTCGAGATTCATAGATTTTTCACCATCTTCATCAAAGTTTTTCAATTTGCTCATTTGTTCCACTATGGCAAGCTATCACAGGTTTGCATGTATCTTGGGATTGATTGTCCTTACTGTCTCTAATAATTGACAAGAATTCAGTCGAAGCTCGCCAACTTTCAAAGGCAACATTGACCGAAATGCCTGAACTGCCTCAATTCAAATTGCTGGAGTCGGAATTGCTTGCCATATTTCGAATTGCCACGAGTTCCTCAAATCCTGAAGCCCAAATTACCAACAAATTGTCAAAGCCAGATTGCCAGAAGTGCCAAAATTCACTCATGTCCCTAATTTCCCAAGTCGTTACTGCCTTCCGTTCCCATGATTTGGAAGGACATGTTTGCCCCTACTACTACTCCTAAAACCTATGTGATGTGAGTTTCTTGTTGGGACACAATATGATACGATTTTTTAATTTTATCTTGCCTATATTTAATGATTTGAGTATGACTCGGATGCTATAAATGTACTTGACTGTGATAGTTTGCTATATAAAGTGACATTTTTATATATTTTTAAATTACAATATGGTAAAGGAAGGATAAACACGGTGTTTGTAATCCACACTTATAGATATATCCTTACAAAATTAATTACTTTCGAGGGTAGATTGATCTTAAATTCCCCTATTACTGCAATTGATTGAGGATTAAGGGATTTTCAAATCAAGATGTAAAGTCCATTTATTCATATCTCATCAATTATGTTTAAATTATTGTGAGTAAGGGTTACCTGCAAATGCAAAAAGGTCTAGACTTAATCGGCTAATGGGACAGGCAGGGCGTTTCACGAGTTAGTTGATAGTCAATGCAATGCCCTGGTGATTACCATTGTTTGGGGAACAAATTATCCATAATTATGTGTAATTGTTTATTTTTTAGCCATTAAACGAGGGGTTTATTCGTAGGTGAAAGCTTGGCTTTAAGTTAAGGACGAGATTATTGTGTATAAGTAAAAAAAAAGAGGAGAAATATAAAATGAGCAAGTAGGGAGGAACTAGAAGCACCAGAAGGAAAAGCATCCGCCAGCCGAACTTATAATAAGATATGTATTTTTTGTTTATGTGATGTCGAAACGCAATAAAAAATTTGGCTAAATAAGAACAATTGATAGATGAACAAATCGTTCCCTTAGCTATGATTATCAAAATCAATGTATCAAAAAGTTTGTCTATTTGAAATCCTAAAACACAACTTATATGGTATTAAAATAAAAAACTTAATTATAATAGGAAACACAAATATAATAGGAAGCCTAGTTACAATAAAAAACCTAATTAAAATATGAAACCAAATTTCAGATCATTCAAAGTAAACCATTTTTGAATGCATCATTCTTTCCTACTATAAAAAGATTCGTTCTTGAACCTGCTTCGTCATTATTGATATCAAATCTCCTCAGGTGGCAACTCAGGTGGCATATCCTCCCGTACAATATTAGCAAATTCCTCAAGCAAGGATCGAACTTTTTGACCAATGATTTATGCCACTCACGAACTTCCATGTCAAACTCATTTGATTCAATCACGTCGACTTCAACCAAATTCTCATCCTCATGATTCTCTGTCTGAATTATTGGACTAACAAGAGACATGAATAGGTCAAACTTGATGCTTTAATCTTGCTTAGCATGAGCACTGTCTCGAATTTCCAATTGGCTTGACATGGAAATTTCAACATTAAGTTCTTTGCTCCCAGCTGGCTCCCAAATATCATCTCAGTAAGGGACTAATCGATCTCAGTGGTCGTGATATGACCATCGATTTTGGAATTTAAAATTGATGTTCTTCCTTTTTTCATTGATTTTTCATTTTCAAGGCCACTTGCACACATCTTCACATGTCCAATATTGTTGTAATTGGACAACATAAAAAATTTCATACCTAGTCCCGCCAAATATCAAGCAATTGTTTGCTCGTCTTCCTCAATCACACCACAACACATCCGCAATAGATCAAACTCTTCGATATATTATCAATTGTTAAATCTCGTTGCTTAACATTGTGATACTCAATAAATGCCTCTTGCCTATAGTGAGTGGGAAAGAATTTATTTTGCAATAATTTTTTCCATCTTATCCCAACAGTTCACTTTTGATTTTCCCTCTCTAGCACGCTACTTCTTAACATACTCCCACCATATTGAGGCATGTTTTTGTAGCATTATAGCTACTAATTTAACTTTTTGCTTTTAAGTCAGATCCTTAATATCGAAGATTCGCTCTACTGTATGTAACCAATCAATAAACCCATAAGGATGAGCCTTATCATGAAACTTAGAAATGTTAATCTTCATTATGAGATTATGGAAATAAGACTGATTTTCAAGACGTACTCTTCAATTCCATCTTTGGTCCAAAACCCCAAAATTGTTGATATCCTCATTTTCTTCATCATCCAATGGATACGCAAATTTTGCTCATTCTTCAGATTGAACGTCCAACCTTGCCTTAGCAAGTTGTCGCTCCAAATACTAGATTCACCTTCTCTGCTCTTCAATCTCTGCATCTCGCAAGTCTCTTAGACACGATTGTTGATCTACTTAAGGAACGATTGCACATCCCCAGTCTCCACAAGCTCATCGTCCATAATCAACGCAATTTTGTTCGGTCATTGATTCAAGCAACATGCGCCCTCATACCAAGTGATGCTGAAATGCAATAGAAAACTGAGTGAACATGAATTAGAATTGATAGAGGAATAAATCGTTCTCTCAAGTATAATGATCAAAATCACTGTATCAAAAAGTTTGTTTATTCGAAACCCTAGAACACTTTTTATATGGTGACAAAATAAGAAACCTAATTACAATAGGAAACTTAATTATAATATGAAACCTAAATATAATAGAAAATTAAGTTACAATAAGAAACTTAATTATAATAGGAAACTTAGTAATAATAGGAAATCTAATTAGAATTAGAAACCAAAATCCAGCTCAATCCAAGGAGGATAATCTTGAGTGCATCATCAGGTTACACTTATGCGTTGACCTAATCGGCCTAGATCTTGATGTGGCAGTGACGCAAGCAATGACAGCATTAAGCAGTCCCTCCTCGAGCACTGCAGCAAATGAAAAGCCTTATCGATATTCTCTTTTGCTCTATAAAAGTAGCACTTTGTTTTAACCTCGTTTCGCCACCAAAAAAAGAAAAAAGAAATCATTCTTGGTTTTAGATTACCAAGCTTTAATGGCAGAGGAAGTGATATTGTTGAACTTCTGGTCGAGCCCATACGCAATGAGGGCTAACATTGCCCTGAGAGAGAAGGGTGTGGACTTTGACCTGAGGGAGGAGAACGATCTTGGCAACAAGAGCCCCCTGCTCTTGGAGATGAACCCAATCCACAAGAAAATCCCTGTCCTCATCCACAACGGCAAGCCGGTATGCGAGTCCCTCATCATCGTCCAGTACATCGATGAGACCTGGGGTGGCAGATCCCCTCTCTTGCCTTCCGATCCTTACGAGCGGGCCCATGCTAGGTTCTGGGCCGACTACGTGGACGAGAAGGTAAGACAACAATACCCGATCTTTCAAGAATCTCCTTTCTAAGTGTGCTTAACGTCAAAACATGAAACGTTGGTGCAGATTACAGCGGGCCGAGCGGTGTTGGTGTCAACAGGGGAGGCCCAAGAGGCAGCGAAGAAGGAGTATATCGAGTTTTTGAAGGTGCTGGAGGCAGAGCTTGGCGACAAGGCTTACTTTGGAGGGGAGAGGTTTGGATATGTGGATGTGTCGCTAATACCGATGTACAGTTGGTTCTATACTTTGGAGATATCGGCCCACTTTAGCGTCAGGGAGGAATGCCCCAAGTTGGTGGGATGGGCCGAGCGTTGCATGCAAAGGGGGAGCGTGGCCAAGTCGTTGTCCGATCAGTACAAAGTCTATGACTTCGGGATGGAGCTCAAGAAGAAGCTTCAAGCGCAGTAACAGCTCTAGTCTCATCATGGTCATCTCATGACTCTTTTGTTCAATAACCCCTCTCCTTTGGACAAGGCTTAGTTCTTTTTACTTTCGTGATTTCCTTTTTGTCTTTGAGTATTTTTGGAACTGCCGATAAATTGTGTAGAACATTTTATCAATTGCGTTTAGCATTGTGTTTTGTGTTATACACTCCCGAGTACCTCTCATATTTTATGAATAAAATGTCTTGCAAACCGCCTTTTGAAATAATGATGACGATGTTTTGAGGCCAAATGGAAGAACTTTTCCCAAAAACCTCCATCAGTGCCCAAGATCACCAAATCTGGCAAGGTTAGCCCTTACAAGGGCTCGCCCTCGCCTAGGATGGGCAAGGATGACCCTGGCCTAGGCAAGTCCAGTCCATTAGGGCATGTTCGATGGCCAATCACCAGCAAAAGGAAGAACAAAGGAAAAAGGAGAAGATAAAAATAATAAAAAGAGAGAAATATTATTAAAAAAATTTTCAACTTAGTGCCGATAATGTCATCTAGTAGGACTAAATTAATCATAAGTCAAAACTTTTATGACTAAATTGACAAATTTAAAAAATTTATAATTATGTAGTATAATAGATTTATAACTTATGACGTTTTTTCTAGAGAAATTCACAATTGGTCTCAGCAAAGGAACTCTCAAGGCTCTAGAGAATTCATTTGAGATTTTCTGGTTGAATGAGATACATTCTTTTAATGTGTACAAACTTTTTGAACTGTCCCTAGATTTGATGGGCAAAATTTTGAGTAGATAGTTAGCAAAGAAGATCCCATCCAAGGATATCTCGATATGGAGATGATAAACCAAGGATTCCGGTTACAATAGAGCATGTAGTAAAAGCCTTTCCCGATGCTGATGTAAAATGCATCATGTAAGGCTCGGATGAGGGGTTTCCTTGGGCGTTTGGTTATAGGGATGATCACTTTGTTCTTCTGATTCATCAAGTTCATCAAATTCAACATCACTACTTCTTTAGAATGTTTCAACGACACAGATGGTCCCTTCTGATGTTTCGTCTTTAAGGGAGAAGATGGATTCATGGTCATCTTCTTTAAGAGAAATACTTGTTCTTTTTTCAACAGCATGTAAGAGATTTATTCCTTTCTTCTTTGCTTGAGGGCAATTTTCGGCAAAATGCCCCTTACGCCGACAGATAAAGCATCTTTCTTTTTCTTCTTGTCGTTTCTTCTTCCTTGTTTGCTTTTTCGGAAAATTTCCATTTGCCTTTCTTTCGCCTAGAAAAATGCTTCTTGAAGTGCTTCTTTTTTCTTGTTCGGGCATTTAAAAGAGGAGTTTATATGACCGCATTCGACATGCAAGCCTGGGTTCCTGCAGGTTTTGTCAAGAGCTTTATTGTCTTTAACAAAATCTTCAGATATTTTTCTTCGTAGGCATAGTTCATCAAGAGTAGCATGAAGCCTGTTAAATTTGTCCGGAGCGAAGCTTCAATAGTTCTACTGGAAATGTTTTGGAAGAATGTGTCTGCCATATAGCAACTTACTTTGGTACGGAAGACAACAAAGGTGGCTTCAAGCTTGGCCTCCACCCGGGACATAGTAAAGCTTCATCATTTCCCTAAAATTCCTGTTAAGATCTCTCTGTTTTTTTTTTTTCATGAGAACAACATTTTCTTTTAAAGAACTCTATTTTCGAATGCTTTCCTTGCTTAGTGCAATTTACGTGGAGATGTAATTGACGGTGCAGATGAGGGTGGGACGAACACTGTGGGCGTCAACCAGGGAGGCCCATGAGGCGACGAAGGAGTAGATCGAGTGGTCGAATGTGCTGGAGAGGGAGCTTGGGGACAAGGCTTGCCTTCGGAGGGGAGAGGTTTGGGTACATGGATGGGTCTCTAATAGCGTTCCATGGCTGGTTCTATACTATGGAGACATCAGTCAACTTTAGCATCGTGGAGGAGTGCCCCATGTTGGCGAGATGGGCCAAGCGTTGCATGCAGAAGAAGAGCGTGGCCAAGTCGTTGCCCGACCAGTACACATCATAAACGAATGCATGACGTACGACAATTGACTACATCATGAGAAGATGTCGAAACCCGACTTGGGAAAGCTCAGAGCAGGGCTGACCACCCCCAATTCAGATGGAAGAGCGATCCATGCATAGGACATTCAGCCCCCTCATGATCTACAAACAGACATGTAATTCTATCCTTTACATGTACGTTGAGTATAATTCCATCAATAAAATGACTAACATAATCTCTAAATTTACTGTAAACAAAAGTCATTTGATTCGAGTTACTATATGAATTTGCAAATATTTTACTCGAATGCAATACTCGTTATTGACCTAAATCTGTAAAGAGCTCGATATGTTGTATCTTGTGTGTGTGGATTACTATATCTAGATTTTCTCATTAAAGTAAAATTATGTATAATTATTCGTTTCTAATCAGAAAAAGCCATCGTTTACTTTTGCGCCATAAACAACGATTTACTACTTCTTTTCAGAAAGAAGAAGCATCCGCCAAAGTCTAATCCGGCAGTCATGGAGCGTAGACTTGGACCGGACAAGAGAGTGACGCGAGCAATGACAGTATCAAGCAGCCTCTCAAACATTGCAGCGACTAAAAAAGTCTCGTCAATGTTCTCTTTCGTTCTATATAGGCGGCTCCTGCTTTTAGCTTCATTTCGCCACACTAGAAAAGGAAAAAAATAGAAAGAAAAGAAAAGGAAGCATTTTTTAGTTCAATTTACCAAAGCTTCATGGCGGAGGAAGTGATTTTGTTGGACTTCTGGCCGAGCCCTTTCGTCGCCTCCTGGGCCTCCCCGGTTGACCCCACAGGGTTCGTCCCATCGTCATCTGCACAGTCAATTACGTCTCCACGTTCATTGCAATTAGCAGAATAAGCGTTCGAGAATAGAGTTTTTTGAAAGAAAATATTATTCTCGGAAAAAAAAAAAGGGATCTTAACAGGCATTTCAAGGAAATAATGAAGCTTTACTATGCCCCGGGTGGAGGCCCAGCTTGAAGCCACCTCTTGTCTTCCATACCTAAGCAAATTGCTAATATGGCGGACATATTCTTCCAAAGCAAATATAGTATATATAATGAAGCTTCGCTCGGACAAATTTAACAGGCAGTTCATGCTACTCTTGATGAACTATGCCTACGAAGAAAAATATCTAAAGATTTTGTTAAAGACAACAAAGCTCTTGAAACAGCCTGCAGGAACCCAGGCTTGCATGTCGAATGCGGTCATATAAACTCCTCTTTCAAATGCCCGAACAAGAAAAAAGAAGCACTTCAAGAAGCATTTTTCTAGACGAAAGGAAGGCAAATGGAAATTTTTCCGAAAAAGCAAACAAGGAAGAAGAAACGACAAGAAGAAAAAGAAAGATGCTTTATCTGTCGCGTAAGGGGCATTTTGCCAAAAATTGCCCTCAAGCAAAGAAGAGAGGAATGAATCTCTTACATGCTGTTGAAAAAAGAACAAGTATTTCTCTTAAAGAAGATGACCATGAATCCATCTTCTCCCTTAAAGACAAAACATCAGAAGGGACCATCCGTGTCGTTGAAACATTCTAAAGAAGTAGTGATGTTGAATTTGATGAACTTGATGAATCAGAAAAACAAAGTGTTCGTCCCTATAAACAAACTACCAAGGAAACCCCTCATCCGAGCCTTACATGATGCATTTTACATCAGCATCGGGAAAGGCTTTTACCACATGCTCTATTATTACCGGAATCCTTGGTTTACCATCTCCATATCGAGATATCATTGGATGAGATCTTCTTTGCAAACTATACAAACTCAGAAATTTGCCCATCGGTTCCAAAGGCAGTTCAAAAAGTTCGTACACATTAAAAGACTTCATCTCATTCAACTAGAAAATCTTGACTGAATTCTCTAGAGTCTTGAGAGTTCCTGTGCTAGGACCCATTGTGAATTTTTCTAGAAAAAGCACCATAAAAGTCATATATCAATTATATTTATACCAAATAGTTCTAAACCTTTTTTTTTGGTAATTGTTCTAAACCTTTTTAATTTGTCATTTTAATAAAAAAAATTGACTTAATTTTAATTCAGTCCTACTACATGGCATTTTTGCGCTAACATTGATAATTTTTTATAGTATATTAATATTTCTCTATTTTTATTTTTTAGCTTCACTTTTTTCCTTTCTTCTTCCCTTTGCTGTTACTGGCCATCGATTATGCCCTAGTGTGCTGGGCTTGCCTAGGCCAGGGTCATCTTTGCCCATCACGGGCGAGGACGAGCCCCAACAAGGGTTCACCTAGCCAAATCTGATGAACTTGGGTACGGAGGAATTTGGGAAAAGTTTTTTCATTTGGCCTCAAAATAGCGCCATCATCATTTCAAAAGGCAGTTTGCAAGATATTTTATTTATATTATATGAAAGGAACCCATGCGTGTATAACACAAAACACAATGCTAAACGTAATTCATAAATAGTTCTACGTAATTTATCAGCAGATTCGAAAATACTCAAATACAAAAAGGAAATGATGAAAGTAAAAAGAGCTAAGCCTTGTCCAAGGAGAGAGGTTATTGAATAAAAGAGTCATGAGATGACCATGATGAGTCTTGAGTTGCTATTACCCCTGAAGCCTCTTCTTGAGCTCCAACACAAAGTCATAGAGTTTGTACTGATCGGGCAACGACTTGGCCACGCTCTCCCTCTGCATGCAACGCTCGGCCCATTGCACCAACTTGGGGCACTCCTCCCCGACGCTAAAGTTGGCCGACGTCTCCAAAGTATAGAACCAGCTGTACATCGGTATTAGCGACACATCCACATACCCAAACCTCTCACCTCCAAAGTAAGCCTTGTCGCCAAGCTCTCCCTCCAGCACCTTCAAGAACTCGATGTACTCTTTCTTCGCTGCCTCCTGGGCCTCCCCCGTTGACACCCACACCGCTCGGGACCCTGCAATCTGCACCAGCATTTCATGTTTTTACGTGAAGCACACTTGGTAAGGAGATTCTTGAAAGATAGAGCATTGTAGTCTTACCTTCTTGTCCCCGTAGTCGGCCCAGAATCTGGCGCGGGCCCGCTCATAAGGATCGGAAGGCAAGAGAGGGGACTCGGGACCCCAGGTCTCATCGATGTACTGGACGATGACGAGGGACTCGCATATTGGCTTGCCGTTGTGGATGAGGACGGGGATTTTCTTGTGGACCGGGTTCATCTCCAAGAGCAGGGGGCTCTTGCTGCTGAGAACGTTCTCCACCCTCAGATCAAAGTCCACGCCCTTCTCTCTCAGGGCAATGCTGGCCCTCATCCCGTACGGGCTCGGCCAGAAGTTCAACAATATCACTTCCACTGCCATTGAAGCTTGGTAATTTGAAACCAAGAATGCTTTTCTTTTCTTTTTTGGGTGGTGAAACGAAGTTAGAAGCAGGTGCTACTTATATAGAGCAAAAGAGAACATCGATGAGGCTTTTCATTCGGTGGAGTGCTCGAGGAGGGGCTGTTTAATGCTGTCATTGCCCTCGTCATTGCCATGTCAAGATCTAGGCGGATTAGGTCATGGCTTAGGTGTGACATGAACGAAATATACATTTCTTATTATAAGTTTGACTGGCGGCTGCTTCCTTCCTTCTGGTGCTTCCAGCTCCTCTCCACTTGTTCATTTTATATTTCTCACTGTTTCTGTACTTAGACACAATCATGTCGTCCTTCTGGCTTATTGTTAGAGCCAAGCTTTCACCTGCCAATAAATCCCTAGTTTTATGGCTAAAAATAAACAATTACACAATATTAGGGATAAGTTGTTGCCCAAGCAATGGTAATCACAGGGGCATTGCATTGACTATCAAGAAACCCATGAAATGCCTCGCATGTCCTGTTAGCCGATCAAGTCTAGGCCCTTTTACATGTGCATGTAACCCTTACTTATGGCAACTTACACATAATTGACATGATATAAATAAATCACCTCTACATCCTGATTTGAAAATCCCCTAATTCTCAATTAGTTGCGTTAATGGGGGAATTTAAGATCAATCTACCCTTGAAAGTAATTAATTTATATAAGGATATATCTATAAGTTTAGATGTCAAACACCTTGTTTATTCTTCCTTTACGATATTGTAAATTAAAATTATCTCAAAATGTCACTTCATATTGCAAACTATCATAGTCAATATATATATATATATATATATATATATAGCATATGAGTAGACTCAGATCATTAAATATAGTCTGGATAAAACTAAAAAAAAAAATCGGAACATATTGTGTCCCAAAAAGAAACTTATCACACAAGTTTTAGAGTAGTAGCAAGGACAAACACGTCCTTCAAAATCATGGGAACATAAGGCAGTAATGACTTGGGGAAATCATGAATTTTGGCACTTCTCGCATTTCTGGCTTCAACATTGTTGGTAATTCGGGCTTTGGCAATTGAGGAACTGGTGGCAATTCAAAATATGGCAAATGCTGTTAAGTTTTTTGGGGTGAACTTGGGTCATGTGTACGAACTATCTATTCATATAATTATTGAACATAAAGAAATAAGCGTTCAGGCGCAAACTTATAAAATTAAGCTTGCATTTACTTGGCAATTATCATTTCTATCGCGGCCTCCTCTAAACGATGCATCGCCTAACGTTTTAGCTGCTACTAAGTTCAACTTAATTTGAACTCTCTCAAAATCATATCATTTCACCACTTGTGTTTAGGGTTCTTAACATGCATAATTCATTTCATTTTGGAGTCACCACTAATATGATGAGTCAATTGAAAACTCATGTAAAGTATTGGACTATGATTTTTCTCTGCAAACCAGAGATTGCCGATTTTAAGAGTTGGTTACATCATATTAATTTAAAACTCTTTCGATACATGTATCTTTTAATTAAAAAAATGATTTGGCAAATAGTTTATATTAATTTTATACTAATTCTCTAAAATATGAGGTATTCACACGGGTATGTAAATATTAATGTAACAACTAATAAATCAAAGTATTCAACAAATTGCAAGAATGGGGCGGGCCTTTACATACCTTAGCCAACATATAAATCCCTAGTTGCAAAGTGTTTTATCACACAAAAATGTATTCAATGCCTATCCTATGCATGATTATTTTTATGGTTTTTCTTTTATGAAAATCTTAAATTAAATGCAATGCATGAAATGCAATTAAATTCTAACCTAAGGTTATATGACAAGTTCTTGTGTGACATGCAATTTTTACTACATGGCCTAAACATGCAAAATATAGGGACAATTGCCAAATAACTCTTAAACCTTTTGCTACTTTACCGATTCAGTTTTAAACTTTTTTTTATGTCAAATAAGTCCTAAACCTTTTGCAACTTTGCCAATTAAGTCTTTCCGGCAGATTTTGGCCAGAAAAAGCATACATGGCGCGACTGGACCTCGCTGGCAACGACGTAGCGATGATGTGGCGACAAACTTTTATTCTCAATTTTTTTCTTTTTTTAAAAAAATACCTGGCCGACAAACTTCGTCGGCCACAGGAGCTCGCCGACCACTCCAAAGGGCGACGAAGCCCTCGCTGGCCGCGAGCGAGGGCCAGGGGCACTGCCACAGCCGGTGAGGCCGGCCTCTGCCCAAATCTACTCGCCCAGTAGCAGATTTGGACAGAAAGCAGCATATTTGGGCGAGTAGCTCCGCCTAGATCTGCTGCTGGGCGAGCAGATATGTTGCTGTTGCTCGCCCAAATCTGCTCGTCTAAAAGTAGATTTGGGCGAGCTCCCTTTGGGCGAAGGAGCTAAAAAAAATGAGAATAAAAGTTTGTCGCCACGTGATTGCCACGTTGTCGCCGGCGAGGTTCGGTCGTGCCACGTTATCGCCACATAAGCATTTTCCGGCCAAAATTCGCCGGAAGGATTTAATCGCAAAGTTGCAAAAGGTTTAGGACTTATTTGGCATAAAAAATGTTTAGGACTGAATCGGTAAAGTAGCAAAAGATTTAAGACTTATTTGGCAATTGTTCCCAAACTATACTTAAGCTTGCATGCAATCTAACACTAATTGAATTAAATGACCTAACATGGCATTACTAATTGACGTGCACATGTGACATGCATTAAACTATACGAATAACATGCATAAATGACACAAATATGAATCATATCACATGGGATATGAATATGCAACCATATAATATGTCGTAGAACATGGCACGACATGGTATAATGACGTAACTAGGCTACATGATACAATATGCATAATATGAGTTAATGCATGATTCTAGTTATATGACATAACAAGCAAAAATTCTAAATGACATGTCGTGTAGCAATGTACCTAAATTGTAGGACATAATATACATGATGTACATGAATGCATGGCCTTAACTATATGGCATGTAATATGTGACGTGCATCAATGTATAATCCTAACATATGTGAAGTGCAAATATTCTAAATGACATGGCATATAAGTGACGTGCTTAAACTACATGATATATCATATGCATGTGACTATATTATATGACATGTATGTGACAGTTTTTTTGGTAAATTTCGGAGCTCTAAATGAATTAAAATGAAGATGCACCTAAAACATGATGTTATCTAATTCAGCTAGGAAATAAATAAACATAAATCCTATCTTAACTAAGAAAGCGATCTAGACATGCAAGTTATTCAAAAAAGTTATCTAACCTAGATATTATTAAAATGCAGTTAAAAGATGCCTAATCCGTTCGTGCAATTTTACCTATATGCACAGCAATCTTTTTTTATTGTTTTATTTAAAACACATGGCAGGTTATTAAAGATAAAATATCTCATCCACAAAGAGCAATTGACACTCAATTTGATAGAGATTTAAGTAATCTAAATAATAAACCGCAAACAAATCAAAGAGTTGAAATATACTAATATTTCTCTATTTTAATATTTTTTTCTGCTCTTTTTTCCTTTCTTCTTCCTTTTGCTGGTGACTGGCCATTGACCATGCCCTAGTGGGCTAGGCTGGCCTGGCCTAGGCCAAGGTCATTTTTGCTCATCACGGGTGAGGGCAAGCCCTAGCAAGGGCTCACCTTGCCAAATCTGGTGAACTTGGGCACTACCGGAAGAAATTGGGAAATGTTCTTCCATTTGGCCTCACAACAGCGCCATCATTATTTCAAAAGGCCATTTGCAAGAAATTTATTCAGTCAGTGCCAATATCTATGTATACATTGATGATATCCTCCACAATTTTGATGACGAATCTCATTGAAAGCTGCTTAGGCAATTAACTAATTTGGTTAAGCAGTATTGCATTGGGCTGTCTCAAGAAGAAAATGGTGATTGCTTATAAAGTAATAGAGTTCCTGGGTATGCATTTGAAAGATGAAGACCTAATCTAACATGATTCCTAATTTTCTAAATGAATTATTCTACTACGGTATAAATGAACATGCAATGACATTTTAACTAAATTAATTAACTACATGTAACTATCTAAATTAAGCATGAATGATTTTTTTTTTTTAGTTTTATCAATGGAAATTCAAGATTAAATAGATGCATAAATTAAAAATCGGATCTATTACTCTAACATGCATAAATGATATGCAATCTTCCTAATTGACATGTGATTTAATGTGCCTAAACTAAATGTTATGAAATGTCTAATAATGCAACCTAAAATGAAAAGAAAGGTTAATGCTATGATATGCATATGAGTTTTTTTTTATTGACTTTGAAATAAACATGAAACCCTAATTTAACTATGCAAATTATACTCTAAAATGCAACCTAATTATGCTCTGCAATTTAATCTAAACATGAAAAATGTAATCCTATCTAACATGCAATTAACATAAAATGCATTTTTTGGTATTTTTCTAATAATAAAGGAAAACATGACAAGTTAAGCAAATAAACCTAATATAGAAATAAAACCTAAATTAAACAATGAAAGATCGCCAACAAAAATCAATAAATTGATCTTAAGCCTTAAAGATCTAAATATCAAATCTGTCAACTCCCGCGTAATTAATTACCTCGTCTAAAGCTTTATAGACGAAATAAAAAATTGGTATTGCGGTTGAGAATTGGAAATTTATTTCCAATTGATAAACCTATTACTCAAAGCAAACAAATTAAACAAAGATAATAATATGAAAGGAATAAGCAAACTAACATACTAAAAGACATTTTTTATTGTAGAAATTTTCTACTTTTTTTTATTATTACTATTAAAAAAACGAAATTAATTAAATTAAAAGAAAATAAAAGGGACCCGGGACAGGATTCCGAACTGGGTCGGTTCGGATCCGACCTGGTCGTCACTGAGCCGAGAGGAGGGGAGCTCAGGCCGGACCAACAGCAAATCAGGCCCAAGTTTTTACTTTCTCTTCTTTCTACATGGGCCCACTTTGCTTTTCCTCTTTTGCGCAGGCCTGCATGCTCACAAATCCACCCACGCACAAATTGATTCACTTTCAATGTTCTTCTTCTTCAAGTATGGTTGCTCCAGCTACTTGCAAAGACCTGCAAAAGAAATTCAACCACCTCTTGCTCGCGGTGGTTCCACGGCGGATGGCGTTGACAGGGAAACAACAAAAAAGGCCAACTATCCAATGGCTTTCCGAGATCAACACTTCGCGCAAGCAAACAACGACGAACACGCAGCAAAAAAAACTCAAATCAAAGTAAACAATTTGTCGAATCGGTAAAATGCAGCGAGGAAGACTTGATCGCAAGACCAAAGGAAGGCGAGATCTAAGCCTACAATGCACCAAAAATCAACAAAAAACTGCAATCAACACAGCAGAAACTTGGGGACCGACCAAAATCATCATCACCCACCTTGATTCGGACAACGTAGTGAAGAAAAATCAGGGGAAAAAGCTGTGGACGAGTCGCCGAAGCAAGGGTGTTCAAGCCGTCGCAGGTAAGCCGCCGGGTTCAAGCTCTCAGGCGGACCTCTCTCTATTTTTCTCTCTCGCACGCCTCTCTCTCTCAATCTCTCTCTCTCGGTCTTACTTTGTTTCTGTGTATTCTCCTCTGTGCGTGTGCCCCTTTTGGCCGAAGGAAGTGCCCACTGTACGTTCTTTTTTTTTACTCAATCAAGGCCCCCACCCAAAGTCTCTGCAAACCCACGCTTTTAAGGAGGAAAGAAACAAATCTTTGGTCAAATCTGGGAAAGATTTGACCAAATATTATAAAAAGAACTCTCCCTTTGTAGCTTGCTCCTGGGCGCTTCTTTTTAGGCTATGGGATATCTAAAAATTTGGTCAAATCTTCAAATTATTTATCATGCGCCCATCCCCCTGTATGCGAGGGTATATGTGTGCTTCTTTTTGCCTTTTTTTCTTTTGTTTTTTTTTCAGAAAAAAGTCCTCCTCCTGCCTTGTGCGACCATGGTCTTTTATAAAAGAAAAAAAACAAATCGCGGTCAATCTTTTAAAAAGATTTGACCGATTTTCGTTTTCATCAGACCTTATCTTTTGTGCATAGAGATAAACTTTATAGATTTAGCACAAATCTGCTCAATATTTTCCCCTGCAAAATCTATTATCAGCAATAAAATGTTAAAATTTAGGTGTCAACAGACGTTAAGTACACTTAGTAAGGAGATTCTTGAAAGATTGAGCATTGCCGTCTTACCTTCTTGTCCACGTAGTCGGCCGAGAACCTGACGCGGGCCCGCTCGTATGGATCGGAAGGCAAGAGAGGGGACCCGCGACCCCATGTCTCATCGATGTACTGGACGATGACGAGGGACTCGCATACCGGCTTGCCATTGTGGATGAGGACGGGGACTTTCTTGTGGACTGGATTCATCTCCAAGAGCAGCGGGCTCTTGTTGTTCAGAATGTCCTCCTCCCTCAGATCAAAGTCCACGCCCTTCTCTCTCAGGGCAATGTTGGTCCTCATCCCGAACGGGCTCGCCCAAAAGTTTAACAATATCACTTCCTCTGCCATTAAAGCTTGGTAATCTGAAACCAAGAATGCTTTCTTTTTCTTTTTTTGGGTGGTGAAACGAGGTTAAAAGCAGGTGCTACTTATATAGAGAAAAAGAGAACATTGATGAGGCTTTTCATGCGGTGGAGTACTCGAGGAGGTGCTGCTCAATGCTGCTATTGCTCGCGTCACTGCCACATCAAGATCTAGACCGATTAGGTAATGGCTTAAAAGTAACATGAACGGAAAATACATATGTTATTATAAGTTTGACTGGCGGGCTGGCGGCTGCTTCCTTTTGTCTGGTGCTTCCAATTCCTCTCCCCTTGTTCATTTTGTTTTTCTCGTTGTTTTTGTACTTAGACACAATCATCTTGTCCTTGACTTAGAGCCAAGCTTTAATCTGCCAATAAACCCTAGTTTTACGGCTAAAAATAAACAATTACACATAATTATGGATAAATTGGTGCCCAAACAATGGTAATCACCGTTGCATTGACTATCAACAAACCCATGCAATGCCCTGCATGTCCCATTAGCCGATTAAGTCTATGCCTTTTTGCATGTGCTTGTAACCCTTCCTCATGGCAATTTACACATAATTGACAAAATAAGAATGAATGACCTTTACATTTTGATTTGAAAATCCCATAATCCTCAAATCAATTGCATTAACGGGGGAATTTAAGATCAATCTCCCCTTGAAACTAATTGATTTATATAAGGATATATCTATATGTTTATATTTCAAACACCATATTTATCCTTCCTTTACAATATTGTAAATTAAAATTATGTAAAAATGTCACTTTATTCGCAAACTATCATAGTCAAATATAGCGTTTGAGTAATACTCAGATCATTAAATATAGGCAAGATAAAATTAAAAAAATCGTATCATATTAGTCCCAACAAGAAACTCACATCACACAGGTTTTAGGGGTAGCAGCTGGGGCAAATATGTTCTTCAAATTCATAGGAACATAAGGCAGTAATGACTTGGTGAAATCAAGGACATGAGGGAATTTTGGCACTTCTGGCAATTCTAGCTTTAACATTGTTGGTAATTCAGGCTTTGGCAATTGAGGAATTGGTGGCAATTCAAAATATGGCAATTTCGACTTTGGCAATTTGGATTGAGGCAGTTCAGGCACTTCGGTCAATGTTGCCTCTGAAAGTCAGCGAGCTTTGACTAAATTCGCGTCAATTATTAAAGACAGCGAGGACAACCAATCCCAAGATACGTGCAAACTTGTGATAGCTTGCCACTGTGGAATTGATAAGCAAATTGAAAAACTTTGATGAAGGTAATGAAGAATCTGTGAATCTCGAGAAAATGGTCGTGGTGTCTTTGATGAATGGCTTGATTGGGGTTTTAGAAAAGTGGGAACGTGGAGATTGGAAAGATTGAGAGTATGGCTTAGTAGGGGAATTAGGAAAGTGTTAGTTCAACTTCTTAAGTAATTATTTCCATATGTTTAACAAGATTTGAGCAAATTCATAATTCCAAAAAGATTTTGATAATTTTAGGCTTTTTTTTTAAGTTTGTCGTGAAATTATCAGCTGTGTTGTTTTAGTTTGGTAGTGTGCATTATCTTCATTTTTTTTACCCTCTCATGACAAAATAGATTTATAACTCAGTTTAATTTTTGACTTACATTGGTCGGACCCAGTTGTAGTGGGTCATCTAAACTTTCCACGAGATAGTTCAAAAGAAAAACCCAACTAACTATAAGGACTCGGATGAAGCCCATTTTGTTCAAGCCAGAAATACATCGGTGTTAGAGGAAGATCTATCGATGATTTTGAATATCACAAAACTCTATACAAAACTCTATGACAAAAGGACAAAACTCTGTGATTTGACTTGGAGTCAAGTGTTTTGTCATGGCCAGATCTTTATCATCTGGAGAGATGTCAGACTTGAATAGTCTAAATGTTGTCAGATATTTAACATCTGAAGGTTGTCATATCTTTAACATCTAAAGGTTGTCAGATCTTTAAGACCTAAAGATATCAGACACGTATCGTCTAGAAGACAGATTTGGTAAAATCTGGGAAGTCAGAATTATGAAGACTGTTTGAACTAATATTCTTACGACTCTGATGCTCGTAGATTTCAAACAGCATATTTGTGGATCAACAAGATTGATTACTTCCAAGAATATGAAGTTTGTTATTGGCATATTGGATTCTCTGAAAATCGGGTAAATGTGGCAAGTATTCACTTATAGAAACCAAGATCCCGATTGTATGGGCGACCAGGATTGACGGACTCTTAACACTATTTGAAAATTGTTTGATATATTTCCGATTCTGTCCAAATGGTTGATTGGAAGAATTCCTTTGGAAAGTGCCAACGGTCGTATTGGCATGAAGGCGTATTTAAGGGAGATATTTCAAATTGTTCGAAATACGAGAAGCTGACGAGAGTTTAATTCCAAAGTTTAGAGCTACTCATTTACTGTACACTTACTTTGTAAACAAAAGAGTGTTACATATACTTGTTGGGAGAGCAAAAGACTTAGTGAAGTCTTAGAATTGATTTGTAACTCTTTTGATTCATAGTGGAATCCAACCAATAGGATGTTAGCCTAAGAGAGTGGACGTAGGCTTGAGCTAAGCCGAACCACTATAAACCTTATGTCTTGATCTTCTCTCTTAACTCTTTGTTTGTGTTCATTGTTCTTCGTTTATCACTTACATATCACGCTTCGCAGGCTGTGAATTTCATACTTCCGCAAAAGTTTTTAAAATCACATATTCACCCTCCTCTAGGTGATCGCACTAGATCCTTCAATTGGTATCAGAGCCTCGTGCTTATTTTTGAAGTGTTTTACTTCTAAGCTAAAGATCTATGTCTAGTGTGTTTGTGCCAGGAGTGATGGAAGAACATAACTTTGCCAGAGCATCTTGCTTTGATGGAAAGGACTACAACATCTGGAAAAACAAAATGAGAGCAATCCTGAGATCAAAAGATTCACTGGAATGGGATGTTGTTGAAAAAGGAGTAAATCACAAATCTACAACAAATTCAGAGAGAAATATTGTAGAAGCTAGAGAGATGAATCAAGCCGAACTCATCAGAAGACAACACATTAGTGCTAAAGCTATTTAGTCATTATACTGTTCTTTGTCTCCTACAGAATATAATCGTATCTCTTCTTGTGCAACAACTAAAGAAATATGGGAAAGGTTGAATATCACTTTTGAAGCAACTGACCGAGTCAAGGAGACAAGAATCAACATTCTACGTGGTCAATACGAAGCCTTCAAAATGAAGTCTGGAGAAAGCATCTCTAGCATGTTCAGTCGTTTCATAGAGATTGTCAATGGTCTTGCATATCAAGATCAAATTATTTCTGGACCAATGAAAGTCAACAAGTTACTTCGTGGACTTTCAAGTGAATCGGACCAAGTGAAAATTACCATCAGAGAGACACAGATGATTCAACCTCTATCTGTTGATGAGCTAATTGGAACCCTCCAGTCTTACGAAGTGAAAAAATCTGATGAACAATCAGACTTGAAAGGTAAAAAGTCTATAGCTTTAAAATCTAATGAAGAATTTCATGTTGCAGGATCAAATGAGACTTTGGATAATGAAGAGATGGCTCTTCTAATGAAGAAGTTCAAGAATTGAACAACAGAGGAAGAAGATTCATCTCAGGAAATTATAGCTCTCAAAATTTCCAAAGAAGACAACTTGAGCAAAATTTCCAAAGAAGACAACCTAGACAAAACTTTCAGAACAGGCAGTCTTGGAACAAAGAATCCAACAATGAAGTAACGTGTTACAAATGTAGGTAGAAAGGACATATTAAACCAATTGTCCTTTACTGAAGCGAAACAATGGAAGAAATGAAAAACACAAGAAAGTACTCAAAGTAGAATCCTGGAGTGATGCTGATAGTGATGATGAATTTGAGAACATCTACTTGATGGCACGATCAAATTCGGATTCAGAAGCAAGTTCTGATTCAGACTTAGATCAAGATGATGAGGTCAGTAACTTCCAAATTCCTGTTAAAGTATTTAAGTACATTGATGAGTTATGCTCAAGTCTGGAATCTTCTCTGAAAAGAATTTTTGAGCTAAAGAAGGAGAACTTGAGACTTCAAAAGCAGGAAAATGTTTGGTCTGAAAAATTTGAAAGTTTAAGTGAAAGACTAGCGGCTACGAAGGAGAAGTCCAATTCCCTTGAGAAGCAAGTTGTTTGTCTCAAAGCAGACTTTTCAAATCTTTCAAAGAAGTTTACAAATGTTTTTGAAAAGCTCGATAAACTTCTTTCAATTCAAAGACCCTACTTTAATAAAGCCGGTTTGGGTATGATCCCTGAAACTATTCCTTTGATTGATTTTCCAAAGGTAAAGGAAAGACTTGAACGAAAACCTTCAAAGGCTGTTTATAAAAATCATTTTCAAAGAGTTTTCGTAAAACCTGTTGGAAGAAGTTCTTTGAAGTGCTATAAATGGAATAGCTTAGAACATCTTGAAAGAGATTGTTCCGTGTTAAAAAGATCAGTGAAAAAAATTGGTCAAACTTTGCTTATACTAATTATACAAGACCCAAGAAAGTTTGGGTACCAAATAAAAAGTGAGTATTCTTCTTGTTAATATGTTACCATCAAGTGCAAAATAAAGTGGTACCTGGACAGTGGATGTTCAAGGCATATGATAGGTGATTCGAGCTGCTTTGTTAAGTTAGTCAAAATAGAAGGAGGGAAAGTGTCTTTTGGAGGTAAAAGCAAAGGAAAGATAGTTGGATGTGAAACTGTGCAAATTGGGAATCTAATTATCAAGGATGTTTCTTTGGTGAAAAGTTTGAACTATAATCTTATCAGTATTAGTCAACTGTGTGATGCTGGTTACAAAATTCAGTTTCAAGAAGGTTTATGCTATGGTTCTAGCAAGGAAACTTCACAATCTTTCTCGGGTAAGCGTCATGGAAATATCTATCTACTTGATATAAATCCAGATAGCTTGCAGTGTCTATTATCTGTTCAGAATGAGATAAATCTATGGCATAGAAGACTTGGACATGCTAACATGAAACAAATTGCCAAGATTTCTTTCAAGAAGATTGTTCGTGGCCTTCCTAGTTTAGCTTTTCAAAAGAACAATTCTTGCATATTCTGTGTGTTGGAAAAACAGGTCAAGAGCTCTTATAAGTTGATAAATTAAGTATCAACTGACCATGTTTTACAGCTGCTTCACATGGACTTGTTTGGACCTACTCGAACTCAGAGTATTGGAGGGAAGACTTATTGTCTAGTAATAGTTGACGATTATTTCTTGGCAAGTAAGTTTGATGCTATCTCTTACTTCTCCAAGTTTGCCAAGAAAGTTCAAAATGAGAAATGTTATATTATTTCACGGATTCGTACTGATCATAAAAGAAAATTTGAGAATGAAGATTTTGCCAAGTTTTGTGATGATACAGGGATTCAACATGTGTTCTCATCTCCATATACGCCTGAACAAAATGGAGTTGTGGAAAGGAAGAATAGGTCATTGCAAGAGATGACCATAACTCTACTGATAGAGAGTTACATGCCTTCTCAATTCTGGGCTGAAACTGTATCTATAGCTTGTTATATCATCAACAGAGTTTATCTTAGGCCTATCCTTGAAAATACGCCTTATAAGATTTACAATGATAAGAAACCTAATGTTTCCTACTTTTGTATTTTTGGCTGTAATTGCTTTATACTGAAAAATCCTAATGATAATGTTGGTAAGTCTGATATGAAGTCAGATGAAAGAATCTTTCTTGGATACTCCATGACAAGCAAAGCCTACAAAGTCTTTAACAAAAGAACTCAAACTGTGGAAGAGTCAATGAATGTCAAGTTTCATAAAGATACTCAATTACATTCACTTCAACCACAACTTGATATTCCAAATCATTTTCAAGACTTCTTAACCATGAACTCTCATGAGGAAACTCAACAGTTAGAAGATGAAACTCTATCAGCTGAAACCAGAAGAATTCTTTGTTCAAACTGGAGACATAAGTCCAGTCATCCAACTGAACTTGTCATTGGCGATCTTAATGAAGGAGTCCGAACAAGGGCACAGAGACACGATGAATCCAGTGCAGTAGCACTTGTGTTTGAAGTTGAACCAAAAGGTATAGATGAAGCCCTACTGGATGAAAGTTACATTGAGGCTATGCAAGATGAGCTCAGACAATTTGCAATCAATGATGTTTGGGAGCTAGTCCCAAAACTAAAAGGAAAATCTATCATTGGAGCCAAATGGGTGTTCAGAAACAAATTGGATGAAGAAGACAAAGTTGTCAGAAACAAAGCCAGACTGGTTGCAAAAGGATACTCTCAGCAAGAAGGAATTGACTATGATGAAACTTATGCACCAGTAGCAAGGTTAGAAGCTATTCGATTATTGCTCGCATTTGCTTGTTACAAAAATTTTAGGTTGTTCCAAATGGATGTCAAAAGTGTGTGTAAAGCAACCTCCTGGTTTTGAAGATCCGAAGAAGCCAGATTATGTGTACAATCTAAAGAAGGCACTCTATGGTCTGAAACAAGCTCCCAGAGCTTGATATGAAAGGTTAAGTAAATTCTTACTTAAGAATGGCTTTGAGAAAGGCAAAGTAGATATAATTTTGTTTGTCAAGACTGAGGGCAAAGATTTTCTTTTAGTTCAAATATATGTTGGTGATATTATCTTTGGTTCCTCAAATGAAACACTTTGCAAGAATTTTTCCAAAGCGATGCAGGATGAGTTCGAAATGAGTATGATAGGAGAATTGACATTCTTCCTGGGTTTACAAGTCAAACAATCAAAGGAAGGAATCTTTATTCACCAAGAAAAATATGCCAAGGAGATTGTGTCAAAATTTGGCTTGGAAAATTGCAAGAAGACAAAGACGCCCATATCAAATACTTTGAAATTTGATGAAGACATCGATGGGAAACAAATTGATCAGAAACTTTACAGAAGTATGATTGGATCACTTTTATATCTAACAACATCGAGACCTGACATTTTGTTTAGTTGTGTCTATGTGCTAGATATCAATCTAATCTAAAGGAGTCACATCTCAGTGCTGTGAAGAGAATTATAAAATATGTGGCAACTACTTCAAAGTTTGGATTATGGTATCCAAAAGATGGGGACTTCTCTTTACTCGGATATTCAGATACTGATTTAGCAGGCTGTAAGCTAAACAGAAAGAATACTTCAGGTACTTGTCTAACAGCATCGAGACCTGACATTTTGTTTAGTGTGCGTCTATGTGCTAGATATCAATCTAATCCAAAGGAGTCACATCTCAGTGCTATGAAGAAAATTATAAAATATGTGGCAACTACTTCAAAGTTTGAATTATGGTATCCAAAAGATGGGGACTTCACTTTACTCGGATATTCAGATACTGATTTAGCAGGCTGTAAGCTAAACAGAAAGAGTACTTCAGGTACTTGTCAGCTGCTTGGAGAACGGCTTATCTCATGGTTGTCAAGGAAGCAACACATTATTGCTCTTTCAACAGCAAAGTCAGAATACGTTGCTCTTGGAAGTTGCTGTTCACAGATTTTATGGATAAAGCAACAACTACGTGACTTTAAAATTCCGATGTCATGTATTGAAATCAGGTGTGATAATCCTATCTTGCACTCTAGAGCAAAGCACATTGAAATTCGGCATCACTTTATAAGGAATCATGTGGAGAAAAAGAATGTAAGAGTCACCTTCATTGATTCTAAGAATCAGTTTGCAGATATCTTTACAAAAGCATTGGATAAGAATTCTTTTGAATTCATTCGGAGCAAGCTGAAAATCTTATCTCCTGATAATTAAGCTCAAATCATATCATGGTTCAGATCTTACGATACTTCAGATCTTATGCTACTTCAGAACTTATGATCTTCAGATCTTACAAGGTTCAGATCTTACGAGGCTTCAGATCTTACAACGTTCAGATCTTACAAACGTCTTAGATGGTCCAAGTCTTGACACACTATCAATTATGATATCTTATGATTCAGGACCTTATGATATGAATTTTTCCCGCCATTCGGTTACAATGTAACATGTATTTTATTTTTAGTATGTCAAGATATGATCGTTACATGGTGCATCCCTTGATTGTTGAATCATTGTCTTGGAAATTTTATTTTCCCAAAATACATTTTTTTTTAATTTCGAAAGGCATTCTCTCACTCCTTAAACTGATTGAGATTCTGCCTCTTCACTCAAAAGCTCTTTTTTCATCTCAAACCCTAGCAGTTTGTTTTCCTCTTGTTTTCTCTCTTCCAAAAAGCTTTCAACTTTTTGCTTGTTCAAATGAATGAAATATTTTCAACTGCAACAATGTCTGCTCTTAGGAAATCCTCTCGACTTGCAACCAAGAAATTTGAGAAAGGAAGTGCTAAGCCGACTTACTTTGACCTCACTGAGGATTCTTTGTCTGCTGAAGGCTATCAACAGGCATCAGTTGCACCATCATCAGAAACTCGGGTTCATGAAACCATTCCACTGAAGAAGAAGAATCTTAAAGTTCTTTTTTCTTTCTACAAGAGAATGATAGAGAACAGAGCATCCATCAATGTCATCCGGGATTTTCTTTTGTCCAATGGTTTCACAAACGAGCAAAACTTTTTGCGGCAAATGGAGGATGCTGGTGTTGCACCACCAGGTATAGTTGATCATGTACGCAAAAATTTTCCTGTTGATCCTAGATTTCATACTTCATCCGATTTTGAGCTTAGGGATGAAGATAAGAAAATGTTTGTTAATTTCCAACTAAGGAAAGGGATAGCGGCCGATGTGCCTGACAAGGCAAATAAACTCTTTCGGTCAAAGGACCACAAATTGGCTTACAATAGGATGTTAGAACGAGGGGTGATGAGTTCTCGTACTGTGGATTTTAAGTTTCTCGACTCAGTTCAAGTACCTCTGAGGCGACTTCTTCAATACAATCGCCTAGACCAACTCTATGAGGACTCCACCCCTACGTATCTTGAATTGACTACCTATTTTTACTCCAACCTCTCTTTTCCGAATCGACACAGTCTTCAGTTTACCGTAGCAGACAGGACTGTGATAGTGGATGTGGATGATCTGGCAGATATTCTAGGTACCGTCAAGAGTAGCTTTATTCTTGTTAAGGAATTTGACCAGGAAGTTTTCTAGTTCCTAAGCACAGATAAGTCTTCCTCCTAGCCGATCACCTATTTGAAACTGACGGCTATTCATGTCCTACTTCATAAGATCATCATCAATTGCCTTCGGCCAAAGGCAACTTCACAAACAGATGTTTCTAAGTCGGAGGCCCGGCTGATGTTTGCAATTTTGACAATCTGCAAGCTTTCCTCTACCTTCATGATCTTATATTAGATTTCTCGAGTCTCTCAAAAGGACAAGGGACAGTTACCCTATGCATCATTAGTGACTCGGATTTTTCAGCACTTTCATATCCCATTGCCCTCCACTCTTTGTGCCAACAGACTTGTTCCGATCTTAATGGGATATACAATGGTGGCAAAGATGAAATTGCCTGATCTGCCTCTTGGATCCAGTTCCAAGTCAACTCTAGTGAGGCAAGTTAAGGTTGAATCTTATGTTGGAAAGAGGAAAGGCAATGAGCCAATGGCTAAGGCACCTACATCCCAACGCCGGAAAATATTACTTGATGAAGAGGTTGAGAAAGAGTTTGCGCCTACAGGGAAAGGAGTGGAGATAACCCCCATGGTTTGTCATTCAGTACGTCTGGTAGTTCCTGGAATGAGGAACTTATTGAGCAGATCTCTACCACAGAGGCAAATAAGAAAGGAGAAGAGGAAGAAAAGGAGAGAGAAGATGCGGCAAAAGAAAAAGAGAAGGAGGATGAGGATGAAGAGAATAACAGTTCATCTATGCTACCGATGAATGTTCCTTCCCCAATGACCGTTGAGACAAGGGGGAGCAGAAACAGAGGTTGTCCATTATGAAGAGATGCCCACCGCATTTGAAACAGAGGGAGCTAGAAAAGACGGTGGTTCTTCAGAATTTATTCCAACTCCTATTACTTCAACAACTGCTGCACCTGCTAGACCTAGTATTCCCAACATTCAACTCACTCAGCTGCAACCACTTATGGATATGATGTCTACTCTGAACGCCTAAATTGACCAACTACAACTTATGCAGACACAGCAGGAAGAAGTGCTTCAGCAGCTCTCTCAGCAACTTGGTCAGATCGCTGTATTGGATAGTCTTGATGAAATCAAGCAGTCGATCAAGAAGTTGGAGCAGATTGTGCAGTCGTTGGACAATCTTCATTTTGTTCGTGTTCAACCCCCCTCTTAAACTTTTTGATTATGACAAAAAGGGGGAGAAAATGGCAGATTTGTCTTTGACTTGACTTTTTGATAATTTTGACGTGGTTTACTGGACAAATGATTGCTTGATTAGTTGAATGAATGAATGGATGATTCGTGATGCTGATTGGTTGTATTGTTTGCAAAATTATTTTATTATCTATTTAAGTGACAAGGACATACAGGGATATTGTTCATTTCTCTAAAGTTTTATAAACTGTCAAGACTAACTTTGTCTTGTGGATGCAGATTATATAGAGAGGATAATGCTTTGTATTTGCTTATGAGATATTATTTTTATCTAACATTTTGTGCTGCAGAATATATTTCCAAAATCTGCAGGATTGTCTTGCCATCATAAAAAAGGGGGGAGATTGTTAGAGGAAGATCTATCGATGATTTTGAAGATGACAAAACTCTATACAAAACTCTATGACAAAAGGATAAAACTCTGTGATTTGACTTGGAGTCAAGTGTTTAGTCACGACCAGATCTTTATCATCTAGAGAACGATCAGATCTTTATCATCTGGAGAAATGTCAGACTTGAATAGTCTGAAGGTTGTCAGATATTTAACATCTGAAGGTTGTCAGATCTTTAACATATGAAGGTAGTTAGATCTTTAAGATCTGAAGATATCAGACATGTATCGTCTGGAAGACAGATTTGGTAAAATCTGAGAAGTCGGAATTATGACGACTGTTTGAACGGATATTCTTACGACTCTGATGCTCGTGGATTTCAGACAGCATATTTGGAGATCAACAAGATTGATTACTTCAAAGAATATGAAGTTTATTATTGGCATATTGGATTCTCTGAAGATTGAGTAAATGTGGTAAGTATTCATTTATGGAAACCAAGATCCTGATTGTATGGGCGACTAGGATTGACGGACTCTTAACACTATCTGAAGATTGCTTGATATACTCCTGATTCTGTCCAACGGGTTGATTGAAAGAATTCCTTTGGAAAGTGCCAACAGTCGTATTGGCATGAAGGCGTATTTAAGGGAGATATTTCAAGCTGTTTGAAATACGAGAAGTTGACGAGAGTTTAATTCCAAAGTTTAGAACTGTTCATTTACTGTGTGCTTACATTGTAAACAAAAGAGTGTTATATATACTTGCTGTGAGAGCAAAAGACTTAGTGAAGTCTTAGAACTGATTTGTAACTCTTTTGATTCATAGTGGAATCCACCTTATAGGTTGTCAGCCCGAGAGAGTGGACGTAGGCTTGAGCTAAGCCGAACCACTATAAACCTTTTGTCTTGATCTTCTCTCTTAACTCTCTGTTTGTGTGTATTGTTCTTCGTTTATCACTCACATATCACGCTTCACACGCTATGAATTTCTTACTTCCGCAAAAGTTTTTAAAATCACCTATTTACCCCCTTCTAGGTGATCGCACTAGATCATTCAATCGGCAATCAAGGACATCTTGGGTTCTAATGGGTTTTGATCCGAACCTATTTTAATCAAACTAAAAACATTGTTAGCATTCGAAGAGACGAGAAAGGACATCGTGTTAATTTCCTTTCCATGTACTTGTACATTCGTATGACAATGTTGGTGTCGTTGCTACACAGCCACCACTCGCAAGTAGAGAACCCAACACCTCCAGGAACGTTGCAATTCACTACCCGGGACTAGGGTTAGACAAAATCGATTATTGCCATGACGTGGTTGCCATTCTTTGACAAAGACTGCGGTGATGACCTCCTCACAATGGCCACTACATTGTTGCAAATTTGTGAACAATGGGGATAATTGTCAAAAAAGTCATAAACCTTTTGCAACTTTGCTGATTCAGTCCTAAATCTTTTTTTTTCCAATTCAGTCCTAAACATTTTGTAACTTTGCCAATTCAGTTCTAAACTTTTTGAAATCTTGCCAATCCGACCTTAGAAATTTCAAGGTTTAGGAATGAATTGACAAGAATTCAAAAGGTTTAGGACTGAATTAACAAAATTGCAAAAAATTTAGGACTTTTTCCATAATTGCGCCATGAACGATGCAGATTTGTCTTCTTCTTTTGAATACGTAGTTTTCTGAAGCTTCCTGCATTATTTCTTTATTTTGCTAATTTTGTTTTTAATGGTAAGATTTTTAGATCTAAGTATTTTGGTTTGATAGGTACACAGGTGATGGCGACATTGAGGCATAGTCATTAGGATTAAGGACTGTTGATAATCCTAGTAGATTCTTAGGCTTGACAGCCACAATCTAGGGCAAAATACAAGAGAAAAGCATGTACTCAAAACAGGAAAGACAAAGATATCAAAGGCGGTGGTTCGTGCAACTCCGCACCTATCTATTGGTATTCCAAGTTTTGGAACTGGTGGGTGCGACGATACAAATGCTTTGATTGCTCAATTCTGGTTAGGGGGGCTGGGGGAGACTCAATCCTTGAGCCGGACAATGCCAACTAGGGCATAGGTTGAGTGGCGTTTAATATTCAAAAGATTGCAAGACTTTGTATTCATCTTTGTCTTAGAAAGGAAAGCCAAGTCTATGAATCTATGCAGGTTGCATTTGGTTGGATTTTACCAGAAGCTTTTGGCAAAAAGAAAAGGTGTTTGTAAGCACTTTTGGGGAAGTTTTTATGGAGAGAACATTGTATTTCTAGAGTCCTCCAAATGTCTTTTTCTCAATGCAAATCCCGCCGAGCTTTAAGTTTAGAGCATTTCTAAAATGTTAATATGTTATTTTTCCATCCAACATTACCCTCACAAACTTTCAACCTCGCAGAACTTTGAAAATTCTAGTTTTATAGTTGCCCCTTTTACTATGCGGCCATCGCCAAGAAGCCAAATCTGGTGTCGGTAAGTCACGGCCTTAGGCAATAGCCACCTAGGGTCATGCATGACATTGGCATTATTTACCTGAGATTGAGCGATCTCAACTTGGGCTTACAATTCCCTATCTAGTTCGATGGTGTTTTGCCATCAAGCTACCAATTACTGACCTTAAATTTTCTTTTTATTAGAAAATTTTTAAAAATGTAGCTAAAGTCTTTTATAAATGTAGTTTTTTTTTCCAAGTAATATATAAAGCAAATTGGCTTCTTAGTCCACTTTTATATTACCCTTCACTAAATATTATTTGCATTTAAAAACCTTTAAACTAATTTTTTTTACATTTTTCCTAAAAATGTTGTCAAAAGTTGAATCAAACAAAGTTATAGCATGTAAACCAAAAAGGTTTGTCTTCTTGAAGAAGAGATTGTGTAACGCTTTGGTACAAGACCTTGATCAAAGTTTGTTAGATTATTCTACTTAATGGTTTGATTGGTCTATCAGCCTTGGTAAAAAAAATTATCGAAGAAAATTGGGAGCTATTCCAAAAATTTGGAAGAATTGACTCTAGGACAGAGTGAACTTAGAGATTATTTTCTCAAATGCAATCTAATCTTGAATTTGTTGCAAAATCTAGATTCTACGTTTGGAAATTCTGCAATGAAGCGGGAAACAAAGGCAATACCTTTAGACAATAAAATTGTTTTCGGATTTCTAGTTTGGAATCAGTGCTTTCAAAGTTTCTTTTCTTTTCTTTTCTTCTTTTAAAATAATTCATTAATGAATAGGTCTTGAATGATTGTTGCAATTGTACTTATTATTTGGATCGTAATTACGACATAACATGCTGCATTTGGGAGAAATCAAATGTTTTGATTGGTGTGTATGACAAAAATATGCATGGGATCGTTTTATCTCCTTGTACATTAGAAAACCAAAATGCGGTTACTCTCTTTAAATTTCAGTTGGTGTAATTCTTTTGATATAAGTAAGTTTAATATACAAGAAAATTGGTTCAATAAGAATATTTTGTTTCTATTTGGTCACAGAGATATAAAGGAGGCAAAACCAAACTTTCTCAAGTCAAAACCTGGTTAAAATCGAAGAAATCAAGAAGAGGAGACCGAAGTGTGAATTCACAATGTTCGATGACGAGTTGCGATTAAATATGGCAAGATCGGCCTCACCAGGGGCCAGCGAGGGCGAGCTTTGCCAGAGGCCGAGGGAAGTTGACTCGCCGGCCCTTCTCTCTAGATGGTTGGGTAAGCTGCCATAAAGCTCCCATGGCCGGTGAGGTTCAACCAGCAAAATGTTCTTCTACAATGTTTAAATGGCAGCCTATCCAACCATCGTACTAGTGCACTTGGCTCATATTGGTCCTCCCAAATGTTTTGATCATGTCTTGTCCTATGGTTTTGTCGCCATTGGCAAGGTTCTTCCAAATTTCAACAGGTTCTACATCGATTAATACTTACTCGCCTCCCACAGTGGCAAGGTGAGTTACACATCATTTTGTTGTTATGATGTTGTGAGAAAGTACATGCAGAAATGGAGAGTCTTAAGTTCGATTCTCAAAGTGAGCAACTGTTATCTCACAGTGGAATTGGCTAAGGACCAGATTTGTGTGCAAACTAGGCACACAGCAAAGGTCTGGTAAACAATTTCATTGTTTGAGCATCCTTACTTGAATTTTAGCTCGCATCTTATCTGTCAATAAGGTTAGTGAGCCATTATATGAATCTAATTTGTATTTACATAATGTAGACTGTTCGTTACAAAAAGGAATGCCCACATGATTAATCTTCAATTACTTTATCAGTGTCTGAAAAAGCTTATAGGGAGCTTTCCAAACATTGCCTTACCCATAGAGCGCAACAAGAATAGGTCGATAAGCAATCCCCACTCGACAATGCGAAGCTGACTGGTAAAAAATCAGGAAAAGGATCATCTATAGTAAATGCAGGCAGTCTTTTCCTCCTTTTCAAGCCCCCCAATGAAAAAAACCAAAATCTCCCCCCTAATGATGGGGGGACGTCCGATCGGACGGCCCTCCCGCTAATGTACACAAAGGCACTGGGTCAAGGCAGACTATCCGGATCCAGAAAACCATGTGGTCCGTCCTCGTTTACGTGCCCCACTGGCTTCGGCGTGCCCTTATATACTGCCCCTCGTTCACTTGGCTTCCACTTTTCCCCTTAACAAGCTGGCTACTGTGAAGCACCTCATGGCCACACTCGATCCGATCTTCTCTCTCCTCCTCCTCCTCCTCCTCTCCCGTGCCATCCCCATGCTCGCGTCCGGCTTTGCGACTGCCCACGACCCGAGCCTCATGGGCCTTGAACTCAGGAAGGAGAAGCTCAGCCACTTCCGCTTCTACTGGCACGACGTCATGAGCGGCCCCCGCCCCAGCTCTGTCACTGTCGTGCCCCCGTTGTCCAACGCCTCAGCCACCTTCTTCGGTCTCATCAATGCCATCGACAACCCATTGACCCTCCGGCCCAACCCAGGGTCCGAGCTCGTCCGCCGTTCCCAGGGCCTGTACTCGTCAGCGTCGCAGGAGGAGGTGGGCCTGCTGATGATCATGAACTTCGCCTTTGTAGCAGGGAAGTACAACGGCAGCGGCATCACCGTGCTGAGACGGAACCCGGTGTTCGAGAAGATGCGGGAGATGCCAGTGATCAGCGGCTGGGGGCTGTTCTGGTTTGCCCGCGGGTACGCCCAGGCAATCACCCACACATTCGACGTGAAGACTGGCGACGCGGTCGTCGAGTACAACGTCTATGTGTTGCACTACTGACGTTTGGTGATAATAATGATGATCCGCTGTCTACTTTTGAGGCCTTTTCTTCAACCTTTGATTTCTCTTTGGACTGTTACTTGTAGGATTCTAGAGATGGCAATCATGAAGGCCACTTCAAATTTCCGGGTATGCTTATGGTCCAAGCGAAATTGGGTTGGTAGGTGGAAAAAACCCACCTATTTACTTCCTTTAAGGTAAAAAAATAAAGAAAATATGTGTGTTGAAGAATGACTGAGATCTAACCGATCTCCTTAGAGGAAAGAGCTGCATACATTTCCTCCCGAAGCATTTGGTGTGTGCGAGCAGTCTTGTATGAAAGTCTCCATTTTACATGCTCGACAGATGAAGGAGAAGCAGACGACTCGAATGGTGTGTTGTAGGGGTGAGCACCGGGTACCGCCCAACCCGGGAACCGCCCGGACCGGACCGGACCGGCCGGGTTGGTCCGGTTCTTCGAAGTTGTGGTCCGGTCCACGGTTCCAAAAAATGGAACCGGTTCCCGGGTGGTCCGGTTCTCGGTTCTAGGGTGGTTGGGACCGGACCGGACCACCCGGACCGGACCACTAGGACCGACCATTAGAATCGGACCACTAGAGTGATTTGGGAACCCAACTCCAGTCCAAGAAGCTTCAAACTTTTAGTGCCCACTTACTGTATATTATTGACACCCAGCCCATTTGCACTCTACCCAGCCCATCAAACATAACATACGCTCATGCCTCAAACAAGGGAAAAAGAAACGCTTTCAGCCTTTCACCTTCAAAGAAGCAGACAGTCTCGAAGCATCTTCGGCCATCTCAAATTCTCAAGTCGCCGGAAACGCTCCCCTGGGAAACGCACAGTCACTCCCTCTCCTTCCACCTCCCCATTCTCTCTCACTCGCTCTCTCTTGCTCTCTCTACACCCCTCGCCGGACTTCCTCTGAGGGGTCACGGAGCTCCGTCGCAACAGGGTAAGCTCTCTCTCTCTCTCTCTCTCTCTAGGGCGAGACTTGGTCGTACATGTAATGACTAAAATCTGTTCCGGCATCGGAACAACATTGTTTCGGATGTTCAGTGGACAGCGGTACACAGATTCTAAGGGATCCCATGATCTTGTACACAGATTCTGAGTCTGTTTTTGAGTTTTTGAGGGTTGTGAAAGATGCAGAGACTCGCTAGGGTCTGCGCAGTTCGGGACCAAAGTGGGTTTCTAGGTTTCTAAGATAAAGACTGGGTTTTTCGTCCACGATTGAATGGGATTGGGAAGTGGGGTTTTGTCTGGGATGAAGAGAATGTGGAGATGGGTGGTGGTACTGCGAGAGTGATTGAGGTTGTGTCTGGGAAGGTTGAATCTTGACGCTCTGACTGGGCTTGTGAGCCTGGATGAAAGGGAGAGAGACATTTTCTGAACTGAAGAAAACTTGTTAGGGTGTTCTGTCTTTCTTGAGGTTCCGTTCAATTAACTGATTAAGGCTTCCCTCCGCCCAGGAGAATCGAATTGATGATTTCAGTTAATATCAACATCAGAAGGATAACTCTACTATTTGGGTGCAGGCTTCATTGTTCAAGAGCACGGGTTTCATTGTTCGAGAGCAGCTGTTGATTTTACAAACAGCATGGGCTTACGGTTAAATGTTTAGTTTAGAATTTCTTGAACGAGGATGTGCAATCTGTTTAGTTGTTAGATTGTCTCTTTTCCTTGAACAAATTGAGAATAAAGTGATGACTATTTATCCTGAGTTAAGTGAAGTGGTTCGTTTGTATTATGTCGGATAATTTGAATGTTTGGCTTGTGTTTCATGTGTGATCCTATTTCCTTTTATATTCTTGAGTGGCTAAGGATACACCAATGGTGGGACTTTCATGAGATGGACCTACTAATGCTTATTGCTTATGGAAAGCAAGGGGACTTCAACGAGGCTAAAAGAGTCGTGCATTTTTACCGGTGTAAGTAAATAATTTTCACTTTAGTTTAACATTCCTTTTTAATTTTTCCCGGTTCCATTGGACCGCCCAAGAACCGGACCGGACCAACCGGTCCGGTCCGGTCCGGTCCATGACTTTGGCGGTCCGGTCCACGGTCCTAGAGACCGCGGACCGGTTTCATTGGTCCGGTTCCCGGTTCCGGGGGGGAACCGGACCGCCCTGGACCATGCACACCCCTAGTGTGTTGGGATTTACATGCACTCTCATTCACGGTTGTTTTCAAAATAGGAAACTGGGGAAAACATTGAATATGGGATTTGCCTAGATTGTTTTTCCTTTTGTAATCAACACATTAACATAAATAAAATAAACCCTGCTTTGAATAGTAGTGTTTTCGAACCCTTTGATCACCGGACTAATCCTTACTAGGTGCAGCAATTCCCCATCTCCCTCACAGGAATTGTGCCGGGATTATCAGGGACGAACAATTTATATTCCTGAAGATGGTCCTAAAAGAATGAGCAGGTGTAGTACTTTGAACCCAAACCTTGGGGGAGAAATTGGGCATCTTTGGTATTAAGTCACCACCTTATACTTACTTTACTGCAAGACTAGTTAGTACAAAGAAAGAAAAAGCAGTACGTTGAATCAAATTGCGTACCAAACAAATACCAACTTCGGATTGAATCATTCTAATCAACTCAATTAGACATTCGAGATTTAATTTACATTAATTCGCCGATTAAGAGTTCATTTTGCTAGATTTATATTCATTAAGAGTTGTTTCCCATCCATATGATGAGGTAGGGCAAGTGAGAAGGGAAAATTAGGACAGTGGAGATTACCAAGCTACTTTGTCAAAGAAAATGATCTGCACATGACATTATGACAATACATTCCTACAGTCATCTGCATTTATTTTGAAGTCTGCGGAGCTTTGAATCACTCCCAATAACATTTACAAAATGCCCATGTCTGTTCTCTACCGACAAAAACAGGGGAAACATAAACTGCTTAAGTACTTGATTGGCTGTAGATCATGGAAAGATTTTAAAATTGAGAAATAATCGTTCCGTCGACTTGAAGCTGAAATCATTTTATGATCTAAAGCAGAAATGTTTTAATTTGTTTCTAGTACTGTAGCAGAAGCATGGCAGGAGATTTGCGAAATGCTTAATGACGGCATAGAGAATTCAACCTGAAAAGAGTAAGAAGTGCTGCAGGATTACCCCTTGATCAAAACACACCGTCTACATATCTCTCGTGCTCCCAGTGGCATCCACATTATCGGAAAAAAACTGCAAACAAAAGAAATCGCAACATTGCCATGACAATCTTGAATTATTAAAACATGCAAAACTGGTAGTGTCAAATTACATCATGAGAAACCAAAATGCTATGATTCTATGGTTTCTCAGTGGCTTCTACATTTTATTATCAACAAAAAGAAAAAACCATTTTGAACTGGACTACATCATTACATTGGTCTTGATTGATGGATCAATTAATATGTAGAAGCAATATGTGAAGTAAATTCCAATATAGCAGGAAAAGCAAGACGTTTAGGCAGATTGAATCATTTCTGTCAAAGCACAATTCTGAACCGGATCAATTTCACTCACGCTCCCTTTCCAAAAAAGATCGATACACCAAGCATTATGCTTCGATTTTTATCAAATTTGTTGCCAAAATATCAGTATTGAATCTAAAATTCCCAGCTGTACGCAGCAGAAACATGACAAGATGATTTTAGCAAGTAGGTAATAACCATGAGATTGGAGAGAGTTGAACTCTCAGTGAACTAGTATCCATTTCCTCCCACGTTGACCTCTACTCTTGATTCCTCATGCTTGGAACTGTCTTTACTGGCATTATACTTCAAGCTTCCATTAGACCCTCCATAAGATTCCACGACTTCAGAGATCTCAGCTGTCAACTCTTCATGCTTCTTTTTAAGTTCAGAAGAATTTATTACCTCAAAAAGCCTCTGCTTTATCTGCTGCTGCAGAGCATCAATCTTATTTTTTGACGACAGACCGGGCATTTTTCCTGCTTTTTCGATCTCCATCTTCAGCATCTCCATCATATTCTTTAGGTCAGATGAGTTGACCACTTCTTCGATTTTATCTTTTATTTCTTTATTTAGCACTTACTTCTGAGACTGATGTTTGTGGGCTAGTATCAATGCTGGTAGGTTTAATGGCCTCAACATGCAGTCTGAAATATTCAATGACACTGGCCATTTCCATGTCTATCTCTTTCTCCAATTTGACAATTTTCTCCATCAAGCCTTCGTGTACATCCTCAGGAGCAGTTGCCCCAGAGTCTTCAATTTCTGCATTCAGGGCTTCAACCTTCTCCTTCAGATCAGGACGTTCTAAGACCTCTTTCAGTTTCCTATTGATACTACCTTCTGGGAAGCAACCTTTTCAGCATTCTTCAGTTTAGACAATTCATTCAACATGTCAAGTTTACTCTTGAGGCTCTCATAATTGGGAGCTCCTGGCAAGCCTTCATCGAACTCCTTCTTTAGCTTATCAATCGTATCCATTAAGATAGGATGCATGGGTTGTTCCTGTTGCTTAGCTTTGACAAATTCTTCTCGCATTGTTTGACATTCTTTCATCCAAGCCCAAAGCCTTAATTGCATGGGAATACTCATGAACCACTTCCTTTTTGAGTTTTTCTATCATTTCATCCAGACCATTGTCAGAAACTTCAGTGGATGATTCCTTCGCATTTACTGTCTTCTGTTTCAGCTTTTAAACCTCACTCTCCAGTTCTGCTTCGGAAATCATTCCGAGTAGAGGTTCGTCTTTCATCTTCATGTTGACCTTCATCTTGGGATCCACAGGGATTCCTTCTTGAAATCCACCAATTTTTCGGAAGTTGAGCGTTCGATGCTTCAGGAGCTCTTGTGTGTCCATTGTCTTAAGCTCCTGAAAAGATCCAGGACTATGTCAGAAATGGTTCAGAATTCTATGCTGAAAATAAACCAAGTAATACTGACATTCATTGCATCAACAACTGCGGCTTTTATCTGTTGGGAGGTCCAAGAGGGATCTGCATGGGCAACTCCAAGTGGCTCCTGTTTAAACATATACAAGAATGAAAACCAAAAGGTCACACCGTGCAAATTAAAATGCCAAGATCAAGTTAGTAAAGTTACTGTCCAGATTTTAGGGTCCCAACAGAGCACATAGAGACAGCCAAAAACCTACATTATTACTCAAATGGCTAACATAATGACCTTTGGAAATTACCGCATATGTCTTGATATTCACTTCATTCAAGTAGGAATGATCTCGCACAACTGATCCCAAGTGCGGGGAAATGGATTCCCTACCGTGTGTATGGAACACGATAGGGGTGACGTAGGGAGCTTCCTAGCCGTCCAATCTGAATTAGACGGCTGAGAAATTTAACAAAAAAAAAAGCTTTTTGACTTTGTTTTTTATAAAATCCCAGTCGTCCGATCATAATCAGACGGCTGAGATCGCCACCACACCTGTCGTGTTTCGTAACACGACAAGTGATCCGAGTCCCAAGTGCGGATAAAGGAGTAAAGGATGGACGGTCTGATTGACAGCTGCCACATGTTTTCCCACCAAGTGTAAGTTCAACAAGAATAGAGCTAATGGTTTAATACCTTGACAATTTTTTTTTTTTGTAACTGAGAACTCTACCACGAGCTCCTCGTGCCCAGACGGTACTAAAAGACTGGGCCCCTATACTTTAGGAGAGACTCCAACTGTGGATTTTAAACCCGTAAACTTGCTGCCGTTGGGTATACCTTGACAATATTTTGAGACCAAGAAGTCCAAAACAAGGAGTGCTTTTGATAAACTGGGCCCAAAAGGGCTCAGCCAGAAGTCCAACAAAATCACTTCCTCCGCCATTGAAGCTTTGGTAAATTGAACTCAAAGTTGTTGCAAGTTCTAGATTTACGAACAAATATCAAAGGTTGGAAATTCTTTGATGAAATAGAAAATCTAATGCTTTGGCTGTTATCACCTCTCATTGGATGAGGTTTGCAGGTCTTATGCCAGACAGAAAGACGACATGAATTGAATTTTTCTGCCGCTGCTCTTCTATCTACAGTTATGTTTCTTGATTTTTGTTTTTTCTTTGTTCTCGTGATTGATAATGTTGGCAATGCAGAATACTTAGATGCATATCAATAACCAAAGAGGTCGATAATGCATAAAAGTTGTATATATAGAGGAATCCGTACGCATATAACACAAAACACAATGCTAAACGCAATTGATAAAATGTTGTGCATAATTTATCAGCAAATCCAAAAATACTCAAATACAAAACGGAAATCACAAAAGTAAAAAGAGTTTAGCCTTGTCCAAAGGAAAGGGGTTATGAACAAAAGAGTCATGAGATGACTATGGTGAGACTCGAGTTGTTACTGCGCCTGAAGCTTCTTCTTTCTGAGCTCCAACGCGTAGTCATAGACTTTGTACGGATCAGGCAACGACTTGGCCACGCTCTCCCTCTGCATGCAACGCTCGGCCCATCGCACCAACTTGGGGCACTCCTCCCCGACGCTAAAGTTGGCCAACGTCTCCAAAGCATAGAACCAGCTGTACATCGGTATTAGCGACACATCCACATACCCAAACCTCTCACCTCCAAAGTAAGCTTTGTCGCCAAGCTCTCCCTCCAGCACCTTCAAGAACCCGATGTACTCCTCCTTTGCTGCTTCCTGGGCCTCCCCTGTTGACGCCAACACCGCTATTAGCCCTGGGATCTGCACCAACGTTTCATGTTTTGACGTTAAGCACACTCAGTAAGGAGATTCTTGAAAGATTGAGCATTGTTGTCTTACCGTCTTGTCCACGTAGTCCGCCCAGAACCTGGCGCGGGCCCGCTCGTAAGGATCGGAAGGCAAGAGAGGGGACTCGCGACCCCAGGTCTCATCGATGTACTGGACGATGACGAGGGACTCGCATACCGGCTTGCCGTTGTGGATGAGGACGGGGATTTTCTTGTGGACTGGGTTCATCTCCAAGAGCAGGGTGCTCTTGTTGCTGGGAAGGTTCTCCTCCCTCAGATCAAAGTTCACGCCCTTCTCTCTCAGGGCAATGCTGGCCCTCATCCCGAACGGGCTCGGCCAGAAGTTCAGCAATATCACTTCTTCTGCCATTGAAGCCTGGTAATCTGAAACCAAGAATGCTCTGTGTGTGTGTGTGTGTGTGTGTGTGTGTCTGAAACGACGTTAAAACCAGGTGATACTTATATAGAGCAAAAGAGAACATCGATGAGGTTTTTCATTCGGTGCAGTGCTCGAGGAGGGGCTGCTTAATGCTGTCATTGCATGCGTCACTGTCACGTCAAGATCTTGGCCGATAAGGTCGTGGCGTAGGAGTACCATGAACGAAAAATGCATATCTTATTATAAGTTTGACTGGCGACTTCTTCCTTCCTTTTGGTTGCTTCCAATTCCTCTCTACTTGTTCATTTTATATTTCTCATTGTTTCTGTACTTGGACACGATCGCCTCGTCCTTGACTTAGAGCCAAGCTTTCATCTGCGAATAAACCCCTAGTTTTATGGCTAAAAAAAATAAACAATTACACATGATTATAGATAAATTGTTGCCCAAGCAATGGTAATCACCAGGGCATTGCATTGACTATCAATTAACCCATGAAATGCCTCGCATGTCCCATTAGTCAATTAAATCTAGGCCTTTTTGTATGTGTAGGTAAGCCTTACTCTTGAGAGTTTAAACATAATTGACATGATATGAATGAATGACCACTACATCCAATTTGAAAATCCCCTAATCCTCAATCAATTGCATTAACAGGGGAATTTAAGATCAATCTACCCTCGAAAGTAATTAATTTATATAAGTACTTGGACACGATCGCCTCGTCCTTGACTTAGAGCCAAGCTTTCATCTGCGAATAAACCCCTAGTTTTATGGCTAAAAAAAAATAAACAATTACACATGATTATAGATAAATTGTTGCCCAAGCAATGATAATCACCAGGGCATTGCATTGACTATCAATTAACCCATGAAATGCCTCGCATGTCCCATTAGTCAATTAAATCTAGGCCTTTTTGTATGTGTAGGTAAGCCTTACTCTTGACAGTTTAAATATAATTGACATGATATGAATGAATGGCCACTACATCCAATTTGAAAATCCCCTAATCCTCAATCAATTGCATTAACAGGGGAATTTAAGATCAATCTACCCTCGAAAGTAATTAATTTATATAAGGATATATCTATAAGTGTAGATGTCAAACACCATGTTTATCCCCTTACCAAAAAAAAAACACCATGTTTATCCTTCCTTTACCATATTCTAAATTAAAAATATATAAAAATGTCACTTTATATAATAAAAAATTATCGTAGTTAAGTACATATATAGCATCCGAGTCATACTTAGACCATTAAATATAGGCATGATAAATTTAAAAAATCATATCATATTGTTTTCCAAAAAGAAACTCACATCACATAGGTTTTAGGAGTAGTAGCATGGGCAAACATGTCCTTCAAAATCATGGAAATAGAAGGCAGTAATGACTTAGGGTCATCATGGACATGAGGGAATTTTGGCACTTCTGGCAATTTTGGCTTTAACATGTTGGTAATTTGGGCTTTCGCAATTGAGGAATTGGTGGCTATTGAAAATATGGCAATTCCGACTACGGCAATTTGGATTGAGGCAGTTCAAGCACTTCGGTCAATGTTGCCTCTGAATGATTGAGGTCTAACCGATCTTCATAAAGGAAAGAGCTGCATACATTTCCTCCCGAAGCATTTGGTGTGTGCGAGCAGTCTTGTATTTTTTTTTTTTTGGTCAATAATATGTCATTGATAACTAAAACGATGGTGGGAGACATGTTTTGTTATAGTCTAAGCATAAGATAAGATAAAGGTCTAGTGGGGGATTTAAGATCCAAGTGTTGGGAAGAGATCCGGCATTGTGGGCTTTGGCTATCCAATATGTGGCCCGATTCGTAAGGTGCAGCTCGAAGATCAAGTGGACATCCTTCATTTGGTCCATTAGATGTTTGCAGTCCCGAACATGAGGAGAGAGAGCCCATGGTGTGTCGCTTCGGCCCATTATACCTTCCACGACTGATAGGCAATCCGATGATAGGTATATTGACAGATCACTTCGTGCAGTGATATCCCTTCATGCACAGAACATCTTCTCTAGATCACTCCGCTTTTCCTTCAACCAGAGAAGCTCGTGTAAAATAGCTAGGGTTTCACCAGCACCAGTCGAGGGAGTGTCAATTTGCTTTGCAAAACCATCAAAGATCACTCCATCATCGCCTCTACAAATCCCAGTTACAGAATTAACCGATCTGCCCTCCTGCCATGAACAATCGACGTTCAACTTGAAAGCGTTCTTCTCGGGAGGCCTCCAATTCGTTGCTTCAGAGGCAAAGTTCGTTGCTTTCGCTTTCCTTGGTGGGTTCCATCTTTCGAACAGAAGCTGAGATATGTTTGCTTCATTGATTATCCGAGTAGGTTGGAAACTCCTTCCTTGAAACAACAGGGCATTTTGAGCTTTCTAGATTAACCAAAGTATGTGGGCAAAGCTGGCTTTTTTATGTATTGAAATCCCCAATTGCATGTAATCACTAACCCATTTGTCCATTCTTGTTATACTTCCAGGCGAGACATAGATATCAACACTAGGGTTTGACCAAACCCTCTTTGTCCCCTTGCATAACAGGAATAGAAGCTCAGTGGACTCTGGAAACTGATGGCAAAGAGGGCATGCTGGCTTAGGTATAATCCCTCTTTTATGTAAATTAATTCTCGTAGGGAAGCTTTCAGTACAGAGATTCTACATAAACTGCATGATTGTAGGATAGGTCTATAGATTCTAGATTTCCTTCCATAGGTTTCGAGGTGCTTGGTAGGATGAGGATGCTTGGGAGGCTGTTAGGCTTGTGTTTACATTGTGTGTTCTGTTGTATCCACTTACGACTCTGTATTTCCCTAAATGATTCCCTATCCAGATTAGTTTATCAGGTCTAGGAAGATAACTAATAGGAGTGGCTAAGATCTCCTCTCAAACGTCCTTGTCAAATAACTTAGTAATCATTTGAACATTCCATGTACGTGCATTTGAATCAATAACCTCAGCCACTAGTTTAGGATCATTTTGTTAGCTGGTCCTCCAATTCTGCCAAATTTGCGCCAACGATCCTCTCTTAAATTCACAGATCTCCCATCACTTATTTCTCATTTCATATCTGATTCTAACGTTTCTCGGCCTAGTAATATACTTTGCCAATCCCAAGATGGCCTAGCACCTTTCATAGCACTCCAAAAGGTGTCATTAGGAAAATAAAGGCCTTTAAATATTTGGATTCTGAATGAATCTCCAAGCTTGTTTGCCCAACATAGCTTTATTAAAATCCACTAAGTCTTTGAACCCCATACCTCCATCTCCTTTCCTCCTTTTTAAGAAATCCCAACTCTTCCACTGGATGCCTCTATGTTTGACATTGTTTCCACCAGAAAGCTAAAATCTTACTCTCAATAGCTTTGCATATAGATATTGGGATCTTGAAAATATTCATAGCATATTGAGGTAAGGCCTGGACAACCATTTTGATTAACACCTCCTTTCCTGTTTTTGAAATTAACTGTTCCTTCCAGCTTCCTATCCACTCTCGTTAAAATCCAAGCAAACATCTATTTTTTAGTTTGGCCCCAATCAAATGATATCCCTAAGTATTTCCCTATTTTGTCCAGTATAGGAACCCTCAATTGTGCTGCTATATTACATCTCAAATTATGTGGACAATTTTTACCAAAGAAAACCCTAGATTTATTCAAATTAATCAATTGACCAGAGGCAAAGCAGTAGCGATTAAGTATATTAGCAAGATTTTGAGCCTCCCTAGTTGTTCCATCCATGAAGAAAATGGCATCATCAGCAAAAAGCAAATAGGAAATAGTAGGGCAGTAGGGATTTAGCTTGATTCCTCGTAAAACTCCATGTCGAACAGCGTTTAAAGTCTCCATTTTGCATGCTCGACAGATGAAGGAGAAGCAGACCACTCGAATGATGTCTTGGGATTTAGATGCGCTCTCATTCACGGTTGTCTTCAAATTTGCCTAGATTGTTTTTTCCTATTGTAATCAACACATTAACTTAATTACAATTTACCTTGCTTCGAATAATAGTGTTTTGGAACTCTTTGATCACCGGACTAATCCTTACTAGGTGCAGCAATTCCCCATCCCCCTCACGTGAATTGTGCGGGGATTATCAGAGACGAACAATTTATATTCCTGAAGATAGTCACAAAAGAATGCGCAGGTGTAGTACTTTGAACCCAAACCTTGGGGGAGAAATTGGGTTTGCCTTTGGCATCTGTCATTAAAAGTCACCACCTTATACTTTACTGCAAGACTATTTAGTACAAAGAAAGAAAAAGCAATACATTGAATCAAATTGCATACCAAACAAATACTAACTTTGGATTATATCGTTCTAATAAACTCAATTAGACATTTTGAGATCTTAATTTACATTAATGCGCGTATTAAGAGTTCATTTTGCTAGAATTATATTCATTTAGAGTTGTTACCCATCCATATGATGAGGTAGGGCAAGTGAGAAGGGAAAATAGGACAGTGGAGATCACCAAGCTACATTGTCAAAGAAAATGATCTGCAGATGACATTATGACAATACATTCGTGCAGTCATCTGCATTTATTATGAAGTATGCGGAGCTTTGCCATCGCTCCCAGTAGCATATACAAAATGTCCATTTCTGTTCTCTACTGACAAAAACAGGGGGAAACATAAACTGCTTAAGTATTGGATTGGCTGTAGATCATGTAAAGATCATAAACTGATAAATAATCGTTCTATCGACTTGAAACCGAAATCATTTTACGATCTAAAGCAGAAATGTTTTATTTTCTTCCTAGTACTGGAGCATAAGCATGGCAGGAGATGTGCGAAATACTTAATGACGGCATAGAGATTGGAATGTATTCAACCTGGAAAGAGTAAAAAGTGCTGCAGGATTACTCCTTGATCAAAACACACAGTCTATTTATCTCTCTTGTTCCCAGTGGCATCCACATTATCTGAAAAATGCTACAAACAAAAGAAATCGCAGCATTACCATGAAAATCTTGAATTATTAAAACATGCAAAACTGGTAGTGTCAAATTACATCATGAGAAACCAAAATGCTATGATTCTATGGTTTCTTAGTCGCTTCTGATCTTATCATCACTAAAGAGAAAAAAACCATTGTGAGCTGGACTACATCATTAGATTGGTCTTGCTTGATGGATCAATTAGCATGTAGAAGCAATAAGTGGAGTAAATTCCAATACAGCAGGAAAACCAAGACGCTTTGGCAGATCAACTCATTCCCATCAAAGCACAAGGAATTCTGGACCGGATCAATTTCTCACATGCTTCCTTTCCAAAAAAGATTAATACACCAAGCTTTGTGCTTGGATTTATCAAATTCGTTGCTAAAATAGCAGCATTGAATCTGAAATTCCCAGTCATACGCAGCAGAAACATGATAAGATGATTTTAGAAAGGAGGTATAAGCATAAGATAGGAGAAAGTTAAACTCACAGTGAACTAGTTCCTTATCCTTCCACGTTGACCTCTACTCTTGATTCCTCATGCTTGGAACTGTCTTTTATTGTCATTATACTTCAAGCTTCCATTAGACACTCCATAAGATTCCATGACTTCAGAGATTTCAGCTGTCAACTCTTCATGCTTCTTTCTAAGCTCAGAAGAATTTATTTCCTCGAAAAGCCTCTGCTTTATCTGCTGCTGCAGAGCATCAATCTCATTTTTTATGACAAATCGGGCGTTTTTCCTGCTTTTACGATCTCCATTTTCAGCATCTCCATCATACTCTTTAGGTCAGATGAGTTGACCACTTCTTCGATTTTATCGTTTATTTCTTTAGTTAGCACTTACTTCTTAGACTGATGTTTGTGGGCTAGTATCAATGCTGGTAGGTTTAATGGCCTCAACATGCAGTCCGAAAGATTCAATGACACTGGCCATTTCCATGTCTAGCTCTTTCTCCAATTTGACAATTTTCTCCATCAAGCCTTCGTCTACATCCTCAGGAGCAGTTGCCCCGGAGTCTTCAATTTCTGCATTCAGGGCTTCAACCTTCTTCTTCAGATCAGGACGTTCTAATACCTCTTTCAGTTTCCTATTGATTTCTTCCTTCTGGGAAGCAACCTTTTCAGCATTCTTCACTTTAGACAACTCATTCAACATGTCAAGTTTACTTTTGAGGCTCTCATTATTGGGAGCTCCTGGCAAGGCTTCAGGGAACTCCTTCTTTAGCTTATCAATCTTATCCATCAAGATAGGATGCATGGGTTGTTCCTGTTGCTTAGCTTTGACAAATTCTTCTCGCAATGTTTGACATTCTTTCATCCAAGCCGAAGGCCTTAATTGCATGGGAATACTCATGATCCACTTCCGTTTTGAGTTTTTCTATCATTTCATCCAGACCATTGTCAGAAACTTCAGTGGATGGTTCCTTCGAATTTACTATCTTCTGTTTCAGCTTTTGAACCTCGCTCTCCAGTTCTGCTTCGGAAATCATTCCGAGTAGAGGTTCGTCTTTCATCTTCATGTTGAACTTCCTCTTGGGAACCACAGGGATTCCTTCTTGAAATCCACCTATATTTCGGAAGTTGAGCGTACGATGCTTCAGGAGCTCTTGTGTGTCCATTTTCTTAAGCTCCTGAAAAGATCCAGGACTATGTCAGAAATGATTCAGAATTTATGGTGAAAATAAACCAAGTAATACTGACATTCATTGCTTCAACAAATCTGTTGGGAGTCCAAGAGGGATCTGCATGGGCACCTCCAAGTGGCTCCTGTTTAACCATATACGAGAGTGAAAACCAAAAGGTCACAGCGTGCAAATTAAAATGCCAAGTTGATAAAGATACTGTCCAGATTTTAGGATCGCACCAGACCATATAGAGAGCCAAAAACCTACATTATTACTCAAATGGCTAACATAATCATCTTTAGAGAATACCGCATATGTCTTGATACTCACTTCACTCAAGTAGGAATGATCTCGCACGACTGATTCCAAGTGCGGATAAAGGAGTAGAGGATGGACGGTCTAATTGACAGCTGCCACATGTTTTCCCACCAAGTGTAAGTTCAACAAGAACAGAGCTGAATGATTTAATACCTTGACAAGATTTTGAGACCAAGAAGTCCAAAACAGGGAGTGCTTTCGATATACTGGGCCCGAAAGAGCTCGGCCAGAAGTCCAACAAAAGCACTTCCTCCTCCATTGAAGCTTCGGTAAATTGAACTCAAATTTGTTGGAAGTTCAAGATTTACGAACAAATACCAAAGGTTGGAAATTCTTTGATGAAGAAAATCTAATGCTTCGACTGTTATCACACAGCCTCATTGGATGAGGTTTACAGGTCTTATGCCAGACATAAAGACAACCTGAATTGGATTTTTCTGCCGCTACTCTTCTATCTGCAGAAGTTTATTTTTCTTGATTTTTGTTTTTGCTTTGTTCTCGTGATTGATAATGTTGGCGATGCATAACTTTGATGCATAAAATGGTGTGTGTACATATATACATATATACACACATACATAAAAGAGGACTCTGCACGCGTATAACACAAAACACAATACTAAACGCAATTTATAAAATGTTGTACATAATTTATCAGCAGATTCAGAAATACTCAAATATCAAAATAAATCACGGAAGTTAAAAGAGCTAAGCCTTATCCAAAGGAGAGAGGTTATTCAACAAAAAGAGTCATGAGATGACCATGATGAGACTCGACTTGTTACTGCGTCTGAAACTTCTTCTTGAGCTCCAACGCGTAGTCATAGACTTTGCACGGATCGGGCAACGACTTGGCCACGCTCTCCCTCTGCAGGCAACGCTCAGCCCATCCCACCAGCTTGGGGCACTCCTCCCTGACGCTGAAGTTGGCCGACGTCTCCATAGCATAGAACCAGCTGTACATCGGTATTAGCGACACATCCACATATCCAAACCTCTCACCTCCAAAGTAGGCCTTGTCGCCAAGCTCTCCCTCCATCACCTTCAAGAACTCGATGTAATCCTTCTTCGCTGCCTCCTGGGCCTCCCCCGTTGAAAACAACACCGCTCGGGCCTCTGGACTCTGCACCAGGGTTTCATGTTTTGACATTAAGCACACTCAGTAAGGAGATTCTTGAAAGATTGAGCATTGTTGTCTTACCTTCTTGTCCACGGAGTCGGCCCAGAACCTGGCGCGGGCCCGCTCGTAAGGATCGGAAGGCAAGAGAGGGGACCCGCCACCCCAGGTCTCATCGATGTACTGGACGATGACGAGGGACTCGCATACCGGCTTGCCGTTGTGGATGAGGACGGGGATTTTCTTGTGGACTGGATTCGTCTCCAAGAGCAGGGGGCTCTTGTTGTGCAGAATGTCCTCCTCCCTCAAATCAAAGTCCACGCCCTTCTCTATCAGGGCAATTCTGGCCCTCATCCCGAACGGGCTCGGCCAGAAGTTCAACAATATCACTTCCTCTGCCATTGAAGCTTGGTAATCTGGAAACCAAGAATGTTTTTTCTTTTTCTTTTTCTTTTTGTGTGTGGGTGAAACGAGGTTAAAACCAGGTGCTACTTAAGAGGAGCAAAGAGAACATCGCTGAGGCTCGTCATTCGGTGCCGTGCTCAGGAAGGACTGGTTAATGCTGTCATTGCATGCGTCACTGCCATGTCAAGATCTAAGCCGTTTAGTTTGTGGCGTAGGTGTAACATGAATTATTAGTTTGACTGGCGGCTGCTTCCTCTCGTCTGGCCGTACTTGGACACTGTAACAGGGGCCCCTTATTTTTTGTACTTTTCCTTCCCTCTTTCCTATTCTCTCCTCTTCACTCTGCCGACTCCTCTTTTCTTTTCTTTTCTTTCTTTTCCCTGTTTCCCGCTGCTCCCCTGCCCCTCTGACTTCGACCGGCTGACTTCTCTTTGTGTCTCTCTCTCTCATGGGGCAGGCGGTTCGCTGCTCCAACCCTCTCTCTCTCTCTCTCTCTCTCTCTCTCTGGCCCGACTGCGTTTTCTTCATGGGCGGCTTCCTCGTGCTCGGCTTCTTGGTTCCGCCAGCGGCATCTCAGTCCGCTCCTGCTTCCGCCGTCGCCTCAGCTTACCGCCCCTGAGCTCCCGCCTCGTAGCCCGTCGAAGCCGCTACTCACCGACGCCTCTGCTCGCTGCTCGCGACTCCGCTGCATCCGCCGCTTGCCGAACACCCCAGCAGCCCGACCACGCCCAGAAGCCGCCGCTGCTCGCTTCCCCTGCTTGTTATCTCCGCTACTGCTCCAACCAGGGGCGACGCCCTCGCCGAAACCCCGCCTCAGCCGCCCCGCCAGTCGCCGTCCGCCTCGGAACCATGTCCTTCAAAATCACGGGAATAGAAGGCAATAATGACTTGGGGAAATCGTGGACATCAGGGAATTTTTGCACTTCTGGTAATTCTGACTTCAACATTGTTGGTAATTCGGGCTTTGGCAATTGAGGAACTGGTGGCTATTCAAAATATGGCAATTTCGACTTTGGCAATTTGAATTGAGGCGGTTCAGGCACTTCGGGCAATGTTGCCTCTAAAAGTCGGCAAGCTTTAACTGAGTTCTCGTCAATTATTAAAGATAGCGAGGACAACCAATTTCAAGACACGTGCAAACCAGTGATAGCTTGCCATTGTGGAATCGATGAGCAAATTGAAAAACATTGATGAATGTGGTGAATAATCTGTGAATCTCGAGAAAAGGGTCGTGGTGTCTTTGAGGAATGGCTTGATTGGGGTTTTAGAAGAGCGAAAAACGTGAAGAGATTGGGGATATTGAGGGTATGGAGATTGGCAAGTCAAAACCTGGTTAAAATCGAAGAAATCAAGAAGAGGAGGAGAACGGAGTGTGAATTCACCATGTTTGATGTCGAGTTGCGCCCAAATAGGGCAAGATCAGCCTCGTCGGGGGCCAGAGGCCAGGGAAGTTGACTTCGCCGGCCCTTGTCTCTGGCCAGTTGGGTAAGCAGCCATTTAGATCCCTTGGTCGGTGAGGTTCAACCAGTAAAATGTTCTTCTACAATGTCTAAATGGCAGCTTACCCAACCATCAGCTCTTATAGGTCCTCCCAAATGTTTAGATCATGTCTTATCCTATAGTTTATTCGCTGTTTAAGGTCCTTACCAACTTCGACGGTTTCACATCGATTAATGCTTGCTCTCCTTCCACAATTGCAAGATGTAGTTACAAATCATCTTGTCCTTACGAAGTTGTGAGGAAGTTCATGCAGAAGTGGGCAGTCTTAAGTTTGATTCTCAAAGTGAGCAATCTTTCTCTTCTTGACCCAAAGGGATTGACTTAGTGACTAAGGAGACTAGGCACACAACAAAGGTTCGGTAAACAATTCTATCGTTTGAGTATCCTCACTTCAATTTTGGTTCACGTCTTATCCGGTCAATGAGGTTGGTAAGCCATTATATGAACCCCACTTGTACCTACGTAACGTAGACTTCTCGGTTGTAGAAAAGAATGCCCACATGATTAGCCTTCAATTACTTTATCAATGTCTGAAAAAGCTTATAGGAGCTTTCCAAACATTGCCTCACCCCTAGAGAGCAACAAGAGTAGGTGGACAAAGAGCAATCCTCACTCAATAGCCCAAAGCTGAACAATAGAAAACCATGTGGTCCATCCTCGTTTACGTGCCCCACTGGCTTCATCATGCCCTTAACTACTGCCCCTCGAACACTTGGCTTCCACTTCTCCCCTTAACAAGCTAGCTACTGTGAAGCACCTCATGGCCACACTCGATCCGATTCTCTCTGCTCCTCCTCCTCCTCCTCTCCCGAGCCATCCCCACGCTCGCCTCCGGCTTTGCGACTGCCCTCGACCCGAGCCTCATGGGCCTTGAACTCAGGAAGGAGAAGCTCAGCCACTTCCGCTTCTACTGACACGATGTCATGAGCGGCCCCCGCCCCAGCTCTGTCACCGTCGTGCCTCCGCCGTCCAATGCCTTGGCCACCTTCTTCAGCCTTGTCAATGTCATTGACAACCCATTGACCCTCCGCCCCAACCCGGGTCCAAGCTCGTCGGCCACAACCAAGGCCTGTACTCCTCAGCGTCGCAGGAGGAGGTGGGCCTGCTGATGATCGTGAACTTCGCCTTTGTGGCAGGGAAATACAACGGCTGCGCCATCACCGTGCTAGGGCAGAAGCGGTGTTCGAGAAGGTGCGGGAGATGCCGGTGATCAGCAGCTGGGGGCTGTTCCGGTTTGCCCGTGGGTACACCCAGCAACCACCCACACGTTCGACATGAAGGCCGGCGAGGCCATCGTCGAGTACAACATCTATGTGTTGCACTACTGATGTTTGGAGACATGAATGATGATCCGTTGTCTATTTTTTGGGCCGTTTCTTCGCCCTTTGCTTTCTCTTTGGACTGTTACTTTTAGGATTCTAGAGATGGCAATCATGGAGGCCACTTCTAATTTCCGGGATGCTTATGGTCCAAGTGAAATTGGGTTGGTAGGTGGAAAAAACCCACCTATTTACTTCCTATAGGGTAAAAAAAATAAAGAAAATGTGTGCACTAAAAAATGACTTAGATCTAACCGATCTTCATAAAGGAAAGAGCTACATCCGTTACCTCCCGAAGCATTTGGTGTGTGCGAGCAGTCTTGTATGAGAGTCTGCAGTTTTCCATGCCCAACAGATGACGGAGAAGCAGACCACTCGAATGGTGTCTTGGGATTTACGTGAACTCTCTCTCATTCACAGTTGTTTTCAAAATAGGAAACTGTGGAAAACGTTGCATATGGGATTTGCCTAGATTGTCTTTTCAAAATGGTTTTGCCATTGGGCATCTTTGGCATTAAGTCGCCACCTTAAACTCTGCTGCAAGACCAGTTAATACAAAGAAAGAAAAAGTAGTACATTGAAACAAATTGCATACCAAACGAGTACCAACTTTGGATTGAATCATTCTAATCAACTCAATTAGACATTTTGAGATCTTAATTTACATTAATGAGCCGATTAAGAGTTGATTTTGCTAGATTTATATTCATTTAGAGTTGTTTCCCATCCATATGATGAGGGAGGGCAAGTGAGAAGGGAAATAGGACAGTGGAGATCACCAAGCTACTTTGTCAAAAAAATGATCCGCAGATGGCATTATGACAAAAGATTCGTGCAGTCATCTGCATTTATTTTGAAGTATGCGGAGCTTTGCCATCGCTCCCAGTAACATATACAAAATGTCCCATGTCTGTTCTCTACCGGCAAAAACCGGGGGAAACATAAACTGCTTAAGTACTTGAATGGCTGTAGATCATGGAAAGATCTTAAACTGATAAATAATCGTTCTGCCGACTAGAAACCGAAAGCATTTTACGATCTAAAGCAGAACTGTTTCAATTTGTTCCTACTACTGGAGCATAAGCATGGCAGGAGATTTGCAAAATGCTTAATGACGGCATAGAGAATTCAACCTGGAAAGAGTAAAAAGTGCTGCAGGATTTCTCCCTGATCAAACACAGAGTCTATTTATCTCTCTTGTTCCCAGTGGCATTGAGAATATCGGAAAAAAGCTGCAAGCAAAAGAAATTGCAGCATTATTATGATGATCTTGAATTATTAAAACATGCAAAACTGCTAGTGTCAGATTACATCATGAGAAACCAAAATGCTATGATTCTATGGTGTCTCAGTCTCTTCTGCATCTTATCATCACTAAAGAGATAAAACCATTGTGAACTGGACTACATCATTAGATTGGTCTTGATTGATGGATCAATTAACACGTAGAAGCAATATGAGGCGTAAATTCCAATATAGCAGGAAAAGCAAGATGTTTTGGCAGATCAACTCATTCCCATCAAAGCACAAGGAATTCTGAACCGGATCCATTTCTCACATGCTCCCTTTCCAAAGATAGATACAAATTCGTTACTATGCTTGGATTTATCAAATTTGCTAATATATTAGTATTGAATTCGAAATTCCCAGCCGTATGCAGCAGAAACAAGACAAGAAAATTTTAGAAAGGAAGTAATAAGCATGAGATAGGAGAAAGTTAAAACTCACAGTGAACTAGTTTCCATATCCTCCTACATTGACCTCTACTCTTGATTCCTCATGCTTGGAACTGTCTTTACTGTCATTATACTTCAAGCTTCCATTAGACCCTCCATAAGATTCTATGACTTCAGTGATCTCAGCTGTCAACTCTTCATGCTTCTTTCTAAGTTCAGAAGAATTTATTTCCTCAAAAAGCCTCTGCTTTATCTGCTGCTGCAGAGCATCAATCTTATTTTTTGACGACAAATCGGGCATTTTTCCTGCTTTTACGATCTCCATCTTCAGCATCTCCATCATATTCTTTAGGTCAGATGAGTTGACCACTTCTTCGATTTTATCGTTTATTACTTTATTTAAATCTCCCATTTTAGCACTAACTTCTGAGACTGATGTTTGTGGGCTAGTATCAATGCTGGTAGGTTTAATGGCCTCAACATGCAGTCCAAAAGATTCAATGACACTGGCCATTTCCATGTCGATCTCTTTCTTCAAATTGACAATTTTCTCCATCAAGCCTTCGTCTACATCCTCAGGAGCAGTTGCCCCAGAGTCTTCAATTTCAGCATTTAGGGCTTCAACCTTCTCCTTCAGATCAGGACGTTCTAATACCTCTTTCAGTTTTTTATTGATTTCTACCTTCTGGGAAGCAACCTTTTCAGCACTCTTCACTTTAGACAACTCATTCAACATGTCAAGCTTACTCTTGAGGCTCTCATAATTCGGAGCTCCTGGCAAGCCTTCATCAAACTCCTTCCTTAGCTTATCAATCTTATCCATTAAGATAGGATGCATGGGTTGCTCCTGTTGCTTAGCTTTCACAAATTCTTCTCGCAATGTTGACATTCTTTCATCCAAGCCCAAGGCCTTAATTGCATGGGAATACTCATGATCCACTTCCTTTTTGAGTTTTTCTATCATTTCATCCAGACCATTGTCCGAAACTTCAGTTGATGATTCCTTTGCATCTACTATCTTCTGTTTCAGCTTTTGAACCTCGCTCTCCAGTTCTGCTTCGGAAATCATTCCAAGTAGAGGTTCATCTTTCACCTTCATGTTGACCTTCCTCTTGGGATCCACAGGGATTCCTTCTTCAAATCCACCAATTTTTCGGAATTTGAGCATACGATGCTTCAGGAGCTCTTGTGTATCCATTTTCTTAAGCTCCTGAAAAGATCCAGGACTATGTCAGAAATGGTTCAGAATTCTATGGTGAAAATAAACTAAGTAATACTGACATTCATTCCTTCAACAACTGCAGCTTTTATCTGTTGGGAGGTCCAAGAAGGATCTGCATGGGCACCTCCAAGTGGCTCCTGTTTAACCATATACAAGAATGAAAACCAAAAGGTCACAACATGCAAATTAAAATGCTAAGTTTAAGTTAGTAAAGTTACTGTCCAGATTTTAGGATCCCAACAGAGCATATAGAGACAGCCAAAAACCTACATTATTACTCAAATGGCTAACATAATCAACTTCAGAGAATATCGCATGTCTTGATACTCACTTCACTCAAGTAGGGATCGCACAACTGATCCCAAGTGCGGATAAAGGAGTAAAGTATGGACGGTCTAATTGACAGCTGGCACATGTTCCTACCAAGTGTAAGTTCAACAAGAACAGAGCGGAATGGTTTAATAACTCGACAAGATTTTGAGACCAAGAAGTCCAAAACAGGGAGTGCTTTCGATATGCTGGGCCTCTTTTGCAAAAGGATTGACAAAATGAATGGACATGTCACCCGTAAAACACAAACAGGATGGTTCATGGATGTAGGTATTTTGTGAGAATACTGAACGTCACTCAAGGGAAAATTCTGTTGGACAAAAATAAGTTATGGCATGAAGTGTTTGGCATTCAAACACCAATATCTGCACTAAAATAAGTATAGCAGAGATGAGAATGCTTCATTGGATGTGCAAACACAGAAGAACAGGCAGTACAAATTAATCTATTTAAGGAAAGTGACTGTGGCTCCAATACAAGATTAGAAAAACTAAATTGAGATGATTTGGACACGTCTAGCAAAGGCCTTCAAATGCTCTACTAGGAACTGCGATTGTGGGACGGAGACTTGGCTTAGTACAGGCTCAATACATAAAGAAATTGAATAAGAGCACTTAGAGCTTTCAGAAGATATGACAGAATACAGTGCATGGTGTAAAAGAGTTTATCTATCCATCCAACCAATGGGATAATGCTTTGTTTTTTCTTGTTTGTAGTATTGTATCTGTCTCACTACCCGCAGTCATATAAAATTATACTAACTATTCTCCCTGCTACAGAATTATCTAAAGCATGACAACTCATAATACCCAAAATATATTGGTATGGCACACAAAAGTAGATAGAAGTAGAAGACATACTGGGATGATCCCATCAGCAATTTGTAACTTGCATAACTCTCTGGCCGTAATCCTCAGTTTTTCAGCTGCCTGCGAGGATAAGGGAGATTTAAGTGTCAATTAATTAAAAACTCTGCTCACAGAAAACTTTAGAATCAGAAATTGTAGTAATTGCAGTCACCTTTGGAGAAGCTTTTGAACTCTTCCACAAGATTGCAGCACAAGCTTCAGGACTAAAAGTGAAAGCAGAGATAAGATAAAACCAGTAAAGCACAAGGACTGGAAATAATCATAAAACAAATAAGGCATGGTAAAGTCAATTTAACAAAATCAACTTGATAAGCTTCAATAGGCATGTGGTTACCCTTATGAGGTACTATTGATATTCAGATACAGAAACACTGATGCTGTTAATGCATTGATTCTTCATGAGCATTGGGCAAAACATGTGTGTCCACAAATAACAGATTTTTATATCCTCAGGATGACAAATTGCTCCATCTGACCAATGTCAGGGAAAAGCCAACTCAACAATTGAGACTGATTACTGATGATCGCTAATTCTAGTTGCCTTCTCTCAAGGTGACCATGTGGAAATGAGCTTCCCGATCAGATACAAATGAGGAAAACAAATGGCGCATCCCTCAGATGAGTGTAGTTACCTGATCTCATTATTTAGTGGGTTTTGAGTTTGACGACCATAAATAATTGAAATTACAAACTTGACCCTATAATTTGGAAAGTGCAAGTTACTACCAAGAAGGCCCGATGATTGCTTGGTCCCCTATATGAGAATGATGTTTTAAAAGAGCAATGATGATAAACAATTATGCAACATTTTCAAAATATGACAACATATATCAAACCATGAAAGAGGAAATGATTTTATTTCTCACAATTTAATAAAAAAAATGCTAATTTTACTACTAATACTAGCAAGATGCACCGGTGTAAGACTATCTTTGTTCTATTATTCCCACTGTTGGTGTTGACATGAATTTTTTTCAAGATCAACAATATGTTGAAAATTATAACAAAATAAACATTCACACCAATCAAATACTCCACTAGAGTCTACATGGAGTTTCATTTAAGATGGATTTTGAACCCCATAATGTAGATATATTCTATAATTAGCATAAATCACCACATGGCTCAACCTTGTGCGAGCTTTACCCACTATCATATATAGGATGTTGTTAAGAAAATTTATGATTTTCAATGCACTCTCTACCTTGTGTTATGTGTAATCATACATCGAAAATGAAAACATTTCTCTAATGAGTATGTTTAACAAGTGCATGAGAGGCAGCCTGTGTGTGTGTGTGTGTGTGTGTGTGTGTGTGTGTGTGTTCTCTGCAACTTTCCATTTCTTGTAATATATGTTATATCTTAATACAAGTTCATACCACCTATATGGTTGTTATATTCTATCTTGCTTAATTTACCTTTCATGTTTTCAAGTTACGTGATTTTACATAATATTAGTAATACAATATTATTCTGTTATTTAATTACTTACTTCAGATCCAGTTTACCTCCTGCTTCATTATCAACATATATAACTTTGTTTCTCTTCATTAATATCATATTTACTTGGTATCAAATTATAGAATTCATGGTAACAGATATGCATATTTATTGGCCAGTCGAATTTCATTGTTATAGAAATATGATTATTCATATAAACTAACGTAGACATCTAGATTAAAATTTTACGCCTTTTATAGATGTCATGGTGTTGTCATTGTAGTTTGTTTACAATATTTTCACATAGAAGTATGATATAAGCACTACAGAAAATGTGTTACAACTTAATATTCTTACTTACTGACCCCTATTTATATATTCTTCAAACCATGCACATAATACTGTGAAAGCTTGGCTGGAAGAAACTTCTTATATCAATGTTTAAGCAGTGATAAAAAAAACTTTTCTAGCGAAATTGACTGAAGCACAACCTATGATTTCTTAGCCACCGATAAAATAAGACAAAGGAGGAAGAGGACAGCCAACAAAGTATTTTGACATGGGTGAAATGGAAGCAATGGCACTAAAATTACCTGGCAACATAGAACACTGCATTTTCAAGCATTAAGAGCTTATTTGCACAGCCAATGGCAAGAGCACCGCCAGAACCACCTTCCCCCATTACAATTGATATAATGGGTACTTTCAGACCAAACATGGTCCTCAAATTGTGAGCAATTGCTTCACCCTGGACATATATAAAGTAAATCCATCACTGCAAAGATCAGGAAGTGCATCATGCAAATTGCAATTAACATTAGGTGTTTTGCTTACTTGGCCAAGTTCCTCAGACTTTAGGTCTGCATAGGCACCAGGTGTATCAATAAAAGTGATGATTGGGAAGCCATGGTGCTCAGCATAATACATCATTCGTAGAGCCTTCCTGTAACTGCATTACAAAACGAACTAAAACTTAGGCATTTGCTGAACTTTTGGTAATGGCACCGTCCAGATGCAAGATCTGTAGTTGGTGTTTTGGAGATATTATCTGTAACATTACGCATACCCATGGGGTGTTGGCATTCCAAAGTTGCGCTGAATGTTCTCTTTTGTGTTCCGTCCCTTCTGGTGGCCTATGAACATGTACCTCTCACCGTCAATAGTTCCAATGCCAGTGACAATAGCGGGATCATCATAACCAGCCCTATCTCCATGAAGCTCCACAAACTGGTGAACAACATGATGCAGAAGCACATATTTTGCAAATCATGTCAGCAACCCAAAAGTAGAATTAAGCAAGCCATAAGCACAAACAAATAGGAATATTGAATTCGAAAAGTCAAAATATGGAGTACCTTGTCTGTAATGTTAAATACATGGTCAAGAAATGTAGGACGATTCGGATGCCGGGCAATATTCACACGCTGGATAGGAGTCAAATGCGTATACAAATCCTTCAACGCCTGATTGCAAGCAAATACACCAAGACTAAAACATGTTATTAGCAAGACAAAATAATACTTGCCAAGCATTGCACAGTTCTTAATGCAACTGAAAATATCAAAAGATCGGCATAAAACTCACAATGCTGGTTTTACCAATTTGAGAAACAGGGTTCAATCAAGTTGTCTTATACGTCAGATCCTGAATAATTTCACTATCATTATTTGTAAGGCAAGTGGAAAAAAACTATTGCATATTATTTGCAAAACTCTACTAAACATGTTTCCAATACAGAACAGGTTAAAATCACCTAGATGAATGAAGGTGCTTTTTGAGGTGTGCCCTATCAAGATGAAAAGTGTAACCAGTCAAGAAAAGAAGTCATCTAAGGTCTAGCCTGTAGCAAACAACTTATCATCTCTCTCGCCCTGAAAGTACATCTTGCATTGGAGGCAGAGATTCTTCACAATGGTCAGTGGTCTCAGGTCGGATCAGAGAAACATCCAATTTGAGCTTTTAGAAGAATTGATGATTACATAGAGAAGTCTGATATACCGCAAACACAAAGAAAATGAATGGTACCGTTTGCAGGAATCATCGCCAACTTTTCTTTTTTAAAAGAAATGGAGAAATAAGTCAACACTCGAGTAAAGGAGAATGACTTTTTTTTTTTAAACCTAAAGTGTCAACTTGCTTTGGAAATATACCATCCATGCCCATAATAGTGACAGTCGGTCTCAAAATTAAGGAGACTTGCTGTTACTATGAAGTGCTTATGGTGTTATGCACTGTAAACTCTGCAATGCTGGCACCTGAAATGATATTTGGAACAGCAACTGAATCGAGGGAACCAGCCAAAAGGATACCAGTGCGCCAATTTGCCAAAAAAAAAAAAAATTACCATTTACCTTAGGTGTGTGGTCACCATGGAGGGAGAGAGATTAGACAAATCCCCTGGTTTCTTTTACATTACTGCATGTTCTAGTACCTATGATCATATCAATCATTCGCATCCCCCGGAAGTTTTCAGCTTAAGAACAGAGTTTATTTTGGATGAGATACTAATAATACGATTGCAGTATTATCTCTAGAGGTTCTACGAGAGAGAGAGAGAGAGACCAATTCGGTATTACTTTGTTATTAGCCAAGTTGAGGATTTAAAAAGTATGGGAAAAGCTTCTCTGGAACTATCAACCGTATAATTCCCTCAAGAATGGCTACCAGCTTGCAACATCATCTATTTTACGACCATTATCACCAGAATCAACTAACATTAGAGGGGAGACCCGAAGTATGTTATACGGAGTACAGAATTAGTAAGAGATTCTGCGAACTTAACTATCAGTTACTGCTAGAAAAAAGCAATGATGCCAAACCTGCTGATACTTGGTCTCCAATGAAATAATCTGATCGCTGAAGTCCAAGCCAGTTTCATTTGCCATTTTTCTCACCTGAAGAGGAAGAAAAGAAAAATTGCATGAGAGGCATTCCTGAATCAAAAACTTCATTTTTTGCCGACAAGACACAGCAGAAGAGCGACTCACATCCATGATCTTCTTCTCGAACAACATGAGCGGCTTCTCGAACTCCAGAGTAACGGGCTTCGGCTTATCCTTGAGCGGCTTGAATGGCGAGAGGTGGCTGAGGACACCGCCCTTCACGTTCGGATCCGGATCCTCGGGCCACGGGTACTCATGCTTCTTCACCTTCCTGAGCTTCGCGGCCACCGTCAAGCCCCTCCCTCTAGCTCCCAGCCGCGCCCTCCCGAGGGTCCTCAGCGAAATGTCCCCGGCGACGTCGCCCGAGCCGCCTCCGAAAAGATCAGAGGCTGCAGCCCCGGTCAGGGACACCGACGGCCGAATCAGAGAAGCCATTCCCCTGCTAACTCCTCAAGCTCAACTCAACCCAAAATCAAACACTTGCCCAAGAATCTGCCAAGGCAGACAAGACCGCATTCGCGTTAGTTCGACCCACAATACGGCCACGCTTGCAGGAGCAGGAGAAAGAGAAACAAATTTCTGGAAAGAGCGAGAAGGAAGAGAGTTAAATAAAGAGAGAGAGAGAGAGAGAGGGTACCAAGAGCGATGCTATCGGAGAAGACGAAGTGGGTATGTGGGGGGAGGGAGGATTACAAGGCAATGCGAGGGGGAGAGAGCATTGGAGAGATCGTCGCAGAGAAAATATGAATCTTGGGTGTTGTTTTCTAACTAGAGAGAGAGTTTGTGTCGTTGGGCGGGTGGCGATACTTCTTATGCGAAGTGGGTGTGCGGGGGAGAGAAGTTTGGAGTTGGCGTCGTCGTGTTGGCAAGGAGCCACACGCACGCCCAACCTTCGTCCGAGTTGGCCATTACGTAGCTGCAGAGGAGGAAGGAGAGAGAGAGAGAGAGAGAGAGAGAGAGAGTCGGCCCAATCAGAAGCTGACAATGAACGAGAAGGAGGTCGCGGGTTCGAGTTCAGGATGGTTCGGCATGGCCGAGGAGAAGAAGAAAAAGAGAAAGGAACGGAATAGGCATCGGACTCCTTCGCGCACTTTTCACTTGACGCAAGACGTCGGTGGCTCGGCCGGGGAGAAGACGATTCTACGGTCGATTAGTGATTGCCAATCAACGGCCCGGCACTCATCCTCGCTCATCTAAACGGCTCGTAAAAGGGCATAATGACCGTTCCGTGATTCTAGCCATGGCACTATAAAAGAAAAGTCCTTTTGACATATCGATTGTTCAATCAATCGATCAATATTATGACAAATTATCATGGGACCACAACTTAGATAGCTTGTTTTTAACGTCATGGCGACACAGAAAATAGAATTCAGACCCCTGAGTTCGCATTTAATTCTCCCCCGTCATGTTTTCTTTGCTACGGAATTCACGGAAAAGGATAGTCAAATGAAGAAAGCAGGTCAAACGAGACCGGTGAGATGTAGGTCAGCTAATGAGATTTTGTTTAAGCCATGCCCACTCCACTGCGTTATGTGGCCATATTTGTGAGCCAAATGCAGGATAAACAATGGCGGCAGCTACTAAACTACTCCTGTATCCAGCGTTGTGCGCCGATTTTCTGAACAAAGCATTGACGAAAAATGTTGGAAATTACGATGGTGCGGAAGATGTTTATTCTGAATACGATTCAACAAGCCGAGAATTAGATAACTTCGTAATACGTAAAGGCCCTAACCGTATTTCGACTCGTGATCAATTATATATATACTAATTGTGTACATCCACTTTTTGTACGACAATTTCACACTTGGTTGGGACAATTTATCCCGAAGCTACAATATTTTTTGTACTTAATTATGATGGTACATTGTAATATCACAGGGTACATTGTAAATCACATACATTTGAAATACCGCAGAAGTGCTCAAAGCAATCCTATGTCGAATCCATGTCATATAGGCATCGAAAACCTTTTTGAGCATGTTCACACTCATTTCACTAGGCAAGTTCTCTCCTCTTCTTTTTTGTATCTCAATGTATTGGTGCATTTTCATGTCATCAATTCACAAAAAAATTGAGATGGGGTCACCAAGCCTCAAGAAATATTGAGAACAATATCTAAATGGAAAGGGAGAGAACCCTCAAACAGAGTCAAAACCGTGCAGTTTAAACAATGTTAGTTTCTTGATTAATTGGAAGAAAAACGATTGTTAGTTTGGAATTTGATTTGGCATCATATTCATTGGGCTTTCGCCCAAAGATTAAGCCCTTGATTTGGAAAAATAAAACTTATGAAAGAACACATATCACATAGCAACTCATATATATGGATCTAGTAGCTTACTTGGAATTTACCCTAGTGCATACAAATTATGTTGTTTTTTTTTGTGTAATTTACTATCAAAGTAAGCAATAGCCGGATATGAAAAAATTTTCGTTTTTTCTAAATGAGATGGCAAAATCTAAATATAAAGCGATGCCATTTTCACAATAAATGTAGATAAGCTCGTTAGCAAAATAAATAACGAATAAATTACATATGTAAGTTGAACATGGCACGAACAGGACAAGATGCAACCAAAAATGACCATAAGAATAGTCCTGTGAAGAGCTCGTCTAAGTACATCATCGCATGTAATTCCAATCAGCACATATAGATAAAAACTTCAGAGCAAAAAAGAGCCTTAAGGGCTTAAGGGGGTATAAAGTCCAGTTTGGAGGAAAGACTTTCCTTCTTCTTTAGGCTTTAGCAACCTAATTAGCCACCTTATTTGCTTATCGGTTCCAATGGGCCATTCTAAAATCTGGAAAAAGCCTTAGAAGGTCCTGGGCCTCTGCACTTACTTCCTATTGTGCCTAGATGTATGCATGATTCAGGGCAGTCTAGTAACCAAGAAGGTAGGAATTGGACCAATGGAACCGTTCTCCGATCTTTAGGACCGGGGACCAGACCACCTGTTCTTGGGCCAAACTGGAACAGCCCCGTCGGTCCGGTCCGGTTCGGTTCCTAAGAAATTTAATGAGACCAGTTGGGAATCTGGAAAATTCTAAAAAAATTGAGTTCTTTTTAGTTTTTATATCTTTATTTTTACTTAAATATAAAAAATTCTATCGATCCAGTTCAGCCCTCCTAGGAACTAGGAACCAAACTTCCGAGACACCAGTTCCGCTTTTGGAAATCAGGGACCGAACCAACACTTCCGATTCAGTCTGGTTTTTGGCTGATCTAGGCGGTTCCCAGTTCAGGTGATCCAAGTTGTTCACCCCTAATTGTGTCTGATCTGTGCTAGAAACGCTTCTATCAAATTAAGATAATATGATTCTAGTTCATAACTCTCTTCAACTCGTGCTTCATTTTCCTTTGAGCTGCAAAGGAGGTCTTTATTGTTCGTTTGAAGGGGAAAGGTTGGAATACCAACACGCGTCTAGTATTGTAGTCATCCCATGCGATAGTACCAGTTTTAGGAATTTCCAATGCCAAAATCACTAAATGGGTAAGACACACTCTATTTTATAAGGGCTAAGATCATTTATTTAGGATTTTAACCCTATTTGTGATGTGGATCTTGAAAAATATGAATGAAAGATCCCCCTTTAATCCAAACGTTTCATAGAGCGTGGCTTCCAATATAATCTGATATGTATCCGTGAAATTGAATATGAAATTTCTTTTACTCACTTGAGATTGAATATTTGTTTCCCTTCCTCTCCTACTAGAAGTGGAACTCCTATAATCTACTTATTCATACGATTGAGTTCTCAGGTTTTCATAATAGTGTAATAATAAAAAAGAGTGTTTCAAATCGATGATGTTTGATTCTAGCGTGTTTTAAAAAAGTCTAGACATTTTGAATTGTTGTTTACACAGACAACGTCAAGGAAAACCTTTACCAGAGAAAAAAAAAGACAATGTCAAGGAAAACCTTTGAAATAGTATCAACATTGGATTCTAGGCATTTCTAACAATATTAAGTGCTATTAATAGTTCAGTATTTATAATTTCCGGAATTTTAGCCCCAACGAGCAAAATGCTAGAGAAACTTCGAGTTATGAATTAGGTATAGTTTCAATGGACAATGCTTGGTTACAATTTCAAATCTGTTTTTTTTTTCATGTTGAAATGGTTTCCCTTTATCCATAGGCAATGAGTTTCAATGTATTATAGAAGTCTTAGTTTCCATGCTCATCTAACTTGTTGATTAATATGTGCATGGTGAAAAGGAGCATTGAAATGATCTTAATTACTAAGAAAAGTAAATAAGTAAATAACATTAAGACAGTTATAAATTCCATAAAATTTTCCCTTACTTGCTCCAATAACCTAAATTAATTATTTGAACTACATCAGATGATCTTTCAAATTGTTCAAACACTCTAGTTAACGGCCTCTTCTTTGTGATACTAATCGTTTCTTACATTTCACTTTGATCATCATCGACTGGTACCAAGATTGAGTCTCGGACAGGCAAATTTTATATTAACAGACAGTACAATAATAATAGAAATGGCTCATTTTTAGTGAGATTATATGAATAAATGGATGATCATGTTACTGCTAGGGGAGAAAATTTATATAAGTACAGAAAATCATTTCATAGAACAATATGCAAGAAAAATAGGTAAAACAAGTAAGAAATAAATAAACAAAAAAGGTATGCCTGAGAGTACACAAATGTGTAATTACACATTAGTTCAATATAAAGAATAAAATAATTGCTAATTAGTTAAAGCGTTAGAAATTAAGGGTATATAAGACATTTTGTCTCCGTTCTCATTCTAATCTAGTGTCAAACCAAACCGTTAATTAAATTATAATTTCTGTAGGAGATTGACTGGGCTTGGGCGGGCCAACCCCAAGCCGAGAATGTTTAGCCCAAGATCGCCAATGTTTGCCCCTTTATCCGATTGGGCCTGGGTGGGCCCGTCAAGCAGACTGTCCAGAGTCACCTAAGTTTATACTTGAATGGGTATTGATGCGATGAGAGAAATAAAGTGTGACCATTGAACTAATATGTAATGTTGTGCTATGTGTTCTCAAAGGCAAGAAGAGAGATTTACGGCGCTTGATGCGCATGGCGTCAACATCAATGGGAATGCCATGGAAGGTGCTCCAAGAAGATGGAGATCAGATATCATTATTATCTCCTAATGAAATGCCAGTCTTGTCTTCTTTCTTCTTCTTTTTTTGTGGGTCTTTTTCTCTAGTTGTGGAAGAGAGAAATGTCCATGTGCTTAAAAGCTTTCCAAAATAAACTGATACTATGACACCTAAGACGGTCCACGTGTAGTATTTCGACATCCATCATTAAAACTCAAACGGATTGGAGTCCCAGCGAAATTCTTTTAACTCTGTTACATTATAAAGATAAAAATAGTTTTGAGGACTGCATCGACTAGATCAGAGACCAGAGTCTGCGTCAATTTCCCTGTACATCATTATCCACTATGCGCATACCTTTCATCTCATAAAAATAACATAAAATAATAATAGTAAGACTACATTTTCAAAACAAAAACGAACCAAAACGACAAAGAAAGACACGAATCTATATATAAGGCAACTTACAAGAATCTCATCGAATCGAGCGAAGCGTTTTGCACATACAAATGTTCTCTATCTGTCATCTTATGGAAAGGAAAATGAAGTTCTCAATTGCTTGATTGCAGGCAGGAGGTGAACGGACTCCTTACTTAGAAACCAGAAGGACTCTTGACATAAAATGGAAGTATTTGAGCGGATAAAATGAACATAGCTCAATTTGTCCCTGGTACTCGTTAGTGCAAAAGTTCAGTGGCAGAACTGAGATGCATCGAATGCTTAGTAAGGGAGTAAAGATTTGAACGCATTCAACCTGGAAATTAGTGCTGCATTACTGCCCGGGTGAAAACGAATGTCCGTTCCTTTCTCACTTTCCCAGTTGCATCCAGGAGAAGGAAACAATGCTGCACAGAAACAACATTGCTATGACAACTAGAGAACAGGGAAGTTTATCTGCTGTCATCAAGGAGTTCGAACAGTGACTAGACATAGGAAATCCCTTCAACTATCGAACTTTGCAAATGGCGGTTGCTGCTTCACAATAAGATACTGAAACGCTAGCAGTTTATGACTTCATGCCATGCCAGATTATTTTTATTTCCATTAAAAAAATCTGAATAATTACACCATTTGATTGCTCTTCTATTTGAAAGGTTTAACATGCACCACCCCACGTGAAGAATGAATGAACAATTTTTGAAAGGGAAGAAGTAGCGATAAGATTGAGGCCGGAGAAACTTAAACTCACCCTAAACTAGTCGCCAGTTGCACCCACATTGGCCCCTATTCTTGATTCCTCATGCTCGGGACTTTCTTCACTGCTGGAATTTTTCAAACTCCCGTTAGATCCTCCAGAAGATTCCGCAACCTCAGAAATCTCAGCCGTCAGCTCTTCATGTTTCTTTCTTAGCTCTGTAGAATTGAGTGCCTCAGAAAGCCTCTGCTTAATTTGCTGCTGTAGAGCATCAATCTTATTTTTCGACATCGAATCAGGCACCTTTCCTGCATTCACTATCTCCATCTTCAGCATCTCCATCATATTTTTCAGGTCGGTTGAGTGGACAACTTCTTCGATTTTGTTGTTTATTTCATTATTTAGATTGCCCAACTTAGCACTCAATTCTGGACTAATATTACTGCTGGTAGGTTTAATGGCCTCAACATGCAGTCCAAAAGATTCAAGGACGTTGGCCATTTCCATGTCTATCTCTTTCTTCAAATTGATAATTTTCTCCATCAGGCCTTGATCAACATCCTCAGCAGAAGTTGCCCCAGAGTCTTCAATTTCTGCCTTCAAAGCTTCAACCTTCTCCTTCAAGTCAGAACGTTCTAATACTTCTTTCAGTTTCCTATTGATTTCTACCTTCTGGGAAGCAACCTTTTCAGCATTCTTCACTTTAGACAACTCATTCAACATGTCGAGCTTACTCTTGAGGCTCTCATAATTGGGAGCTCCTGGCAAACCTTCATCAAACTCCTTCTTTAGCTTGTCAATCTTATCCATTAAGATAGGATGCAAGGGTTGCTCCTGTTGCTTAGCTTTGGCAAATTCCTCTCGCAATGTTGACATTCTTTCATCCAAGCCCAAGGCCTTAATTGCCTCAGAGTACTCATGATCCACTTCCTTTTTGAGTTTTTCTATCAATTCATCCAGACCATTATCAGAAGCTTCAACCATTGATTCCTTAGCTTTTACAATCTTCTGTTTCAGCTTTTCCACTTCACTCTCTAGTTCCGCATCAGAAATCTTTCCTAATAAAGGTTCTTCTTTCTTCTTCATGTTCACCTTCCTCTTGGGATCCACTGGAATTCCTTCTTGAAATCCACCAATTTTTCGGAACTTTAGCATGCGATGCTTCAGGAGCTCTTGTGTGTCCATCTTCTTAAGCTCCTGGATAAATCAAGGAGTTAGTACTCATTCGGGTGATGATGCAAACAGACTAAGAGATACTGACATTCATAGCTTCAACCACTGCAAGTTTGATCTGTTGTGAGGTCCAAGATGGATCTGCATGGGCACCTCCAAGTGGCTCCTGTTAAACCACACACATGAGTAAAACCTTCTTGTCATGACAGCCAAACAAAATGAATTAATGATGTCCCAACAACACAAGGCAGTAACTTTAATCAATTTCTTCCTCATAAAATGTCTGCAAGAGAATATCATTGTATTCATTAAACTAGAACATGATTGCGAGCAATGAAACGGATGGTATGAATATTAAAGATTGACTGTTTGCTTTTAATGCCACATTCAGATAAACTATTTCATGAGTCTCACTTTAAAAAACATATTTCGATCATATTTCCTTCCAACTTTTGTTCATTAGGGTCTCTGTCTCTGTAAGGCTGTTAGTTTCTATGCAAGAGTGACATTATTCACCAGGAGTTCAACTTATCAGTGAAATAGCTCTCCACCCAATTAGTTTTAACTATTTGACCAACTTCATATGTAATTCATAACAATTTGGGTATATACGAAAATGATCAATAAAATTATTGGGAGAAATGATAGCAAAAATGGCACATATAACTGTTGAAATTTTTTATCACGTCAACTAATGTATCAATCGCCATCATTAAATATAGCGCAATAGCAAAGTATCATGGCATTCATATAATTTCTGCTAAGAAAACATATTAAATCTGCTATCTTCAATTTTCCGATGGTCCATGTCTCCTTGGCACTAATTATTAAATCCATATTAAGCAAGCCAGAAAAGGTGTTGAATTTTTTCTTTTTTTTCCATTTTATTAAAGTAAAAAATTCCCACAGAAAAATGGTATGTTCCAACCATGTTCTTTCAATAGAACAACCATGTCAAGCAAATTCAAGAGCACCAAGAGGGTAAAATTGCAATTGAAAAGGAGTGATCACATTATCCAAATTTAAAATTATAGATATATGTTTTTTTTTTGGAGGGCATACAGGGAAGGATTGATATTCTTAAAACTGGGGGCTCTTGTTCCCACTAATTCCTTTTTCAAACAATAATACATTAAAGTTTCAAGGTTATACTAAATGACTTTTGCCAAGAAAACAACTTTTGCCTTTATTTAATTTTCTACCACTAGTTGATGAAATCCAATAATAATAAAAACACGAATACGTAGTTCCTATAAAAAAAAAGAAAACCTATATAGTATTAATTTTAGCATATTTTTAAGTGTAAGAAAGCTAAATTACTTACTAAATTATGAACCCATATTTGCGCCAATTAAGAAACATTTCTAGATCCACCCCCTGTGGTTGTTAATGAAATTTCTAGACACCACTGTCGATTATAATTTTAATACATTCGTATAACTTATGGGTATCCAGAAGAGCACTTAACATATTTTTTTTGGTTTTCATTAGTACAATGGTAAAAATTGACAAGTTTAAAGTTGGGCCAACAGTATGATTAAATCTTATTGTTGATTCTGAGGCCAACTGTGAGCATTCCATCCTAGATGCATTAATATAGTGTGATGTAACAAATACTGAAATGATTTTTGTAGAAACGAATTATATAGGTATCATGGTAAAACTGTGTAAGGTCATTAAAGAAACTATGTGAAAAAAAGAACATCAGACTTTCTTTGAAGATCGCTTCACAAGATCCTTGTAAAGTGACAGGGTATGAAAGTAGAACCAGGAGAAGGCAGAAATATGAGGACGACCAATTTTAGCTGGCTAATCTGTTGGCAAGACATATAAAGAAGAAAGAGAAAGAAATATGAAGAGGAGATAAAATTAAAATGGTGCAGTGATGAGAAGCAGAAGGCTCTGCAGAAGTAACTTATTGAAAGGGGAGTTGGAGATTTTCTGTAAATAATACCCAATTTGTCTTGATATAAATATACATAAGCATCTTTCTTCAAGTGCATTTTTCACATATTTTTTTGTCACAATTCTTGCTGCTTTAGAGACTAAAGCATTGGCCTCAGGAGACCAAAAACAATCTGTAGTGGCTCACAGAAGCAGAATATATAGGGTAAAGAAACATACCGGAATGATCCCATCAGCAACTTGTAGCTTGCATAACTCCGGAGCTGTAATCTTCAGCTTCTCAGCAGCCTGAAGGATAGGGGATGGTTAAGTATTCATCTATAAAACCTTTGCTTGCAGATAAACTCAGCACTAAAAACATCGTGATCACCTTTGGAGAAGCTTTGGCACTCTTCCACAAGATTGCAGCACAAGCTTCAGGACTAAAGGGAAATGCAGAGAGAAAGAGATAAAGCCATTACTTTTAGAAAAGCAAATCACTTAGGTGCAAGAAACAGACATAATTGCAAAAAAGAAATGGAACACAGCTTCAGCATTTAAAAAATGAACAACATACCATAGCAACTTAGGCTCAAATACTGACAGGAAAAATACTGGCAGTCGGGAACAAAGTCAAACAGAATGGTCTAGGGCATCAGACAGGCATGAGCATTAGCCAACCTCTTGGTGATAATAAACGCATATCAAAGTCCTTGTCATTTTATTATGCTATCGTTCATTATATGCATGTGTATATACACTTATATGCATACACATATATACATAGATGGACACACGCCCAAGTGCAATTTACATATGCACAAATCTGTCTCTACGAACACATAAATAATGCAAGCACATGTTGAATGGAAGAAAATTTAATGCCCGTTTTCTGCCTTGCCATGACTGAAGAAACAGAACAGCACTATGAGAATGGAAGTTGACAACACCATGATGGAATTCAGACTATTTCCTTCCTTAACCAGAATTTTTTTTTTCAAGGAGACTAAAGAAAATAATTCTTGACAGTTTCTCGTGTTTAGTTCTGAGTTCACTACAAAGAATTAGACATCCCAAAAGTCTAGAAGTCACATCTCAGAAGCAAAAATATAGTGAATTTTGTTTGCTACACAATCTAATCTCATCTTCAGGATTGAACAGAAAGAAGTATAGGGAAAATCGACTTGAACAGCATCTCTCATGCTATTCTTGGGAACTTCATAAAGGAGAAAATTAAGTCAAGGTGGTGCAGAAGAGAGAGATGAATGAAGAGGGGACAGACACATGGTTTCTCTATTTGTGTTTGGATAAATATGATAGAAGAAGGAAAAATGAAGAGCGAGTTATAGAGGAATAAAACCAAAAGGGAAATTACAATGTCAGATTCAGTGATACATTCCAAGAGAGTAATCTGTGAAAGCATATTTAAAAGAAAGGCGAAATGGCGAATGGAACTTCTTTTCATTTTGGTAGGGAACGAAACTGGTGTGCCCACTAGACAATATTTCTCTCAGAACCATCTCTTTCATTTTCCTCTCTTATCCCAACAAATGGAAAACGACTCTTTCTTCCAACTTTCCCTTCTCCACATTATGTCCCCTCTATTTTCCCTCCTCCCACCAAAACATGCCTTCCATGCTCCACCTCGCATAAATAGAGTTTTCTAAAGAAGGAACTTAGCTCATTTGCCTGAAGCCAAAGCATACTAGTCATTGGCAAAATGTAGAGTTCCTCATTGTGTAGATGAATAACAGAAGCAAACAGAAGAAGCACAAGTTGAATTACTATAATATCGGACACCAAATATGCCCTATATAGCACATAATCACCAACTCATGCACATGATAATATGATGAACATACTTTCCAAAGAAACTTGTGTCATAGATTAAGCTGCAAAAAACAGAAATATGAAAGTTTCAATTGACACAACAGACCACAAACATTTCTTAGCCATCTATCCAATGGAAGAGGCAAGCAGGAAAAAGACATCACTATGGAATCTATCCCCATTTGCAATCGAAGCAATGATATCCAAATTACCTGGCAACATAAAAAACTGCATTTTCGAGCATTAACAATTTATTTGCACAGCCAATGGCAAGAGCACCACCAGAGCCACCTTCTCCAATGACAATAGAAACAATAGGTACTTTCAGACCAAACATAGTCCTCAGATTGTGAGCAATGGCTTCACCCTGCACATAAATGAAGCAAACAAATATTTGCAGTCATATTTCGAAGTAAAAAGTTCAAATTGGAATAGAATTGTATTGTTTCACCTACTTGACCGAGTTCCTCAGATTTAAGGTCTGCATAGGCCCCAGGTGTATCAATGAAAGTGATGATGGGGAATCCGTGGTGATCGGCATAATACATCATGCGTAGAGCTTTCCTGTAACTGTAGTCAAAGAACAAGTTGATTCAGCATAATGTTACGAACTTTTAGCAATGTAAAAGACAACTAATTGATGGAGCATTGTCCAGATGACAAATCTACTCTAAGGTTGGTGGAATGTTGAAGGTATATCCATCTCATTGGCATTACCCATGAGGAGTTGGCATTCCAAAGTTGCGCTGAATGTTTTCTTTTGTGTTTCTCCCCTTCTGATGGCCCATGAACATGTACCTCTCCCCATCAATGGTTCCTATACCGGTAACAATGGCAGGATCATCATATCCAGCTCTATCTCCATGAAGCTCCACAAACTGGTGAAAAGATGGTGCAGAACACATAAATCTTGAGTACTATGTAAAATCACGGGATAGAATCAAGCAACATATAAACAGAAGCACAAGGCCAATTTCCAATTGATGAGCCAGAGCATGCAGACCTTGTCGGTAATGCTAAATACGTGGTCAAGAAAGGTTGGCCGATTGGGATGTCGTGCAATATTCACACGCTGGATAGGAGTCAGATGAGTATACAGATCCTTCAAAGCCTGTATACAAGTCAATACACCATGAAAAGAACATTTTAGCAGCATCCCAAAAATAAACAAGTTTATAATATTCAATTTTTAATGGAAATCTTAAATTTCTAAAAATTGGCAAAAACTTGGTTTTAGGTCTAATCATCTGAATCTATGTAACACAATGAGAAATAATGTAGGGCATTTGACCTGAAAGAGTCTTTTCATGTCTTTAGGTTTCCCCCAATTCATCATATACAATATCACTTAACTGTATGGAACAAGAAATCCCAAGAACCCTATCGGTAATGCAAAAGAACTTACTTTTTCTCCTTCCTTGAAAGTTCGAGTAGAGAAATACAGCATCCTTCTAACGTCATTTCATGGTCATATCAAGACAAGTCGAAAGTTCATCAGGGCGTATAATCTAAGTTAGGCCAAACAAATGAGCTTTCATTTTCAAGCCAAGTTGACTAGTTAGGCTTACACTCAGGTTGATAAATTTCAGGAAATCTCTTTGTTAAGCATTTGAAACAAACATAAGTCCCTGCTTTTGTGGGAAGTTTCTCGTCTGCCTGCCTGTTTTCGTTTATTTATTTATTTATTTTGGTAATAGAGGTGTCCGAGCCAGCTTGCACGCATCTCGACTAGTCCTTGGGAGAGATTAGCATAGCAACCCACTGCTATGACCCCCCACTTAAATCACAGGCGCTTCCCTGAGGAATCGAGCCCATGACCTCAATGAAGTCCAAGTTCGCCCTAACTAGCTTGGCTACCCATGGGTGAGTTGTTTTCGTTTATTTATTAACCTTTATGTTCATAATGTTATCTTTAGGTGAGTCATGCCTCATATCCTTCTATTAAGTTTTTTAACCATGTGATTGGTGGTTTTTAGTTCTCTCATCCCAAAAGTTAGCTCAAAGGATGAGGTTTTCTCTCACACTTATAAATCATCCATCAACGTATTCTCCAATCAATATGGAACAACCTCAACAATCTCCCCCTCACACAGCGGGCCTAAATCGAAGCACCAACAATCCGTAACTCTCCCATATGACTATTGGGTCTAGACTTACTGGCAACCCGGGCTCTAATACTAGTGTTGAATGGTCTTGGCCTCTATCATTCCAAAAGTTAGCTCAAAGGATGAAGTAGTTCCTCACATTTATAAATCACCCATCAACGCATTCTCCAACCAACGTGGGACAACTTTAACACCATGTCATTAACAATTAATCTTAATTTTGACTTTAGATCCTCCCTCGCTCATTGCCATTAAGTTTTAGTTCAAGAGACTCCATTTCATAATCATCCCACTTTAAAAAAGTTTTTTTGAATCTATTATTGATTGAGGAAAGATTACACCATCCTTGATAAACCATTAGCAACAGCAACCGTATTGTTTCTTAACTCTACAAATCCACTTTGACATCACTAAACATGGAAGGAAAAAGTTTTGACAAGTCCCCCAATCTTTCTTCGCACCACTTCATGTTCATGTACCAATAATTCTCATCAATCCTTTGCATCCTCGAGACAGGTTGCTACTTCATAGGATACGAATAAGCTGATGGGTGGTGCAAAGTCATAGTGCGAGAGAGAGACCAAACTGGTAAAGCTTTGATGTTATTTGCCAAGTTGGAGGAGCCAAAAATGGGGAATATCTTCTCCGAAAGTGTAATCGATACATCCAGGGAAGCTCTCTATTTGTTCCAAATTAGCTGGCCATTGTTCCGGCATGTAAAGATGAGGAGAATTTGATTTAAATTCACATTTTGAGGATTAATATCAGATTCTAGGCTATAAACTTTAGAAAAAAAAAATCCAGGTCAGGAAGCAGCAGAAGCACCATAGTCTAGGCTCTAGGCAAACGACCAAATTTCCATCAGCGTATGGACCGCTAATTCCTAAGCAAACCAGTTATAATTGATTGTCATTAATCGTATGATGGTTGATACTAGCGAGTTAATACATGGCCGTAGCTCCTAGAGCACATTAATACAGTGATGTGGATAACATGTCACCGTGTAGAAAAGGTTCTATATTCTGGAGAACCATTGATTGCTACACGAGGGCAATGATGCCAAACCTGTCGATACTTGTTCTCTAATAAAACGATCTGATCGCTGAAGTCCAACCCAGTTTCATTTGCCATTTTCCTCACCTGCAAAGTAACGAAGTTCAGGATTTCCCAATGCAATCAGCTCACGGCGAGGCAGCCACCCAATCAAAAAACCACACGCCCACACGACGCAAGAAGCAAACTCACATCGATGATTTTCTTCTCTAGCTCCACGAGCGGCTTCTCGAACTCCAAAGTGACGGGCTTCGGCTTCTCCTTGAGCGGCTTGAAGTGCGAGAGGTGGCTGAGGACTCCGCCTTTCACGTTTGGATCCGGATCGTCGGGCCAGGGGTACTCGTGCTTCTTCACCTTCCTGAGCTTCGCGACCACCGCGGCGCCCCTCCTCCTCCCAGCACCCAGCCGCGCCCTCCCCAGGGCTCTCAGCGAGAGGCCGCGGTCGCCGCCGCCGCCGCCGCTCGAGCTCCCGAAAAGATCGGAGGCCGCGGCCCCGGGCAGCGACACTGACGGCCGGGTCAGGGAAGCCATTCTCCCAACTCCTTACGCACGATTAGAAGCCCAGCGCCGCCGCTGAACGAGGCCAAGCGGAAGATGAGCGGCGAGAGAGATAGAGAGAGAAAGTACAGCTAAGCAGCGGAAGAGGAAGATGAAGAGAACATTGGGGAGATCATCAGATAGCGAGGACAATTTTGGGACTGAGGGAGAGAGAGAGAGAGAGAGAGTCGATACTTCCAATGAGAAGAGGCGGATTTGATTGGAGCAGGTGAAGTTCGAGTCACTCGCGAGCTCGGGCTGGTTCCGATTTTGGCCGTTACGATGGGGATCGCGAGTGCTAGATCAAGGAACTTTTTTATGTGCTTGGGCTCGAGTTTTATTAAATGCAATACGATTGTTTTGGTATAATTAAATTGATAAAAAATATATTATTCTACCTCTAAAAAAATGAAAATATATTTCTTCTAGAGACTTAAAAGCAACATGATTGTTTATTTTGTAAAAACATTTTTTAAGCCATTCATCTTTTTGTAAAATTAAATCATCTTAATAGAGTATGCTCAATTGAGAGAAAATTTCATAATAATAGCAATACATTATTTTCCCAAAATCATTTTCAAGAAAATAAATACTTTTCTTTTATGTCATTCGGGCATAATTCAATTACATGGTTTATTTTTAATTTTCTTTTTTTTTCCTTTTTAATCCTAATCGTCGAGTCTCGAATACAAACGAAAAGCAGCCGTAGGTATAAGCTGATAAGGTCAAATTTGCCTGAGCTCATCGGAGAAGACAAGGCTTAAGCCTGAGCGACCTCCAATGGGCTCGTCCCTCGTTTGAAGCCGACGGTCATCACTGTTGCCAACCACCGACATATAGAGAAAGGAAAAGAATAAAAGAAAAGAATAAAACATAAAAACATAAAAAATGGATAAGATTAATTTGGAAAGTGTTTTTATTTTCTAATTTTTATGCATGAAAATTTTCTTTGAATCGAAAGTGTTTTGTTGAAAAATCAAACTTAAACAAAATAAAAATATCACAATAAATTGATGAAAAATGAAAAGACAAGATTAGGTATAAAAAAAAGAGAGGATTAAAGCTTTGTTCAGACCTCCATTTCGGAACGAAGCGGCTTCTAACGTTGGCGAGCATATCAGCATTATCCGCTTCTTCACTGCGCAGTCGCTCTCGACTTCCATGGCGGAAAAGCCTCTCCATGGTGAATGCAACCTTCTCCCTCTCTCTCTCGCGCGCGCGCGCGGATTTCTTCTCCTGAAGCTCACTTCTCCTCTGGTCAATCTCCCTGCGACCGGAGTAAACCCTTCCTATTCTCGTCATGGCTGAATCGGTTTTTCTTATGTGCTTGCAGAGAGTATCCTCGAGCGGCTTAGAGACGGCACTGCGAAGTTCGAGCTGCTCTCCTCGCCGGCTCCTTCGATTTCGGCTCCCCTCCTTCCGGCTTCGCCCTTGGAGCTCGCCGGACGAAGCAGTCATCTGTTTTTCGCGAGAATAGCATCGTCCATGTATGGTTTCGTTAGCGCTGTGGGACTTGCTCTTGTTCGACTCGTAATCGGTCGGGTATGGGATTGAGTCTGCATTTGCGCGTCCGTGATTCATGCCGTTTCGTGCTTTTTTCCAGAGGAAGAGGATCACCACCGGCGGCGAAGAAAGTCGAGCATCACTCGGTGCAGAAAGTCACCGGAGATGGGCGCTGTATGTTCCGTGCCCTGGTAATATCGACTTCTCATAGGGTTTCAAGGCTATCTTTCATGTTATATTCCGAATGGACAGTCTGTTGAGAATTTGGCTGTAGTTAATAGTGAAACACCTTTCTTTATAGAGCAAAGGCTAGATATCTTTTTCCAAGTGACTGGTATGGTCATTAACTGATTAATTTGTGATGGATGTTTGATAAGCTCTCATTTGTAAATAGTCCTCAGTCCTTATTGGAAGCCGTCTTCTTTTGTTGATTGCTACAGATTGTTCTTTCAAGACACTAGAGATTGAATTATCTCATTTTCAGCTTCAATTAGATCGTTTTTTTATTTTTATTTTTGTCTTCGTCAGTAAATACCTTGATTCCGCTGCATCATATTGGCACTTAAGTGTCCGTAGCATGTCCTGGGGCTTCAAAGTCTGCTGTTCAAAATATGGCCACCACACTGTAATTTCTTCTAATGAAAACAAACAAGTTAAGCGGTTAAACTCTCTGAAATGACTGATTCAATTTGATTGGGTCGATGTTGATTTAATCAACTAAGAGAAGTTAGACCTCAATCCAAGGCATTGTCCAACTGATGGAACCATGTGGTCTGCTCCAACATTTAGGACACTTGGGGCTTGGTAAATAATTTTTAAAGTGCATCCTGGCCTGATGTGCATTCTGAGAGATTTCTTCCTATTTTAGCTTCCTGTAATTCTCAAAGTGTCACTAGAATGGCCGAAAAGATTCTGAGCTTGCTTGTGAAAGTCATTAGTGTCTGGATTCTTCTTGTTAGAGAATTTCAATGTCAGTCCATTGGCATTCAAACCTAGACAACACCTTTCTACTATTCAAGAAGATTAGTTAACTGTATTCTTAACCATATTTTTTGACCAGCAATTATAATTCCCATGGACCATAGCTGCTACACTCGAGTGCTACACTTGAGTGCCTATTTCCTCTCCAGTCTCCTCTAATTTTGTTGTGCTCATATCTTATAAATTGACATCTGTTGGACTAAAAGAACTTGACCTCGTCTCAAAGTAACTTCGGCTGCTGTTAATATCAGGTCAAGGGAATGGCTTTCAACAAAGGTATAGCTCTTAACCCACGAGAAGAGAGAGAAGATGCGGGTATGTTCATTGTACTAGTAGCAATATTGATTTTTTTAGGATATCATTTTTCAATGATCTATTTCCACCATCAACTGTTTATATGCTGGGATGGAACTGGGCCTATGGTAAACCATGATCTAATAATAACAGGATCACAATTCTTTATCTATTTAAACATTTCCAATACTTTTTCCTTCTGTCAAGCATTTCCCTGATCCAACTTCTGACATTCATCTAGTTTAGCCATAGTCATTTTGATTACTTGTCTTGGATGTCGTCATACTATAATTAGGTCATTCCGGTGCAAGATCTGTCAAACAAGCAAGAAACTTTTTTATGCTGTATATGAAGCCTACTTGGTTAGATGTTCTGTAGTAATCAAGTTCCTTAAGATCAAGTTAATGTGAGAATGGTATGTAGGTGGAGCCTGCTGAGAAATATATTTCCTGAAAATAAGATCAAGGATATGGTTCTTGTTCGTTTACATTGGTGCTTGAGCAATTATCATAGAATTTACTTAGCAGAAGTTAAACAAAGGATCTTCTCTCCACCACGTATATGATTAAGGGACTGCCTGAAACCATGGCTGGGGATTTTTTTTTTTTTTTTATGCATGGTTTTGTCCTGGTTAGTTGAGCATTGTCATGTAGAATCCACTATTTGTATTCTTGTGGATAGCGTTTGAACCTTCCATCTCATTTCTTTCTGAATGTCAAAATTACCTGATTAATCGACCATTCTTGCAAGTTTTTGAAACAGGAGCTCATCTTTCTGTTGGTTAGAAACAAGGAATATATCCTTCTCCTTTTTGGCTATAGAAAAACTGAACCAGAGGAAAAATTAAACTCTGTTTCTTCTTGCAAATGCTGTCTAATAGAGATGAAACTTGTGTGCTTGCTTAGTGGTTGAAACTCAGGCGATTACAAACTTCAGAAAATAGCCATGTTCGATTTTTATTTTTGCATGTTGTCATTGTGGGTAATGCATAGCAATCACGTGAACATCAAATTCCAGATGAATTACGGACAGCTGTCAAAGAAATTATATGCGACTCTGGTGAAGAACGTCATCAATATGAAGAAGCATTAGTGGCAATTACCGTGGACGAGTCTTTAAAGCGGTAAGGTGTTCCATCTCACTTTTTAGTAGCTTCCAAGTACTTAATTAGTATGTTTTGATTGATGTATGTCTTCCCAGATACTGATGCTCTCCAAATCTTCTTTAGGTACTGCCAACGAATTGACCGACATGATTTTTGGGGTGGAGAATCAGAGCTGCTGGTTGGAAACTGCTTTTATTCTTATCTAACATAACTTACTCCAGTGTGTAGCTTACATTTGTCTCCCTTCTTTGTTCATTGCACATAGAACTGCCAATTGGTAAACTAAGCCTTTGGTAAAGACAGAAATAGTAGCAGTATGATGGATCATCTTGGGACACATGTAATAGTCTTTTGTTTCTATAAATTTTTCTAGGTTTCTCAAGCGCTAAATTGGAGCTGGTGTTGGCTTCCTGTTCTCTACATTTTAACAGTTTCATTTGCTACCAGCACTCCCTTTATTTCTTCTTAAGATTCTGACCAGTTCCAATTATAAATTCATTACAGGTAATCTCAAAATTATGCAAGCAGCCAATCATTGTTTATATTCCAGAGCACGAGGTAAGTTTTTTCTGAAGTTACATGGTCTTTCACATTTGTTGGACGGTAGAGCAGATTGAATTTGGAAACCATTTATCACCAAAAACATTCCTGAAACTTTTTTATTTTTCACCAAGTATTCCAAATTCTCGTTTTTATTGGAGATTGCAATGTATAATAGTGTCATGGCAGTCAGCACTTATCGGGGTAAGTTAATACTCTAATTGTTCATGGAAGTAATGTAGTGGTTAAGAAAAGAACAACAAAAGATATGACATTGAAAAAGACTGATTATGTTATTTTCAAGTGCCTGAAAGTTATTATGGATAAATAACTCAAGCATGTTCCCTAGTCCTTTGAGAGGACTTGGAATTGGTTCCCTGATAATAGTGGAAAATGGATTATCAAAACAATCAGCCACTATGGTAATTTCTAATAGTTTTCATGCCGTACCACCAATCAGTCACTCTGTTGTGACTAGACCAGTTGTCTTTAAATTTTTTTAATTATGTTGGTTATGTTATATGGACGTATTGAAAGTTGAATCTGTATGTATACTGATATATAGGTGGAAAAGATGCAATGCAGTAGGACAGTAGGATTGAGAGTATCTCAAGATACTTATGACAGTGTTCAGGACTTCTCTGAGCGATGAGAACTATATTGCATACTCCAATGTTGAAATTATTATCAAGTATTTTTATGTAACAGAAGATAAGGTGGTTTTTATTTGCCAATCTTGATGAATCTGTGTTTTCAACTATGCCGCAGCATACAAGGGGCGGATGGGGCTCAGGTTTTATCCCCATTGCAGAATATGGATTAGAATTTCGGAAGGGTTCAAGGAAGGGAAAACAGAGGGAAGTTGTGAAGCTTCTTTACAGTGGTAGAAACCACTATGATCTGCTTGTCTAAGAAGAACTGACATAAACTTGCCTATGATTCCAAGCTATAAGATAAGGAAATGGGGGCCATATTTGCATGAAGGAAGCTCCCAACACGGATTGGGGAACACACCAATATGGACTTGGAACTCTTCAAGAACTTGTTGACGATTACTGTCAAACCTTGAGAAGTTGTAGTGTCGTGAGTAGGCTTGGAGCCCAGATGATCAATTGTGATTCTGATGAGAAGTTCCGCCTGATGTTATCACTAACTCAATATATAACTGCCATCCCATCATTTTTGGCTCATAGATTGTCTTGTGGAATTGTAGCAGCTAGCCCTAATGCAAATGGCATAGCCTGAGCTTTTCTTGCTGGCCCATTTGATTTGCTCTGATGCAATAGCAGACCTAATGCCATGTTCAATTTGTTCAAGTAGGAATGAAATCTGATATTAGTGTTACTACGGATGGAGTTCCTTGTAATGAGATTTAGGCTCCATTCATTTCACGGAAAATATAGTTCATTTCACGCCGTTCGAATGAGACTCGCCTTGAAAATTGGAAAAAGAATCTTCCCTTTAAAACTTTAAAAGACATATAGCCGAGAGATGGTCATCGGATAAGTTGAGATTACTACAACTTGGACTTACTTATTATCCAAGCTCACTCGTCACTACGAACTATATAATTTTTTTTTTGTTGAGTTAAGCCATATCAGATACTGCCCAATTCCACCTTGACTCATTGAAGCCTTGTCTTTCGGGCCCTTCTCGTGCTAGATGACGGGACGGACACATGGGATCTCGATCCCGATCTCGATTCATGATTATACGCGATATGATTTGTTTCTTGGGGAAGAAAAGTATCGAGCCAAATTCACTAACGAAGAAAGAAGGAAAGAATGGCGTGCTACTTCGGCCAAGAAGAAAGATCTCTTTCCCACCATGGGGGACATATCTCTTTTGTGGGGAAACAACGTACGAAGGACGAGGGCAAAAAGGACCAAAGATGGGAGCAACAAGAGGCGACAAGCCGACTCCCCTCATTAACGTCCTGAGGAGGGAACGGTTTGCCTCAGGCACGCGGCCGGCACGTGCTGGCCCCGCGGCCGCGGCATCCAGGATAAAAATCGGGAAAGGAAATGAATCAACCTGATCGTTGACGATAAATATTCCCCCGCGAGGAACAAAAATAGCCGATCGGCTTCGTCATCAACTCGCGGTCGCGTTCGGACAATCCCTAGGGTTTCGTCTACGTCTCCGCCTTCGACTCTTCTTCCTCTTCTTCCTCTTCTTCTTTCTTCGTCTTCGTTCCCGGACCTGCGGAGATGGAGGGAGCCAGCAATGGAGGGATGCTGTACCACGAGGTGCAGGAGTCGAAGCTGTGCGCGGTGCACTGTGTCAACACCGTCCTGCAGGGCCCCTTCTTCTCCGAGTTCGATTTGGCCGACCTCGCCTCCGATCTTGACCGCAAGGAGCGCCAGATGATGATGCCGGGCGGCGGCGTCGCGTCCGCCGGCGCCGGGGGCGGCGATTTCCTCTCCCAGGAGTCGCACAACGTCTCTCTGGATGGCGATTTCAGTATCCAGGTTCGCTCGCTTCTGCTTTCTTCGCCCCGCCTCACTCTTAATTGAGCTTCATTGGACCTATCTGCGAGGGATTTTGGAAATGTATCGATGGCTTTGTAAGGCGCTGTTGAGTTGTCTTGTTCAGTAGAGCTCTCACTCCATGTTCACTCCATGAAGGATGACAAGTGGTTTGTTATCGTATTGGAAATCCTTTTTAGTGCTCCATGGGCTTTAGATGGACCTTTCGTTCTTTTAACGGTAGGATAAGTGTGATGGTGGTTATTCATGTCGATTTCATTTCCTGGCAGGTAATTAGTTTTCAACCGCACGCGATGTCTTATTCTGCAATTGCACCTGTATGTCGATAGTTAGGATCTTTTAGATCATCCTAGCAGTAATTAAAGTATCGTGTGTGCTGTTATCTTCATCATAGATTTAAATGCTCTTTTGGCCGTGTCCGTATAATGTCAGGCACACGGTGTGTCGGTTTCCTAGATTCACGCTTCCATTTTCGGTAAGCTAGTCTAAAAATTGTTGGTACCAGTGATATTGGTGCTATATTTGATAATCCTGCCAAAAAAAAAAAAATCCCGTTACATGATGGCGCTAATACACTCGCTGTTCTAGATTTTTGGGGCAAAATTGAAAATGAGAACTGCATTAGATCAGAAATAAGTCAAGTGTTTAGAATGGCTATAAAAAATATTTGTGTTTGGAAGAATATGCCTCAATGTATGGACATAATGCGAAGAACTTCGTAAATGCAAGAAATGGCAGTATCTTGCTCATCAAATGCTTCAGAGCATGGTTCTGTCTGTTCTTTGCAATGTGACTATCCATAGATCTGAATGCTCCTCATGCAATTGTCAAACTGTCAAATAAAAAAAAATTATTTTGTTTCGGAGTTCTACGCAATTAGTTGTTGTCTTTTCCTTTTTTGCCCATCCATAGGGTTGGAGGAGTTGAATAGAAGCGAGCTAACATGATTGAAATTATGTGATTGCATGACATTTTGACTTACCTTTTGGATTAATTTTTAGGCTTTTTTAGGAGTGGGGTGAGTTCAAATGAGAGTTGGGCATGGAAGATTTTGAAAAGAAATTGAACTTTATGTGAGAGTGAATTGGAAGGAAAGTGCAAAATTATCTTCTCCGACCCCATTTTTCCTCCCTCTCCTATCTCCAAATGAAGAGTTAAGGTTTCAGTCTCTAACAACCAGATATGTGACTTAACTCAATTGAATGATTTAATGGGATATGTTTAATATGCTATCCCATACATTTATTACGATGATGCTTTGAAGATATGGGTTTGTTGACAAGTAAACACGGGAAAGGCATAGAATTTTTTTTCAAGAATATACTAACTTAACTTGCCTAGGAAATTGTGAGCGACAACTCATCAATTGAAATGGGTTAGACTTGAAATAGCAATCTACAGGTTTTGTTTCCACTTTAGGATTTTTTCTACTAGACCTTTTACTGGAATTTGAAAAGAACACGTCGTCGCTGAACATGATGCTTTGAAGATATACTCTTAATCTATTTACGATGTATGCCAAGAGCAGTCAAACCAGTCTGCCTGACTTTTGACTTGTTAGAATTTTTCTGTTTCAACTCCTTTTTGTTTACATTTAGTCCTGGCTGAAATATAAATTAAAATTTTAAAGCCACGAGATATACTGCAGCAAACCTTAAATCGCTAGATGGAACCAGTCTCTGAGCATCTTTTTTTTTTTTTTTGAGGGGGGGTGTTCCAAATATCCATGAGGACAATACCAAAGTTGAATTTACTTCTTTGTGAATCCAAGAGATTGACTGAAAAGTTGTCTTTTGGGCCATGTTCTTAATCTGATGCTTAATGAGCCAAATCCTAATTTAATGAATAGGCTGTAAGGTTCTTTCCACATACGTGACAAGAAATAGCTTGAGAGTCCGATGGATGATGGGTTTTCTCATAACTTTCAAAGCAGAACGATGAGTTGGATTGACTACCGGCGTGGTCTGGGCAGTACAACTATGTAAGTAGGCATTTGTTTGTTGTCATTGCTCATAGGGCCTTGACATTTGATTGTTCGCAAGGCTCTGTGAACAATTTTTCCCATTGTTGAATCTCTTTAGGGCTGTTTTCAGTTGAATTTACATGACACAAATAGCTGTCGACTGAAAGATGAAAAAAATCAGACTTTGTGGAGTATCTATGGTTGACAAAATCATAGAAAATAATTTAATTGGGAGAAATGTGATGCATGTATCAATGAACAATTTGAGCTACGGCAAGAGAAAGAAAAAAGAAACCCGCAAGAGGGGGGGGGCATTGATAACAAGTTCCATATATTTGACAACTGGCTGACCAAGCTGTTTACCACAAAACGTTCACCTGGGCACTTGAATATACACTGTTCTGATATTTAAAACAATTCATGAATTTGGTTCTAGTATTAAGAGTGTATGCTTCCAACTTCTAGTGGAAGAGCGAGTGTCCTAGTGCCGCAATCAGAGCAATTTTTCACGTACAATGGTTCGAACATGATGATGCACATTAACTGCACCTCTGCCTTCAAATTATGATTTTGTGTAGTGTGTATCATGTCAATAGTTTCTTCACTACGTCGTTGTGATATTTATAGCTCCAGTTCCACATTGAGGCACATATTCTCTTTTGTATGAGCAAGCATTTTCTGATTTTTTTTTTATTTTATGATTGTGCACATCTGCCTTAGAGCTCAGCTTGTGTGTGCATGGCAGTGCTTTTGTGCAGGCCGTGCATGCTATCAAATTTTATGTAAATTATTCGTTTGTCTTCTATGGAATGCAACTTATATGCTGTCCTTTTTATTCCTGGAATTGCAATCTGTTTGTTATCATTCATTAGGTTGACTAGATTTTTGTGCTTCAGTTGGAATAACAATTCTTCCTTGATAGAATTGCAGAAATTAATCACATGGGCTGTTAGGTGGTTTAAGCATCTTAAGAGTCCTTTCCCCAGTCTTTTGTTTTTTTTCCTCACAAATCATATATTGAACTAGGAGATTCTCTACATATTGTTGGGCAAAGAAGTACAAGTCAAGATACTTGCTTGAGTTCCATATTATCAGAAGAGAAGAAAGACATCAGTAGTTGAGCATATTTATTTGTATGGAATTAACAAACTCAAGCGGTGCATCTCATGATGAAGCTGAGGGTATGAATTCAAAAGCTACTGAATTTCGTGCAGAAGATTGCGGAACTCCTGATTAGTGTCAGTAAAGTCTGAGAAAAAAGGACCGGTTTATTTTCGTGAAAAAATGAAATGGGCGTATTTGTCAAATTTTTTATGAATATCACGAGGAGGATAAACAGGTGTCACTATGAGAGAGAGAGAGAGAGAGAGAGAGAGAGAGAGAGAGAGGGAGGGGGGGGGGGGGGAGGGAGAGAGAGAGAAATGTGAGCACATAAAAGAAAGTTGCCTTTTTTTTAATCAGGATAGACTGGCCAATCATCATGTTTGATGATTTAACTCTGATCTGCTTGGTAGTGCTAATGCTCCAAATTCGGAATTTTACGTCAACCTTTGTTTTGTCGATTAAGATTTCATGGTGCTTTGATCCTGATATGGTTGAGATTTGATGCAATTGATTTCATGAATATTAGTAAAAAATGATGTGGACGTCGCTATATCAGCTTTGAGTCAATGATAGTCTCTTTGGGTAGCTTTTTGAACCAGTAATATAATGCGTAGGTATCTGACAAGTTATTGTTTTTAATTAATGCATTTCGGCAGTGGCTGTAGAAAGGAAGAATCAAATGGTTTGTTAAGATAATAACAGTGATTCTTATTTTCTGTTTCTCTGGGCTCAGGAAAAGATCTTACCACTAGGAGCTCTTTCATCAATGAGGTAGGTGGTATAGCTATAGCATGAGGTGATAAGAGCAAAAAAGATATTGATGGAATTGAGATACTGTTATTTAACTGTAATGCCTCTCTCTCTCTCTCTCTCTCTCTCGCTTGCTCACTTGTTAGGGCATCTAGAGAAATGGTAGGACACAAGACCAGCTACTGATTTGCACATACGATAACGGTTTTGCGAAGTGGATTCCTGCATTTAAGTGACTGAATGTGAAGAATAAAGCAGCAATACTTGCATTGCTGATTCTTTGTTGTTTCTGAGAGTGATTGTCAAAAGAGTTTATAATGGGACATTTCAGAGTTTCCTATAGACAAAACATGATATTACAATGTCTCATCTTAGATTAAAATGTGAACCACCTCTTCTTATCTTCTGTGCTTTCGTTTCTCGGAACTCCTCTGCTTTTCTTTCCTCCTGAAATTCTAGTTGGATTCTGAGGGAGATGTGCTTACCTTTTCTGATTATTTGGAAAGGATTTCTATAATGTTTCGGCTCATCTGATTTTTCGTTTGGACAATCTTATATGATGTACACTTGACACCAATCTTGAACATGGGCATTGGGTAAATAACTATTACACAAATCTTTGGTTGCAGGTTTTGGAAAGGGCTTTAGAGGTGTGGGACCTGCAGGTCATCCCCCTGAACTCACCAGTTGCAGAGCCGGCGCAGATAGATCCGGAGCTGGAAAATGCCTTTATATGCCATTTGCAGGACCACTGGTTCTGCATTAGGAAAGTGAATGGAGAGTGGTATAACTTTGACAGCCTATATGCAGCGCCACAGCATCTCTCCAAGTTCTATCTCTCTGCCTATTTGGACTCTCTCAAAGGCTTTGGGTGGAGCATTTTCTTAGTACGGGGGAATTTCCCCAGAGAGTGCCCAATATCGTCGTCGGAAGCCCCCAGTGGTTACGGCCAGTGGCTGTCCCCTGAAGATGCCGAGAGGATAATCAAATCTTGCAACACAATGCAACCTCCTCCTCCTCCTCAAAGAAGCGATCAAGCTGCTCAAACCCTTGCTGATGAGGAAGACGAGGATCTGAAGGCTGCAAAAGCTGCCAGCCTGATGGATCCTGCTGTGACCCCTAAAAAAAGTGAAGCTGCAACCAGTGAAGCCGAGAAAGAAACGAGATAAGAAGGGAAGGTTGTTTGATCTTTTAATTTTTTGGAAGAAACTGCGAAATTTAATGATGTAGATTCAAAAGAAATTGCAATTCAGGAGGCATAAAGTTCATCATAATTGTGGAGATAATCTAGTTCCGGCAGCTTCTGATAGTAAATGTCCTGACAATTTACAAGGAAGCTTCCCTGAGAAAATGTGATTCAGGGGAGGCGTGAGCCCAAAATCTTGGCATCATCTTAGCAGATTACTTAACATAGATAGACCCAAAAGCTACCTAGCGCTCGGATTTCGATCTCTTACTTATTCATGGGGGGTTCTTTCATGAGACCCCTACGATCTGTAAACCATGGTCCATACAAGTGTTTTACGTATCCAATTGGGACAAAAAGATATTGAGCGTAGTTGGTCGAGGGATCATCAAGCCGTGACCGGACCGAGAGAGCACTCTCTCCGGACTGAATTGTCCTTTTAGTAGAAAGGCCGGGGAGACAGCATTCTGCTGTGGTTCACACAGAGTTGTCGCCTTCAGTGGGAGAATAATTCATTGATGTCCAGCGAGTCTACTTCTTTCCCCGATCTTGAAGCCATGTCAAGTTGTTCAATAAATGAACTGTTGAGGCGTCGTTGATGGAGCAGCTATCTTCCCCACCTGACCATTGCACGATCCCACTTGCCTAATTCTCAGTATTTGGTTAGGAGTCTGTGGTTTGAAGCGGCACTGCTTCCTAAAATTTTTAACATGGAATGTCTAAAACAAGGCACGAGCAAACGGCATGCGAAAGAACTTAATTACATAACTAATCTAATGTTGCGCATTCCGTAATAGTCGTGTTAATTATTTTTACGGATCGGTGGACTTAGAATTGATATCCCGATATTTATCTTTTATAGTTAAAAAAAATTGAAAAGTTGGATGTGAAAATAGATGATAATGATCACCCCTCTCAGTGCACTACTTCTCATTGTTGCTCACGAAGGAAGGGAAGAGAGAGACATTGATGCTCTTTTTGCTTTTAGGCTGGAAAATGCGAGACCACCAACCAATCACAGCTTTCAACATTCATGCATCCCCTGTTCTTGTTCTTTAAGATTTCCGAATAATACTTTAATTCTATACCATCAAAGTCAGTGGTTTCAATAAATAGGAAACAGCAAAAAAAAAAAAGTTAGAAACTTTACAGAGTCCAAGACATGGCACTACGGCTGCTTCTCTGAACTGGTCTCAGAACCACACGCTCAGATGTTCTAGGACAACGGTTCTCCAAGGATTCGATCTTCTTCGGAAATGGGTTCGTCTGACCGATTGTTCAACAGGCAGAGAACTGTCCATGAAGTACTTGGTGGAGGTCTTGGTATGATTTTTCTACTTTTTCCTCGTTCCATTCTGTCTCTGCTTTCCGATCATCGGCCGTTCGATCTTCCCCGATTGCTGATAGTTTCCTCTTCCCCTTTTCATTAGCAATCGGCGCACTTGACCATGAATGCAGTGTTGTACCATTGATGCGTCTTCTTGATTTTGTCAAGCATTGATCTTTCTTTCCAATTGATACTTACCCCATGAATGTACAATGACTATCGTGAAATATGCCTCTGATCCATGATATTTCCCTTTATATGGTTTTGAGAAATTAATGGTGGATTTACCTTTTTGTTTGGTTTGAGTTGAACAGTGGCAGATGTTATATTATGGAGGCAAAAAAAATTGACATTGGGGATACTGGTAGTGACTCTAGCTGCGTGGGTTGTGTTTGAAATATCTGGATATACCCTATTATCACTGTCCTCCAGTGTTCTGCTCCTACTCACCACTATTCTCTTTCTTTGGGCCAAATCTGCAGCTACACTTAACAGGTAAGTCTCACATAAAGTGCTTTCGTTAACTGCCCTATGTGTAGATGAGGATTATTTTCATTGTACTCTGATACTTTGGTGCTTATCGAACTGCATCTGACAGGTGGTTTTATGATGCATTAGTTATGCAATGACTCAGATGTGAATCTCTTGCTGTCTATGTTTGCAATATGCAGTGACGATCTTGAATGATTTTGATTGCAGATTAAGAATCTGCAAAATTATTATTGTACAATTCACTGTTCCCTCTCTCTGATCCACTACCACAATAATAGTCTTTTATCCGAGTATATTCAGTGTCAAAGTCCCATTAATCTATACCACATTTGCTGCCTGCTACATATCATTTGAAAGAAAAGAAAAGCGGATGCTGAATGGTGTCAGGGTTGGACGGCACTATGGACTGATCAAATGAGAACTGGAAGATTTCTAAAGAAGCAAAGTACCTTGGTACTGTCTTCTACTTCAAAGTTATACTATGTAAATTGTAGTTAGTGATAAGGAAAATGTTGAACTTGGTTGCCACTGCAAATCCATATTAAAGTCCTCCAGGAAGAAGGTGCTTCCTGCTTGAAAATGAATCAACTCAATTGCCGGTTAGTTTTCATGCTGCAAATTTTATTAATTCAGGATCCTGATGATAATTAGCTAGCCAATATGATTTGCTTAGCAGCATGTTTGAGCTACAAAGGATTTCTTGAGTAAGGGAGGGCATTGGGCATCTAATCCAAATGTTGCCAGCAGGGCATAGTCTACTCCGTGTCTTGAACATTTGATGTGCTGAGGTTGCATCTAGTATACAGCTTCCCAATGACATTGTTTGCTGTCAATTCAATGAGTCAGAGAAGATTTGTTTCGCAAGTGTAGTTAAGATAATTCTTGTTCATTTACATTTAGCATATGAATGAAATTGCTGGCGAGCAGTATCTCCTCCTTAATGGCATGTGAGCTTGGAGCAACTGATGACATTTATCTTTGAGCATGGAATCCCTGATGACATCAAAATCATTTTAAATTGATACTCAGTTCTATTTTATGTTTGTTTTTTCTTTTGCAGACCTTCTCCACCCCTACCAGCGATGCACATATCAGAAGATATGATGAACGATGTGGCAGCTTTAGCTCGAACTCATATTAATGCTCTGCTCTTGGCTTTCCAAGAAGTCGCCTTGGGTAAAGATACATGGATGTTTTTTAAAGTCGCTGTATCCTTGTTGCTGATTTCCATAGTTGGCAGCTTGACTGATTTCCTCACATTGGGATACACGAGTAAGTTTCATCATCATCTTTTTCCGTGATTGGTAGTAGAAAATGAATTTCAAAATATGTATTGCCATAGCATCGTGTTAACCGACTCATTCTTCTCATATGATGATATCTAAGAATCAAAAAGTATGTAAATCTCGTACCTACCAAATGGCAGGCCTTCTTGTCATCCTCACAGTTCCAGCTCTCTATGAGAAGTATGAAGAACATATTGATCAGTACGTCATGGCAGGTTATGGCAGTGCTGTGAAGTTTTACTCAAAATTATGTGATTGTTATATCAGTAAAGTTCAGCAATGGATTGCAGAGCAGAAAAAACTGAGTTGATGTCCTACATCTCTCGCCTTTATTCCTGTCACTTGCGTCTTCTCTGTAACGACTGTATCTTCCTTTTCTGTCTCTGTCTTCCATTCCATTCCATTTTTCCAAGATGCTGGGGTGGACAGGATTACTCATGAGCGTTGAGTGCTTCTATTTTTTTTTGTCCCTTTCCCAATATGCCTATGTTTTTTTGTCAATATAGTGTTTTGCTGATCAAATTTTAGACTGAATCTGGAGCTTCATGGTTATGAGAAGTCAGTCATCCAACCGTAGCTTTCAGCTGGGGAAAAATGCTGTGTTGAGTATCTGGAGAGACTCCTTGTTCGCAGAACAAATGAAAGGGGAAACTTGTATGTACCTACGATTTGTACAAATTTTAATTTCTTTTGGGGCTATGCTTGAAGTATGATCTGCATTTGTGCCTCTCTTTCTCTTAATCCGTCATCTGATTGACCAAATTGCTACTGCGGTTGATCCACTGGTGTGTGAACATCGGTTGGTGCAAGTGGAAGTAAATATCCTTGTAATCGATATTTTGGCATTGTTTATGTAGGCGAACTGCTGCAGACATTGTGAACTAGAAGTTGTCTACAGTTAGTTTCTGTTATCGTTTCCTCCCTTATCCTTAATTGGAATTGCTCGTGGAGAACCAAAAAAACCAGAGGTGTAACATTTTCGGTCATTTTGAACGATATTAGAAGAGCAGGATCAAAGAAGCAGTGTAACAACGAAAAATATTGTGATCACCTACTGACCCGGGGGCTTTCAAGTTTCAAGCAAATGAAAACATCCTAGAACAAATTGTAAAACGTTGTGGTCATTCCAGGAGCATGAATTATTCCCATCCAACCCTGGGCATTCTAGTCCACACCTTGCAATCCAGGACATTAATTGACATAATTAGCTTGTTCTAACAGTGCTAGTCAGTCCCATTTTTAGTGCTCGTTTACCTGAATGGGTATGTTGTAGCTCAGTTTGAATATCACCACTGAAGTAAAATAAGGTAATTCTCAATTCCGCAATATGAAACCTAGAGACAATCAAATCGTATAAATAGAAGACATAGTGAAATGGCAATCCATGGTATCACTGATGGTTGGAATAAACAGTCAGTGTGGCGATAACCAAAGAGCGAACATATTAAATGGGCAACCTTTGGCATTTCAGGGTGGCTTCCAAGCAGAATAAGGAACAAACCCAAGATTACAGTGACTGGGGACCAATACCGTCAAACAGCATTACAGATGAAGCTTCATCAATCGGTTCAGTGCTATAAAAAAGAGGGATACATAAGAGTATGGAAAATTGGCATCTCTACTCGTGACTGCTCCCGAAGCTATCCCGGTTCTCATGCTGCCACCCATACCCCTGTCCCTCATGCCCCATATCGCCCGAATAGAACTTGCCCCGCTGGATCTGCGACATATGAGATGGAGGCCCCAGTGGCGGCGGCGGTGGAAGTGGCAAGGGTTGTGGTGCCAATATTCCCTTGCCGTCTCTTACATCAACATTACTACCTCGAGCAGTTTCCATACTCTTGCTAGCTAAAGGAGGTGGGGGAGGTGGATTCAAAGGCAATGTTCCTGAATTTCGCATGTAATCGCCCTGGTATAATGGTACTCTTCCTTGGACATCTGTGGGATTTGCATAACCATCTCCAGCACCTTGGCCTCCTGTCGGAGGTTCAAATGGTGCAGCCATCCCAGTGTTCCATGGCTGAGGATATCCAGCCATGAAATTCACACCACCAGGTGGACCTGGTGGGAATCCCAACAACGAACCTGGCTCTGGACCGCCTTCAGGTGCTGAATCCTGCCGCATTGTATCATAAGGCGCGGGAAAAAATGGTTGAGCTCCCTCCACAGGGAAAGGAGGGAAACTGAAAGGAGGTGGGGGTGCCAGCATTTGATTGGACTGTAATGGCACAACAAAGTTTGGTTGTTGAATAGAATGCAGAGGGTATTCTCGAAAGGGAGAGTCTGATAAAACTCCAGGCTGTTTCTCTGGGAAATGGCTAGACTCTTGTTGTGGTCCACCCTGTGCATTCATATGGAAGCGCCTATCAAACCCCGGAAGACGTTGGTCATCTGCTTGCATATCTGAAGGATTGTTTGGGACCTGCCCTAAGAAAGCCGGTGGCTTCTGGTGCATGATTGGCCTTGGAGGAGGCTGTTCTCTACTGTGCTGATGGCGAGCCTTGTCGTCACGATCATGAAGCTGTGATGAACCAGGAGAAAAGACAGGCCTTGGTGGAGCTCGTGCAGTAGATTCAGAAGCCGTAGATTGTTTGATGCTACGTGCATCTGATTCATTTCCATCTTCCTTTTCTGCATTTGGCTGAAGAAGGTCCACATGGGTCTCATGTATATGAGATTCAAATTCACTTTTCTTCAGAAAAGACTTCAGACAGTGGGGTGCTGCACATACAAAGATTCCCTCCATCATCTTTATGGTCTGAATTTTCTGAATACGCTCATCACACCTGCGTCATACAAAAAATTAACTATTTCTTCAGCTCACTCGTCAATATGATCTCATGAAGTTTTCAATGCTAGAAACAATCACTACAATTTAATTATAAAAAGGTCATTACAGTTCGCTGCCACGAAGGCTACAATTTCTGCAGCAGCTACGTCTTATTTAAAAAACAGGTGAAAAATTCCGCCACTTGTAGTTTGCTAATGGCAACAAAGAAGCATCAGTCTGCCCTTACACAAAACAGTCTGCTTCAACGATTCTCCCTTTTGCATGTACTCAACTTGCTCTCGATGTCCTATACCACCTATAGCTTGCAAATGGTGGCAAAGAAGCAATAAGTCTACCCTTAGATAAAGCAATTTGCTTCTTATATGCATTAATCTTCCAGTTGCAAGTATTTAACTTGCTACATTAATCTTCCCACTGCAAGTACTTAACTTGCTTTCATTCTGTTGTGTTTTGCCAACAGATCATTGCAAAGAGAGATGCCCTCCAGCAGCCTGGCTCAAAAGACACAATCTAATTTACAAATAAAATGTTTCGACCAAAGAAAAAATTACAAATAAAATGTGACCAAATTTTTTATACCAACTAATGCATTGAACCAACTACTGCACCCAATTTGAAATTGCATGCAACATTTGAGTATCTAGTATAACATTGCTCTCATGTAGAGGGCAGACAGGATATGGGTACACAAATCCAAAAGGGCAAACAAAAGTCCAACTTGGAGAATATTCCATTCATGAATAAACTCTCCAATTCACTTCACTTCAGCTGCTTCACTAGAGAATACTATCCACTACAAGACCAACTTGGACTAGGTCGCACACCATCCAGACTGACTAAAATCAACATAAAAATCTCACAAGCAGAAGAACAATTGTAACTTGTCATTGCTCTTAAATTACTATTTGGGTATTCCGACACAAACAGATCAACAGAGGAATGATGCCCTTCACTACAGAGTTCCTACTAATAAAAAAATTTTAAGTTAGCCTCAGCTAGTGAATGTCGTTGTTGCATAGTCAAAGCACAGAAGTTTTGCATATCAAAAACTCAGTTTACACAAGAGATCCACACTCCACCCGAGCCAGTGACAATCTGTACATTGAGGATACTCATTCATATAGAGGATATAGAGTATCCTAATCGACAAAAAATCCTGAGAAACATCCAAAATATTGTCATTCCAGCTGATGTTCCTAAAGCTAGTCATAGCTAGTCCATTTTCTTTCTCTATCTTATGCCTTTACTTATTAGTCATGAGAAGCTAACATCTACCATAGTCAATGTCACATACAGACCATCATCCAGTCTTTCCGAGATGATTAAGAAACATTACAGTTTCAAACATAGAAATCAGCAGGAAACCAAAGAATTTGGCGGATAGAGATAAATTCCAAGGTGGTATTATGAGATGAGCAAGATATGACAGCAGAGATAAGGAAATGATGATTCTTAAAGTAGGTCTTGTTTCACAATTGCTTATTTGGCAGTTAGTTTGACTTTCATGTATACATGGAGGCCGCTCTATCAAGCCAGAACTTGCACACAGCACAAGTGTACCTAATATTGCTTAAGGAGATGCATTTTACGGTCACAAGCATCATAGGAAAGATGTACTTACAGATAACAGATTGAATCGCTCCTAGCACAGTCGAGACAAAAGGCATGCTCACAAGGACTCTGCCAACGAAAAAACAAAGTATAAACCCGTTAATAACGTGACCAAGTATTCGATATCCACTAACACTACAGCTTTAACAGATACTCCGAGTGCATCGAGGAACAGCAATAAGCATGCCCTAGATAAAAGAGGTATCCATCCAATTGAGCAGGCAATCTGAAATCACTAACCAGTGTCCCAAAGTTCCTATATTGACACTACTCAGAGCCAGCTATCTAATCAGCCACAATCAGTAACACAACTCGTCCGATCGACCCACAAAGAACACATACCAGTCGTCCGTATATGGCGATCGGAAAGTCGCAGCGAACGCAGAAATGGACGCGCTCGCCGAGCTGGCGGCGAGACTTGCGGCCGATGGGCTTCACGAGCGGAGTAGCGACGGCGGACCCAAGGCCCTTTGCCACCGGGAGGTCTGCGAGGACGAGGTGGTCGGGGCAAGCGACCGTCACGGTCTCCGCAGGCGACGGCTTCAACCCTCCGCCGCCTTCGGAGATCGGGTCCCTCTTCAATCGAATCTGAAGCATCTTCCGCCGGAAATCTTCGCAATCTCCTCCTTCTCGACCTCAGACTCCGGCAACTTCTCCTCAAATTCCTCACGGGTAAAAGCTTTCACGAAGAAAACCCTAAATTTAAAGGTTTTGGGGCAAAGTCCAGTCGCCACCGGCGACGGCGAGGGCAGATTTTCCCGAATTGGATAGAGAGAGAAGAGCGAACCGTCCTAAAACCAATAAAAACATCACATTTTCCCAAATTAAGGCATTTTTATGCATTGGCCCATTTTATTTCGTGAAAAAATAAATAATTTAAAAATAAAAATTAATTAACAAAAATATTTTTCTTATCAATATCACTTGAAATAAAATATATTTTTTAGAAAAGTATTTTCATATCTTTTATTTTCTGAGAAAGAGACAGTGCCCTAATCATGATAAGGCATTCTCGCTTCATATGGCCTGACTTAACCTTGTATATCATAAATATCTCATTAGAGGAGGACGGGTTAACTCATCGTACGTAGATCTCATATGAAGAATGCTTGTTAAATTCAATCAGGAAAATTGATTTGTTTATTTGTCCATTTGTGTTTTGTATAGTAATATGGATTTTGTTGAAAAGGCTATTTATTTAGTGATATGGACATATTGATGACAAAAGTATTTACTAAATACGATACGAGAAAAGAGGGACATAGAAAATTGTAAACTTGTTTAAAAACATGTGTCTAGCGAGTGCCTATTGTCCGATCACTCATTGTAAAATCCACGCAATAGATTTGTGAACACATATGATAATGTTAGGCACATAATATGAAGAGAAAGACACAAATATGACATGACATGACTTGACATGTTTAATTTGTGTATTGTCTTTTTCGTAAGCAATTGTATGCAATTTTTGCCTTTTCACGCAAATTTTTGTGTGATTTTTTTTATACAAATTGTAATGAGTTACAAATTTAATAATGAACAATCATATCAATAATCCATAAACGCTAGCGAAATATGTAATGTCATTCATTAACTTTTTATTTATTTTAATGTGATCGTTGAACTATCCATAAGTATTCAATATAGTACCTTGACTCCCAATTTGTTCAATCTAACTTCTCAAATTTACATAAGCAAGTCAAATCAATCATTTAGTTCCATTCACAAATATATTATTGCCTAAATTTCAGAAATATCCCCATTTCCATCTCTCTCTTTTATAACATTTTATCTTTTTTCTCTATATAAAAGTTACTATGGTCGCATTTAGGTATATTTTAACTTATGAATTCTATGATAGTCAAAATATAAACTTATTTACAATTATATTGATCTATATTTATTTTATCTTAAAACAAATGATTTCATAAGAATACTCAATAATGATATATACCATATATTGATTTTTAGTACTTATATTATTTTAAATCATGTTCCTAATTTTCTTAGCTACAAAAGATTTTCAAAGTTTTTGTATTTTGTGTTTTCTTCATTAAATTTAGCTAGATCAACACATTAAGACCTAAAAAATAACATGAATATCAACTCCATACAACTTTAATTGAGGTTCTACTTTTACTATAGAGATTATAAGCTAAAATACACTCAAATGAAAAAACCATAATATTTATAAAATATAAAAAAAATTAGAAAAGGTAACACAAAAGATAGTCATATTTTTTTGTGGATTTAGGAGATGGGCTATAATTTAGAAAAATTCCAAAATCTAGATAATGATGTAATCATGAAAAGTTGAAGTTAAATCAATAAATTGAATGTTTGGGGACTAGATCAAACATTTATAATAGTTCAAAAACCAGATTCAACAAAACGCAATGATAACATTGCAAATAAAATTATAGTTTATGAACTATTTACATCAATTTTCCGATATAATTATCACAATACTAATACAAATCACCATCCCTAATAATGAGAAGAGATATTCCTATTTTGAAGGAAATATCTTTTCTTTCTAAAATGCCCTCAAGAACTCCTTCCTTCTAGAATGTTGATATGAGGATGGAAGTATAAATTAATGCATTTTAGATAAGAATATTCACCTATCAATCTATATCTACATATTTCTCAATTCTAGAATATCTGGGTCATTTTTCCTCTCAAAATCATAACACCAGTAATTAAAATCACCATTCCTAATGACGAGAAGAGACATTCCTATTTTCGATTGCAATCTCTCTTTTTTCCAATATGGCCTCAACAACTCATCACTTCTAAAAAATTGATATTAGGATAAAAGTATAAATTAATACATTTTAGACAAGAATATTTACATATCAATTCATATAATGTCTAGTTGAATTATGCCATTTTTATTTTCTCACTTATAGTTTGCATAAGCCTGTTATGATCATTTATAGCCTCATCATCCTTTAATAGTTCGATTGTTATATTTAACTTATATGTCTAAATATTTAGTAAGTGACTTATTTATTAGTCAAGCATTCTTTTTAAAATTAGATTCAATCCCGTGACCTAAAGAAAGGAAAAATAATTTCATATCCTTCTTTCGAGAAGGTAGAGTTACAAAATTGTTGTTGATTACAATTTTCTCCACACCATAGATAAATGACAAAAGAGTTCATCAATCACAAAACATATAAATTAATCTAATTGTAAAAATGAATCTATTTATCCGTTATCCTGCTTGGCATTGCTTATGACTTGATATTAAACGTGAGTAATGATTACGCTTCATTGATCAGTATCAATTATGCTTTTTAAGCTTAACTCCCCACTCTCTTTGAATTACATACAAAAAACTATCAGCATTGGCAATCATCATTGTCTCCCCCAGCATTGGCCATCCGTGCCTGATTTAGAGCTCTTCAATCTTGTTCCTGATCACAGAATGGCTCCATTTGAGGTGGGGTTGACAACCATGATCGATCTCGATATAGCTGCTGCCGACCTTGAAGACGGTGACAGTCATGAGTTACGCATATGTTAGAGCAGGCGGTAGAGAGAGAGAGAGAGAGAGAGAGAGAGAGAGAGAGAGAGAGAGGAAGAGAACGGCGATGTTGGCATCGCCGGCAACCGGTGGTGGCAGAGATGGCTTAGCTCCAGGGGGGAGGTGGCGAGTTGGTAAAGACAGAAAGGGAATGCGAGAGTGAAAGAGTGAGATGTGAGGGAGGAGTTCCTTTTTTTTTATTCTGTTCTCTCTTTTGGGTGAGAAGTGGATATGTAACGTGAGCCCAACTATCCATGGACGGCACGGTGCATGAGATAGAGCATGGCCTATAGGAGCAGATCCCCCTTGCTAATTCATATAATAACTCTCTCTTCATGAACCAAGATTGATCTTGTCTATGGACCCAATATTTCATGCATTTCCCAATTCGGCCGCATATCCAAAGCCTGTTCTCATAGATCAATCGTGACAACTAAATCATCGTTAGCTTATCGCGTTATTATCTAAAGTTTTCCTTTCTTTTCCCAGCTAATTTTTAGGGTCATTTCTCTAGAAATCAACTGCAACATCTTATGAGGCTTTCTTCTGTCGTCCTTTATGTATATTGCGGAACGTTCGACTATGTGAGTACCGGGGATTTGTAGAAGGGCCCGAGGAAATCGGTGATCGACCCAAGAAAAGGAAATGGGGTGGGAAGGGAAGTCGACGCATTTCTTGCACCGATCCTTCTCGTCTTGATCCTGTGAATCCATGAAAGCGATTTGCAAGGCCGCGTATGCGCTGTAATGGGTGGACCCTCCGTCTTGCAACGAGCCGAATTCAGACAAAGTCAGCTTCCCCTTCAGCTTCTCTTCCTTCTCGGTTAAGGAAAAAGGTGTGTTTTTTTCCCGCATTTATATTCGACGTCTACCTGTCCGTGTCTCTCTGCCCCTCCGCGACCAGGAAATGGAGGAACCGCTGCTCTCAGGTACGCATCGATTGCCCACTGGGTCCTCCGTTCCGTTCTTGCCTGGAACGTCTAGTCTCGGTCTTGTGACTTCCGGGGGTTCAGTTTCAGAGATAAGGAGCGAAAATGGTGACAAAGAGACCGACAAGTGGCGCTCCTACCAGTACCTGGGGAGGACCGGCTCCGCGATTCACACCTCTCCGTTGGCGGGGACCGAAGTCAGCGTCGACGAGATCCGCTCCGCCGCCGCCGTCTCCGACCGCTACCCGCCCTCGATTCACGCTGCCCTCGTCTCTTCGCCAGAGCCCGAGTACAGTGGTACATGCGTCGCTTATCTCCGAATTCTGGATTATGGGTTGAGCTTATCCGGGTTCGCTCAATACCTCTCTAAAAAGAATGTGGATTATATAGATGAAACTTAGGTGCCGAATCTTTCAATCACTTGCTACGTGTAATTATGATCATCGTTCGCCTTACGAAACTGCAGAAATGCGTGATCCTTTGGCTTGAGTGATTTTGGGTTTGACCTTTCATGCTGGAACGTTGAAACTTTAGGACAGGTGCAGTTTAACTTTAGTTCTCGTCACTGTCAAATTTTATACTCTGCAGAGCAAGCAATTGTACATCAAGGTGGATATGGAGAGGGCTATGGTGGAACGAGTGAATTTCAGAGGTACGATCTGTTAAAGTCGCAGTTACTTTTCTTGAGGATCATTTTCCATGTCTGTAATCGTTAGCTGAAGCAATTTTTCTGTTCTACAAGCATATCCTCATGAGTTAGGACACAAACGTTTCGTCCATCTTCTTGTGCTTTCAGCCTTCCATACTTCAAATTACTTATGTTGTTGCTATAGTTTCAGCTGTCCATCCAGCTCAGATGAAACATCTTTATCTTGTAATATTGTCTGCTGTTCTCGCCCTTTTGTTTAATCAGCTTACATGATCATGATACTTATGTGGTTTAAAAACATTTAATGATCTAATTTCTTCAATGTTCAGATGCCAATTGGTACATTTATAAAGTTAATAGAATATTCCATAACATTTATATAGGAAGCTTGGACTATTGGGAGTGCTATCGTTAGCCTTTTATATAAACAACTCTTGCTGGCCACTTCCTATAGGAATTTTTTTTTTCCTTTCAAAATTTTATAAAGTTTCTGATTCGTCCTTTAATAAAGCTTGTTGTTTTGTTTCTCCAGGAAAACTGGTATACTCCAAAAAGTGAGTTTTGTTTTTCCAAACCTTTAGTTGAAAAATGACTTCTTCCTTTGATTTGGGGATGGAGATATTTCCTTTCATGGAACTTCTAATAGATATAATGTACTATGCTGGTCAAGAAAACGGAGCGTCCCTTGCTGCTCCATTTAATCAGTATAGTGAGAACGAAGTACGTGATATATAACATGCTTTCATGCTGCAATTTGCAACCCATTTCCAGTGCAAAACTTTTGTGCCTTTACATTATTTTTCAAGAGTGATAACATTTATATCATCCATTCCCTGTTTGGAACTCTAGCAAGTACCTTTTAGCAAAACCAACAGAATGCCATCCTGAATTAAACTCGGTTAGAAAAAGTTGTAAGGTGTCCTTATAGCTAGCCATGCAATGTCGGTGTCTGACATGGTTTTGATAACACTTTAACATGTAATGCAATTATCCTTTGTTTTATGCTGTGTGATAAGTTATGTTAAAGGTCTTGCCTATTGCATTCTGAAAAAATGGTCTACTGACTGTGTCGCCTTGTGTAGGCAAATACTGGATGAGGTAGAGATACGGGAGTTGCTTATTGATCATGTTGGTCATCGCTGCTGTTGGGGAAGTCGTCCTGCTCGTACTTGGAAAATTCATGCAGTTGAAGATTGCAATGTTTATGTGGGAACTTTAGATACCTTTATAGAGGAGAGAGAAATTATAAGAGAAACAGAACCCCACCGTGGTGGCAACATCGACGGAAAGGATAAGGGTCCTGAACTGGGAATTTGGGAATTGGATCTGAGGTCTCAATTTCCAGTCCTATTTGTTCCCTACAAGGAGACACGGGCAAATGTTCCTCATTCTGAGACTGTAGAGAAATGCTCAGGTAGTTTTTAAGATAAATATTTCTTACGGCTTTTCATATGAGGATGTTTCAATTTGTCACACTGCCCATATTTATCCTTCTCCATTGAAGTGTTTTTCTGTTATCTGCTGTGTGCTGTCTATGATAATCATTTTACGCAGATTAAAAAACAAGATATAAAGGACGGGGAAGTTCTATTTATGTCTTGATTATGATCAGTCATCTAATATGTGGCTTTGTTTATGAGCTAGCATAACTTGAGGAAAGTTGTGCAGGTTGTGATGGACGGGGAGATCGAGTGTGTCCCACTTGCAATGCAGATCAGGAACCTGGATTTTATAAAGAAAATCAGATGACGCCGTGCCCCGGTTGTCATGGAAGGGGTTTAATTGCTCATAGAGATGGATCTGATTCCATGTAATATCTTCGCTCTGAAGCTTGCAATTTTGATTACATATATCTAAGTTTTATCTTGTTCTAGGGTCATCAGCATTCTTTTCCATCTAGACTAGGGCTAAATGTCTGCAAACCTCAAATTTATGGTGCGAAATCTCAGTCCGATCACCATAGTTCATGATGTTGGGTGAGATGATTCAGGCAGACTGGTTAATTGGCTCATCTGATGTTCCCGATATATACTTGGATCAGAAAACTGGACGCTAATTGTTTATTGTGAATGATATGGTGTTAATACTTCTATTTTCGTAGATGTGCCAAATGCAATGGCAAGGGGAAGATTCCTTGTACGACTTGTGGGTCTCGTGGACTTATTCAATGCAAAACATGTCTCGGAAGTGGGTCTCTTCTCTCACGTGGTATTGCTGTTGTCAAATGGTACGTGTTTTCGTGTCCTTTTGGAAGTACTATTGCACTGTGAAACTAGAAGGTGAACTAACTGAATGCACAGAAGTTTTGGTACTGTACTTTTTGACAGACGTGTATAATGCCTGCTTGCTCTCCCTCTGTTACTGCACAATCACAACTATATGCCTGTTTTTCAATAGCAAGCAAACCTTCAATGTCTCCAGAGTGATGTTGACTCTTGCTTCCACTCTCGGACTCTACAGTTTGCATCTTAATAGCAGCTTAGAATGATAATGGCTATTATGGAAATCATGGAAATCTTATGAGGGCAGGAACTGGAGATGCTCTAATTTGAGTACCTTCTTTAGTATGCTTTCATGTTTTCAGTTGTGATAGCATATTACTAGAAAGATGTCTGCAGTGCTCAGTTGTGATAGCATGTTGTGAGTTGAGTATCTCATATTAGTGTATTCGTTTTTCATAGCTCTTGAAGATATGGGTGTTCTTTAAAGGGTAGAAGTAGAATTGTTTAACTTGCATGCCTCGAGTATTCATCAGGTGGTCGAACAACCATTGGTTGAGATACTATTCTGCCATTGCAGGAAGACTCTATCAACCCGAAAAGTGAGTGCGACAAGTGGAGCTGCTTCGGTTCCAGACGAGGTTTTCCACAGAGCAAGAGGGGTCCAGTTGTGCAACACTCAAGCATATCAGTGTGCTCCAGCCTTCTTTGCGGACTCATTCTTCCTCAATAAGTTCTCTTCTGAAGTCATCTCCGATAGGGCTTCGGTGCCTCCAACCGCAAGGGTGATATGCGAGAGGCACACAATCTCGGTGGTGCCAGTGACGCGCGTGACCATGACGCATCGTAAGAGGGCCTTCAGTTTCTACATCATAGGATACAGCAGGGAGGTCTATTTGAAGGACTACTATCCTGCTCGGTTTTGCTGGGGACTCTGTCCTTGCTTGGAGTGGTTGAAGTTATAAGCATGAAGGTCTCCGTATTTTATGAACTTGTGTCTTGTATATGCCAAAATAAGATCTTTAGCGAGTTTGACATCCTTGCGAGAGACTGCTACATGTTGGCTTCCTTCTTTTTGTCCTTGTGGTGTTTTGGGTCGGTCGAGGCTTTTGAGGCATACATATCTATATGTTTCATCAAGCGTGCAATGTCATTTCCCTGTACGAACTCCAGGATATTGAGTTTCTTGCTTTTACATTCTAAGTTGGAGTTGTTCCTATGTTATGCTTGAGCACATGGAATGTGTCGGTGCGAGCACGAAAATTGGAAGTTCTACGTGTATTTGCCTAGGACTAAGCATAATGGACCGTCCAATCCGGGAATTGCCCGGACCCAACCGGACCGACTAGGTTGGCCTAGTTTTTCGAAGTTTTGGTCCTATTCACAATTCCTAAAAATGGAACTGCTTCCCAGACGGCCTGGGTCCCGATTCCTAGGAGGGTGGGAAAAACTACCTTTGATCACTGCTCTCTCATTGCTGCCTCCTTGCAGCCTCTGGTCGCCTCAAGCAATTGAAGATTTGCTCATATAGAAGACGACATGAGAAGTATACCTATAGATTTTGGGACGTCGTCCAATAAACGTGCCCTATATGTGCCTCAATGATTGGTCTTTCCCTTCACGTGTATCTCGAGATAAACCTACTTGCCATAAGGCCACTATCAATAGGTAAGGTTAATGGATGGGAAATAATTAAAAAAAAAGTCATAAATTTAGTATAATTATGTCAATTCAGTTTTAAATTATTTTTTATGGTCAATTGTCAATTGATGAGCAAGACAAACCGGCCAAAATAAAAACCGCCCAGAGCATACCAAACCGATCCGGTTCGTAGTTCTTAAAGGTGGAAATAGTATCTAGACAAATCTGATTTTCGGTTCCAAGGAACTAGTTAGACTGCCCAAATTAATTATTTTTTTATTTTGTTAAATACAAACATAGAAGGGGAAAAAAGAGAAGGCAGGCTCTCTCCCCACTCTTCCAACCTCCCTGGGGGCTTCCCCCCATCTCTTCTGCTTCAGCTTTAAGCTATCTTCTTTTGCTCATGATCCCTACTCCTCCTCCTTCTATCTCCTCCATTTCCCTCTTCTCTTCTCTTCCCCCTTTGCACTTATACATTGGTTGTCCTACATAATGACATTGACATGGATAATTTTAAAAATAATTTGAATATATATTTTTTATTTATTAATTTTTCCTTCGCTTTCTTATTTTTCCTTAGGTGAAGGCCAGTGAGGTCGACCTCACCATTGGCCTTCGGTGGCGAGCAAGCTCGCTTTCCCTTGGCAAGGCTTGCTCGCCCTCACCCTCACCCTCACCTATCCATAGTGAGGCTTGCTCGAGTTCAGCGAAGTGGTCGGTTGTTGAGGTCCAACAACCGGCTAGAAGAAGAAGAAAGAAAGAAAAGAATAAATAAATTGAAAACAACTATTGAATTATTATTTAAAATTGTTTATGTGAGCGCTGGCTGTACCACGTAAGATAACTAGCATCTACGTTAGTGATTTCAGGCCAAAATCGATCGGATTGACTAAATAAACACAAATGCAAAAGGTATAGTACGAAGTTGGTACAAAAAAAATTGATGATTGAATGGGCATAATTGTTAAAAGGTTAGGACTTCTTTAATAATATTTCCAAATAATGGACCAAACTAATTAAGAAATAGGTGCACTCTCTCTCTCTCTCTCTCTCTCCTCTCTCTATCTCTCTCTCACTCACTGTGATGGCGATTTCCATCTCGGCCTTGCCCTAGTCGACAAAATTTAGGTGCCTCGATCACTCGCCATGTTGATCTGCAAGAAATAATATTCGTGGAATCTACTGGAGACGATGCAACCATGAATAAAAGAACTTTCTGAGTGAGAACTTGGGATTGGTGGGCACATAAGAAAGTCGATGTCCGTGGCCCAGCAAAACTCTGCAAGGGTTTTGGCGTTAGCCCATAAAGAAAAGAAAGGATCGCAAAACCATGCAAACACAAAAACGTGTCATCACTGTGCAATGCTGTCCAAAGTCGAGTCTGGAGTCACACCTTGTGTTCAGATAGGAACAAACATCGCGTGAATCAGGCTTTGATGTGAAACCAGGTCTGCTGAGTAGAATTATTGTGGGTTTTGCCGTACCATTTCGGTCGTAAATTATTGATCGATGGGATGATTTCGTCATTACATGCAAAAATGACCTGTGAGCTACCATATCAGCACAAACATCACCTAATCCGCACATGGGATTAGGACAAAGCAGTAAGGCATCGAAGTGCCTGCCGATCGAGGTTTGGGTCACGAGTCATGTGACTATCTAAGGTGCAGCTGAAGCATTAGGCTCTGTTTAGTGTCTAAAATGATAAAAAAAAAAGGAACAAAGAGAAAGAAAAATTAAGTGGTGATACAATTGCCAGTTAACAAGAAGCTACTAAAAGAGTCTTAAATTCATTGTACTTATGTCAATTTAGTCATAAACATTTTAATTATACTAATTAAGTCTTAAAATTTTCATGTCTTATTAGTTGAGTCCATTAGGCTAATTTTAGCTCAAAATTGTTGACGCTGACTATATTTAGTAATATTTTAATATATATTTTAAAAGTTTTTTTGAACTTAGGGCTAATGAGGGTATTGATGGCCATTGTCCAAACTTGATGAGAGCTGTGACACCCTCACTCGAGGCTAGCAAGGACCGCAATGCCCTAGCTTGGCCTAGATCTGGCAAGGGTGTCACAGCCCTCGTGAGATCTAGGTGAGGGGCTGTTCGCCCTCACTCGCCAACCCTAAGTTGAAAAAGAAAAGAAAAGAAAAGAAACATAAATAAATAAAAGTTTTTAAAATTATTAAAATGTTATTAGTATTTATTGGGGTTGAATTAGTATGAATACGATAGGTTAACAACTTTTTTTGGTAATTTTCCCACAAACTAATCAAATCGGTCAATCTTCTTTAAAACCTAAATAACTAAAAAGAATTGTCCAGTTCTATAAAGCTCTATGAAGCAGATGATCCGGATCTACACCCGGAAATTAAGAAACAAAGTACCAAAAGTAATGCTCGTCCATTCACAAGATGAAGAGGAATGTAGTTCTAAAGCATGATGCTATGCATGCTCCATGATTTCATAAAAAAAATTAAGGGAGAACCAGAGAGACCACCTAAAGAACAAGTCAAAAGAACAAAAGGGTAGAGCTTTAGGAATAGTATCTCTCAGATAGCGTCGCGAATATTGCTCACTCTGTCGGGAGATCATGAATGAATCAGAGTGAAGATGATGCCTTTTGAATATAATATTACTGATCTGCAGCACCGGCCCCAGAAACAACCTAAACCTCGTACCCCTGCGTTCACACATTGATCTCGCCCTCCAATCATGTTGGCTTTTTTGTTAAGGAAGAGCTGGCATGACGCTCATCAGTATAGGAACAAGAGAGCAGTGAAGCGCCTTTGACACGGTGAAAGTTTGGACCTGGGATGGTGGAGGACCAGTATCGAGTCTTTGCTCCGACCTTTCTAGGATCCGCACAGGAACTGGGAGATGTGGGGAGCACGAACGAGCGGCGGCGGCGGCGGCATTTCAGCAGCGCTGCTAACTGGCCCACGTTGGGAATGAAATTCCCATTTGAATCACGCCTTGTCAGTGCTTCTGCCATTGGATTCGACGTCGCATGGAGGTTTCGTTCGACTTAGACCAGATCAAAGAACAGCGAAGTTCAGTTTTTTCTCGGGCTAAGTTCCAAATTGCTGTCTTGTTATTCACATTTTCAGAAGTTGGCTCGTGGTAATACTGTGACTTCGAAATGGTTGGTGGGGATTCATAAAACCACAAGCGCAGCCGTTATGGGAACATCCACCAAACTTACTTCAGCTTTTAGATCATGTGAAACTAATCAGATCATGTGAAACTAATGGTGCACCCAATCCTACTTGATAAGGGGAAATTAAAACAAAAATCCTAAATATTTTAATGGTACAAATTTAATCATAAATTCTTTCACGTTTTATCAATTTAATCAATCATGTCAATTTTGCATGAAAATCACTGAATGGATATTGACAACCCTACATGATATGGCCGTCGCTAACATCATTTTCAAATTAATATTTTTTTTTGGATTGAACGCTAGCAAGGGTCACCAACCTTCCCTTGCCGCTCATAGGTGAAGGACACATCACCCTCACTTGATCTCAACATCATGGCCTTGACCAAATTGGGGGAGGGAGTCGTGGCCCTCATCAGATATGGTCCTTGCTTTGGCTAGTGAGAGCCACCACGCCCTTGCTAGCTATTACAAGGGCCGATGAGAGCCCTCTCCTAGTGGTTGGCGAGGAATGCAATTAACATCCTCGTTCATCTGAAGATCATTGTTAATTCTCAGCCCTTTGAAAAAAGTAAAGAAAAGAAGAGAAGAAAGTAAAAAAAAAAAATATTATAGTATTATCTTATAATGTCCACATTAATGTTAATTGTGCCATATAGAATACTAGTATTTATCATAGCGATTTTTTTATATTAAAAGTGGCACTCAGTTAGCAAAATCTAAAAATATTTATAACTCAATTAATATACTTGAAATATTTAGAACTACATTGACGCAAGTGCAATACAAATTTAAGACTTTCTTTGGATATTTTCCTAAGAAGTAAAATCCCATTTGATAGCACAACGAGATGGCCATGGAGCAAGACCGGGAGAAATAGGGATCTTTAATGGAGCAGTCGTCGATCTATATACTGAACATAAAAAATAGAGAGAAATCCTCATAGGTTTACTCCAATGGACCCTGCTCCACTGCTTGAAGGCGATTCTTGTGAGGAAAACGACGTAAAAGAGAGATAGCCAAAGTGGCTAAAGTAACATGAGACCATACCTCGAGAGAGCCGCTAGTCGATACTTATCTAATAGGGGGGATGGCTGGCTCTTCATGCATCGACCGCTGGTTATAGTCGTTGTATTCTATTGGATCAACACGGTTAAAACATTTAACGAATCATGAATAGATAGATTATATCTACTAACGAAACGACGTTCGGAACAATCTGATGCCTAATCTCGAATCTTACTTTCTACTTTTTCCGCCGACCTTAGTTTTCAACGCTCCAAATGATTGTGCCTAACAAACAAAAGGGCTTCGCCGACGATTGCGCCAGCTGCGCCAAGTAATACGGGTCGATTCTCCGCGTTGCGGCCGCGATGGGCCCCGCCCCCAAAATGATTGGCCAGCACCGATCGCAGACCGCGTGGGGCCGGGTAACACGTCGGTCACGAACGACGGTTCCAGACAAGCCCCTGCCACATGGCAAAGCACGGTGCCGGGAGATCTGATCCCGTGGGCGATCCGACGGTCCACAATCTGTGGCGGCGGGTTTGGGAAGAGGACTTTTCTTTTACTTATTTTTTAGGAAAAGGGCGCTTAAATTAATGCGACAGCCGAGGAGTGACGGTGGGCGACGCCAGCGCCCTGAGAGTGCGACACGTGTCGGAAATGATTTCTGAGCTCCTCTCAGGGAGAAAGCGGAATGTCATTAAGATACGCACCGGCAGAGATCACAATTTTAAATTTTAATTTTCCTTTTTGTTTTTTCCCTCTTGTTAGCTTTTTCCGAGGTCAGAGATGACAACGACAACGAAGCAGGTTGTCAGTTTCAAACGACCCAACGGGAGTCTGGAGGAACGTTCCAATTGTAATCCCCATAGACTATCTTCTCAAGAGCAGAGAGGCCAAGATATGCTTTCATACTGATAATATTTTCCCTAATGAAAATTACTTTTCAGTAAATTTGTTGGAGAGGGTTAGTTAATTAAATGGCTCAAAGTACGAATTTTAATTTTCGTGTACCGACATCGACATTTCATTCTGCAATCGAAACACCGAAAAAGATATGTTTGAGACTCATTAAGAACGTTCCAATTAATGAGTTCATATATTTTTCCTCCATTTTTACATGTGGGGTATATTGTATCGCCTCATAACATATTCTCGTGACAGCCAAATTCCATCGGAAGAAAGAAAGAAAGAAAGATTTTATCTAATTTTGAGAGGGTAAATAGGCGCTCTTAGGAAACTAGCTAAAGAAGAAGAGAATTGCCGGATATGCACTAAAGTTGGCATACTAATTGGTTTGTGAATCACAAGCGAGCCACATGTTTTTCATACCAATCATGTACGCCAATCTTGCACTCCTCGGCTTCAAACTTGTGATCCCAAACATAGCGTTGGCTTCATATTCATGTGAATAAGCGCACGACATAAATTCAAGGAAATTCCTATTTGGCATCACCATCCTAGATATTTTCCTTACCCGATTCACGAATTTAGTCGGGTGTTTCAGGAGCCCGAGGCTTACCTAATTTCTTTTGCCAAATGCATTCGATATGATCTTGAATGCGTCAACTGCGAAGGCGTTTAAGACTGGCCAGCACGTGAAGAGGCTGCTCCACACAACTTTAGAATGGGGTGAGAGGGTCATAGACGGAAAAGGCAATTTTGCTTTGAAAGTCAAAGTACTATTTACACGTGGCATCCAAGTTTGACTCCCTTTCGATTGAAATTATTTATTTATTTATTTCTGCTTTTTAGTGAGTTAAAATTGAGTAGAAGTACACCCGATTCACCCCTAACAAGAAATTAAGGCTCCGTTCATTTCACGAAAAATATAATATTTTAAAAAAATATTTTCCAAGAATTTATATTCTTAAAAATTATAAAATTTAGGGTGTTCGTTTGAAATTTAAGGAAAATTATAAAAAATAGATTTTTAAATTTTTTGTCTTTTTTTGTTATACATTGACATGTCGTCATCCACAAGTCTCGCTAGACTCCCATGAGCTCCTGACTTATCGCCAGAGGCCATGAACTTGCCAATCCAAGATAAGCCTCCAGCTCGCCTCTAGATGCTACAAGCCTACGAGCTCGGCTCGTTGGTTTCAAACAAAGGTCGAGGCACGTTGCTAGAAGCAGTGATATTTAAAGGTAAATAAAGAAGACGAAATTTTTTTTCCACTTTCAAAAAAGCAGAAAATATTTTCCCCACTTTTGAAGGTGTTTTTTTCATTGATGGAAAATATTTTCTTTTGACTATTTTGTTTTCCATGAAATGAACAATGGAAAATTCGAACAATATATTTCTTAAAGTTATTTTCCGTAAATGAATGGAGCCTAAACTTATAATAATTTGCTTCCCATCTTTGGAAAGTGTATCAAGTGCACTAAAAACACACATATTTGACATTTTCCTTATTTTAACTAGCAAAAAACTGGAAAAATAAATAAATATAGGAAAGAGCATGTTTAAGATAAAATATATAGAGTTTTCTTCAAATTTTTAATTCAATTAGGTAAAAAATCCACTTCATATGGCAAGCAATCGAGGGATTGATTAAAACAATAACAAAACTTATCGACCGCGACGAAAACTCGTCATTTTCATTTAATTTGCTAAAACCTACCAATAATTGTCATTAATCTATCTTTGGTAAGACATTGCCATCTTCGGCTTTATTTACTTAAAACGCCATGTCGTATCACGGCATGCAGCAATTTTAGAGCCTCTTGATGTTTATTTGGTAAGTGAGTCTGCTTTTATCTATTATTGGACGATATGATGCATGTGATATGAAATTAATGGTATTATCTCCTTTTTGTAATTGCCTGTTCTCAGCAATGTCCTTGAGTGGACAAACTTGCTATTTTCAAAGCTTTTAGTGATAATAACATAAAGAATATATGACTTTTAGATCAATATCCGATGTGGTTCATTAAATTTTTAATTTGTTCAATGTTATTATTCATGGGCTTTTTTAGTATATGCTCAAATTACTTTCCAAATGTTATCATTTCATCGAATATTTTTATATAAGTCACAAGCTAAATTGAATATAAATGGAAAATTCATGGACCATATTAGATATATTATCAAGTCAAAGTTTAATGATCGTGTTACATATTAAGTTAAATTTTTAAAAAATTATATCCTTATCCCGAGCTTGCTTTCTACTTTCTATTAGGTGCAAGGTAACGTAGTAGGACGAACATCACATAACCATACACTGCATCTAGTTAATTAATGCAATGAATCTTGCCTCAGGAAGCTCTGCTCTACCACCCTGAATCAGATACATCCTGAATCAGATCCGATCGTCACAGAAACATTCCATGAATTCCTCGGATCTCAACCTTCTCCTGAAATTCGACAGAATCTCACCACCCAATCGATCGCCCCTCGTTCACCCTTCCTTGTTTCTCTTTTCTTTTTGCCCTTATTTTCTTCCTGTCCTGTCTTGTCCTGTCCTGTCCTGTCCATCCGACACGCTCCTTCGAATTCACCACCCGAGATTATAATCGTACCTTTCAACGGCGCCTTGAATCTTGAAGGGCAAATCCGTCCCGTTTCATCGAAGCCCGTCATCGACGCTACAAAACAAGAATGCACCTGTTGGAGAGAGAGAGAGAAGAGAGAGAAAGAGGAGAGAGAGCAGAGTGTCTATATATAAACTGGGAGCGAAGAAAAATTCCGAGAAAACCATTGACGACGCGTCCACTCGCCATTCATCACGGAGAGAGAGACCCTCCTCCTGTTTTTTGTTTCTGCCCCCCTATAGCATCTCTCCCTGTTTTCCCTCACTTTCCCGGAAAAAAAAAGGAAAATTTTGCAGGGTCAAGAACGAGAGAGGCGGTGGGAAGTTTGCATCTCTTTTCCTTCTTCCCCTTTGGTGTGACGGGCCATGGTGTCGACGGCGTCGACTGGCGCCACGAACTCATGCAACGCTAGCCCCAGGCACGCGGGGCCCACCGCCGCGCAGAGGCGACGAGTGGCTGACTCCTTCACGGACGCGTCCTTCTCCTCCGACGAGGAAGACGACGGCGGCAACCCCAACGTCTCTCTGATGGGCGGGCCCCACCTTCTCCACAACAGCAATTTCATTTACCATCACCATCACCACGGCCACCACCACCACCCGGCTGTCCGGTACCTTCTCCTCCGCCGCAAGGTCCTCCCCGACGCCTGGGCCCTCAGGATTGAGGACGCCGCCGCGTGGGCGGCGCACGGGGTGCGGGCGCGGCGGCACGTCGGCCACAAGTTGTTCGCGGGTCTGATCCTGCTCGTCGTGCTCTCGGTCTTCCTCAAGGCGTCGCTTTTCAGCGGCTACGTCACGGAAGTCGGAGGAGCGGGTGGAAGAGTGAGGAGGGTCGAGAACGGGCTGTTGCGGTTGCAGACGTTCAAGGACGATGGGTCATATGCCCAGCACGCCGTCGCCGCCGAGAATGGAGGCGGCGGCGGTGGCGGGGACGGTGAATCTATGCCAAAGCGCGTTCTGGAGAAATTGTCAGTAAGTGAAAGCTCTACGTTGAATTTTCCGGCCTTTTCGAGGCAAAGTTTGAATAAAATGGATCTTTTTCCCTTTGACAACTGGGGCTTTGAACGACAAAGCTAATTCCTTTTCCAGAACAGAAATTTCTTTCGCCCCATTTGTTTGATCCTTACCGGATTTTCTGTGATTCGAATAGAACTCGGTGGGATATTGTTCAGGCTCCGTTGAATGTTCCTTGGCGGATTTATATGTCACTCGTTCAGGCTATGCAATGCTGAATCGAATGTCACTTTTATGGTTTTCTCGCTGTATTGTGATGATCTGATCTAACGTAGATGGTGGGTCTCCTGGCATTTGCAGACTCCAGAAATTTGGATGAAGCCAAATAGTGACGACTATTACAAGTGCATTGCTCGGCCGAAGAATCGAATAAGTCAGTTTAAATCTGTCCTCCCCCAATTTTGTAGCATTCTTTTTACTGTGATGAGTTTTCTTTCTGGCCATCAAAACTGATCCTCTGTTTTCCTCCAGGAACGGGTGCAAAAACCAATGGTTTTCTGTTAGTTCATGCTAATGGTGGTTTGAATCAGATGAGGACAGGAGTAAGTATCTGACCTCGCCACATTGGACATATTTTGCGACATCTGATCGGTTCTTTCATTTGATACGTGTCTTTAATATCTGTCTACTCAGATCTGCGACATGGTTGCGGTCGCCAAGATTATGAATGCCACTCTGGTTCTTCCTTCTCTGGATCACGAATCATTTTGGACCGATCCCAGGTATCATCTTTTCTCTATCTTGGATGTTTGGCGTCAATGTCCAATTTTTGCTAGTTCTCGAATTTATGAAAGGCAATCTTGGTTTTGTAGTGACTTTAAAGACATATTTGATTGGAAGCATTTCATAGAGGTTCTGAAAGATGACATCGAGATTATCGAGTCCCTACCTCCCAAATATGCTGCAAAGGATCCCCTCGTGAGGGCCCCTATCTCATGGTCGAAGGTATGTGGATTTTCTGCCCCCATCCCAAACTTCTCGCACTCTATGTGTCTTGGAATCGTATGTCACGAACTTTATGCGTCATTCACAGGCCAGTTATTACAGAGGAGAGATACTTCCACTGTTAAAGCGGCACAAGGTGGTACAGTTCACCCATACTGATTCACGCCTCGCTAACAACGGCCTTGCTGCTTCCATTCAGAGACTCAGATGTCGAGCCAATTACCAAGCTCTTAGATATGCAAAGGAGATTGAGGAGTTTGGGAAGACACTAGTTGACAGGTTGAGGAAAAACAGCGAGCCATACATTGCTCTACATTTGAGGTACTGTCACATCGAGGGTACTACAAGTTAAATGATCTAAACTGCTAGGGGAACTGTACATTTCCACCTTTACACCCGCACATTATTACTTTCGGAATGACTGATTAGTCTTGCAAAATTTAGTTTTGCATGCTTTGGTGAACATTACTAGTTGAGTTCTTTTTTCTTTTGGCAAATGGACCCAATACAAGCGAGACACATTGTTTTCTATCTGGAACATGATTAAGTTATTAGGGTTATTCTTGATTTTGGTTGCAGATATGAGAAGGTCATTATTGAAAAATTAAGCACCTTAAAAGAAAGCTCCCCCTTTTTTGGCAAACGTGATACATACAAGTTGGACTAAAGTCATTCTTGATTCTGTCTTTTGCAGATATGAGAAAGACATGCTGGCTTTCACTGGCTGCAGCCACAACCTTACAGCAGCAGAGGCAGAGGAGCTTCGGATTATGAGGTACAATGTCAAGCATTGGAAGGAGAAGGAGATAGACGGCGTGGCGCGCCGTCTGCAAGGAGGGTGCCCCATGTCTCCTCGTGAGGCTGCTCTCTTCCTTAAGGCTATGGGATATCCTTCCACTACAACCATCTATATTGTTGCGGGAGAGATCTATGGAAGCAACAGCATGGACGCTTTCCGGTCAGAGTACCCAAATGTCTTCTCTCACTCCACATTGGCGACTGAGGAAGAGCTTGAACCTTTTAAGTTATATCAGAACCGCCTTGCCGCATTGGACTATATTGTTGCCCTTGAAAGTGATGTTTTTGTTTACACTTACGATGGGAACATGGCGAAGGCAGTGCAAGGACAAAGGAGGTTTGAAGGTTTTCGGAAAACAATTAACCCTGACAGGTTTGCATTGATTTCATGCTTTTTCTAAAATCATTAGCTAGATATAGGTTGTTTTCTTTGGAAAAGGCTATTCAATCCTGAAATTTGTGCAATGTTTGGTTACTCAGCTGGCTTGTGCTGATTCATGGAGTCAATGAATCACTCCAAGAATTTTTTGGAAATATAACTCACTTTCCTATTTTATCTTGCAGACAAAATTATGTTAAACTGGTGGATCAGTTGGAACAGGGAAATCTATCGTGGGATGATTTCTCTTTGAAGGTTAAGAGGTTGCATTCAGACAGGCTTGGGGCGCCTTATCTCAGACAAGTGGGTGTGTCACCAAGGTTCGAGGAGAACTTCTATGCAAATCCTCTTCCTGGGTGTATGTGTAACAAGCTGCAGGAGCAGATTAAGAGCCTGAATTACTATGAGAGACAGAAAGATGTCACGTTTCAGAGGTAGGTTACGAGGCTGCCATTTGTGTTGGTGACTCACTGCAAGAATCCATGCACCTCCTTGCTGAGGTTGATATGACTCTGCAGTGCTCAGTCTTTTGGCCTAGTCAGGGGGAATCATTCACAAACAAGAGGGTGAACTCCTAGGCTGTTCCTCGCGCGCTTGAAAAAAATAACTGGAGCTTCTAAGTCTGCCGGGTATTTCGAGGAATATGAATGCCGATTCTGGGTTACCTGTAGAGAATAGATCAGGTTAGCTTAGGTCACAAGTTACAGGTATATACTGATACAAAGGGAACCCCCTGTCACCGAATTGTAGAAACCACACCAATTCGTTTATCTGTTTGATAATTTTTTGCCTATTTGATGGCAAATTTGACGGAATAGCCGCATTTGGCTGCGTTCACAAACTGTAAGTTCCACAGGGTGTATAATAGTCACACATTTCTTGCTATTTTTCACTACCAATTGTCTTCTGTTCATTAATTTTATCCAAACCTCTTCAATTTGACCAAAAGTTGAGCAACAAATATTCGTGGATCATGAGCTGCCGGGGCTGAGCGAGTTGCATCGCTCCATCTCAGGCGCTACTACAGATTCTCGAGAAAATGCCGAGCAATCCGTGTCCATTTCTGCCTGGAAAGTGAAACATACGAAACTCTATCCAACCCTTCAACATAGAGAATGTGCTTTTAGCTGTCGAACATTCCAGCGGTTGTGCATGCGCTTCTCTCTTCTGCAATAAATACCAAGTCACTTTAAATGCCCAGCAACGGAAAGTGATCTGTAAAGCTGGTTCAAAGTTCCTTTACAACCGAAGAATCATAGGACATGGAACGTGTGATGAGAGCCTCTTCTTTGCCGTTCGAAATAGCATCTCTCATGCTCCCCCTAGTACCATTCTTTCCTTATCAAAATTTACGCATCAAGGATCGATCACCATCGGATTTTACAGAGTTGGTAGTTGCTCAAACATTGGTAACTTCACTACTTTTAAATTTTTATGTCAAAGGCCATCTTGGTGTCAACTATTGATCATGATCGGATTCTGCCGGATTATAAGGTGTTCAAATTTTTACGAAATCACTACTTTCAATTTTTTTTTAATGATGACCTATGTGACAATGACCAGTCACAGTTGAATGTTACGAGGCCATAAGGTGCTCAAACTTTGGTAACATCACCACTTCTTGTGTCATGTTCGAAAAGTTTAGCATATTGTGTGGTTGTGATAAGACCATTCACTATTTCTTTAAGTTCACGATCAATATCGTCACTATTCTCAATATCCATATCCCCTTTTATTTATTGCTGAAATCCTGCATTTATTCGAATAAGGCCCTTCCGACAGAGCATAAAAACTCATCCAAGAATCTTGGTCGCTGCGGTATCAGGTCACCTCGACCTTAGCCAACAATACAAAAGCTGCTCTAATTCTTGGAACGTTAGATCACACTTAAGATGCAACATTGGAAAGAGGGAGACTCGGCAAAGACAATGTGTTAAACAGGCAGGTCACATCAAATACATTTTCCTTTCCTCTCTCTCTCTCTCTCTCTCTCTCTCTGGGAACTCCTCAAGCATTACAACCGCAATGGAGATTGCTGGTGGAGGAGGCGCGAGTCGTGCGAAGAGAACTATGTATCGTGGAGACAGATGATCAGATCACACATGGAATCTTCATAGAAACATCCATTGATTTGTTGGGTATCTCCTATACTTTTATTAAATAGAGAGACAATTATGAAATTTGAGTGATCTCGAGATTCTAAAAGAGCCAATCCAATTTGATGGCTCTTTCCATCCGGCCAAAGTGAGCCGGAGCAATTATTCCTTCTTGTAATGCACAGCTCGACATTAGAAGAAGAGATTCATGTTTCTTCTCCATAATTTTAAGATATATATAGAGGAATACAATAGTCAAATGAATTATTAAAGAATATATATCTTTTCCCTTTGAAAGATTTATTACAGAAGTTAAGAAGGACAAACAATAAAAATCAATCGAGAGGAGTAATTTGATTTCCTAATCTTCACAAAGTGATTGTGGCGGGCGGTGCTAATGATTGGGTGGTGGTGGCCGACAAGGGTTTTCCGTGGTGGTTGGCTCCATCCGGCGAGAGAGAGACATTGGTTTTTTTTTTTTCTTTTCATTTCAATTTTAAACAAATTAAAGAGTAAATCAATTACATAAAACAGGAAAAGAACTTTTGAAATATAGCTTCCCCTCCCCCCTAACAGTGATTATATCAAAGTCGCTTTCTAATACACTTTTCACTTATAATTTACGAAATGCTCAATTACTTTCATCCGTTGCTTTTTGACTCAAAATAATTTTCCCTGTACGAGTATTTAAAATGCTAAGTTTTTTTTTTTCTAAACTCATCCTCGTTATAGTTCATTTATGAAATCACACATTTTTATCAAATGATGTCAAAACGGCTTTCAAAAAAGGGATTCCGACCCCTCGAAATTGGAGTTGCCACTTTCACAAATTTGTGCCCAAAGGCTTAAAGGGCCTACTTTGATTAGGGCCTAGCACAATGAATTGCCCAACATGGACCGGACCGGACCGGCCAGATTGGTTCGGTTCTTTGGATTGTTGGTATGGAACCGGTTCTTGGGTGGTCCGATTCCCGGTTCTTGAGAGCGCGAGACCGGATCGAACCAAACCACCTGAACTAGACCACCTAGACCGAAATTAGAATCGGTTAAATTTCTCTTTCTCTGAGTTATCTACATCTCAATTCTCTCTCGTTTCTTCCCTCGAGCCTCACTCCTTAGTCTGTCGAGAGTTGAGATTTTGCCGCTTTAAGTAAGTCTAAGCCATTACACCCTTCGTATCTCTCTCTCTCTCTCTCTCTCAGGCCTAAGATTAGTCGGTCCAATCTTCGATCCTAAAAATCGCGAATCGAACCGTCCAAGTACCGATCACCCCTAACTTTGATGATAGGTCGGCTTGTTGTGCTCTCACCCTCCGTTCAACTCGTTATGCAATTGACGTGGTGGACCTCCCGCACCTCCCAAATGCACGAGAAAGAGAGGAAGGATTTCTTGATATACGACGTAGAGCTTATATGGATCACCGGGTTCTTAATTGATGAATCAATCGAAACAAGTAACATATAATTTGGTGATTCAACTGCGAGATAAGGAGGAGACTTGCTCTGTCTTCTATTTCAGATTACACTTTCGACATTGTATTACAGATACTAAGAAAAAGCACCACAAAAATAACCAAAACAAAGAAATTTAGAGAAGATGCAAGACACCGCAAGAGCCAGACCGCTACTGCCTAATCTTTTCTCTTGCTCACTCGATCGGAACCATGACCTCGTTGGTCCTCAACGGAGGCACCGTCCACGGTGGATTGTACCTGGCCAGCACCCACTCCCCCGCCACCTTGTGCCCATCCCTCTCCAGCCACTCCCTCAGCCTCTCCGCCTTCTCCCTCGCCACCCCCTCCGTCGCCACCCCGCTGAACCTCACCACCCCGTACTTCCTCCCTTCCTCCTCCCTCACCACCACCCTCTCGTCCAGCGGCCTCGGCGCCTCCTCCGCCCTCGCGTACTTGGCCGGCAGCACGAACCGCATCGTCACCGCCTCCTCCCCCTCCTCCCCGCCGCTGGGCTGCCCTTGGGTGATCACGGGGGCCGTCATCGCGACCTTCTCGCTCTTGGTGATCACCGGAGCGGTCATGGCGATCTTCTCGGGCTTGGCGTTCTGGGGGTTGCCCAGGGCGCCGATGTAGTTGGCGAGGACGGAGAAGCCACCGTCGCGCCTGCCGTTGAACTGGGAGGGGGTGTAGGTGACCTCGGCGACGACGGAGGGGGCGTAGTGGCGGATCTCGTAGTCGGCGCAGGAGCTGAGGACTTGGTATTTCGGGGTCTCGACGGAGATTTTGCCGAGAATCATGCCCATCTTGGTGGATTCCTCAGCGAGGGAAGATTCGATGCAATGCAGGAATTCAGAAGATGAAGGAGATACGTAAATTTTCTGGAGTGTCCTGCGAACAGTGAAGGGCGGTTTTGCTTGGAGAAGGGGTTGGAATGTGTAGGGCTTGTTGTAGCATGGAACGGGACGAGTGGTGGCGGTTGGTCGTGGGTTTCGCGGTCGGTGTTCTTCCACGACATCGCATACACTGAGAGTTTTGAGGAGGAAATTGCATGGAATTTTCATCTCTTTTCCAAATAAAAATGGCTTGCTATATGAAAAATACATCGACTTCATTAAAAACCAAATCAAAATAGAGCAACGTCCATGATCATGAGCAACGCAGGGTTATAGAATCTCTATAAGTGTGTTCATTAAGCTATCAAATATAAATTAAGTGATGATAGCTCCTTCCGAATTAGATCGGGATAGTTCAAACTCTCAAATTTAGAATTAAACTAAGGAAAGAGAGCTCCCGAACCTAAATAGGGAGAGAAGAAAAAAAATAAGAAAAGAATAATAAAACACAAATGAAATCAACAAAAGGAGAAGTAGATGGTGAGGTTGAAGAAGACAATGAAGAGAATATGGAGAGTTTTCTCGTCTCCTTATGATGATCTTTGTTAATTAACATATCTCAAATCTTGATTATATATAGGCCTAAAGGGTTGGCAACTTTAACCAAAGATTTCTACCAAAAAGGAAAAAAAATGATATATGATAGGAAGCTATTAAGTATTGGACTTCAGCGAGAGATTGTAGCAAATGTTCTAAACATCGTCAAAAATCTAATTTCAAACATTATGTTGATTAAACTACTCAAATTCTACAGGTTTTTTTTTTTTTTAACATTAAGAGAAGAAGAAACAATAGTTAGGAAAAAAGGTGAATAAAATTTCAATTTTTCCTTTTTTATTAACTTACCATTTAAGAGGCTTTTTTTGTCGGATTAAAAATTTATATCCTACTAAGGTGAATTTTTGATTGGGTAAATGTAGGGATCTTTTGAAATTTCCATAGGATGCATATCTGGTGAGGATAGAATAAGGGCATCCAAAATCATAACATCTACCGCGGAAGTGCCATCACCAAAGTTTTAAGAAATTACGAATTATTGCAATCAAGCTCTACAACTTAAACAAAAATGCACAATTAAGCACTTTGATCATCCGACAAAAAGAAAAAAAAAAGAAAGTACTTTTATCAACCCTGCTTAATTTGAATTATATTTCACGATATTTTTCAGACATGTGATGCTGACGTGACTTTAAATGGATGGAAAATGTCAATATTACATAAACAACAAAAGAAATAAAGAAATAATTAGAGAGCATCGAGAGGTTTTAAAGTTCCCAGCAACTCTCACCGAATCATAAGCGAGGAGATTTTGTGAGACTATTGTCAAACTTAAGCCGTTAGATAAAAACGTTAATTAATAGTTAATTCTTTAACACGTCTCTCACGTTTAGTCTGATCTTTTTGTATAATACTAAGCGTGTAAATATATAATTGTAGAAGCAAATAGGGACCGTAAAGATTTCAATTCAGGGCCTCGATTTTGTAAGATCATTGTAAATTATTCTGTATGTTTAAACTGTGATGAAATCATTCTGTAACGTTGGGTTCGTGCATGGCTGGCTGAGAGAGTGGCATGGCGCAGTCTCGCTGTTGCAGCTTCTCGGACCGTCGCTGTCCGGCCTTCGTCTCATCAAAATGTTAAGGGGTAATCTAGTCCTCCATCATCTACTGACGATGCGGTTCGAAGCCATGCCCATAACTTCAAGAGCCTCGAGGAACATTCACGCGCCGGCCAAGTACGCTCCGTTCCCGTTCGAGGGACGTCACAGAGGCTCGGTCGTCGGATACCCCACGAAGCTCTTGAAGCTGTCCGCCGATTCGGAGAACTTGAGAATTGGCAAAATGATCCACGCGCAGCTGATCGCGTCCAGCGAAGTTTCCCGAGATGGCATCGTGGAGGCTAACTCTCTGATCAACCTGTACGCGAAGTGTGGTCAAATATTGAGTGCACGTAAGCTGTTTGACGATATGTACGAGAGAAATGAAGTCTCTTGGGGGGCTCTGATGGCGGGATACTTACGCAGCGGGTTCCCTTCGGAAGTCATACAGTTGTTCAAGTCTATGCTGTCCTTGGACTTTGTCCCTCCAAACGAGTATATACTTGCTACGGTTGTGTCTTCTTGTTCAAATGACAGAAGAGTCGATGAAGGCAAGCAATGTCACGGGTACGTGGTCAAGTCTGGGTTGGAGTTTCATCAGTATGTGAAGAATGCGCTTCTTAACATGTACTTGAGGTGCTGGGATGTTAAGGCGGGGGTCGCGGTTTTGGACACTTTACCTGGATACGATATTTTCACGTATAACTTGGTTTTGAATGGACTTATGGAAAATGGGAATTTGATGGAAGCTTTGGGAGTTTTGGCAAGAATGATGGCCGATTGTGCAGCCTGGGATGGTGCTACCTACACTACTGCTCTTGGGCTCTGTGCTTCTCTCAAAGATTTGAAACTGGGTTTGTTGCTTCACTGCCGGATGTTGAAGAGTCGAGTTGATTGTGATGACTTCTTTTGCAGTACACTGATCGACATGTATGGCAAGTGTGGCAAGGTTATGAATGCAAGCAAGGTCTTTGGTAGTTTGCAGATTCGTAACGTTGTGACATGGACTGCAGTGATGACTGCCTACTTTCAAAATGGATTCTTTGAGGAAGCACTTAATCTCTTGCCTGAAATGGAGATTGAATGCGTTCCACCAAATGATTACACCTTTGTTGTTTTGTTAAACTGCTGCACAGCTTTATCTGCACTGAGGCATGGGAATCTTTTGCATGCGTTAGTGCAGAAGTCAGGTTTTGAAAACCACACTAATGTTGGGAATGCTTTAATTAATATGTATTCCAAGAGCGGCGACATAGAAGCCTCATATGAAGTTTTCTCAAACATGGTGCATCGAGACTTTGCTACTTGGAATTCAATGATATGTGGATACTCCCAACATGGGCTTGGAAGGGAAGCTTTATCAGTTTTTGGAGAAATGATGGCTGCAAGGGAGCTTCCTAGCTATGTAACTTTCGTAGGAGTTTTATCTGCTTGCGCTCACTTGGATCTTGAGCAGGAAGCACTTTTTTATTTGAACCATCTGATGAGACATTATGGGGTAGAACCAGGAGTAGAGCACTACACCTGCATCATCAGGCTTCTAACCAAGGCCGGTTCGCTTGAGAAAGCTGAAAATTTCATGAAGTCTACACCTGTACAGTGGGATACTGTTGCCTGGCGCACCTTGCTCAATGCTTGCCATGTCCATCGGCAATATGGGTTAGGCCAGCGTGTTGCAGAAATTGTCATCAGAATGGATGCTACTGATGTTGGGACATACATACTTGCTTCTAATATGTATGCCAAGGCAAAGAGGTGGGATCGGGTGGTGCACATTCGGAAGCTGATGAGAGAGAGGAGTATCAAGAAAGAGCCAGGGGTTAGCTGGATAGAAATTAAAGACACGACACACATATTTGTGTCAGATGACAATTCACACCCTGAATATTCAAAGATATATGAGAAAGTTGGGGAACTGTTGGCCAAGATCAAAGAGTTGGGTTATGTACCGGATATTGCCGGTGTGTTGCACGATGTGGAAGATGAACAAAAGGAAGACTATCTCTGTTATCACAGTGAAAAATTGGCCATAGCATACGGTCTCTTGAAAACACCACCAGAGGCACCTTTACGTGTCATCAAGAATCTAAGGATGTGTGATGATTGCCACTCTGCTGTGAAACTTATTGCAAAGGTCACAAAGAGGGTTGTAATTGTCAGAGATGTGAATCGTTTCCACCACTTCAGGGAGGGGTTATGTTCTTGTGGAGACCACTGGTGACTCTTGTAGGAACTACATCGCCCAAAATATATGAGTCAGAAGGCACATGCTTTGGCATACTTGTTCTAAGCCACTTGGTACAGCATGGTGGCAGGGATGAAAGGTTAAGGGTGGCTGTGGGGTGCTGGGCTGAGAACATGGGCTTCTTAGTTACCATAACAAGAATGAAATACTTCTTTCATTCAGGTATCTATTCAAAATTAGAGTTTTCTCTCACTAGATGCTGCCGGCATGTTGAAAGACAAACTAAGGAGAGACTATTGGGAAATGAAAGTTGAGACACCTATATTGGGGTCTTCCCTGGATTTTGCAGTTTCACTACATAGTGAAGAGTCCCTGAGTTGGGGTACCCCAATTGGTAGTCCTGGTAGTGGAGAGAGAACAGGACTGATTATCTCCTGCGTCATCGACATAGGGTCAGTAGGTGACCTCTGAAGTTATCCATGACACCCTTCTGTCATTTGAGATCACTGTGGTTGGGTTACTTTTCTCTATCACTTCTCTATCACTTCTCTATCACTTTATCTTCCTGTCTAGTACTTGCTTTGATTAGAAAAGAACAAGTTGAAAGAGAGATTGGAAATACATGAGATGGAGGAATGAGTCAACCTTGAAGGATGTTCGGTACTCAAGCATAGAATCCCTGTACATATAAGAGACTAGAGGAAGTCACAACTGGGTTTTTGAACTGGATAATGTCTGAGGACGACTGGATAGTGGCTTGAAGGCTGTTACAGATATTGAGGTGGCTCACTGCTGAATCACTCATTAAGAAATGACAAGTAGTCTCAGAAGAATTAATAGCCTTCTGATACCAACTAATTTCCACACTGAGGTGATAGATTATGAGGTTGAATAATTTTTCTCAAGCATCATGCTCTTTCTAATGTGACTATGCATGTGCACATTAGAGCAAAGAGCATAGAATAACTCCTCGCAAGCTTAGTTCTCTCTTTAGAGGTGCAGTGTTTGGCCGTTCCTTGGATAAAATGATTTTGGTTTTTCTAAAATTGACTAATGGCTACAGAATAGGTTGCTTTATTTGGCTAACTTTAATTAATTTAGCTTTGGGCTTACATGATTCATGGACGTTTGATGGAGTGTTGCTATAGTTTCTGCTTCTGAGCATCTTGGATGTCATTCATTGGATCTGCACATAATTCACAAGCAAAGGATGATACTGAATGTTCATGATTATGGTTGTTATAGCGCCTTCATATTTCACCGGCTCTTCTGGTTGTTTTTTTTTTTTTCCATTCATGGGCATTTCCGCATAAAGTTCCCCTAATAATATGTTTGGCCATCAGTTGTTCCAGGAGCTGCTTATCAACTTATGTGGTTAATCTTATCACTGTGAGTATTTTTGTGTTTGATATTATAGCATTGTGCTGAAGCTTCACCTGGGTAATGACTTCTTTTAGTTGTCTTGCATTCTCTAGGACTTCATGAAGGGACTGATCTGCCACTACCTAGTATTCAGCAGTTTGGATGAAGTTAGATGGTGACAAACTACCAACATAGAATGCAAAGAATCCAATAATTCAACTGGTTTTTCCGTTCTAGGATCTCTTAAGCTTTCTTCTAATTATCAGAAATTTGTAAGAAAACCTGTAATCAACTGTACTGTTTGGAAAACTATGAATATTGAATTTGCTCAGCCAACTACAGGTTAATTTTAATCCACATTTTTCATGGGGTCTGCATGTCTTCTTATGATTCAAAGGGTAATAACTTGGGGGCTCCTCATCTTCAGAATCTCCAGCCGATGTGACAGCCATTCTCATGAGAATGCATGCAGGAAGAGACTGATGAACATATTTGTTTTGGGTCTAAATGAACATTGCAACAGTAAAATCTTTGACGACAAGGGAATTCATTGAGTTTCTCATGTTTCACATTCTGTCTTTAGATATTCAATTTGAGCATATATATTAAATGTTTGAACTGTGTAAAAGTTAAGACTTAGATGGACCTGGAGAATTGTGCTGCCGAGTACCAACTTCCTCAAGGAGAACTTTGGTGTAAGCAGATGTGTTGCAATTACAGTAGTGAGACATGATCTAAGTTTGATTGGACGATCCACTCCATTCCCATTTGTTCAATGTTTGTTTGATCTAACTTAAGCATAGTCATTTTCTCTGTTGCTGATGAACTGAACTTCTGAGTGATTGTTCTATGGCATTCTATCTGAGTCTCATTTGTTACACTTTGGATGCTATCCCTGGAGCACTGAATATTGTTTTTTGCTATGTGTGAGTGTCTTTGCTGATAACTAAGTTCCAAGTTGATCATGGCAGCGTCAGTCGTTCATCATACCAAGCTAACATGCTCTTTTTGAAATTGGGCAAGTACCTTAGGATGTCAAGACATATATATCTTGCACTAAGTAGTTGGAACTTCCTGCATCGGTTTAGGGCAGCATAATATTCCTATGGTGACTGGCGCAATCTGTCAATTGTGTAATACAATGTTATTTACCTTGAGTAGTTTATTAGCAATGTTGATGAGGATTTTTGACATTCAGTGTGAATGTGACATGCCTAGATAAGGATCCATAAGAGATCATATTACACTATCGGGCAGCTTGTGAAATTCATGCCCTATAATTTCAGACCTACTTTTTTAATTCAGTGAAAATTGACATCTTGAAACAGGCTTCTTTGTCAGCACCACATTGTAGTCTAATTGTGACAGGCTACATGATTATTCTCGCACAGTTAAACATTTTCGTCTTGAAATGCTGAGCTTTTACATTGTGTGGCTGCAAGTATTCTACTTGCACATAGGCAGTGGAATTATATCCTCCGCGTAAGCCATTTTTAACTGGCCTGAATGAGAAACGTAGTCGAGGTAGCAAAGCGTTGCTTTTCTTGTGGGAAAAAAGCTCCACCTTACTTTTGTTTCTAAGAATTGCCAACTTTAACGAAATTCATCCCTGTTGAGACCGCTTCAAGCACTTGGCAGCGCTATCTGATTCCTGGACTTCCCTCGCTTTATGGTGTGACATCTTATGCCAACCGCATCAATGACAAACTCAATCTTTATAATAATATTCCACTAGGGAGGCACCTGACTCAAGTCAGGTATTTCTGGAGTTTGTCCACTTCATCTGGGCTTCCGATGAATATCGGTGTCCGCTGGTGGATCTGCCAATAGAAAGAAACCAAATGAAATGATTATGAGCTTTCTATGAAATGGCTTTATGCCGATTGATTTCTGATGAAACAAACTGTTGATTCTGCTGGGCTCGAAGAACAGAGCTCCTACCTACATCTTTATGACGGAGCTTATTGGGTTAAAAGTAATCGAGTCTGACAGAGAAACTGCTATAACAAATGTCTGCAGTGGCAAGAATTTGTCATGGTGCATTCTTACCTTTTCTGGTTTGATGTCGAGTATTCTCTTGACGCCGTCAGTTGCTTTTCCTCCGGCTTGTTCGACCAGATAGCTCATTGGTGCACACTCGTACAACAGCCTCAGATTCCCATTCTTAGCGTTATTATTATCTGGGTTTCCATATATTCCACCAACTAGCAGCATCCGATGGATCTCTCCAACGAGGCACCCCATGTAACGGCCAGAGTAGGGCTTGCCATTGGAGCCGGGCTGCCTGAGATGGTCGAGGTAGCTCTTCAATTTCTCGTTCCACAGGTCGTAGTTCCCCTCATTGAACGAGTAGATTTTACCTGTTCTCGGTATCTTGATGTCCTCGTGCGTCAACACGAATTCACCGTATGCAGGATCCAAGGTGAAAGCGTACACCCCGTTCCCTATCGAGAGCGTGAAGACTACCGAGCTGGAGTAGAGGCAATAACCAGCCGCCAGCATGTTGCTGCCCGGTTGGCAGACGCTGATGATGCACCTCTCTTTAGCTTGGTCGAGCTGCTGCCATAGCAGTGTTCAGCAATTCGGCGTGCAAGATTAAGAGGTCAAATTACAATATGACAACCATCTGTTATTACGCTAAAGCATACTAAGCATCTGAGTAGCTTCCAAGGTGTCGGGGGCTCGCTGACGGCACAGGATAAGCTTATTTGATTTCGCATTCCGAATGAAAAAGCATACTTGTAGCCTCATGTGAAAGAAAGAATAACCCGTTCTCTTTATTAACCAGGACACAGCAACTATATATGAGAAATATTTGACTTTTGGTAACAGAACGAAAATGAAATGGCAGGGGAATATGGTTACCGTGGGCATTGAGTTGTCGTCGTTATCAAAGAGGCATTGCTCGTCCGGGCCATAAATGCCGAAGATTGATCCCGTGGTTAATGCAGTGTCAATATTGGCGGATCCGTCAATAGGATCAAACACGACGACGTAGTTTCCTGAGTAGGTCTCTTCTACGGCGACCGGTACATCTTCCTCCTCCGATGCTATGATCCCCGTCTTTCCACTTGACCTTAAGCAATTGCAGAATACCTATTTCATTGCCAACATTAGTGGAACTGCTGAGGGAACTCACCGGAAAAATTGATCTTTCATGTTCTTACTTTTAAAAGGGTCCTAAAATTCTATTAAATTCAGTTTAAGTTATGCTTAAAAGTGCCTAAGCTAACATACAAGGCTCGATTTGCAAAAACAAAGTGCAATATCTTACTGGACAATGCTAGGGAATTAAACTTTTGGCAGATCACTTGATCAACGGATCCGACATATCTGACATTTGATATCCAAAGAATGAATAACTGCTCGTGTTTGAATCATCAATAGAACGCCAAGCGAACTTCGATCTCATCGCAGACAAAATGTAGTACTGAATTGTGTCCTACGTGTAATGCGAACCTCATTGGACACGACGTCGAGCTTCTTCTGATCTTCCCCTTGGATGTTGATGGTGCCCTGAGCTCCAGTGAGGTTGATGATGCTCGACCGCTGAAGCAGCGACGCGATCTGCTTGCAAGCCAAGGAGATGCTCGAGAGCACTATGGTCAGATCTGCGTCAATGCGGCCTGCCTGCTCCTGCTTCAACAGCCATGTCGTCAAGTTCTCGATCTCGTAGCTGCTCTTCTTCTTCTTCTTCATCTTCGCCTTTGCCGTCATGGTGGTTTTTGAAGTCTCGAGCTGCCGCGTCGCCCCGGAATGTGTGGCCTCGCATCGTGTGCGTGAGGCAGCAGAGGCAGTGAAAGGAGCGGTTGCCGACTGCGGGTGGTGCAGCTTGAAAATCGAGCTGGATATCAAGCGAGGAGGGATGAGGACGTGCGAGGAGGAGCTCAAAACAGCATGAGCCATTCCCTATCTCTCCTTCTCTTTGCCCTTTCTGACTGACTTATCCGGGGTTGGCACTGTGTGACTATGATTCGTCGGTGTGATTCGTTCTTTGATTCTTGCAAAAGGCTTTTGTCTGACTTAGGGTGCATTTCGTTCGATATTTAAAAAGGGCTTTGGATAAATGAGAATGCTGAAAGCCCAAAATCCCTTGGGAGAATGCAAAATGTGTTTGGTAAAAAAGCAGTTACAATAAACTTTGAATTGACCTAGGTGTTTGGCAAACTTAAATTTGCAATGGGCTTTCATCTAATTATTTTTTATTTTTATTTAAAAAAAAAAGATTAGGACAAAGGAGGAAGACAGGTGGGTGAGTCCGACCGGCGACCTCAGACGGCAAGGTTGCCGGACCGCGCGACCTCAAACTACGAGGTCGTGCGACCTCAGCCGCGCAAGGTCGCGACCTCAGCCACGCGAGGTCGCCGGTGGAGGTGGGAGAAGATGTGCGGAGGTAGGAGAAGATGTGTACAGGCTGAGGAGGGCTTAGGTTGGAGAAGATGAACAGTGAGGGTAAATGTGGATTTTTGATAAAATTTTGAGGGCACAATAGGCAACAAACAAAAATTCATTAAAGCCTGGTTTCAGCATTCCGAAAATGCTGAAAGCCCAAAGCTCCTTCAACCAGCATTGGGCTTTCAGCATTTCAAATGCTAATATTTGGGCAAATGGACATTTGAAAGCTGAACCAAACACCTCAAATATAGCCGAAAGGGGCTTTGAAGGCTGAAGGGGCTTTGCAAATGCCGAACCAAAAGCACCCTTAGAGGACATTAACTTTCAACTGGCGGTTTCCACAAAGGTCCTAAGCTAAATCAGGGAAGGGAAAATTTGTCGCACATCGCCACAAGAATACAAAAATATAATGTAACATTTATATATCTCTTGATATCTTAAAGTAGTATTATATATTATATTCACAATTATGATTAGATTTATAATAATAATAATTGATTGACCTGTGAATACAAAAATATAATGTGACATTAAAAGTAAATTGATCTTCCTCTTTTTTTGTCCGATTAGATTGAATGATCCATGATCATTGACAACATTTTAAGATAACAAATACTGAATAAACTTTTTTTTTTTGAGAATCAAGTAAGAATCGTGAGGGCACCTAATTTAGGAACTCTTATTCTCAAAAGTCTTATACAACTTAAAAGTTAAGATAAAATATTTGCCAACTCATGTCATGTGAGGTACGTACTATCGTATTCACTCCTTTCCCATTGAATCCATGTCTTTACACTTACTATCGTATAGATAATAGTTTAGACGTTCATATTGCCTAATTTGAGTTCACAAATCTACTTTTTTTTTTAAATAATCTATTAGATCTAACAATTGACATTAAAGAAAAATTAAATAAAATATGTGGGTCACTTCACTTTCGGACATAATGAAATTTTATGACCTCATTTTTACACTTTGTTTAGGTGACATTTATATTTTAAATTTGAGCTCTCAATTATAACCTAGATAATAAGCTTGAAAATTTGTTATATCTATTTATATTTATAAGGAATTATTCACGTAAGTGGGTTAATTTCTCATCCATTTGACATGTTTTCTTAATATAATGGATTAAGCATTAATATCTATAAATGTCAAATAATCCCACAAGCATTAACAATGACAAAATAAAATCATTAACTATGAACTTTTAAGAAAATACAAATGTCTTATATATCAATTTCTACATAGCCCGAAAGGTTTTACATAACTAAGGAAAACATCTCTAGAAATTGATTTCCTCATAAGATTTGCTATTATTCTATACATAGGTACATATTACAGGTCGACATCATTTCATGCAACTATTTTTTTAGATAGAATTATATTTAGTATCTATATATTTGGTCTTCAATGAAATTTGGGATTCTTAGTGTAAGTTATTGCTACTTGACTATCGCAATTAACTAATAATGAGTTTGCAGCATTCTTAGTAACACCTAAGTGATTAACAAATCTCTTAAGCCAAACATCATCTCGTATTGCTATTGATACTATTAATGAGCATGATTCTAGGGTAGAATCAAGAATTTGGGAACTGATTGATAGGAATTGGTTCGGTTCCAAGTCTCAAAATATGTAGAGTGGATTTTATGTTCTAATATTGGGAAAACCAATTCCGATGGATTAGTTCTAAGTTCATGGGCTTGGAACTTAGAACTTGGACCTTGAGACCTAGGATAAGTCTTATATTTTTCTTGGCCAATCTTTTCACGCGATTTTACGGTATTTCATGGTGTCTATTAATGAGTGACAATCTAGAACCTTAATCTCAGCTTTTATTTCCAACAATGTCCATGATTGAGACAATTCTTTGTTAATTGTCTTATATTCTTCATATTTCTAAAAGTTAGAAGTATTTGGAATGTTTAAAATGTGGAAGACCATGGTAGAAAAAGAAATAGGTAATCAAGTTAAATATTTGAAGTCCAATAATGGTTGTGAATACACAAGTAATGAATTTGAAAAATACTTGAGCCAGCAATGCATACATGGGTTGAAGACTGTTCCTATAACTCCTCAAGATAATGGCATTGCTGAGAGGATGAACATGACCAATCTAGAACGTACGAGATGCATGAGGCTACATGTGGATCTTCCACTTATGGGTTGCTGCAGCTGTTTATCTTATTAACGAGGTCCATCTAGTGCATTACATGGAGAAATACCGCAAGGGCAATGACAAGGTAAAAATGTTAGTTATTCCTATCTAAAGGTTTTTTGTTGAATTGCATATTCTTTGATTGACAGGCTGGATGGGAAGAAGTTTGATGCTAAGTTCCAAAAGTGCATCTTTATTGAATATGGTGGCGACGAGTATGGCTATAGGGTTTGGGATTATGACAATAACAAAGTCATCCGCAGTCGGAATGTGGCATTTCATAAGAAAAGATGCACAAAGATTGTCAAACTGAGCATAAAAAAGCAAAAGAACTATAATATGTTGAGTTAGATACAATGTCTGTGAAGATGATTTCAGTAAATCAGAGTGCACCTAAAGAAGAGGTTCAAGATGAACCTATTATAAGTGATGATGTAATTCAAGAGGAACATAACAATTTAGAACATGCTAACAACTATGGAACACCTGTTTTAAGGAGGTCTACACATGTGAGAAAACCAAAAGTTCATCATGTATTGTTCTAAATCACGTCCTATATAAAGATTTGGGAGAACTAGAGACTTATGATGAGGCAAAGAAAGACATGTCTCATGTGTAGTGAGAGCGTGCTATGAAAAACGAGATGAGCTAGTTACTTCAAAACAAAACTTGGAAGTTGATCAAGTAACCCACATGTAAAAAAGCTTTATTAAATATGTGAGTATACATGATTAAGAATGAAACTGATGGTATTATTAGATATAATGCTAGACTTGTGGTTAAAAGATTTTCTAAAAAAGAAAGGCTCAACTACTTTGAGATTTTTCATCAGTAGTGAAGATGACATCAATAAAAGTTTTGCTTAGTATAGTTGTAGTGGAGGATCTTAAAAGCAGCATTTTTACATGTTGACTTAGATGAAAAATTATACATGACGCAACCTAAAGGTTTTCAAAGTCAAAGGTGAGGAGCACATGGTATGTTGCTTAAAGAAAAGCTTGTATGGCTTGAAACAAGCTCTGCGGCAATGGTACCTAAAGTTTGATGGTTTCATGGAATCAAATGGATTTGCACACTGTGAGTCTAATCATTATTTTTAATAGCGATGGTGATATTGTGTATCTCTCTTTATGTGTTGATGACATGCTGGTGGCTAATTCTAATATGAAGAGAATTGGAAAAGTGAATAAGATGTTAGCATCTCAGTTTGCTAAGAATATCTTAGGCATGAAAATCATTAGGGACAGAAAAAATAAAAAATTATGGCTGTTGCACGAAGACTATATGAATAATTTGTTAAAGAGATTTAACATGGCTAAGGCAAAACCGATTGTGACTCCTCTGGCAAGTCACTTGATACTTTTCAACGATATGTGTTCGAGTACTCAGACTTTGAAAGATGAGATGGAATTAATTCCATATGCATTAGTAGGGAGAAGTTTAATGTATGCCATGGTGAGCACGAGACCATACAATGCACAAGTAGTTGGAGTAGTGAGTCGATATTTGCAGAGCATTGGAATGCAGCAAAATAGATATTGATATATTTAATAGATTCATCAAATTACTCTCATTGTTATGGTAATACATCTATAGAATTATAGAGTTATGTAGATGTAAATCACTTGGGTGATCGAGATAGTGATAAGAGTATTATTGGACATGTCTTTGCAATTGGAGGTACAACAGTGACTTGGCTATCTCAACTACAGAGAGTGGTGGCTCTATCAACGACAAAAGTGGAGTATGTGGTTATCACAGAAGCTTCCAAAAAAAAATCATGTGGTTACAAGATTACATGGAGGAGTTGCATCAAAAGTATGGAGTGATAGTCAAAGTGCAGTGCACTTAGCTAAGGATGCAGCTTGTCACTCAAGGACAAGACATATCAAGAAGCATTATCACTTCATCAGTTTAACATTGAAAGATAATGAGTTGAAACTACAAAATATTGATGGCTCAACTTGTTGACATGTTGACCAAGGTAGTAGACAAAGAAAAACATATTTTTTTTGCACTATTACCATTTGTATTACTCCATGTTAATTGATGAAGAGTATCATAGAGACACAAATTTCATTTACTAGCTTTTGAAGAAGATGGTTGCAAAGTTGCTTGGTGCATCGGGTATATTTGTTTTCAAGTGAGAGATTGTTGGTGGATGAAGCCAAATAAATTATAAGGGTTCTTTTTTCTTTTATGTAGATTTGTTTTTATGTTAAAAGCCGCACCTTTATATTAGCGATAGTTAGACGCTAGCCATTAAGACGCTGAAAAAAAGAAAATAGAGATAAGAAAAAGAGAAAAGAAAAAGGTATTTTTTTAAATCTCTTTGTACCCGTCACCCCAAGAACACCTTCGGCATCTAGGGGTCGCGGACCAACCATAGAATTCTGCTCAATAAGTGAAACGCATTAGCTGTTCGCTCTTAGGTTGAGCAGTAAAGGTCGGAGAAGGGCAATCACTCATTCCAAAACAATCCATCCTTTTCCGGTTTATTGGTTGATATTGAGAGAAGATCATTGTTGTATTCCAACTTTCTTCAAATGTAGTGGATTTGCAGAGTGCCTCTACGCGAAAACACAACCCATATTTAGATGAACTTCAATAACAAATTTTTGGCGTGTTGTTCAGAACTTATTTCCTCTATTGTTATATTCAGTCTGTGTGGATCGTTTGCTTGCATTATTTTTCTGAAATCAACTCGTGATTTCTTAATAAAACACCGAACGCAAAACTTGAGACATCAAGCGCTAGGATCTAGACCATCGTGTCTGAAACTAGGGACTTGGCCTCAAGTATGGGAACCTAACTCTCAAATTCGAAGATTCGGCACGCAAACCTCGAGGGTAGACCTGAGATGTTCTCCCATGGACCTAGCAAACCTAGGGGCCAGGGCTAGGACCCCGTGCCTCGACTCGGGACCTTGATATCATAATTTGGGACCTTGGGGCATGGGCCCAGGATATCGATGCTTGAACACGAGATTGCAAGGGCCAGACTCCAATCAGCAGTTCTTGCACATAGACCCCGGCTTGCGGACTAAATGTTTGACGAATGAACCAGGGACATAGGCACTCGGCCTCGGGACACTAGTTTCTTAAAGCACGGCTCTTGGTACTACCCATAGGGACCTCGATCCATTTCCCTAAGGCCCTCGTTCATGACCACTAGGTCCGGTGTCTTGCACTTAGGGTGCATTAGTCATGAGGCACCAGTCCTCCGGTTCACTTTTCCAGCAGTTAATGCCTTTTCTTAAGTTTCTCGATGATGAACTATTGCGATTCTCTCAATTGCAGGGAAACTTTGTGCAGATGTATTCTTGAAAAAGGGAGAGACACGTCTTCACGGGGTTAATGCAGTTGCCAAACATGAGGCATATATACATGTTAGTCAGACAACCTTATCTATCAAAACAAAGGCTTCATTGCCATTGGCCTCTCATCTTAGGTGCAAGATGTCAAAGACAATGAAAGAGAGAGGAGAAGATGCGCGATGTCAGGTGACTTCGATTTGAACTCTTTCTGCACTTTTAGGGTGAGGGTTTACTATATGGAAATGTCATCTTACAGCAAAAATTTACCCTGTTCTTCTGGTAGTTCAATTGCTAAGCAAGGAACTTTTCCAGTTTCTCAACTTCCTCAACGCTCCCAATGTACAGCGGCACTCGCTGATGGATCTGTCAAAAATACCATAAAAAGCAGAGCCTGTTATTCATCAACGCAACTGAAATCTACTCAAAAAAGGCTCTTCAGATGGCGCGGCAGCAAGTCACTAACCTCGACGGGTTGAATATCTAGGATCCGCTGGTGACCGTCCGATCCCTTCCCTCCGGCCTGCTCCACGATGAAGCTCATCGGAGCACACTCGTACAACAGCCTCAGCTTCCCGTTCTTGCTCTTCTTGTCCCTCGGGTACCCATAAATGCCGCCGTACAACAGCGTCCTGTGGAAGTCCCCCACGAGGCTCCCGATGTACCGGGCCGAGTATGGCTTACCGGTCGGGCCAGGATCCTTGAGGTCGTCGATGTACTTCTTCAGCTTGTCATCCCACAGCTGGTAGTTTCCCTCATTGAAGGCGTAGATCTTGCCAGCCTTCGGGATCTGGATGTTCTCCTGGGTAAGCACGAACTCGCCATACATTGGGTCGAGGGTGAAGGCATAGACGCCTTTACCGATGGTGAGGACGAAGATGATGGAGCTTGAGTACATGCAGTAGCCCGCCGCCAGGAGGTTGTTCCCCGGCTGGCACACGTCCACCACGCACCTCTGCTCTGTTTTGCCAAGCTGTGCGAGTGATCGCGGCATACGTGAGAAAATAAGAGTGTAGACTTAATTAGCTTATGGTGATCTCGTGGACAGAATCAATCACTATATGATGTTACATTAATTTGATAATATTCTCTCTTGGGATCTCCGGCATGCTACAATGAGGATGGATGTGGGAAGAAGTAATCGGTCTTTCAGTGTAGCAATTAGTGAATAAGTTACTGGTTGGCTTGAAACTGGATATCAATTTCATTGGCAAAATGTTCCGTTTGAGGGGAAATGGGAGGTTTACGTTCTCATCTTCGCCGATGTCGGCAAGGCACTCGTCATTGGGGCTGTAGATACCAAAGATGGAGCCAGTGGAAACGGCGGCGTCGATGTTGGAAGATCCATCGAGTGGGTCGAACACCACGATGTAGTTGCCGGAGTAGCTCTCCTCCACGGCCACAGGCACGTCCTCCTCCTCTGACGCTATTATCCCAGTCCTGCCGCTCGATCTCAGGCAGTTTGAGAAAACCTGTGCAAGATTTCATAACAAATGAACAAATGTTGACGTAGACACATGGCGATATATTGCTTGAGACTCCATCGAAGAGCTCATTGTCACCATCAGTATAGCTAGTTTTGCGAGTCATGCTAGTAACCTTAGACCAAATTCAGAGAGAAGCCCTCAGCACCAATCTCTATCTAACCAGATTCAGGTACTGCTTGGCTTGGCGGCTTAAGAGCCTGATAAGTACGAGTGGATTAGGCAAACAACACGCTGTCATTTACTTAAATCGAACGCACGCACATGAAATTCAATTCAGCATTACCGTCAATGTTTTGTATACTATGGCAGAGGCCGAGACGAAGAGAGGATGGTGGCCACGTACCTCGTTAGAGACGACGTCGAGCTTCTTCTGGTCCTCGCCCTGGACGTTGACGGCCCCCTGGACTCCCGTCAGGTTCGAAATGCCAGCCCGCTGAACCAGCGATGCAATCTGCTTGCACGCCATCGAGATGCTCGATAGCACAATGGTCAGCTCGGCATCGATTACCCCGTCCCTCTCCTGCTCCAACAGCCATGTTGTCAGCGTGAGGATCTCATACCCGCTCTTCTTCCTTGCCGCCCCTGCAGCCTCGGTCGCGACCGCCATGCACCTCACTCCGCCCACGGCAGCTCCGGAGGCGCCGACATGTCTCTTCTTCAATGAGACGAGCGCCCTGGGGTCTAGTGCGCACAGCTTGAAGGAGGAGAGGCTGGAGAGGGAGCAGGACGGGTTGGAGAGCAGGCGGCGAGGCGCCACCGCTGACGTGGCTGCTGCAACCATGGCTTCAGGCTTCTTCTATGAGTCTCTCTCTGGGGTGTCTCTGTAACGTGCTCTTTTCGCTGCTGCTGCTGCTGCTTCTTCCTCCTCTCCGCCTGCTGATAGTTTTTTTCTTGGCTCCTTCGTTGGAACAAAGTGAACTTGGTGAGATTGAGTGAAGCATTGATGGAGGGGAATGTGAGGCCAGCAGCGACTTCTGTTAATGTCGGGGCCCGCTTATCCTTCGCATTGGCTTGAGTCGCGTTTTCTGTGATCTTGGTTTCCCCACTGTGAAACTCGACTCGGTATCTTCAGGTTATGCCTTCTCGTGTTTAATTCGGTTCGTCAATCCTTCTCGATGCCTTTTTTATTCTTTTTTCTTTCTATCGGAAAAAAAATTTGAAGACTTTTGTTGATCAAGATATATGAGTTCAGTACAAAGAGTTCAACGATTGTTTGACTAAAGTGTCTTCTAGTAATTATTTTTTGTAAATTTTTACCTTTCTTGGTTGAAAAGAAGAAGAATAGTTATCGAAAACACTTTCCAATTAATGAAATATATCATCCATAAAATTAGAAAGTGAATTCAAGAATGTAGCTAGATGAAAAGACTTTCTAAAAATGGGCCATTCTCACGATATTTTAATCTCTAATATTTATAATTATATTTCTCTCTTTTTTTTTTTACTTCTTCTGTTTTTATTACTCCCTCATGTGGTCATTGGGCCTCGGTAACAGTTGAGGATTGGCCATTGGCACGGACAAGCAAGGCTCAACTTGGTTGAAAAGAAGAAGAATAGTTATCGAACACACTTTCCAGTTTATGAAATATATCGTCCATAAAATTAGAAAGTGAATTCAAGAATGTAGCTAGATGAAAAGACTTTCTAAAAGTGGACCATTCTCACGATATTTTAATCTCTAATATTTATAGTTATATTTCTATTTTTTTTTACTTCTTCTGTTTTTATTACTCTCTCATGTGGTCATTGAGCCTCGGTAACAGTCGAGGATTGGCCATTGGCACGGACAAGCAAGGCTCAACTTGGCTGGCCTTGCACGAACTCGAGCTTGCTGGTGTGAGGTTGAGGCTCATAAGGTGCATGCTAGGTCAAGCCTTACCGGTTTGTGCTCATGCTTCAAGCTCGAGACCGATTGAGCATCGAGCTTTGAGATCGACTGAGCTTCAATGGATAAAGTTGGCGCAAAGAGAGGCAAAGTTGTTGGAGATGGCAACAATGCTAGTGTTGGAGAGGAGGAGGGAGTGGTGGCTGAGGTGGAGAAGTGGGTGCGAGTAAGGTTGAGCACAATGAACCCCGCCCAACTCGGAAACTGCCTGGACCGGACCGGACCATATCGGTATAGTTTTTTTAAGTTTTGGTCCGGTCTATAGTTCCTAAAAATGAAATCGGTTCTTATACAGTCCGATTCCCAATTCCTAGAAGGGTGGGACTGGACCGAACCACCTAGATCGAAATAGAACTGGCTTAGTTTCCCTTTCTCTGAATTATCTCCATCTCAGTATCTCTCTCATTTCTTCCTCGGGTCTCACTCATCTGAAATCAATATAATCTTTTGAAGTCAAAGGACCTCGAACACACGGTCTTCTATTCATCAAATTTTCCAATGTGACTGAATTATCATAACATCTAATTTTTGTTTGAATATTTCCTAGTCTCATTGAACTGCCTGGGAATTGGACTAGACCGGTCCTAGGATTAGTTGGTCCAGTTCTCGATTCTGAGGAAGAACCAGACTGCCCGAGAAACCGATCACCCTTAGGTAGGAGGGAACAAGAAAAAATTTAATTTTTTAAATTCATTATATGTTTAAGATAAAGTCAAAATCATTTCCCAAATACAATCCAAACAGAAAAAATATATTTTTGATCACATATCACTAAAAAAAACTAATAATTTCCTTGGAAATGAAAACATTTCCTTTATCATGGAGTTTCCCCTAATAAATAACCCTAAGAAAATTTCAAAGACTTTGTGGGGAAAAGTACATGGAGACCATAATAAAACAAGTAACACTATTTTTAGAACATGTCACTTTTTTTTAATCTTATAAGATGTCAAGAATGCCTTAAACATTTTGATATAGCAATGTAATGGAGAAGCAAGAGAGACAATGGGCATACATGCTATTAAGGGTGATCGATTCTCGGGTGATTTTCCTAGGGGAACCGGGAATCGAACCATACTGGACCGGGCGGTCCGGTTCGATTCCCACTCGGTCCAGTCCGGTTCCCGGGTGAATAAGTTAAAATAACATGAGTAAAATAACTGATCTAATGAACAATGTAACTAGATACTAGATTGTGTTACAAGTTTCCACCATAAATAGGAGCCAGGCCTCCTTTTTAGGCCAATCTAGGACTTGATTAAACATATTAAGAAATCATACAATTCACGTGGTCAAAAATCGAAAAAAAAAATTCTTTTCAATTTACAATACATAAGCAACCATTTTCTATCATTTGTCAGTCGCTCTTGAAGCAACCCTCCAACTTTAACCATGAAGGGGTCATTCATGTGTTATGGACGACAGATGAACTTTCACGTAGTAGACGATGTGAAAATTTTCAATTGAAATCCAAGTAGAAGATATCTCAGAAAAGTATAGTGAAAGTTGAACTACAAAAGTAATAGTCCAATATCGATTATGGTAAAACACGAAGGAAACAAGCCATTCATCATATGTGCTACTACAGTATCAAGCATAAACCAAAAGAAAGCCAGCTAAAAATTAAAATGGCGCAACTCATGGGCTATAAGGACTAACCGAAAAAAACTTTTAAAGCCAACACTTCATTGAAAAGATTCGATCCTTTCACAAAGAAGATGAGGTAAACCCAATCAAATATTTCATCTAGTTCATCCAAAGAGCTGAATCCCTCAATTTGGGGTAAGTCCGGTTTTTTATATTTTATTTTTTAATAAATAAAAATAGTTTCTGTCCGAGTGGGCGGTTCCATCCCTGGAACCTGGAACCGGGAACCGTGGAACCGAGAACCGGGCCATTGCTTCTTAGAACCACCCGGAACCGACCGGTCTGGGCGGTTCCCGGGTGGATGGTTTATAATGCTCACCCTTATATGCTATGATTTCAATGATGGGGTCGGCGGAATTATCTCTCAAGTCTCAAGAATTGAGATTGTTCCGTGTGATGGTTGTGAATAAAAAGTAGAAGTAGAATCACATATCTAGACTCACAACCATATGTTCACAACAAATATGCCACTTGATCTCGAAGAATACTTAGCTTGCGATTTTTGAAGAATCTCTACTCGATTTTGACACCAAGTCACATGAGCATAGTACAATGGATGGTTTATAATGCTCACCCTTATATACTATGATTTCAATGATGGGGTCGGCGGAATTATCCCTCAAGTCTCAAGAACTGAGATTGTTCTGTGTGATGGTTGTGAATGGAAAGTAAATCACGTATCCAGACTCACACCCATATGTTCACAACAAATATGCCACTTGATCTCGAAGAATACTTAGCTTGCGATTTTTGAAGAATCTCTACTCGATTTTGACACCAAGTCACATGAGCATTGTAAAATGTTTTTCTTTTCTTGTGCATTTGTCTCATGAAAAATTTTAAGTTTTAAGAAATGGTCTATCCAAAACTTATTTTAAAGAAAAGCGACTGATTTTTTTTTTTGTGTGGTTGTGAGTTAAAAATGAGAAGGGAGTAGTGTTTTGATGTTAGGATTTTTCATTTCTTAAAATATTTTCCTTGAGAGTTGATTATGTAGTGCTATTAAACTATGTAAAGGAAATTATAGACTGCAAAATAAAATATGAAGCTATGAGTTCACAATTATTGGTACAAAGAAAATCAAGTGAGTAATTAGAGATCAACGGATTTCAAATAAAGTGTCTTCTAAAGAAAATATATAAAAAGATATCTGTAAAATCTATAAATATAATCATAAACTGAAAATTTTCAATTTCATCGTTCTTTGTCTCTGGTTCTAAAATTAGTATTGCAAAGAAGTGAATTGGGAAGTACAATCTACTTGACATTTGACATTCGATATCCCATGACGTGAACATACGGGGAATGTAGCTGATGAAAACATTTTCCTCTAACCAAAATGGAGAAATCGTTTTCCTCTTGTTCGAACGGAAATATCGCTTACCTTATTTTGAATGCAATCGTTTTCTTTGAGTGGAAACACTTGTCAATTAACTTATCCATTTTAAACAATTCAAACATCGAAAACTCTAATAATACTTTCACGAAAAATTATTTTCAATGGACCAAGCACACTTTTCAATTAATGGATAAAAAAAATGCACTTCTCGTGTTCAACACGTACACAAACGAGTGCTTTGTCGTCTCTAATTCTTTTGCACCATGCGCAGTTAGGTTGCCAAGAGAAGTTTCTTCATCGTCCCTCCAAGGAGCACTCAAATGCAAATGGACTGGGCTTGGGCCAAGCCCATCATAGCCCAAAACCCGACAAACAGTTAGTCCAAGGATGTATCTTCTATTTGATTGGATGGAACAGTACATAGTGATCAGATTTTGTATAGCAACCACGAACTAATTTCCTTTGGTATAACCTCGAGTTATTACCGGCTACCGTAGGATCTGGTATGGAGGATCACTTGACAACAGAATATCTCTGGCAAGAAAGAAGAACGATTGGCTTTACAACATTTGTGCTTATTCAGCCAGCGACTGATTTTGAGATATTCATTAAAACTAACGCGTTTTATTTCATCTATAGGTGCAACAAGACAAGCATGATAAATGCATCAAAGTGATAGACATGAAAATTTAAGGCGGTCGCTACCTTTGTTTGCTATCTCTTTTACATCTGGGTACGACATTTCGTTATACAAGAGTAAGATGATTCCATGACGTGTCACGACTTTTTTTGGTACTTAACTATGATGACACATCATGAGGTTGACAGATACATTTGGCGCACATAAAATGGTCTAGAGAAGTCGAAAGCATGAGTGGGCAAGAGACATCGACTTGTCCTCCGCCCAGCCCAAATAGTTCGGCGCAAAACACCACAACCTACCTAGATACAAAATATCTATAGATAGATTCTCTCACCAATCCATATTCCATGTTCCAAAAGGCAATAGGGCTTGAACTCGATGCAAAGCTCATGAGTTGATGTCGTATTAGAAAGAGAAACACCAACCGCTACTTGCTTTCTCGTTCAATCCATTGTAATGCACGTCCGTCATTCAAGCTCGTGATCAAGCGATCATCGAGAGCCCGACTTAGGCTGATACCCCTCACCTACTGTTGCTAAATGCTACCCTTCTTAGACAGGTTGCATTTCTGTGTTCTACCGCTAGCCGCCGTAAATTTGCCTTTATGTGCATTAAAGTCGGAGGCCGGAGATTAAAGGGGTGGCTTCATTGTGAATATGCCTCCTGAAGATTTCAAATTTTGTGTTGAGATTCTTGTTTTCTTTTTTGTGAGATTGAGTTATTTTTCTTCGTGAAAAACTATGGGAGGCTAAGTACTGTTGGACTGTTGGGTGGAATCGGAGATTGCGAAATACTAAGAGTTTTATTGAGTGATTCGAGTAAGATTGTTGTAAATCTCTTTCTGCTTGATCTAGCATAGAATCTTGTATTATTCTCTCCCTTCGATCGCTTAATTTGCGACAGTTAGTATCAGAACTAATAGTAGATTGATAGGGCTTGAATCAATTTAGCTTCCGGTGGAAATCACCATCACGATCTGTCTAATGTGATGAGACCATGGGCGGTTTGTCCGGCGAGGCAAGATAGCGGCCATGGGTGAAATCAGGCGTTGGGCTACAGCAACGCAGTTGATGGTGGTTGATGTGCACTGTTTACGGATGCATCGCGACGATATATAGAGAATGAGGCTGCGAAATTTTAACGCAGAAGGACGTACAGATCAAGAGGCAATATACTCCAGACATTGGGATTCGCATGCATTGTGTTAGAGAGGTCATCTTATGACATAATTTTGACATAGTCTGGAACACTTATGTCCTAATACAAGGAATACTCGGCGATTCCAGGACCACACGTATGACTTGGAACCTTCTGGCGTCTCTAAGCCGCCAGCCAGCCTACTACGGCCTTGGATTTCCACGTTTCCACAAAGGGAAGACGTTGCGACTTTTCCAACACGGCCAAATTTAATAGATTTGTTCGTGCAATTTGCGTTCTCATTACGCAGACCGACGAACCAACTCATAACTTGACCACGGTGCAAAGATCTCATGTCCTTCTCCAATTTTTGTCATTTGTGTTGTTTTTTTTTTTAATATGTGGTGGTCAACGTTGGCGTGGCAATTGCTTTCGTAGGCTCCGCCTCCGTTCGTTTCCTTAAGTGCGAAAGAGCCGTGAATGTGATGGCAAGTTTGTCTTGTCATCCAAGCTGGACCGACCCATTTTTATAAAAATTAATCGTACGACGAGAATTTGATCTAGAAAGAGCTAAATTACGTGGAATGTAATTTTAAATTGTGGATTCCATGTTCAAATAAAAAAAGACGTGTTATCTCCATATAAGGAAAGCCTTATTCGATATACATAGAAAGTATCGATATATAAGGGTAGGCAGTATCTTGAAAAGGTCGATGGCGCATTTCGATGTTCTCACTAGCCATGTGGATCCGACAAAGGGCGGATGATTCTGGATCCCGAGCTTCCTCGAAAGTTAGATGCTAACTATGAATACCAATTACCATTTTTCTTAGACGACCATTGACGGGCAACATTGGTCTTCCCCCATATGAATTCACCGTTTACCACGAGGAGACCTCAACACTTTTTCTGTCTTGTTGCCCCTAAAGCACGGTCAATCCTCGGTCAACAAATGAAAACTTCCCAGTAATTTCAATGTTTTTTTTTTTCTTGTCGTCATCGAAAGCGTGAGAAACCCAATTTCCCAGATTCATTTTTGGACAATTGACTCGGTAAGCGGAAATTAAAAGACTGAATTACAAATCGATATTGACGTAATCAAGTACGAGCGAGGAGCAATAGCCAGGAAGGCTTCAACGACCCGTCGACCGCCATGAAACGTCAACGTTTCGGCTTGAAAGACGCGTTTCGTTTACCGGTGACCATGCAATCAACAAGACAAGCACGTATCCTCTATATATGGCCAAATTTCCTTCGTAGATTCTTAGATCTTGCGATACCAAACCCTACATTCAAGGACGTAAAACCCAACCCTCCTCGATTCGATTGATTCGCCAAACAAGACCTCAAGTTTTTCCCTTTGATTGCAAAAGACTCCAATGGCTTCCTCATGCAAATTGGCTTTGGTTCTTCTACTCTCTTCCCTCTTCCTCCATGCAACGTTAGGTACGACACCACGTCCCATGTTCATGTCTCGGTTTTTCGAAACCCTCGGTTGTTTCTCCCATGTTCTTTTCATTGCTTGTGTTGATCGCGTCGTGACCGAATATCTATATCCTTGCAGCCGAGATCGTGTGCGAGGAATTGCCCCAGGATCTGTGCGCGTTCTCCATCGCGTCTTCGGGGAAGAGATGCTTGCTGGAGACAGACGCGGGGCGAGACGGCGGGGTGGAGTACCAGTGCCGGACGTCGGAGGTCGTCGTGGAGAGGATGGGTGGGTACATCGAGACTGACCAGTGCGTGCGTGCCTGCGGGGTTGATCGGGATGCTGTCGGCATCTCCTCGGATGCGCTCCTCGAGCCGCAGTTCACTGCCAAGCTCTGCTCCCCAGCATGTTACCGGAGATGCCCCAACATCGTGGACCTCTACTTCAATTTGGCTGCCGGAGAAGGTATGAACCTATGATTTCACCTTCTACGTCAGAAGCACGAAGACAGTGTCTTGCGCAAAATTAGGCTATAGTAAAAGTTTGTGCTTAGTCCCTTTTGATTTCGTCACGGGAAAAAGCAATGAAACATTCCTTTCTCGGTCCCTCTGTTTGGCCCGAAGATATTTTCTTTTGCTTACTTAATCGTGGCATTTGACCAAATTCAATGATTTTATTTATTTCTGATTTTCCTTTTGTGAAGAAGTCATCGTTCACAAAGTTAATAAAATAGAATAATTCACTAATATTTTCTTGCTTCGAAATGATTTTGCAGGAGTATTTTTGCCGGACCTTTGTGAGATGCAACGAACCAGACCACACCGCGCGATGATTGAGCTGTTGAGCTCGGGTGCGACCACCGGTCCGGTTTCTAGCAACTCACTAGACGGCATGGCCGCTTCTCCGGCTCCGTCGCCCATGTAATCTGCAGTTGTAATTAAGCCTTCGAAGACCTTGTTTATGGGTGATTTTATTCTTTGCCTTTGGCAATTATTATTTTAGATCGCAGAAGAGGAATTATTAGCAAAGTAGAGAATGAAGAGAGGTGTCTGCTCTATATTCTTTGTACTTGGGTCCGGCTTGTTTAGATCTTGTTCAAGAGGACATGCATATTATTTTTAATTATTTGATCATTCTCCTAAGTTGTTTTCTGTTCTTGATAATAAATGGACAAAGAAATGAATAAATAAGACTTGTCGTGCGCGAGACATCCTAGAGAATAAGGGAAATGAGATTGGCTGCAAAGTTTGTGGCAATGGCAAACAATTCATGTTTATAGCAAGATAGTCAAAATTGAAAATTGGGTTGACCGAGAACTTTGCAAGAGATGTATATATCGATTCCTATTTTCCTAACATCGTAGGTTACATGAAGTGTGACTTCAATTTTATGGAAGACATCAAGAACTATGATGCCTCCCCCAAAAAATATCGTGATTAAGGTTGGAATTACAAAGATCGATTTGGAATTCGAGTATGCAATGTCGAGTTATTTTAGTCGTGCGTGCAACGGGAGAAGAGAGCTCACAGTCATGTCGTAACACGAAGGCAATGAAAAAATTCAACTTAAAGACTGCTTAAAGCATGAGCAATTAGGAAGTGGATTCTTGTACCATACGCACAGCCTAGATTACCTACTCGTAACACAATCCATTCTCATCACCCCCGGCATGAGCAGTCCTAATTCAAAAGGGCGACCGACTTTTTAGTCAATGTTGATGAACGTGGGTTGTGTAATAGATGACTACACCGGCTGGATATCTAAGATTAATCCTGGGAAATTTCGTAAATGACAACAACAGGGATTCTAAAACGGATCAAGCATGAATTCTAATTAACCCATCGATGGAGATAAGCATGGGAGATTATCAAAACCACCGGGTGTTTAGAGGATCTTCGACCTCAAGAACAATCCAAATTGACAAGAACCATAACATCGGATTGAGGATTATCAAAAGCATCAATCGAACCCTCTGCCCCTGCTTCCTACCCACCATGGCATTTCGACAGGGAACACGCAGACCAAATACCAAACTTCCTGTAATCATGGACTGATGGGTTGTAATGACAAGTTTCACATCAAGTTCGACTTCCAAGTGCAAGAGTTGAGACACATTAATTACCAATATCAAAACCATCTCCAAGATACCAAACTTCTCCTCCATGCTTTTGGTGTTTAACACCCCTCACCAAATCTTAGGTCTCAAATTCGCGATTTTGTAATTTTATTTTACGTGACCACTATGAAAATAGTTTTATCGAATCTTTTGGACGCAATTTGGACGGAAGGCCTTTGATCGGACAGACGAGGCGAGAATAGTCTGTTGCGCAAAATTGCCTAGATTATCTCCTAAATAATTCGTAAAACCAACTTTAACCAACACCAATGACCATCACGGACGGCATCCCAGCGGCTGCGCCAAAGTTGAACCATTTAACTTTAGAGGGGCAACCACAAATTGTACAACAAATGTTCATTGACAAAATTAATGATACAAAGTTACATTTAAATTAATAAGTCGAGATGAAATGGAAAATTTATCTAGAAAGCCTTAACTTATTGCGCTTTGATTAGTTTAGTTTTAAACTTTTCAACTATGCCATTTGAGTTCTAAACCTTTTAGCACTTTTGAATTAAGTCCATGCGGCCAATTTTAATCGGAAAATTGTTGATGTGGAGCCACTATTGCCACATAATATAGCCGGCATTATGATTTGATTTTCTTTAGTCAGAAGATTAGGTTACATACTAGTCTCATAATAAATATAAAAACATCACGTAGACACTTAGTGGACGAAATCTCTATGATTCATAATCGGATAAAAAGACCACATGTGAAACTTAGGTCATAAATTAGCAAGTTTAGGTACTGGAAGAGCATTATTTGAACAACTAGTATAATTTGGTCCCCATACTTTGATCTCTAGCTGTCTAGGAAGTGAGATTTCCTCTTGTATCTAAATTGGCTCTTAGCCGGCCTCAATAGAATAAAGGCAAGTCTCTTGTTTAGATCTTTTGGATTTTGAACGAATTTTCCCATGTTGTGCAAGGGAAGCGTATGGGAGAACTCACGTCCATTTAGAACCATTATTCCTCAACTCGACATTGCCTCTAAAACTGCTCCTCGGACGTGAGGACTGCTTTGGGAAGGTAGCGACACCAAAGATCAAGCATGGTGCTTCCAAATCTCCATGAACATGTCGTCGTATTCAACCTTTTCTCTTCCTGCTGAGTTCTTTTTCCTTATCTCCTTATTAAACTTGTAGAGACCATCGATATCATCGCAATTTATCTTAATACAACCACAATCTGCAATTTATCATTGGAAATATTATACTAAAGATAGCTTTTGGAATCATCAAAATCCCATAGGGATGTTTTCCCAACAATTTAGTGAGACGAAAACTCATTCTTCATTTTGGTTGATCTCAATGGAAGAAAGAAATAAGTTACCCCCAAGCTTGTCATCTCGAACGTCTTCAACATGTCTCCTTCGAATTCTTAGATAATATTCTCATTGTTATTGGTATATATAAGATCATCTACATACAGATAGATGATAAGAGTGTTAGAATTACCTTGATTCTTAATGTAAAGTGTTGGCTCGCCCATACTCTTTATCAACCGCATTTGATGAGGTATCCAGTAGTTCTGCTCTACCCACTGGCGATGCTTGTTTGCCCATGAAGTTGTGAACGCCGCCGTCAAAAATCTTCCTTTCGGTCCGTTAAAACTCTTCGCTCGGCTTAGTGGCGGTAGAAAGTGCATTACATGCCTCTTTAAAAACTCAGATCCAAAAAGCCTGTGGTGGTTACGAGGCCCAACAGGAAGACAATATGCTTTCGCAGTGGGCTTTGACAGCCCGGTCAGCAACACTATTGGTCTGTAAATTCAGCCATTAAAGTTCCGCAACCTCCCAACGCGGTAGTACTTCTCGGGTCCGGTCAAAGACTAAGGTTAGACAGTCACTTTCCAGATAAATGTTTTCTCTTCTTCTCTTACGAACAGATTTGAGGGTTTCAAGCTAGCGTTCCAATTTGCAGAGCACTCGATCACTTTAAGTCCTCTAAGATTTCTGCAGACTATAGTCACTGATCACTGAAGTCATTTAAGATTGGGAGTTAGAGTCCATGCCTACGGTTTCCATCCCCTTCCTCCTTTCTTGGTAGACATGACAATGGTGCATGTCAAAAAGGTCAAATTACATGGTGATGATATCATCTTTTTTCCCTTATGTAGCGCCACCACATATACCTTAGCTAAATAGTGCACTCGTCTATGATCACGATTCTCTTTCTTCTTTTCTTTCTTTCTTTTTTTTTTTTATAACCTTTTTCTTGTTGTGCCAACTTGACTATCTTTAACTTTTGTTCATACTATGCACAGAAGTATGTGACTATATCGCAGGATGACAAGTGTTATAATTGTACCTCATTTTATCTGAACTAAAAATCGGGAGGGGAAGACGACTGAAAATTGAGGGCTGTGAATTTGTAAGGGCTGTGAATTCGTAACAAGATGGGCCGATGTCAAATGGGCCAAACTAGCAAGTTCATCGCAGGTCGTTGAGGGGAGAGGGTATCTCCTTGTTGTGGAAATTGACGCAGCACTCAGAGGGCGCCAATTGAAGTGGAAAAAAGGACTTCTTTTAGCTTTCGATGTGACATAAAGAAAATTTGGTTGCTTGGCCTTGGCCCAAGTCACGTTCTGTTGTGTAGATGATGTAAGAACTTCAGTGCAATAGAGTTTCTTGAAATATTTCTTCTCTACAAAGGGCTCCCATCTCTTGCAGTGAAGATCCTTTCTAGCTTCTGATTTTCTTCGACTGAATGTAGGCAATGTTTTACTTAATGGCTCGACAAAGGGATACGGGTATTATGAAAATGGACATTGCGCAGGCGGGAAATGCCTGAACGACAAGGTTGCCCGCAAATTGACTGCTAAACAAGGAGCAACAGATGGAAAATCCTATTCATGGCATTACTTTGTATTAGCCCTTCTCGCGGGCCTTGTGGCTTGACGGTCTCGACAGCTCGCAAGGTGGTCTGGACCAACTTGGATGGGCATAAGAAGCGGTAGTTATGCATAAAACTCTATCCGACCAAGGCTATTTGGATGAAGACTTCACAAAAATTGGAGCTTATCTTACGATTGATTTGTCGCCCATGATCACCTTCCAAGGATCTGGGAAAGCTCATGACGTCCACTCACTTGCTCAAACCACACAAGCAGAACTTCAATTCATTTCTGTACATCTCCACTTCTAATACCGGTGTCTTGACGATTCATTTGAATTCATTTGATCACTCGTTTCCTTCTACACTTTTCTTTTGGTACGACATGTGAACCCAACAGGTTGCTGTATAAGAAGCTCTTGCGATACATAAATCGGATTCCAAATACTTACAAATTTACAACCGAGGTGGATGCGAGACTCTTCTCCTTGCTTCCTCTTTTATTGTGTTTACATAAGCCAAAGGCAGAAAGCGAAAGGGGGGGTTTATAGTTCAACGGAAGGATGGGAAAACATGACCTCTCTTCATGGTAACGGTATTCTCGAAGAAATGAAGCAATGGATGACCGGTCGTAATGGGTTTGTAGAAAGAATGGAAAAAGATAGCCGAACCACCGAAGGCGTGTTCCCTGTGCTCTCGCTCCTTGCTGTCGGTCCTAACACTGAGGCAGATCTGGAGGAGGTGGTGGCAACGTCGACGATAGGGTGGGGCCGTTCTCGACAACGAAAGCCGTCGCTAGGCCCATCGTCAAGTGGCTGTCCAGATGACAGTGCAATATCCATACACCTATAGATTACATAACACAAGTTGAGATGCATCAATCTTCTTGTTTAGAGAGATAAAGTAATCGTTAATTTTCAGTATACTGTTTCTTGAGTACATCATCGAACTGGTCCAAAGGATTTGTTGAACTGTCACTATCCTTCAAATCGTTCTATCTGATATACCAAACTCAATTCCTTCCCTGAGTAAAATTTCTGCTTACAAATACAAATATTTGAGTTCAAGCCATATGATATCAACATATGAACCGTCGCCATAAAGGACAAAAACCATTGGGCGGTATGTTACATGTGAATCTAGAATGCATGTAATTGACAAGTTGACTTAAGATAATGATTAGATTGCCCATCAATTCGGGAACTTCATCCCTCTTTGCTTGCTTAATTTATCACAGATTCGCTACACTCGCAAGTGATCGTTGAGTAAACGTTGCTTATCTTCTTGTTTGGCTAGGCAATAATCATGTTCAGATCAAACCCCATACAATTACTCAAGTGCGAACTCTATCGATCTTGTATAAAAGATGCACCGACTCATGTTTTGTTTTTGTTGAAAAAGTAATCGTGTCTTAGTCCCTTTCTTGAACACTAGTCAGAAGTACTTTAAACAAACAATAAGTCCCCCTCCAGACCCCAATGATATTCTAACATCATGATTTTATGTGGTATTTTCTATCATAATGGATATGGTGAAAGAGAGGATAATATCACCTGGATTATTTGCTTGGAATCTGATGGCAGCCCAACCTCCCACGGGCACACCGATCGTGTTACGTATCACCGGGTTGAAGAGATTGAATTTCTTCCGATCCTTGTCCGGGTTGAAGTTCCCGAACCCTTGCCCCACTATGTGGAAGTTGTAGCCGTGCAAGTGCATAGGGTGATTCTCTGCGCCGATGATGGTTGTGTCCTGGAACACGATCTCGACGGTCGCGTTGTACTTCACTCGCTTCACCCTCGTGCTCGGAAGCGCCAATGCCAACGCTGTGTTGTTGCTGTTGGCGGGGTTAGTGTAATCGAATTTAAGCGGCGGCTGGTTGGGGAAATCGGCGGTGTAGATCCCGTTCGCCTTGAAGAAGTGCGCTTGCAAGAGGGACAGGCTTCTTGGGGATTGGAACGACGCGTTGTTCATGTTTGCGGACAACCGGAGGGAGGGGACATTGGGGATTGCCTTACAAGTGGCCGTCGGCCCGCACGGGGAGAGGCTCAGTCCGATGGTTATCAACATTTGCTCGTCCACCTTAGTCGGCACGGGTATCCAACTCGGGCTCCCCACGAGGCTGGTCAAGGAGGAGGAGAACTTGTGGGCCGTCGGGGTGTCGTTGAGGGCGGGCAAGAGAGGCATGATTGGGCTCGTGTAGGGCACCTTGTCGTAAATGAGGATCGCAGTCGTGGTAATGTTATTGGGGGGCGGAGCGTTTTGGGCGCTAAAGTATGGGTGGGCCGCCATGTAATAGGCCGCCGGGGTCTGGTCCGTCGTTAGGAGCACGTCTACAGTTTGGCCGGGGGCGAGGACGACAACGTCCGTGACATAGGGGTTAGTGTACGAGGCATCTACGGCGACCACAGTGAACTTATGCCTGGCTATCTTGAAGAAAAATTGGTTATTGAGTGCAGCATTGACGATGCGAAGCATGTAGATCTTGCCATGCACCACCTTTAGCTTGGAGGTATCTGCGCAGGAAATAGAAGTGCCTTGAGTACTAATTATCGATAGTCCACCAAATACAATTTCTCTGAACTTTGTGCCATTCTTAAATTTCTCTGAACTTTTTGCAATTATTCATAATCATCGAATTGATAAGAATGAGAAAGATGCAGTATGTTGTTGGTGGTTGCTCACGCTTTTTGGAGCAAGGATAGAGATCACCAGGCCTTCCATTAATGGTGTATGCATCTGAGTTGTTGGGCGGTACGCCAAGTGCTTCCGCCTGGTTCTGCATATCGATCACATTTCCATCCCACCACTCTCCTGCAGTACGACATAAATCATTTAACATATTGTCGAGCTTATGTTGAGAGAGATTGATTACGACAATCGAATCCGGTAAACTTAATGTGATTATCCTGTTGGCAAATCATACAGTCAAGATATCAGCCTTCCATGACTTCTCTAGTCTGGTTGATTGATTACTCACGCACGGGCCCAACACTCATGAGCGAAGAGATGGTTTTACTGGTTCTTATAGATCCATTCAATGATATAGGACACTTACTTAGATAAAAAAAAAAAAACTTTGTGTGACATATAAATTAGAAATTGGGTGAAGAGTGATACCTAGAATAATAGGAAATTCTTTGTGCGGTGTGGGAAATGGGTAGTGTCCCGACTTGGGGAGGATGATGAGAGCGCCGTAGACGGTGGCGCGGAGTAACGAGACGTGAGCGTGCCACCAGAGCGTGCCTTCTTGCTTAGTGATAGTAAACTTTTGGATATAACAATGTCCAGGACGTATTGGACACTGCGTGATGTAATTCGGTCCATCTGCCCAGCCACTCAATAGTTGAAACACTCCGTGCCTGTATGAATCAAGCTAAGTGTCATCATTAGCAACTTTAGGGGGCAAATTGAAGATAAAGACATTGCAAAGTAGTCACTTTGGAAGCTCATCTGGACAAAATCTATTCATTTATTTAAGGCGAATAGTTCACCCATTCGCGGGGTGAGGTGAAATCTCATGATCGCTCACCATCAGCAACACTAAGTCAAAAAGCAATTGCTCATTTCATCTTTCTTTGTCTTGTTAACTTCTACAAACAGCTGGAAGCTCATGAAAGAAAACAACAGAAAAGGAAAACTATCCTTGCGACTTGTCAAAGTCAAACTTCCTATGCAATTTCAGTCTATTTGATGCAGCTCTATGGTCAAAACTACCTACCAGTGAATAGTGACGTTGTAGGGAGACTTGTTGAAGACATAAACGACGAGGGTGTCACCTTCCGTGACACGTATCGTTGGGCCAGGAAGAGCTCCATTCACTGCAGTGATCAAATGGTTGCGGCACAATTTCCTCACCGACACGTTTTCCACCTGCAACAAAAACATTGCATCAATATGAACACCCCCTTGAGTGGATAATTGCGAGGAATGTTGATTCCAACTAAAAGAGCATCAACGTGATGAACAAAGTCGATCGCTGAAAGAGAGAGAATTACTCCCATGCCCGCTTTTCTTTTTCGTGCGTCAAAGTTCAATCCCTGCTATTGCAGCTGGGAGGACGCATGTTCATTAAAGGTGAGACTATGCAGACCCCGAATGATCCATGAGCAGTCAAATTGGGTCTTGCATGCACAGGAAAATCACGTTGTGCACGACAACGGTTGGATCAAACAAGAACACGATACAGTCGGCGCATAAAAACCCTCATACGATATACAGATAGTTGGAGAAGAAACTTTGAAAGGAGGAAAGCACGTTACATTGAATATGTGCTCCACGATCGCAGCTGAAGCCATTGAAGACATGGCAACGAGAGCAAAAGCCCATGCAAGCAGAACCACAGCTTCTTGTCGCGCCATTGTTCCTTGCAAGCTTTTTCTCAGGTCATGGAATGCTTCGACGATGTGCTGGTGTTTAAATCACATACCGTCCCAGGTTTCTTCGGAGGAACGAGAAGTGCACATCCGTAAATTTTATATCAATAAGACTTTGTTGCGCTTGGGAAGCTTCGATGTTGATTTTTGTTCTTTGTCAAGAGTAATATAATGCAGATGATGGACTTATTCTTAACCTCTCTCGCGATTGCGTGATGACATTAATTAATTGGAGAAAGGGTTCCTGAGGGTGTGTTCTCGATGGCGGTAGGACAAACTTAACTGTCCCACAGTTCAAATGGCTTCTACCATATAAAGAAATGAAATAAAATCGGTAAAGAAGTGAATAAGGAAAAGAGAGGCATGGAACTTATGTTATATAGTTCGTAACATGGTCGATCCTCCGAATTGGTTAATCCAACTACGACCAAACAACCTCGGAGTTCTAGTTGTACCAAATTTCACTTTATTCGAAGGTTCGGATGCAATAAATTGGTTGACCAAGTTGCTTTTTCTTTTTAATTCTTCGTGAATGGCTAACGAGATCTCATAGTGGCTTGGTGGATATTGACGGGGGAGGCAAGTTGAAAGGTTGAGGCTTGTCCTTACGCAAAGTTATACAACAAAATTTATTTTGAAGAGAGATGATATGGGGCTTTGAATTCTATTTCGAGTTTGAACTCGTGAACAAAACTTGATTTGAATCGGGAGATTAGATTGATTTGTTAAACCTAATGTGTAAGGAAAATTCCAGCACACCTATGCTCAAGTTTGTTTCACAGAAAATTTAACAAATTTTGAAAATGTTTTCTAATGAGCCATTTCAAAGAAAATGATAATAAATTGAAAATTATTTTCCTTCTATTGGAATAGAAAGCTTGTTTTGTTTACCTAACAGACATGCACTATTAACCATGATTTCTCAAGCTCGTCCTTTTTGGATCCAAGCTTATTCGCTAAGGAAATGAGCTTGGCTTCGATAGACCCACAGCCGAGACTAGTGTTTTGGATTTGAGCTTGAGCACACAAGCCCTGGCATTAGGGTCCGGAGCTTTGTCTCAAGACAACTATGCTTGGCCTTTCTAAACTTGGGCATAGTTGTTGGTCATTTTGGCACAAGAATTGGATATTCACATAGCCACCAAGGTCTTTGGCTTAACCTCGAGGAACCTAGCCCAGTTTTGGTGGACTTGGACCTAGCTCCATTGCTTTGTACACAAGAACCACTTACCTTAGCACAAGCTTTGAAGTCCTAGGCTTGGCCTCTGGACACCTGAGCATGGCCCATATGGACTAAGGCCCCAATTGCTTTTGACATGGTTGCAAGAGTTGAGCAAAGCCATCAGAGACTTGCATGTAGGCACTATGTCCAAGGCCTAGTCTCAATAGACTCTCCCTCGGCCTGAATAGATTTGGTCTTAGGTGCTAGTGACTTGAAAGTGGGAGCCAAATATCTAGACATGACCATGGAGACAGAGGCCACAAAAAGTAGAGTCTTAGGACTGGCCTCTAAGGACTTAAGCCCAATCTCTATGGCCTTTGACCTAGGTGCTAGTCACTTGGGTATGGGAGCCAAATATTTAAACACAACTTCTCGATACCCAAGCATGAGCACTGAGGTATGGGGCCTAGCCTCAAGGGACTTGAGCTCCCTAGCCTTTATGGATCTAGGCCAAAAGCTAGTGACTTCGACATAAGAGTCAAGTACCAAAGCATGACCACTGTAGACCCAAGCCCAAGCATCGGGTTCCCCAACATGGCCACTAAGCACTCGGACACAAGCATCAAGGCCTTAGACTCAACCTTTGTGGACTGAAGAACTTTAGCATGGGCTTTAGGGTCTTGGGCCCAACCTTTGCAGACTATGGCTTGGTCTTGATAGATTTGCACTAGGGTTTGAGTGACCTGGAGACAGATACCAAGTTATGTTGTGGAGACCTAAGTTTAGCCTTTGTGGACTCGAGCTCAGGTGCTAGTGACTTGAGCGCAAAAGCGAGGTATCAAGGCGTGGCTTCCGAGGACCCAAGCATAAGCATCAATGTCTTGGACTTGGGCTCGATCTCAATGGACTCAAGCTTGAATGTCGGTTAACTCAGGTCTAGGAATAGAATACTTGGACACGATTGTTGTAGACCTAAGCAAGGGCACTAGGGTTCTAGTCATGGTCATCAAGACACAAGCACACGCAATAGGGTCTCCAGCCTAGGCTTGAAAGATTGGAGTTTGGCTTCTTTGACCCACACTTGACCTTGATGGGCTTTGTTGCGAAAACAACTTATCAAATAATAAAAATAAATAGAATGAGAAAATAAATCGAATAACATAGTTATGCGATTTGGTTGGTGGAATTTGATCCATGAGAAAAGCACCCACAAAATTTCAAACAATAGAATGGAGATTACAATCACATCAAATTACTCAAACACTCTTGATTTGCATAGCTCTCAATTATATCAAATGACTCATACGGTATTTAGTCCTAATAATGACTCACAAAATAATCTCTCAACCACACAAATAAAAAACAAGTTTTTTCGAAAGATTTATTGGCTCAATACTTTGGATTGCTTCAATATGTTGTTCGCAAAGAAGCCACCTTTTGGATGCTCTTTACAACAAAGGCAGTTTTTATGTTAAAAAAATTGAATAAAAAATCAGAAATCTCTATTAAGTATCCTAATCAAGCTACGAAACTACTCGAACTTGAAGATTTACTTGAATTAGGAAAATTTCATTTTCAGACTCAAACTTTGAGATGGGCATTAGAGTTTCTCATGCCTAAGAATAGAGTCCGCATGCCCAAGTTTGAGATCTTTGGTGCAATTGCCTATATATAGTCGTAATTTGGGAAATAATTTCTAATTCATCCAAGAGGAAAGTGTTTTCTAAATTCTTGCATAGTTTTTCCATTTATTAATTTTCTTAAATGATGTAAACGTCGGAGAAAGAGGAAAATTTCATCAAATGAACAGGGTTTGAACATTATAGAGGGAGCAATAAATGGAAAATCATTTTTATAAGGTTAATTTATATTAGAACTCCCCATGGGCCTTGTACCTTGATGGGCTTGACGGGTTGCTTGGTGTGAATACCAAATTCGATGGGCATAAGAAATGATACTTTTGTATAAAGGTCCAATTGTATGTCCTTAATAAGTTTTGAAGAACAAGGTCTTGTTTCAATACCAATATTTATAAAAAAAAATTGGATGTTTATCTTACGATCCATTTGCAATCCATGAACACTTTTCATAGATCTGGCAAAGCTCATTGGGTGCCCAATCATTTTCTCCAACCAATCTACTACACAGCAAACTTCACTTCCTACCCGTTCATCTCCACTTGCATCGCCATCCCCAACCTTTTCCTTCCTACTAGGTTATCGTATTCGAACATATTAAAGTATACAGTTAGGATTTCAATTACTTAAAAAGTTATAACCAAGGTAAATGCAAGAGACTCTTTACTCTTCCTCTTTTATTATGTTTTGATGTAAATAGATGGGAAAGAGGTAGACATTCAGATACTTGAAAGACGCGAAATCACCAACCAAAGGCAGGGTGAATTAAGGAATGTATTCAAACCGAAGGTACGGGAAAACATGAACTCGCTTCGGGGCATTGGCATTGTCGAAGGAATGAAGCTATGGATGACTGTGCATTACAATGGGGTTGCATGAAGAAAGAATGGGAAAATTAAACTTAACACAAAACAGATAGACAAAGCGTCTTCTTTGTACTTTTGGCCCTAACACTGGGGGAGATCAGGAGGAGGTGGAGGCAATGTCGACGATGGAGTTGGCCCGTTCTCAACGACAAAAGCTGTCGCTAGTCCCAGCGGCACGTGGGCGTCCAGGTGGCAGTGCAATATCCATACACCTGTATAATGTAAAAAAAAATGAGAGAGAGAGAGAGAGAGAGAGAGAGAGAGAGAGAGAGAGAGAGAGAGAGAGAGAGAGAGAGAGAGAGAGAGAGAGAGAGAGAGAGAGTCAGTAGTCTTATTGTTTAGGGTGATAAAATGTAATGATTTTTCAGCATGTCATATTTGAATTCGTCATTGGAATGGTCTGAAGGATTTGTTGCACAGTCACTATCCTTCAACTCATTCCCTCTAATATACCAAACTCATTCCTTTACCGACTACCTCCCCTGAGAAACTTCCATGCTTGCAAATACGCAAATGCTAAAGTTCAAGCCACGTGATATCGACGTACGAACCATAACTAGGAATTGGTAAATGACAAAACAATGGGATCATGGATTACATTTGATTCTAGAATTCATATGATTGACGAGTTAACTTAAAGATGATGATTAGATTGTCCGAAACTTCGAGCACTTAGTCTCATCTGTCCTGCTTAATTACTCGCAAGATATGATTCCATGTTTTTGCTACACTTGCAAGTGATCGTCGATCATGTTTGGACCAAACCTTATAGAGTTACTCGATAGCGAACTATATTGACTTCTGAAAAAGATGAACCGAGCCATGTTTAATTTTTGTAAGGAGATAATTACGTCTAGTCTCTTTTTTAAATACTAGTGGATCACAATCATAAGAAACAATAAAGTCCACACTTTTTAGTATTTACTTTCATAACTCATAATATGAAAGAGAGAGAATGATATTACCTGGATTATTTGCTTGGAATCTGATGGCAGCCCAACCTCCCACGGGCACGGCGACCGTGTTGCGTATTACCGGGTTGAAGAGATTGTACTTCTTCCTATCCTTGACTGGGTCGAAGTTCCCGAACCCTTGTCCCACCACGTGGAAGTTGAAGCCGTGCAAGTGCATAGGGTGATTCTCTGCGCCGATGATAGTTGTGTCCTGGAACACAAGCTCGATGATCGCGTTGTACTTCACTTGCTTCACCCTCGTGCTCTTAAGTGCAAATGCCAACGCTGTGTCGTTGCCGTTGGCGGGGTTTGTGTAGTCGAATTTCAGCGGCGGCTGGTCGGGGAAATCGGCGGTGTAGATTCCTTTCACGTTGAAGAAGTGCGCTTGCAAGAGGGACAGGCTCGTGGGGAATTGGAACGACTCGTTATTCATGTTTGCGGAGTACCGGAGGGTGGGGATATTGGGGATGGCCGTACGCGTCGCTTTGGGTCCGCACGCGAAGACGCTCAGCCCGATGGTCACGAGCATTTGCTCGTCCACCTCAGTCGGCACCGGCAACCAATTCGGGCTCCCCACGCGGCTGGTCAAGGAGGAGTAGAACTTGTGGGCCGTCGGGGTGTCATTGAGGGCCGGCAAGAGAGGCATGATTGGGCTTGTGTAGGGCAACTTCTCGTAGATGAGGATCCCAGTCGTGGTGGTGTCATCGGGCGGCGCAATATTTTGGGCACTATTATACCGGCGGGCCGCCATGTAGTAGGCCCCCGGGGTCTGATCGGTGGTGAGGAGCACGTCGACTGTGTGGCCTGGGGCGAGGACAATGACATCGGTGACGTAGGGGTCGGTGTATGAGGCGTCGACAGCGACGACGGTGAACTTGTGATTGGCTATCTTGAAGAAAAGTTGGCTATTGAGTGCAGCATTGATGATGCGAAGCATGTAGGTCTTTCCGCGCACGACCTTTAGCTTGTAGGTATCTGCGCGGATAAAAAAGAGAGCATGAAACATCAACAAACCGACGATTGGACATTCTTTTTCGACTAAAGGAAAAAACGAACAATTGAAATCTCCGAACTTTGTTCAAGTTGAAATTATACTTTAAACAAAAAATCACCATCATAACATGAATGAGAAAACGATAGTATGTTGTGGTAAAAGCTCACGCTTTTTGGAGCATGGATAGAGATCTCCGGGCCTTCCATTAATGGTGTATGCATCTGAATTGTTAGGCAGTGTGCCAATTGCTCCTGCCTGGTTCTCCACATTGATCACATTTTCATTCCACCACTCTCCTGCAGTACCATGTAAATCATTATCAACTTGTCGAGTTTCTACAGAGAAAGAGATCAATTAATGCATAATCGAATCTGGCAAACTTAATTCAATTATCATGTTGACAAATCATACGGTCATGGAATCCGGTTTCCAAGACTAGTGTATTTCAGGTTGATTGATAACTCAATGCATAGCCAAGACTCATGAGTACAGAAATGGTCTTTATTGGTTCTCGTAGATCCACTTAATGATATAGAAAGATATTTACTTAGACAAAACAACTTTTTCGGATATTTGCATGAGATATGGAGAGAAGAGTGATACCTAGAATAATAGGAAATTGTCTGTGAGGTGTCGGAAATGGGTAATGACCCGATTTGGGGAGGATGATGAGAGCGCCATAGACGGTGGCACGGAGCAACGACAAGTGAGCATGCCACCATAGCGTGCCTTCTTTCTTAGTGATGGTAAATCTGTAGGTATAACTTTGTCCAGGACAAATGGGACACTGCGTAATGTAGCTCGGTCCATTTGCCCAACCACTCAATAGTTGAAACACTCCATGCCTACATGAATCAGGTTACGTGTCATCATTAGCGACTTCAGGAGAAAATAATGAACAATAAAGATAATCCACATTTTGCAAAATAGGTATTTGGAATGTTCATCAAGACAAAAAATTTCCCCCATTTTCCCTTTTTTATTTAAGCAAATGTAGTTGACAAACTCATGGACGGGGTGAGGTCTCATAGTTAGGGGTGAGCATGGTCCTCGTTGTTCTGGTCCAATACTCAACCTTAGGACCAACCCACATAGTATTGATCCTCAATTTCTCAGATCAGGGTCCGATCCGTTGAGCTTGGGACTGAGGACCAAATCGACCCTTTCCAAGGCCCAACTAGGACCAATCGATTTTTTTTTCTCATTGTTACACTCCTTGGAAAATAAACACGCTCTTTCAAATCTCATATCAATCAATAATGTGATATTTAGCAACCAAATTATGAACACCGATACATAACATCAATCTAAAAAACGATAATGTCAAATATCCACATTTGTTAAAAGTAATTAATCATAAAACAAACGATCACATGAAATACAATTTAACCATTAGAAGTTCAAAACTCGTAATATAAACCATATGACTTCATTTTTTTTTCATTCTTTGATGATCGCTTTAACTTTTGAACACCCAAAAATAAAACAAATAATACACATTATTAATATTGGCAAAATTTTTAAATTGAAATTATTTTTAGCATAATTAATAGAACATCTTCCCTCCTTGATAAAATAACCGATATTAAAAAAGAGAATACATTCATTATATATACAAACGAATAAATTAAATGACAATTATAGCAAAATTAGGGATGATTGGTTCCCTAAGCGGTTCGGTTTCTCTCAACACCAAGAACGGGACCAAATCGGACCCATCGGTCCGAGCTAATTCCTGAGCGGTCCAATGGAATCGGGACAATTCTTAAAAAAATGATTTTCTTTATTTTTTTAAACAAATTCTTTTCATAAAGTTGGGTAAAAAGAAAAAATGGAATTGTTTGACCAATAGATGTCTTTCACCTTCAACAGAAATTTAAATTGTTTGTTTACTTTTTTTATATCTTTATTTTTAATAAAATATTAAAAAATTAATCGATCCAATCTAGCCCTCCTACGAAGAGAGAATTGGATCACCCCGGACACCGGTTCTACTTTGGGAATCGAGGACTAGACCAACATTTCCGAGAACAGGACCAACCCGTTTGGTTTGGGCCGGTCCGAGTGGTTTCTGGTTCGATCGGTCAATTTGCTCACCCCTAAGCAAAATCGAGACATGATTTAACACTTACAAATATTGAATATTTACTGCAAATAAAAAAGTCACATGAATTTGAAGCTCTTATTTGAAGCTTACTAACTCAAACGGGGTGAGAGCTAGAAGCAAGTGAGCTACATTTGTGAAGTATGCCAAGAAAGGTACGCATTTTCACTAGTTGAGTTGCACTTGTGAGACAAACAATAGGTAAAATTTAGGCAAGCAAATAGAGCGAGGCGAGCGAAGAGGATTTCTATTTTTTTTTAGTCGAATTAGGGTTGGATTAAGGCTCCGTTCGTTTCGCGGAAAATATTTTCCCGGAAAATATTTTTCGGAAATTATGGTGTTCGGGGGGCGAAAAATGATTTCCAATCAATCGAAAACTTCCTTCTAAAAATGAGGAAAACGTTTTCCATTCTGAAAAAATGGAAAACATTTTCCAACGCAACGCTCCTTAGGGTTTCTCGCGCGTGCATCTCCTCTTTCCAGTGTCTCCCTTGGATCTCTCCTTCCTCTCTGACCTCTGAACCCTATCCCTCCGGAAGAACTCCCTCTTCGACGCCGTCCCTTTCTTCTCTGGCCTCGCCTCCGTCCAGACCATTTACCTCCGTCCCCTCCGGCGCCGTCGCTTCCTTCTCCGGCCTTGCCTCCCTCTAAACCATTTACCTCCGGTGCCTTCAAGGGCCTCGCCAGCCTCCGCCGCACTCTCATAGCCTGCTGTTGTCCAGCTCTCGAGGCCGTCTCTTTGCTCCACGGTGTGAAGATTTGATCCAAGGTGGATTCGATTACAGTCCGATACATTCGTGGGTGACTCCGTCGTCGGATTCTGTCACTACTGAGCACCTGTCAGCTCTTCATGTAAGTCTCTCTCTCCCTCTCTCCATTGTCCTATGCTGTCTGAACTTGAAGTCCATTTAGTTGTTGTGGTCTGTGTGCTCAATGATTGTTCTTTCAGATATTGGATTCAGTGCGAATAATAGATAGCCAAATTAAGGCAATTTTGTGGGAGGATTTTGTTGTTTCTTTCAAATGTTAGATTGGGTGTGAATAATTGATAGCCAAATTAAGGCAATTTTGTGGGAGGTATTCGTTGTATCTACGGCAAGAACTTCTGCTGACCCTATAGGCAATTTTGTTGTTTCTTTCAAATGTTAAGAGTTTTTTGACCCTGTAACTTCTTCTGATCCTATAAGTTTCTTGCAATGTTAGATTGGCTGTTTCGTTTAACATTCGAAATAGTCAAGATCTCCCCAAAAGGATAAGAGGGAGGGGGGAAAACAACGGTGACCTTATGTACAATTAGTCTTCTTCAGTCAGAGTTGCAGAATATCTAAAATATGATACATTAGTCTTCTGCTCAGGGAAGCCGAACTTGAAGGATAGGGGAATTGAAGTAGAATGATATACTGAAGCCAACCTCGTTCCCCCATGAAAATTGCCATTAATGTACTTCTTGATCATGAAATTAGGACTTCTTAAACTCTTAAAAAGTAGCAATAGGGAACCAACCGAATGGAATACTCAATACTTTGCACACATCCGAGTTCTACTTCCAATCAACTAAACAGAAAGCTTGAACTATTCATCTAGCAGCTCACATAGGTTTCATCTAATATTATTTGTTTTGTGAATTGCTTGTCTTTGTCTGAATTGAACCATGAGCAGGACTGGTTTACTGTCCTCTTGTTACTTTTTATAATGTTATCCTGTTTTCTTATTTAAAGGCACAGAATTGTTGATGATGTACTCTTGTTAAATTATTTGCTTCTTCTTATCGATATATTCTCCCACTCACATCTAGCTTGAACATTCTTGCCGAGAAATGTTATGGTATACATTTTGTTTCTTCTCTTATTTCTCAAGTCCAGTTATTCCATTCTAGTATTTCAGCTGTAATTTGGGTTTCATGATCAGTGTGTTCCTATATAAATGGATGATAACAAAGCCCAAGTGGCGGTAGCGGGTGCGGCAGCAGCAGTTATGACAGTCGTCACATTAGTTATGAATGATCACAATAATTCTGAGAACCACATACCGAGAGAGCCTCATGTAAATTGAGATTACGAAAGAGAGTTTTATATGAATCGTGTGTTATATAGTGGTGATATCCATTGTGTTAGTCAAATACGGATGACTTCTCATACTTTTTTAGAGCTTTGTAAGGTACTTAGTGCAAGTAACTTGTTGCGTCCTACAGTAAATGTTTCTATTATGGAGCAAGTTATGGTATTTTGCCATATCATTGGACATAATGTGAGGTTTAGAGTCATTGGGGGAAGATTTCATAGATCAATAGATACCGTACACAGATATTTCAAAATCGTCTTGCAAGCGATTTTGAAATTATATAAACATGTGGTGAAAAAACCGAGCAATTCCACTCCTCCCGAGATAAGGAACAGTCGAAGGTTTTATCCATATTTTAAGGTATGAAATTTGAACGAAAAAAAAATAATCTTTTCACATTGTTTGAGAAGTTTCATTAGTATTTGATTGGTAACTATATTGATTATTTTAGGATTGTGTTGGAGCAATAGATGGAACTCATGTACGCGCATCGGTTCCTCTTGAAATTCAAGGAAGATTTCGTGGTCGGAAGGATGGAACAACACAAAATGTGTTAGTTGCTGTTACATCTGACTTGAGGTTTTCTTATGTATTAGTTGGTTGGGAGGGCACTGCACATGATTCACGTATTTTATCCGATGCACTTTCAAAGCCAAATGGATTGAACATTCCTAGTGGTGAGCAGGAATTTATATATAATGTTTGAATTCAACTTGGTATCTTAGTGATAAACTTATTTATAACTTGTAGGAAAATATTATCTTGCCTATGCTGGTTATGGAATCCAAAATGGCATCATCTCTCCCTATCGTGGTGTTTGATACCATTTGAAGGAGTTCGGTGACCACCCACCTAAAAATGAGAAGGAACTATTCAATTTACGCCATTCATCTCTTAGAACAACTGTCGAAAGAGCATTTGGAGTCCTAAAGAAGCGTTTTCGAGTATTGGATTCTAAACCTTTTTGGTCATTTGGAACACAAGTTGATGTTGTCCTAGCTTGCTGTATCATTCACAATTTTATAATGAGATTTGATCCCAATGACTCTATCATGGAGGAGATGAATAGACAAATGGAATCTCAAAGAGAAAATCCAAGAATCCAACTCTCTCAAAGACAGGAAAAGGAGGAAAATAGGTTATGGGCATCAAAAAGGGATAGGATTGCGCATGAAATGTGGATCGATTATCAAGATACTAGTAGAAATTAGTAGTTTTTATTTTATTTCTTTTGAGTGCTTTATTTCGAACATGTGCTTTTCATTCCTTTAATGTTAATCGTCTTTGAGTATTTAGGCGTTATTTGTGGCCTAAGGCGAAAAGTTCCACCTTGTAATACTTGATCAAGATATTGGTGCAACATATTACAGCTGCAAAGCAGGTATCGAGCATTTATTTTGTTGAACATTACGAAAGAGCCCTTGACTCTGTTTGATTGGGTGGACAAGGAAAGTCAATGGGTCTGTTAAATTTGCTTATGCTCTGTTAATGTGTCTATAGGCGTTAGCATTATGATTTTCAGTACATTTGCAATATGGTTTGAAAGATCAGCAATACTTGATCAATTTGCCTTTTCGTTCTTGAGCTGAGTGATCTTTCGTTTAGGTCGAATTTTCGGAATTGCATTCCCATTGCCCTTCATTTTGCTTTGAAGTGATTTGAACTTGTGGCGTGCATCTTTTGCTTAAAATTATGGGTCTTGCCAAATTTGAGGCATATAAGAAAAACAAGTGCTAAAGTCCAAATAATATTTTCTCCACCGAATAGCAGAAAATATTTTCCGGTGTTTCAAAATATTGTCATTTTCCAGGAAAATGACTTCCTGGAAAATATTTTCCAGAGATACTTTATTTTCCGCCAAACGAACGGAGCCTAAGTAAATTTTCATTTTCAAATTTACATAACATATTTACATAAGAAAGAACAGGGGCAAAGGAATTAAGATTTAAAGTAGACAAAAATATATGATATATTACATACAGGATCTAACCAAACCAACCCAAAGTCTCTCGACCAAGAACCAACCTGTACAGTATAAGGTTAAGAATTTCAGAACCAAGGATCAACCCAATCCCCCAATAACTCGGACCAGGACCGGCCAGGTTGGGGGCCGGTCCAGGGTCAACCCTGGCCGCCTCTCACCCCTACTCATAGTCACATGCCATCAATAATTGTTCAAATTGTTCCAATTTTATCTTGTCAACTGGAAGGTCATGAAAGAAAGCAAAGAAATTGTTTTATTTGTCGTTGCACCATGTCAAAGTCAAACTTCCTATGCATATCTCAAGTTTTTTCATGCAGTTCTATAGTCAGGATTATATACCAGTGAATACTGATGTTGTATGGGGACTTGTTGAGGACATGAATGACGAGGGTGTCACCCTCCGTGACTTGAATCGTTGGGCCTGGAAGAGCTCCAGTCACAGCAGTGATCACATGCTCCCGGCATAATTTCCTCACCGTCACGTTTTCCACCTGAAACATATCACGTTCTACATGAGAACGATAGGATAGAAGAGGAAAGTAAAACGGTCCGATGCGTAAAACACTCGCACGTTAAGTACAAGTTGCTTGAAGTTGGAAAAGAAGCAGTAAAAGGAGGTAAGCCCGTTACGATGAATGTGTGTTCCACAATTGCAGGTGAATCCATTGAAGACATAGCCACAAGAGCAGAAGCCCATGATGTAATAGTTTTTCTAAATGTGGGCTTCTATTAATTGAGATTGTAATTTACCGTTTAACGGGCTTGGTCTAATAAGGTTGGATATCAAGATTCTTAATTAGTCTAATATGGGTCTGGCTAGTGTGGGCCGAGTTCGGCCCGGCCCGTAATGAGAGGGCCCGCCAGAAACTCTATAAATAGCGCTCAAAGTCCCTCCTCTAGCCTTGATGCACAAATTACCTCGCATACAGAGCTCATAAGGTTTCGAGCGTCGCGAGTGGTTGTCTCATTGAGCCAGTGATCCAGTGGGTGATAGAGGAGAAGATCTTGAGCTGGGATCGTCGTATTCCGCACCAAGAACGATGGATTCCAAATCAAGTAAGCAAAATCAACCCTCATTGAATGTTTATGTTCTATTATCTGGCTATGGTGATCTTAGGGAAGCCGCATGCGCGGCCAACAAGTGGTATCAGAGCCTCCATAGTTCAGTTTTAGAACATAAAGTTTTTGATGGTTTTTTCAAATTTTCATCCGATGAAAGATGATTTTGATTGCATAAATGGATTGTGCTCGTCGATACGGGCATTTTGACTGGCTTTGGGCCACGGGAGGAGGCCGAGAACGCCGGAAAACACCCAAACCGAGCCGCGGAGGCGGCGGCACGAGCCGTCGGACGCCACCACGCGCCGGCACGCGCGGGGGAACGGCGGTGGCGCCGCTCACGCGCCCCCACGCGCGCCGTACGCGTGGCAGGCGCGCCCAGCTGGCGCGCTGCATGCGCGCCACACACGTGCGCGCATGCACGCACGCCACGTGCGCCAGCTGGAGGCTGGCATGCGCGCCACGCGCGTGGGCCAACCTCCAGCTGGAGCCCACGCCAGCTTCGGCCCAGCTGGGCTGAGGCGGCAGCTTAAGGCGGTGGGCTGAGGCGGCTGGGCTCTGGGCCTGCGCCCGGCCCATTCTCCGTCCAGCCCGCTCGCCCATCCAGCCCGCGCGCGCCGCGACCCGACCCGACCCGTTTGACCGTTGACCGGTCCGACCGGGTCAGACCGGGCGGTCCGACCGGTCCGACCGGTTTTCTGACCGGTTCGCCGGTCAGCCCGCGTGCCTGATCTTCTGACGGACTTTTTGGGCCCGTCCGAACTCCGATTGAGGCGTGGTTTGCGCCGTTGGGTTCATATGAATGTCTACTACATTGTGATGTATTTAATTTGCATGTTTGATGCTTTTATAAATTTGAAAATGCATATAGAAGCCTATGTACTTGTTGATTTTAGGCAAATTTGACATTTTCTCTTGTATTTCGATATGGTTTTCTTGAAATACATATAAGCTCGCATGTAAATGATCACACGTGGATAGGTAGTGCATTATTTGTTGATTGCATGTATAAGGTTTAACATGTATCAATAAATTGAGCAATGTAATTAGCGTGGGATATGATTTTAGTGACAAATGCCCCTGTCTTCAAGTCTAAAATCTATGCATAAGGTTAATGTGAGACAAAGTTTAAATCCCTAGTATGAGAGAGTTTCAAGAGTTTGATTAGGGAGTGACCGCCAAAGTGGCACACCTGATTAAATTTGAGAAATATCAGTCTTGTATTATAGGGATGTCTTCTTTTCTAAGGTGTTGTCATACTCCCAAAGGGGGTGATTACATTTTAGTTCATGGAGGGTTACATGTGCAGCATTTGGTTGAGTTTTGACTGGTCCTAGTGATTTAGACACCCGAAGGTGATGAATTTGCGAAGATTTGGAATATATTCTCATGGCCGTTGTTACATGGAGGGTTTACAATTGCATGTCATGTATTCTGCCCAAAGGTGTTTATATGATGATGCGTGTAGCTCTCAGGATGTGTACTTACAAGGTTTTCAAGTTACACAGTTCTCACATTATGCTAATTATTTTCATTGCTTGTTATACAGTCACCTTCTCAGTGAACGACAATTCAATCACGATAGAGGTTCTCACCGGTTCAAACTTTAAGAAATGGAAAGAGGATTTTCTGTTTGGAATGGAGCTGGCGGATGTTCACATTGCTCTTAGTGGTGATAAGCCAGCAGATCTGACTGCTGACAGTACTGAACCCCAGAAAGCATACTTTCTGGCTTGGGAGAAGAGCAATAGAATTTGCTTACTGTCCATGAGGCGATCCATCCAGGAACACTTGAAGAGCGGTCTGCCAGCTGACTGCACTGCCAAACAAATGATGGAAGCCTTGGAGGCTAGGAATCGTGTCTCTCCTAATGCCGAGATTGGTACACATCTGCAGGTACTCTTCAACATGAGGTATGATGGTTCAGGAGGGGTTAGGGATTACGTCCTTAGGATGGTAGACTTACAGACAAAACTTCAAGCCCTAAATGTTTCCATTCCTGATACCTGTATTGTTCATCAAGCCCTAAACACCCTCCCACCTGATTTTGGTATCATTAAAACCAATTATAATTCCCAAGATGAGACATGGTCAGTTAATGACCTAATTGCGAGGGCAGTAGCAGAGGAAGAGAAACTGAGGAAAGACAAAGGGCATTTGGCCCTGTATACTTCAAGTTCTGGCCAAAAGAAGGGTAAGAGGTTCAAAAGTCGTACTCGTAAAGGTACTCATCATGCTACCAGTCATTCTGACAACCCGGGTCCTAGTAAGGCATCCTCTTCTGGTAAGGATGGTGGTCTCTGCTTCTTTTGCAAGAAGAAGAGCCACATAAAGAAAGACTGCAATAAGTATAAGGTTTGGTTGTCCAAGCGTGAGCATGCAGGTATTGATTCTTTGGCTTTGGTTCTTGAATCCAACCTATCTGAAGCCCCATCCAGTTCGTGGTGGCTAGATAGCGGTGCAACTAACCATGTTGCGTTTACCATACAGGGATTCATAAACCGGAGGAAGCCAAATCAGGATGAATCAAAGCTCACTGTGGGAAACAACAACAGAGTCGACGTAGTGTTCGTGGGAGATGTCATTTTAATTCTAGATTCTGGTTTTAAATTGATGTTAAGGAACACATTTTATGTACCTTCCTTTAGACGGAACTTAGTTTCCGTATCATGTTTGGATATGTGTGGCTACTCTTTTGAATTAAGGAACAATGTTGCTACTATGTTTTTTAATTCAAATAAAGTTGGGTGCTGCGATATGTCCAATGGATTGTACAGATTATGTTTAGCTCCCACGGATGCATGTGTCGCTTATACAGCTGAAAAGGTTGTTCCCAAAAGGCTTCTACCTAAGGAACAGTCTTACGCATTGTGGCATAAACGTTTGGGTCACATCTCCAGGGAAAGAGTGGATAGGCTGATAAAGGCTGACATCCTACCCTCTCTTAAAAGTGACCTGGGGACTTGCGTAGACTGCTGTAGAGGCAAAATGACCAAAATTAAGAAGAAAACTGCAGTCCACAGTTCTGACCTATTGGAGGTCATTCATACTGATATAAGTGGACCCTATACGGCAACCTTGTGTAGAAATTTTTATTTCATCACATTTATTGATGACAGTTCCCGATATGGTTATTTGTACTTGATTAAGGAAAAGTCTGAGTCTCTTGACAAATTCAAGATTTTTCGGACTGAAGTCGAGAAACAACTGGGAAAGGTCATCAAGGTTGTCAGATCAGATCGAGGTGGTGAGTATTATGGCAAACATGGCGATGCTGGACAGCTTAAAGGGCCATTTGCCAAATACTTAGAGGATTCTGGGATAGTGGCTCAGTTTACTATGCCTGGGAGTCCTGAACAAAATGGTGTGGCCGAAAGGCGCAATCGCACCCTTATGGAAATGATGAGGTGTATGACTAGTAGAACCAATTTACCTGATTTCCTTTGGGGAGAAGCTTTGAAAACAGCCCTTTATATTTTAAACCGAGTTCCTACCAAAGCTGTTCCATTAACTCCTTTCGAGTTGTGGACTGGACGTAAACCTAGCTTGAATCATCTTAAGGTTTGGGGTTGTCCTGCAGAAGTGAGGTTATATAATCCAACATTAAGTAAGTTGGACTCCAGAACCACTCGGTGTTACTTTGTGTCTTATCCAGATCATTCGAAGGGTTATCGGTTTTACAACCCTAATGGAGGAACAAGAATTGTGGAATCACAGACGGCAAAGTTTCTGGAACTTGATGTGGCCGAGGAAGCTAGCTGCTCAAAGACTACTGAGGATATCAGTCCGGTAGGGACAACTGTGTCATTTTCTCTACCTATACAGACAATTATGGAACCTCCCATGCCACAGATTGAGCCTGTTGAGGTTCAGGATCCTGTTGTTGAAACAGTTCCTGATGAAGTTCCTCAAACCTCTCAGACTCAGGATGAAGTCATGGCGGCTCCACTCAGGAGATCCAGCAGGGAGAGACGACCAGCCATTCCACCGGATTATATAGTCTACTTGGGAGAGCATGATTACGATATCGGCTGTGTGATTGATCCAGTGACTTATACAGATGCTGTTTCTTGTCCTCAATCAGATCTGTGGTTGGATGCAATGAAAGACGAGATGCAGTCTATGAAACATAATGATGTCTGGGAACTTGTTGAAATGCCTAAAGGATGCAAGCCCATCGGCTGCAAATGGGTGTACAAGACCAAAAGGGATTCCAAAGGAAAGATTGAGAAGTTTAAAGCCAGACTGGTAGCCAAGGGTTTCACTCAGAGAGAGGGAATAGACTATGAGGAAACATTTTCTCCAGTCTCTTCTAAGGACTCTTTTAGAGTGATCCTGGCGTTAGTAGCTCATTTGGATATGGAGCTGCACCAGATGGATGTTAAAACTGCCTTTCTAAATGGAAGCCTTAATGAGGAGGTCTACATGGTACAACCCGAAGGTTTTGCAGCAGGTGATTCAGGTAAGCTTGTGTGTAGATTGAAAAAGTCTATTTATGGCCTTAAACAAGCCTCCAGACAATGGTACCTGAAGTTTCATAGTATCGTCACTTCATTCGGATTCGTTGAGAACAGACTGGATCAGTGTATACACTGCAAGGTCAGTGGGAGTAAATTTATTTTTCTCATACTTTATGTCGACGATATCTTGTTGGCTAGTAGTGATCTTGCATTACTACACGAGACCAAGCAGATGTTATCAAGTAATTTCGACATGAAGGACCTTGGTGAGGCATCTTTTGTCCTAGGCATTGAGATCCTTAGGGATCGATCTCGCCGAGTATTGGGTTTGTCTCAGAGGGCATATGTAGATCGTATTCTTGAAAGATTCAACATGCAGGACTGCAAGCCAGGAATTGCTCCTGTCTGTAAGGGTGACAAATTGAGTGAGTTACAGTGCCCTCATACGGCTGTTGAGAGAGCCCAAATGAAGAATGTACCTTATGCTAGTGCACTTGGAAGCATCATGTACGCTCAAGTCTACACTAGACCAGACATTGCTTATGTAACTGGACTTCTAGGCAGGTATCAGTCAAATCCAGGACACGATCACTGGGTTGCTGCCAAGAAAGTTCTAAGGTACCTCAAGAGGACAAGAGATTATATGCTGATTTACAGACATGTTCAGGACCTGCAGCTAGTAGGGTATGCAGATTCAGACTTTGCTGGCTGTAAGGACGAATCGAAGTCGACATATGGATACATCTTTAAGTTGGCAGGAGGTGCAGTATCATGGAAAAGTCAAAAACATCAGAATATGACATCCTCTACCATGCAGTCTGAGATAGTAGGATGCTATTGGGCTGCTTCTCAAGCTGTTTGGCTTCGAAACCTCATAAGGGATTTGGTCGTGTTTGACTTTGTGGATGCACCCATACAGTTGTATTGTGACAACAATTCTGCCGTGTCGTTTAGTAACAATAAGAAAGGTCTCAAGGGGTGCAAACACATGGAGGTCAAGTATTTGACCATAAAAGAAATGGTTGAGAAGGGTGACGTTAAAGTAGAGCATATATACACAGATGATATGGTTGTAGATCCACTGACTAAAGGCCTTCGCCCTTGTGTTTTTGAACGACATGTCATTAGCATGGGCTTAGGAGCATCATGGGATGCTGTTGTTTAGTGGGAGTTGCTTTTCAGTTTTGCTCTAATAAAGTTTACATCTGTGTTGTTACATTTTTGTAACGTTTTGATATGTATCAACTTTTGCATTCAATAAAGTATTTTCTGGATGTGTTGTTGAATACATATATATGGCAAAATCTTGAGGTACTGTGTAAACCTTGAGTAAAGGCTAGGGGTTTTCAGTTATTAGCCTTAAAGATATGTCTTGTTACACATAAGGACAAGTTAACTATAAAGTAAGAAATATACAGGTTCGTTGGAACCATAAGTATATTCTCTTGTGGCACATAAGGTTTCGTGACACATAAGGAGAGAGAATTGTGACTAACAAGGGGATGACACATTGAGGTACTCTATATGAGGTGTTGTCCAATTGCCACACTACCATATTGAATCCATATTAGTAGAGTTAAGAACATTTGTGACCATGGAAGGCTCGGCATTGTATCAATGCAGTTACCGCCATGGTTCAGTGTTTAAGACTCTATGGGATCGGATTGACTATTAAGAATAATCCTAGACCAACATAAAGGTGCGCACATACAGTGCAATTTCAATTAATATTTGCCCAAGTGGGAGAATGTAATAGTTTTTCTAATGTGGGCTTCTATTAATTGAGATTGTAATTTACCGTTTAACGGGCTTGGTCTAATAAGGTTGGATATCAAGATTCTTAATTAGTCTAATATGGGTCTGGCTAGTGTGGGCCGAGTTCGGCCCGGCCCGTAATGAGAGGGCCCGCCAGAAACTCTATAAATAGCGCTCAAAGTCCCTCCTCTAGCCTGATGCACAAATTACCTCGCATACAGAGCTCATAAGGTTTCGAGCGTCGCGAGTGGTTGTCTCATTGAGCCAGTGATCCAGTGGGTGATAGAGGAGAAGATCTTGAGCTGGGATCGTCGTATTCCGCACCAAGAACGATGGATTCCAAATCAAGTAAGCAAAATCAACCCTCATTGAATGTTTATGTTCTATTATCTGGCTATGGTGATCTTAGGGAAGCCGCATGCGCGGCCCACACATGAAAGCAGAACCACAGCTTGTCGTTGCCACATTCTTCGGTTCAAGCTTTTCGAAGGTCTTGGAATGCTTCGACGATGCACGGAATAGAGAGGTTGCGGTCCGTATTAAAATGAAAAGCCATCATTAGGCTTCTTATAGGGAGAAGTGCACATCCATATTTTATATTAATAAGACTTTGTTGTGATCGTGATACTGAGGATAGAAGACTTTCTTCTTCTTTTTCGGGAAAGATAATGATAATGCAGAGAGCATTGGACTTATCCTTTACTTGTAGCACGAGTGCGTCAGGACATTCGGCAAATGGAGAGAGGGCCTGAAGGGTGTTTTCATTAAATCTCGAAGGATCTCGTTCCCATTAACCTATTAGGAAATAAAGAGAGGCTTCATTTTTGGCTCTTTTTCCTTCTTCTTTTTGCCTTTTTTGGCCTTTATCTAAATGTGGCGCCACATCGGTTGGGGTGCCACATCGGCATCAATTGCGCCACCGCCGGCGGCCGGCCGTCATGCCACATCTGGCATGAGGCCCACAAAAAGGATATCAACCTAACTATATGTTGTATAGTTAGTACATGCAGATGATTGACATTCAGCAAAATAAGGATAATGGAATACTGTACATTTATGGATGGAAAACACGCTTATATAAAAACATTTAGTGTTGCACACACTGACTAGTCAATCAAAAGTTTAGCTTGAAAAGATCTTTCACTAAGCTTTGGGCTTTCAAGCGAAAAATTCTCCCACAAATCCTCAAGCAAAACAAGACAAAGGCCAAAAAAGAGGGAGGAAATAATTGAAAAAAGAAGAAGAGATCAAGTACATTTTTGTTGTGATGCCAAGCTGATCGAAAGTAATAAATATTTAAGGTAAAATCACAAGACAAATTAACGTTATCTATAGGTCAGTGCAACGTTTTTATGTTGTTTACGGTTGATATAACTTACGTTCATGGAGAGAGACTTTTCAAATCTCGATATTGTTCAATCAATTAACGGGCAAGTTGCTTTTTTCTGTTTTTAATAATCTTACAAGACTCAGACAATGTTCATACTGTAAAGAGCCCTCGCTATAGACCACGTCAGACTCAAACTCACTCTTATGATCTTTGCATGCTTTACTGATGTGGCATTCTTTACCCAATCAAATCGAATGACTCATAGGCTCACAAGAGAAAAGAAGTTGAATATTCACAAGTTGACAAATGACTCGATTGAAAATGACTCTATTTGACTTATAAAACTTCTTCTAGGCGGGTTGGAAACCGTGGGCAGCAAGTCTAACTTGGCTCGATTTCCTTAGAACAGTCCATTCTTCAATATTAATCATTCGTCAACACTTTTTGGTTTTCAATATTTTAAAGCTTTTTTGAAATTAAACATATATCTCGAAAAGAAACCCTATCTAAGTAGGTATATTAGTTTGAGCGGGCTTTCTAGTTTGAGTAGGTTTCCTAAAATGAATTTTCCTATTTTGGATACAAATAATGAAGATTTAAAAACATGAAATTCTACTACACTATTAGACTCTAGAGCAAACAAGAGGAGTGTCAGTCTCTCCATGAGTTTTTTTAGTGAGTTCACTATGTAAGACCACATTCATGAAATTTATTTGAAAATAATATAGGTCTGATAAACACTTGAGCGATTGTAAAATTCGTATTCTATATATTTATAGTGGGTTTTCTAATAGCTAAGTCTTCTTGAAGAATAAGTACATATATTTAGATGGAAGCATGTAAATCTATGGAGTTCTTATTGTTCCTTTTTAACTTATATGGCTTCTTACTTTTGACTTGAATTGCAATATCCTTTAACTTCCGTATTATTTTCACAATAATCGGTATCAAAGTGAGGGCTTCATTCGGAGTTTATGTTTGCCTGATCACTGCCTAGAAATGTTGTGCTTGCATTACATCTGAAGCATGGCTTAGTATTAAGAAGTTCAACAAGTGTAACAACTTTGAGTAGGGAGCATTAAGATGTGTGCCATTTTGACTATCAAGGTTCGACCAAGGTGTTGAATGGCAAAAATATATAGTTGAAAATCATGAAAGATCCCGATACAATAAGTTGATGGAGAAGGCAAAAAGTCAAATCCCGTTGAAACCGTCGAACACAGCGTTGATTGAAGTAACAAAAGAGAAACATGTCACAACATTGAGGCTAGAACTTCAGTCGATCTATCTAATGAAAGGTTTCAATAATCGCTTGTATATGCTAAAAATGGTGTTCTAATTTTGCTATTTCAAGGTGCATCCATCAAGAGTTCATTAAGATGAGTTAACACATTCGTTATAGGTTTGAAGTACATCAATGAAGCCTTTCCTATTGAGAAGCAAGGCACAAAGTTGGTGGAATATCTATCGGTGTCTTTTGAGTACTATTTTGATTCACTGCTATAGGGGCGCACTACAATGAAGAGGTAAAGTCTGCCTAGTTTCCTAATAATTAACCGAAATACATAGCGGAGGACATAGCACAAAGCTTCATTTTTTTCAAAGTAGAGAAAAATGCATAGGGTCTAAATTTAATGGATGGAAGAGCTATCCTAAATCCAGGTCCAACGTAGGAACCATTGATATTATCACCGCGATGAAGTGAGTCACTAAAAGTTCTTCAAATTGCAGTGGTAAATGAGTTGAGGTGGAGTCTTACAGGCGATGATAATGCAGTTACTACAGAATTAAAACATGAGATGACTTTTTAAACTTGCATGAGACTTATTAATGGGCACAATAGCCTACATCTAATCGACGAGGGGTCAAGGCCATGCGTGAAATCCAGAAAACACATTTTTGTAACTGCATTGCATCTAGTTTTCCATGCTATTCCCAGTACATGGGTAGATAATCCTGGATACTCAGAGATTCGATATATCTCGAGCTTCATCTGGGAATCAATCTAAGTCATGTGACCTAACAAGATTATTAAGTTAATGGCCATGCTTCCTTCCAACGTTGAAACCTTTTAAGAACCATTTCACTAGAATTAATCTTTGTTTGCTACGACATTTGCCTGTATAGATTTACATGAACTTGGCCACTTGCCTTGCCTTAGGCTCGAAGGTTTACTTCTTATCTTGAATTAGCGCGGTCAACGATGTACTCTTTTGTGTGTCTGCATTCTTACGTGGGACATTGAGTAATCACAAAGATAATAAGAGTAACAAGTAATCGAGAGCCTCCCTCGTTTTTTTTTCTACGAGACTTCACGACTTCTTCTTAAGCTCTGTTCGTTGCACGGAAAATATAATATTTCTAGAAAATATTTTCCAGGAAATCACTTTCCTTGAAAATGATAATATTTTCTAGTATTAATTTGTCAAAAGCCGCCAGCTCGCCGGCCTCGAGTGAGGTGAAAGCATGCTAGTAGAGGCCGCAAGATTTAAATGTAAACAAAGAAGATAGAAAATATTTTTTATTTTCAAAAAAGCGGAAAATATTTTCCCCACTATTGATGGAAAATATTTTTCTTGACTATTTTATTTTCCATGAAACGAACGTCAAAAAATTCGAAAATTATTTTTCCGAAAATTATTTTGCGTGAAACGAATAGAGCCTTAGTCTTATTCTATTATATTATTTAATTTGCTTGACTTTTGTTCACTTCTTTGGGGCCTTCGTGTTGGTGATGATAGCTAGAAGGTCGGCTCCAAAATCCTCCATTCATTGTCACTCTCCGTGTCAGTACGCTTTGATTTATGAACTCCCCACATAGTCACCTTGCTTGCATTACTATTATTTTCCTCCTTAATTTGTAAATTCAGCTAACTAACGTCATTCTCTGGCCAAGTCAGGATGAGTTGACTTTTGAGTGCGCCTTTGTTTTATATTAGCTAACAGTAACATGGAGATCATGTACCATAAAGAGAAATTTATGTATCTTGATTCTATTGTCACAACTTTATAGGGTTTCTTCCCCTCAACAATGGGGCGTCTGTGGTTTTTTCAAGCAAATGGTGAATTCATAGTGGATCCTTCTCTTGCATATACTCTTCATAATTATCATGACAAATTGATCTGTGATTCTTGTGGTATCACCAAGAGAGTACATCATCATGATCATTGAACTCAAAAATCTCGAGCAAGAAAGGCAGACATGCTTGCCCCTCGAACATAGTCCTTTTGTGGATTTTGAATTTGACATCCTATATGAGCAAGTGGCATCGTATAATGTGGTCTAGAAGCATTAGATTGGCCGTCCAAGGTCAGAACTACCACTGTCTGCAATGAATATGAATTAAGTTGATTCGGTGCATTTGGGTTAGGTAAGCTGAAGTATTAATTACTTGGTTAAAGCAGGGTCTTGATTCCTGAACTCCTGCCTTAAGTTAGAACTAATCTACATGGATCATCGTTTCCATTATAGCAAAAATAAATAGAACAAGAAACTAAGACAACCCAATTTGTTAGTAGGAACAGGCCAAACGTTTCACCGGTTTCGGCGAGAGACTGCTTGGGGGAAAAAGCCATTGTTTGCACATTGCATTCGTTTTTCTATCTTCCCCATGCATTCGTATTGGTTTCCTCTATTTGGTAATAGACCAACCTGTATTACAATGTAGAATCTCATAAATACATCTAATCTAAATCAACTTGGGGGTGGATATGAGCAGAGCATATTTGACTTGAAGTTACGTTACCATTCATTTCTCGAAACCCACTTCAGCAATTAATAGAACACCATACAAGAGCCAAAAACTAAAAAGGGAAAACTATTAAGCATACCTAGTACATATACTAAACTGAATCTAAATCTGAATCGTCATATATAACAGAATTTTATGATAAAATCCACATAAAATTCCATATAAATACATAATCTTCATTGGGATGAATCCAGTTTAGTGTACGTACTACAATCATTTAATAATTTTTCTATGTAAAAGGAAATAGATTTTCAATGTAAAGTCGCCACGTGTTTCGACTAGGAGTGGTTCATTTCACGCCGAACCTAAATAACATATCCATGTAGCACTCATGGATGGATTCAAAGCAAGGCCCGGGGAGGTCCTGGCCCATCTACAGAAAAAAGTAAGACCAAAGCCCAAACGAACTAACCTAACGTGACTTCGGCCCAAATAACCCTAGACCCGCCGAAAAAGCCACTCTCTCCTTCTGTCTCTCCCTATTTTTTTTTTCTTCTAAGTTCAAAAGGAAAGAGAGGCAATAAGCGCAAGTGACACCTGTCGAGCATTACCATTATGGTATCACACTCGTTAAGAGATATTTGATTTAAATCATAATTACTTCTTCATCACTCCGGCCCAAAGCTTTGAAATTAGCAAGCTTGTTGCCAGATCCCATCAAGATATTAACAACAAAAAAAATTTGCACATGAGGTATGATTTAGTTAGACAATGCCACATGAATCATCTAGAGTTTGCTGAAAACATAAATCAAACTCATGATCTTGTAAAAGATAGATGATTTTCTTTTAATATCGTCGCTGACCGCATTTTGTCTCTCTTTTTTACTAATTAGGTTGCATTTGATTGTCTATGAATAGACTTCTTTTTTACTGAGAATGGTTGTAAAACATATGGATTAACTCATTCTAGGTAATGTTTACTTAGATCCATCTCATTCTGACCCTCATAGTTTTACCTTTGGCACACATGACACTTTTCCAATGGGTCACTCATCCTAATGATGCTCTCACTTGAGAATGTTTTCAATGTTAAAAGTTATTGATACGTCAAAATATGTATCCTATGAGACAATTTTTAATCTCACATATATATCTCAAGAATGCACTCCCTTTATTTGATGGACAATGTAGTTCGTTCATTTTCCCTTTGGCATCATAGAAACCTATTAAGAGCCGCTTATTGTCCGAACCCTCTCTCTCGAAGAATACTCCCCACCCTCGTTTGACCAAATCGTTGCAGTGGCAATCTCAATCCGCCTCTAGGGCCACGTCTGCCCTTCTCAAATTCAGGCAAAGTTGGGATGGGGAATATGATATAAATTGCACAAGGCGCAAGCGAGGGATGGGGCGGGTTGTTGGCATGCGAGGGGCAAGTTTGGGATCACTGATCCCGGCCTTGACTTGGCATCCATACTCATTGCTAAATTTGTGGAAATATTGAGTTTTTTTTTATCTCCAAACTTGTGCAGAATTAAGTAAGAATCCTAGCTTTTTGTCTTTGACATGAAATCTAGGTAACGTTTTGTTGAAAATTTTATACTAGATGAAGCTGACTTCTCTTTTTTTCGGATCAATGGATTGCCCTCCAGTTTCATATTACAGCATGACCAGGAAAGTATTATATGTAGTGATTACATGGTTGATGTGGTATAAATTATCAACTCTCTGCTTGTGTAACGTGCATCTCAATAAGATTTGCAATTGAAAGTTTAAAAGTCTTCGCCATTAACTTGCTTCTTCTTTTTTATCGAAAAGAATATTTTATTCATTTCTCAGAATGATACATAAATAAATATATAAAAAACTTTAAATCTAATAAATCTGAAAGAAAAAAGTACAAACAACAAAGCATATTATTAGCTAGCACACTCTTATTTCTCAAGAACATATATGGTTGCCAATCACTATACTCAATGATGAGCACATGCCAAGATCTCCATTCAATGCCCTCATCACCATTACCATGCAATATATCAACATCACTATGTAATAAGCACACAGATCAAGCACCTATAAGAAATTCACATATTTAGTTCAGGAGAGCAAAACCCCCAAATCTATATCTAAATCTAGATTGGGAGAGAAGAGCGGCCTATTCTTGGAGATGATAGCTGTCGAGGAGGAGAATTGTGACGTGGTTTAACTTGCTGCTTCACGTGCCATTTTTATGGCATGCATTTGTTATATGCAATAACTTCTCGAGAGACTAGAACTTGCTATAGTCCAAGTTGCGCAAGTCATCTGACAAAAAGTAATCAGATTTCTGATTTAGAGAAAAACGGATGTTGGAACAATGGTTCGACGTCCCCAACAACATCATCGTTCAGAATAACAAGCTTGAATGAACACAAAATCTAATACTGTGAGAGTGAAATCTTCAAGAAAAATCATGTGATCTCCTTCCAAACTAGACATGTTCATTAACAAAACTCAAGTAAAGTAAAATTCCAATATTATACACAAAAAATCACACATTCAAACTAGATTGGGGTACAATTCTCCCCCAAAATGGGAGAAAGAACTTTATGAATCTAAACTAAATCAGAAGAAAAAGCTCCTCAAAAAGAGGAAAGCGAGAAAAGAAAATAAGACCAAAGCAGCCAAAGGAAAATAAAAAGTGGGGGAAGGGAGAGATTGAGCTCAAAGCCTCCCCTTCCTAGAGTTTGAAAAAGAAAGTTGTGTGAAAATAAGAGTGGGAGGAAAGAACCCTAGAGAGGAGACAGAAACTAGATAGCTATCAATTATATTTAATCATCTTGAAAACAATGGTTGATGTCATTATTTTATCATGTAGGGAATATGCAACTCTCATTTAGAGGTGATCGGTCCCATTCGTTCTAAACCCACCTAGGAATCAAGAGTTGAATCGAAAAAGACCGCTCATATCCAACACCTCCCGTAACCTCTACGTTGGCACCGGCATCGGCCAAGTCTAGCCCCTCTGCCACATCAAGACCATGCCATTGCCTTGGCCTCTGCTTTGTCTGACTCTAGTCAACTTAGCATTGACCAGGATTCAAGGTCGAGCTGAGCTCTGTATAGGGTTCTCTCGAGCTTATATCCAAAGTCCAAGGCTCAAGTTCGCTTGTCAAGCTTGAGCTCAACAACAAAAGAGACAACGAGGACTAGACGGCGGTGAGGTGGTGATGAAAAGCGATTCATAGGGTTTGCAAGTCCAAGTTGACGCACAGCGGAGTGAAAGGAAGAAAAAAAAATTTAAAAAAAAGGTAACAAGAAATATTTAAAAAAAAACTACATGAATAAATAGAGAGGATGCAAGTTTCTGACATATGGACTCAAATGTTACACGTGTTGCCTGTTGAATGGACTTGTGTAAAATTGATGTGGCATCACTTGTGTACTAGATTGGTCCTATGTGGAAATTTGCTTTGTATTGATTTCATGGCCTGTCCAATTCCATTTTCTGATGAAATTATATAGCAAGATATAGGATAAGCAAACCATGCTTTATACATATAATCACTGCAAAAAGTGTCATATTAATAGAACGAATGAAGTTGCTTAACTTGGAATATGTTTCCATCTACTATTTTTGACCTCCACTCTCATATGCATATCTTTATAAGTTCTTTGCATTTCATTGCATTCAACTATATTCGATGCTTCACTTATTTTTGCTAAGCCTAGAATCAACATTAGAAAAATACATCTAAGGATCGGTGTGCATTCAACTCGTGCCTAAGTAATGTGAGGTCAATTTTGTCAGGTCGATTCGGGTTTTCAAGCTCACGGCTTTTGAGTTTTCTTGATTTTTTTTCTCATCTTTAGCACCTAGTGCTGGAGAGGACATATTTTATTTTTCCTTTTTGATCTTTGATGTTGAATTGGCTGGAATTATCCGTAAAAGTTGTTCAAAACGAACCAAGAAAGGTCCTATTAATGAGTTGAAGTCGCCACTGACGGTTGTTAGTAGCTTTTCGACACCTGCACTCGCGGTCAAAAAATGGTTAAGATATTTTGGAGAGAGTGATGAAAAAGGAAATAATCCTCAGCAACAAATCACCGATTTGATGAAAATCTGTACTATATTTTGGATTCAAGCTTGAGCACACAAGCCCTAACATTAGGGAATAGAGCTTCTTTTCAAGACAACTATGCTTGGCCTTTCTAAACTTGGGTTTAGTCATTCGTCATTTCAGCACAAGAATTGGATATTGACATAACCAGCAAGGTCTTCGGCTAGGCCTCGAGGAACCCAGCCCAGTCTTTATGGACTTGGGCCTGGCTCCATTGCCTTGTACACGAGAGCCACTTACCCTAGCATAAGCTTTGAGGTCCTAGGCTTGGCCTTAGGACACTCGAGCATGGCTCATATGAACTATGGCCCCAGGTGCTTTTGACATGGTTGCAAGAGTTGAGTAAACTTATTAAAAACTTGCATGTAGGCAATATGTCCAAGGCTTACTCTTAGTAGTCTTTCACTCAGCCTAAATAAACTTGGTCTTAGGTGCTAGTGACTTGAAAGTGGGAGCCAAATATCTAGGTATGAGCATGGAGACACGGCCACAAAAGTAGAGTTTTAAGATCGGCCTCTAAGGACTTAAGCCCAATCTCTATGGCCTTTTACCTAGGTGCTAGTCACGTGGGTGTGGGAACCAAATATCGAAACACAACCTCTCGATACACAAGCATGAGCACTAAGGTATAGGGCCTAGCCTCAAATGAATTGAGCCCCCTAGCCCTTATGGATCCAGCCCAAAAGCTAGTGACTTTGGCATAGGAGTCAAGTACCTAAGCATGACCACTACAGACCCAAGCCCAAGCATTGGGTTCCCAAGCATGGTCACTAAGCATCCACGCACAAGCATCAAGGCCTTAGACTGAACCTTTGTGGACTTGAGAACTTGAGCATGGGCTTTAGGGTCTTGGGCCCAACCTTTGCAGACTATGGTTTGGTCTTCACTGATTTGGACTAGGTTATGAGTAAGTTGGAGGCAAATACTAAGTTATGATTGTGGAATTCTAAGTTTAGCCTCTATGGGCTCGAGCTTAGGTGCTAGTGACTTGAGTGCAAAAGCAAGGTATCAAAGCATGGCCTCTGAGGACCCAAGTTTAAGCATCGATGTCTTGGACTCGAGCTTGATCTCAATGGACTTGAGCTTGAATGTCGGTTAACTTAGGTCTAGGAAAAGAATACTGGGATGCAATTGTTGTAGACCTAGGTAAGGGCACTAGGATTCTAGGCATGGCCTGTAACATCCCACGTCTAACCCCTTTTTCATAGTTTATTTCTGTGAAATTATGGATTTAGTTAGTGGCCCATTGGCCTCGGGGGTCCTTCAGATTAAATGGTAATTTTCATTTTGGACGATTTTGGATTTTCTAAAATCACGTTTTGGTCCTCCGAAAATTAATTATTTGTATTTTGGCCCCCAAAAACCTTGAAATTGAGGTCTATGGAAGTTGTTATAATTTTCAAAATTTTTTGTTATTTTAATCAATTATTATTAATTTTATTTATTTCTTTATTTCGGTTGACCATTGACCTGTCAACAACCAAGCAGTTCGCTGGCAGCTCACACGAAGTCAGTAAGCTGCTTGGCTTTCTTCATTGTGGCATTTCGCCGAACACGTGGCGCCAACGGCCAAAACGCCCACTAGCTGCCTCAGGCATCCCTGTCAAGGGATGCCACGATCAACGATTGGCCACCACTTGGCCCGAGCACGTGTTTTCCCCTTTGTCCAAGGCTGAGTCCCCTGTTTTGGACTTGTGCAACCCCTCCTCTTTTGACGAGGTAACTTCCACCTCTAAGCTTTGTTTAGCACACCGTTGCAACCTTTGGCTTCCTTGACAAGGCCTCTTCCATCCCTCACCGATCACTTACTTTGTCATCGCCGTCATTGTCGCGGGAGCCCTCGAAAGAAGCCTTCGTGGCTCAAGTCTTCCCCCAATTTCCAACAAGCTTCACTGTCATCGTTTGACCAATCTTTCAATTTAAAGCTCACGTCGTTACTTCCAATCAATCCCTAAGTATCCCTTTAGCTTAGTTATGGCTTTGGTTTGGATTAATTTGGTATGAGATTCATGAATTTGAGCTTTGAACTCAAATCTACTCAGAAAAACCCTAATTGCGCCGTCATCGACTTCGTCCAACTACCGTGCGTGTTACAGCAAGACCCAGCCGCTGCCGCCACCTTTAATGGAAATTTGGGAGTTGGGCGTCCCTTGAGCACAACGGCACTGGTCTTGGCCGCTAGTGTTGCGTCATTTGGGAGAAATCAGCCCTGAAGCACAGCTCCATTTTCTCAAAAACCTTAATCCCGTCTGTCGTCTTTGACGATCGATTTCTCGCCACTGCCACTGGTCGAAAAAACTCATGGGAGTTTCCTTTTCAAAGCCCAGTCGGTCGCCGCCATCGATTCGGCCTAGGGAGGGCAAATCAAGCCTTTACTCAATTGACCACCACTGACCCGGTTCCTAACTCGGGTGACCCAATCAAGTCTGTTCGTTGGAAATCCGAGCAATCGGAGCCGTTTTGTCGCCCGCAACTGCCACCCATAATCTTGGCCAACCTCCCAAGGCCAAGAGCTACCCCTGGGAGCCTCGTCGGAGCTTCGCCAAAATCTCACTGGATTGCCGCCGAAGCTGTCCCGAAGTTGCCTAAGAGCTAGGTCACCCATCTGCGGTGTTAGGCCGCAGATTGAAGGTCCACATCAAGCCCGAGCGCGACCCAAAGTTCGAGAAACCACGTCATTGCCAACCGCCCAAAGCGCGTAAACTTGAGGTGAGTGAATAGCCTAATTTTAGATTAGAGATGTTTACCGCTTTAGTATACTAGTTAGATTGGTTGGGCGATTAGGTAAAGACAAGGTAAATATGGTCGAAAAGGGTCGGGTGCATGAGAATGGCATGTGGTGCTAGCCTTGACTAGCATTGTGGTCAATGGGCTGTAGTTGGCCAAAAAAGTTGATTGAGCCTGTTATGGCATCAACTTGTGACATTTTACGCAAATAATCGTGTTGACGGGTTGACCCAGGTAGCCAACAACACTAACCCGCTTTAAAGGAATTGTGGCATGTTGGTGGTCCAGATACAAGGGATCAAATTAGTCATGGACCGTCTCATTTGAATGCTGATGCAATGACATATTTTCTTACTATGGTCGCAATGTGACGCGTTGGACAGCTTTGGGCCGAGTCTTGGTCGTGAACCGGTTAACTAATAGGGTTAGCTCACTGGTGTTGTTGAGCTGAGGATGTAGGCCAAAACTCAACGCTAAGTATGGAAATAGTCAAGGAATGGAGAGAGTTGTCCAGTATTAGGAAGAGAAACCGAGGACGAGAAATTAGGGACCCTAGAGTAGTTGCATTCCTAATCCAAGATTAAGGTGTAGACTCACTGAGATATTTATATCGCATCCCATTGTATTAACCCGTTTTTCATGTGCTAAGCATGGAGATCGTGGACGTAAACCCGCCTATTCCGGAGAAACCCGCTGAGAGCATATGGGTGATCAATAGGATAAAGACCGGGCGCATGTATGCTTTTGAGAAGCACAAGAAGGCCTCATAGGAGTTCGACTACCATCTGTGGTGTTGGGTGCCCCACCATTACTAGGTAAAGTGCGTAGGAGTAATAGGCAAACCCTTAGAGGTTTATCAAGAACCCCATGAACGACCATGGGAATGATATGGGGATTGGTACATAAACTTATGGAGGGACGATCCTCTTGCCGGTAGCATAATGAACCCTTAAGGCGCCACCTCGTAGGCAGTTATGTACAATATGTATTTTGATACAATATATGATTTGTAAATTAAGTATTGGTATGTATAATATGAAGGATGTGTGTTTATATACTTGTACATGAGGGTTGCGATGTGTTTTTAATTATCTCACTCTCGTTGTCTTCATCTCTGATTGTTTTAGAAGGCCAGTAACCTACCTAAGACGTCGCATATTTATTTAATGGCCAAAGGAAAAAGAAAATGAAGAGAAAGATTGGGGTACTGCCACGCAGCCGGGGAGCGGGGCGTGATATGGCAATTGAGACACAAACACACACAATAGGGTCTCTAGCCTAGGCTTGAAAGGTTGGAGTTTGGCCTCTTTGACCCATACTTGACCTTGATGGGCTATTTTGTGAAAAACAACTTATCAAATAAAAAATAGAATGAGAAAATAAATCGGATAATATAGTTACATGATTTAGTTGGTATAATCTACTCCATGAGAAAAGGACCCACATAATTTCAAATAATACAATGAAAATTACAATCACAGTGAATTACTCATACACTCTAGATGTTTCATAGCTCTCGATTATACCGAACGACTCACATAGTATTTAGTCCTCGTAATGACTCACAAAATAATCTCTCAATCACACAAATAAATTGTAAATTTTATAGTAAGATTTTTTGGCTCAGCACTTTGGATTGCTTCAATATGTAGTTCAAAAAGAAGCCACCTTTTGGATTCTCTTTACAACAAAGGCACTTTTTATGTTAAAAAAAATTGGATAAAAAATCAGAAACCTCTATTAAGAATCCTAGTCAAGCTAGAAACTACTCGAACTTGAAGATTTATTTGAATTAAGAAAATTTCATTTCCGGACTCAAACTCTGAGATGGGCATCAGAGTTTCCCATGCCTGAGCATAAAGTCCCCATGCCCAAGTTTGATATCTTTGGTGCGGTTGCCGATATATAGTCGTAATTTGGTATAATTTCTAATTCATACAAGAGGAAAGTGTTTTCTTAAATTTTTGCATAGATTTTCCATTTATTAATTTTTTAAAATGATCTAAACATCAAAGAATGAGGAAATTTTCCGTCGAATGAACGGGGTTGGAACATTATACAGGGAGCAATAAATGGAAAATCATTTTTATTAGGTTACTTTATATTAAAACTTCCCATGGGCCTTGTACCTTGATGGGCTTGAAAGGTTGCTTGGTGTGAATACCAATTTCGATGGGCATAAGAAATGATACTATTGTATAAAAGTCCAACCGCATGTCCTGAATAAATTTATAAGAACAAGGTCTTGTTTCAATTCAAAACTTTATTAAAAAATGGATGTTTATTTTACGATCGATTTGCAACCCAAGAACACTTTTCGAAGATCTGGCAAAGCTCATTGTGTGCCCAATCATTTGCTCCAACCAATCTACTACACAACAAACTTCATCTCCACTTTCAGCGCCATCTCATTCCTTCCTACTAGTTTATTGTATTCGAAGATATTGAAGTATACAGTTTGAATTTCGATAACTTACAAAGTTACAACCGAGGTGGATACAAGAGACTCTTCACTTCACTTCCTCTTTTATTGTGTTTCTATGCAAATAGATGGAAAGAGGTACACATTCAGATATTTGAAAGACACGAAATCACCAGCCAAAGGCAGGGTGAATTAAGGAATGTATTTGAACCGAGGAAAACATGAATTCGCTTCGGTGCATTGGCATTGTCGAAAAAAGCTAGGGATGACTGTGCATCACAATGGGGTTGCATGAAGAAAGAATGGGAAAATTAAACTCAACACAAATCAGATAAACAAAGCGTATTCTCTGTACGTCTGCTCCTAACACTGGGGGAGATCAGGAGGAGGTGGAGGCAATGTCGACGATGGAGTTGGCCCGTTCTCAACGACAAAAGCTGTCGCTAGTCCCAGCGGCAAGTGGGCGTCCAGGTGGCAGTGCAATATCCATACACCTGTATAATGTAAAAAAATAAGAGAGAGAGAGAGAGAGAGAGAGAGAGAGAGAGAGAGAGTCAATAGTCTTATTGTTTAGGGTGATAGAATGTAATGCTTTTTCAGCATGTCATATTTGAATTCGTCATTGGAATGGTCTGAAGGATTTGTTGCACAGTCACTATCCTTCAACTAATTCCCTCTAATATACCAAACTCATTCCTTTACCAACTATCTCCCCTGAGAAACAACCCCTGCTCGCGAATACGAAAATGCAAAAGTTCAAGCCACGTGATATCAACGTACGAACCATAACTAGGAATAGGTAAAGGACAAAACAGTGTTATCATGGATTACATGTGGTTCTAGAATTCATATGATTTACGAGTTAACTTCAAGATAATGATTAGATTGTCCGATGCTTCGGGCACTTAGTCCCCTCTGCCTTTGCTTAATTACTCGCAAGAATTAGTTCCATGTGTTCGCTACACTTGCAAGTGATCGTCAATCATGTTTGGACCAAACCTTGTATAATTACTCGATAACGAACTATATTGACTTCTGAAAAAGATGAACCGAGCCATGTTTAGTTTTAAGGAGATAACTATGTCTAGTGTCTTTTCCTAACACTAGTCGATGACAACCGTAAGAAACAATAAATTCCACACTATTTAGTATTTACTTTCACAACTCATAATACGAAAGAGAGAAAATGATATTACCTGGATTATTTGCTTGGAATCTGATGGCAGCCCAACCTCCCACGGGCACGGCGATCGTGTTGCGTATTACCGGGTTGAAAAGATTGTACTTCTTCCGATCCTTGACCGGGTCGAAGTTCCCGAACCCTTGTCCCACCACGTGGAAGTTGAAGCCGTGCAAGTGCATAGGGTGATTCTCTGCGCCGATGATAGTTGTGTCCTGGAACACAAGCTCGATGATCGCGTTGTACTTCACTTGCTTCACCCTCGTGCTCTTAAGTACAAATGCCAACGCTCTGTTGTTGCTGTTGGCGGGGTTCGTGTAGTCGAATTTCAGCGGCGGCTGGTCGGGGAAATCGGCGGTATAGATTCCTTTCACGTTGAAGAAGTGCGCTTGCAAGAGGGACAGGCTCTTGGGAAATTGGAACGACTGGTTGTTCATGTTTGCGGACAACCGGAGGGTGGGAATATTGGGGAGGACCTTACAAGTCGCGTTGGGTCCGCACGGGGAGAAGCTCAGTCCGATGGTCACGAGCATTTGCTCGTCCACCTTAGTCGGCACTGGCAACCAATTCGGGCTCCCGACGAGGCTGGTCAAGGAGGAGTAGAACTTGTGGGCCGTCGGGGTGTCAGAGGGGGCCGGCAAGAGAGGCATGATTGGGCTCGTGTGGGGCAGCTTGTCGTAAATGAGGATCCCAGTCGTGGTGCTGTTATTGGGTGGCGGAGCATTTTCGGCACTACTATACGGGCGGGCCGCCATGTAGTAGGCCCCCGGGGTCTGATCGGTGGTAAGGAGCACGTCCACCGTGTGGCCTGGGGCGAGGACGATGACATCGGTGACGTAGGGGTCGGTGTATGAGGCGTCGACAGCGACGACGGTGAACTTGTGATTGGCTATCTTGAAGAAAAGTTGGCTATTGAGTGCAGCATTGATGATGCGAAGCATGTAGGTCTTTCCGTGCACCACCTTTAGCTTGTAGGTATCTGCGCGGATAAAAAAGAGAGCATCAAACGTCAACAAACCGAAAATCGGATACTCTTTCGACCAAAGGAAAAAATGAACAATCGAATTTTCTCTGAACTTTGTTCAAGTTGAAATTACACATTCAAAAAAAATCATCATGATAATATGAATGAGAAAATGGCAGTATGTCGTCGTGAAAGCTCACGCTTATTGGAGCAAGGATAGAGATCTCCGGGCCTTCCATTAATGGTGTATGCATCTGAATTGTTAGTCGGCACGCCAACTGCTTCTGCCTGGTTCTCCATATCGATCACATTCCCGTTCCACCACTCTCCTGCAGTACCACGTAAATCATTCTATCAGCTTGTCGAGTTTCTACAGAGAAAGAGATCAACCAAGGCATAGTCAAATCTGGCAAACTTAATTCGATTATCGTGTTGACAAATCATACGGTCATGGAATCCGGTTTCCATGACTAGTCTATTTCAGGTTGATTGATAACTCAAGTACGTAGCCAAGACTCATCATGATTACAGGAATGGTTTGTATTGGTTTGTAGATCCACTTACTGATATACAAAGATGTTTACTTAGATAAAAACAACTACTTGGGATGTTTGCATTAGATATGGAGAGAAGAGTGATACCTAGAATAATAGGAAATTGTCTGTGAGGTGTCGGAAATGGGTAATGACCCGATTTGGGGAGGATGATGAGAGCGCCATAGACGGTGGCACGTAGCAACGAGAAGTGAGCATGCCACCATAGCGTGCCTTCTTGCTTAGTGATGGTAAATCTGTACGTATAACTATGTCCGGGACATATGGGACACTGTGTAATGTAGCTCGGTCCATCCGCCCAACCGCTCAATAATTGAAACACGCCATGCCTACATGAATCAGGTTACGTGTCATCATTAGCGACTTCAGGAGAAAATAATGAACAATAAAGATAATCCACATTTTGCAAAGTAGGCTCTTGGGAAGTCAATCGAGACAAAGTTTTTTTCCCCCATTTTTCTAATTTTTCATTTTTATTTAAGCAAATGTAGTTGACAAATTCGTAGGCGAGGTGAGGTCTCATAGTCGCGTGCCATCAATAATTGTTGAAATCGTTCCATTTTATATCTTGTTAACTATAAAAAACAGCTGGAAGGTCATGAAAGAAAACAAAGAAAAGTTTTTTATTTGTCTTTGTACCATGTCAAAGTCAAACTTCCTATGCATATCTCAGTTTTTTCATGCAGTTCTATAGTCTGGATTAATTACCAATGAATAGTGATGTTGTACGGGGACTTGTTGCTGACATGAATGACGAGGGTGTCACCCTCCGTGACTTGAATCGTTGGGCCTGGAAGAGCTCCATTCACAGCAGTGATCACATGCTCCCGGCATAATTTCCTCACCGTCACGTTTTCCACCTGAAACATATCACGTTTTACATGAGAACGATAGGATAGAAGAGGAACGTAAAACGGGCCGATGCGTAAAACCCTCTCGCACCTTAAGTACAAGTTGCATGAATTTGTAAAAGAAGCAGTAAAAGGAGGTAAGCCCGTTACATCGAACGTGTGCTCCACGATTGCAGCTAAAGCCATTGAAGACATAGCCACAAGAGCAGAAGCCCATGAAAGCAGAACCACAGCCTGTCGTCGCCGCATTCTTCGGTTCAAGCTTTTCAAAGGTCTTGAAATGCTTCGACGATGCACGAAATAGAGAGGATGCGTCCGTATTTAAAGTAAAAGCCACACGTTAGGTTTCTTCTAGGGAACGAGAAATGCACATCCATGTTTTATATTAATAAGACTTTGTTGTGATCGTGAAGGTTGGATGGTGATTTTTTTTTTCTTCTTCTTTTTCGGGAAAGATAATGATAATGCAGAGAGCATGGACTTAGTCTTTACCTGTCGCACGATTGCGTGAGGACATTTGACAAATGGAGAGAGGGCCTGAAGGGTGTTTTCTGAACAGCAACAGCCCAAGCTTCGCTGTCTAATAGGTTAAATGGCTTCTATGATATGATAGATTAGCATCTAGAAATATAAACAAACAGTGTAGTCGTGGATTAAGGAGAGAATCATGGAACTTATGTTATAGTTTTTTGACATAGCCGGTCCTTTGAATTGGTTAATTCGACAACGACCATAGAACCTCCGAGTTCAAATTATATCATTTTATTTCAGTTCGGATACAATAAATTGGTTAGTATAAGTTTATCTTGTTTTAAATCTTCTTGAATGGATGATGAGATCTCGTAGTGGCTTGGTGAATGTATGGATGTGGGAGCCATGTTAACAAGTTAAGGCATGTGCCCCCACACATTTCCATTTGCAGTTAGAGATCTTAACAGGAGCATCTTCACGACTGTTGACAACCATGGTAAGGAAGAAATTCTGAAGGGACAATGATATGGGGTTTCTCAAGTTTTCTTTTTTTCTTTTGGGACATTGCCGTCCTTCAATTTTCTTTTCCCTACGGGCAATTGATTTATTGAACTATATGGTTGCTTCTTCATGTTGGTCCTCCAAAAGAATCGAACGGATAATTTGGGTCATAGTCTTTAAGTGTCACAGAGCCTACCTAGTAGAAACGGGGCGCCTACATAGCAATCAAAAACTTAAATGGTGCCACTCGATCGACGGCAAGGGTTATAGACCCTTGTCGCTCAACTAAAGATGGCCTCGACCCTCCTCTGCCATCGGCCAAGAAAGTGGCGGTGATGGCTGGAGGCGGGCCAGGAGGCGGCGGCATTAGAGCTTGATGGCGTTTGAAGAGCATGGAGAAGCAGAGGGAAAACAAGGAAAAGATAGGCAAAAACAGATCCCAACTATCCAAAATGATCGGTGCTTATGTTTTCATTAAATTTCGAAGGATCTCGTTTCCATAAATATATTAGGGAATAAAGAGAGGCTTCATTTTTGGCTTTTCCCTTCTTTAATTCTTTGATTTTTCCTTCTTCTTCTTCTCTTTTTTTTTTTTGGCCTTTAAATGTCACGCCACATCAATTGGTTGGGGTGCCACAATGGCTTCATATGTCCTTAAAAAATATTGAAAAATGCGAATCGATATTTCGCCACTAAAATTAGACGGACTTAATGGAAGTTCTTGATTGTTATGTATGGACAAGTTTAAAAGATTAGATTTCACTCTCTGAAAATTTTACTGCGCTTGGTTGCACTTTGATGATATATTTTGAGGATTTTTGTGCACTTATACTCGTACAAATCAAATGATGGATATTTATAATCAAATAATAATAGAAAGTGGAAACAGAAAATCAAAAAATTAAAACAAAATAAGGTAAAAAAATAATTTCCTTTCCTCTCTCCCTTCTCTCTTTGATCTCCTCTCTTAAAAATGGCATTCAAGAACACCACAAGCAATCAATTGCGCCACCGCCGGCAGCCGGCCGCCATGCCACAGCTGGCATGAGGCCCATAAAAAAGGATATCAACCTAAATATATATTGTAAATTTGGTACATGCAAATGATTGACATTCGGCAAAAAATAAGGATAATGGAATACAGTTGTGCATTTATGCATGGAAAACACGCTTATATAAAAATATTGCACACAGCGAATAGTCAATCAAAAGTTTAGTTTGAAAAGATCTTTCGCTATATCTTTGGGCCTTCAAGCGAAAAATTCTTCCACAAATCCTCAAGCAAAACAAGACAAAAAGAATGGGAAAGAATTGAAAAAAGAAGAATAAGTCAAGTACATTTTTGTTGCGATGCCAAGCCGATCGAATGCAGTAAATATTGAAGGTAAACTCACACGACAGATTAACGTTATTCATAGGTCGGTGCAACGTTTTTTACATTCTTTACGGCTGATATAATTTACGTTCATGGAGAGAGACTTCTCAAATCACGATAATGTTTAAAAGATTAATGGGGAAGTTTCTTTTCTCTTTTTTGATAATCTTACAAAAATCAGACAATGTTCATACTGTAAAGAGACCTCGCTGTAGACCACGTCAGACTCAAACTCACTCTTATGATCTTTGCACGCTTTACTGATGTGGCATTCTTTACCCAATCAAATCGAATGACAAGTAGGCTCACTAGAGAAAAGAAGTTGAATATTCACAAGTTGACAAATGACTCGATTGAAAATGACTGTCTTTGACTTATAAAACTTCTTCTAGGCGGGTTGGAAACCGTGGGGGGCAAGTCTAACTTGGCTCGTTTTCCTTAGAACAGACCATTCTTCAATATTAATCATTCGTCAACACTTTTTAGTTTTCAATATTTTAAAGCTTTTTGTGAATTAAAAATATATCTCGAGTTAGATTCCATTTAAGAAACCCTATTTAAGTAGGTATATTAGTTTGAGTGGGCTTTCTAGTTTGAGCAGTTTCCTAATTTGAGTAGGTTTCCTAAATGAATTTTCCTATTTTGGATACAAATAATGAAGATTTAAAAACATGAAATGCTACTATGAGAGATTGTGAGACCACACTCATGAATGTTATTTGGAAATAATATATGTCTCATAAACACTTGAACGATTGTAAAATCATATTCTATATATTTATAGTGGATTTCCTTATAGCTAACTCTCCTTGAAGAATAAGTACTAAGATCTGGATGGAACTATGTCAATCTCTAGAGTTCTTATCGTTTTTTTAAACTTATATAGCTTCTTGATTTTGACTTGAATTGCAATATCCTTTTAACGTATTATTTTCACAATAAACTGTATCAAAGTTCGGGCTTGGGTTAGTAGAGTTCATTCGGAGTTTTCGTTTGCCTGATCACTGCCTAGAAATGCTGTGCTTGCATTAATTCTGGAGCAAGGCTTAGTATTAAGAAGTTCAACAAGCGTAACAAGTTTGAGTTGGGAGCAATAAGCTGTGTGCCATTTTAACTATCAAGGTTCGGCCAAGGTGTTGAATGGCAAAACTAAATAGTTGAAAATGATGAAACATCCCAATACCATAGGTTGACAGAAAGGTGAAAATCCCAATCCATTGAATCCGTCGAATGAAGCGTTGATTGAAGTAACAAAAGAGAAACATGTCGCAACATTGCGGCTAGAACTTGAGTCAATCTATCTAATGGAAGGTTTCAATAATCTCTTGTATGTGCTAAAAATGATGTTTTAATTCTGCCATTTCAAGGTGCATCCATCAAGAGTTCATTTAGATGAGTTTAAGACATTCATTATAGGTTTGAAGTACATCAATGAAGCCTTTCCTATTGAGAAGCAAGGCACAAAGTTGGTGGAACTATCAGTTTCTTTTGAGTAGTCTTTTGATTCACTGCTTTAGGGGCGCACTACAATTAAGAGGTAAAGTCTGCCTAGTTTTCTAATAATTAACCAAAATGCATAGCGGAGGACATAGCACAAAGCTTCATTTTTTTTCAAAGTAGAGACAAATGCATAGGGTCTAAATGTAATTGATGGAAGAGCTATCCTAAATCGAGGTCCAACTTAGGAACCATCATATTATCGAGGTCAATGAAAATTGTTCAAAGTGTAGGGGTAAATGAGTTAAGGTGGAGTTTACATGCAATGATAGTGCAGTTACTACAGAATTAAAACATCACGTGACTTTTTTAACTTGCATGAGACTAATCTATGGGCACAATAGCCTACATCTAATACACGAGGGGTCAAGGGCATGCGTGAAATCCCGAAAACACATTTGGTGACTGCATTGCATCTAGTTTTCCATGCTATTCCTGGTACATGGGTAGAGAATCTTGGATCCTTAGAATTTCGATATGTCTCGAGCTTCATCCGGGAATCAATCTTAGTCATGTCACCTAGCTAGATGATTAAGTTGATGGCGATGCTTGCTTCCAAGGTCGAAACTTTTTTAGAGGAACTGTTTCGAGGCTTTCCTAGTTCTTTCAAAAAGAAAAGACAACCATTTGACTAGAATTATTTTTGTTTGCTATGACATTTGCCTGTATAGATTTACATGACCTTGGCCACTTGCCTTACCTTAGGCTCGAAGGTGTACTTCTTATCTTGAATTAACACGGTCAACCATGTACTCTTTTGTGTCTGCAATGTTACGTGGGGGATTGAGCAATCACAAAGATAATAAGAGTGACAAGTAGTCGAGCGGCTCCCTCGTTTTTCTATTCGAGACTTCATGACTTCTTCTTAGTCTTATTCTATTTTTATTCTTTAATGTGCTTGACTTTTGCTCACTTCTTTGGGGTCTTCGTGACTTCATTGGTGATACGAACTAGAAGGTCGGCTCTGTGTCAATACGCCCCCACATGGTCACCTTGCTTGCATTGCTACTCTTTTCCTCCTTAATTTGTGATATTCAGCTAATTTACGTCATTTGCTGGCCAAGTCAGGATGAGTTGACTTTTAAGTGCGCCTTTGTTTTATATAAGCTAAGAGTAACATGGAGATCATGTACCATAAAGAGAAATTTATGTATCTTGATTCTATTGTCACAACTTTCTAGGGTTTCTTCCCCTTAACAATGGGGCATCTGTGGTTTTTTCGAGCAAATGGTGAATTCTTAGTGGATCGTTCCCTTACATATACATTCAATAATTATCATGACAAATCGATTTTTATTTTTTTATGGTATCACCAAGAAAGTACGTCCTTGTGATTTTTGAACTCAAAAACCTCAAGCAAGAAAGGCAGACATGCTTGCCCCTCGAACATAGTCCTTTTGCAGATTTTGAATTTGACATCCTATATGAGCAAGTGGCATTGTATATGTGGTGTAGAAGCATTTGACCTGGCTGTCCAGGGTCAGAACTCCCACTATCTGCAATGAATTTGAAGTTGACTCGGTGCATTTGGGTTAGGTAAGCTGAAGTATTGATTGCTTGGTTAAAGCAGGTTTATGATTCTTGAACTCCTGTCTTAAGTTAGAACCTAATATCCATGGATCATCGTTGCCATTATAGCAAAAATAGATCGAACAAAAATCTAAGACAAACCAATTTGTTAGTAGGAATGGGCCAAAATTTCACTGGTTTCAGATATAGACTACTTGAGGGCAAATGCCACTGTTTGCACAATTGTGTTCGTTTTTCTGTCTTCTCCATGCTCAAGCATGAAGCATCAACTCGTATTAGTTGGCTCTACTTGGTGACCGACCAACCTGTATTATGACTTAAAATCTCATAAATCCATCTAATCTAAATTAACTTTGGTGTGGATATGAACATAGCATATTTGACTTGAAGTTATATTACCATTGATTTCTTTTTTTTTTCTTTTTTTTGATAAGGTAAGTAATTGTATTGAACTTTTACCAGGCAAAATGTACAAGGTATAAGGGCACGGTACCACAAAACTCGTACTCAATAATTACCATTGATTTCTTGAAACCCGCTTCAACAATTAATAGAATAACACCATACAAGAGTTGAATATTAAAGGGGAAAACTAGTAAGTGAACCTAGTGCACATACTAAATTGAATATGAACCATCAGATATGACGGAATCCTATGATAAGTGGGTTTATAATCTTCATTGGGTTGAATCCCGTTTAGTGTACATACTAACAATATTTCTATAAAATGAGTAAAGGGAAAGAGGTTGTTCGATGTGAAGACGCCACGTGTTTCGACTAGGAGTTGTTCATTTCATGCCGAACTTAAATAACTTATCCATGTAGCACTCACGGATAGATTTAAAGCAAGCTCTAGGGAGGTGCTGGCCATCCACAGAAAAAAGTAAAACCAAAGCCCACTCATACAGTTCAAGTATAAGCCCAAACGAACTTTCCTAACGCGACTTCGGCCCAAATAACCACCCACCTCTCAAAAAAGGACCTGGATCTTCTGACCATAAGGTCAGGTGACCAAGTGTAATCCAACGGAGGGGGGCCCCTTTGTACTGGGGGGATTTTCGAGGACATCTAATGGCTGGTGCACGCAGGTCACCTGACCTTGCATGCACCAGGTGACCTGGATGCACCAAATCCATTTCCCCAAAAAAGCCACTCTCTCCTATCTCTCCATCTTTTTTTTCTTTTAAGGCAGCAGTAAAATGCATTAGCTTCAAGGGCTCAAAGAAACAGATATGATATCCCAAGAACGTCATGGCTCATAAGCCTTGCATATAGAATGGGACTACCTTTTAGTTTCCTTGAAGCCTTGAATACGAACATTTAACTTGGTTCAGATTTTCTGATCCACAAGATCCACAACGTAGCGTGGCAAGTGAAGAGCATACTTAACCATATCACCTTACCGAGCTAACAACAAGATTCTAATCAAAAGAGACCATCCTAGAGAAAGAATGAGAGAATTTAGAAGATCATGAGGGTACTCACAACTCACAACACAATTTTATTTCTGGAGGAGCAAAGTCTTCCCCTTCGCCTTCACAATACATAGCCTTTTATAGGCATATTACAAGGGGTGCCAATAATTTGGCACATCTCAATAATACACACAGACACTAATAATACACACGTGCACCAATAATAGACACGTGCATCAATAATAGACACAGACACTAATAATAGACACGTGCATCAATAATACATACGGACACCAATAATACACACGTGCACCAATATCTATAAATACACAACCAATGACTATTTTCAAAGATCGGCAAGATCACTCTCTGACAAGCTGCTTGGTGATGATGGAATGTCTTCAGTATTATGTCCTTCATACTTTTCCAAGTGTCTTGCTTTCTTTATTTGTCTGGCCAATTCTATTTTTTCAAAATCATCCCGAGTGACTTTCACCTTTTTCTTTCCTTGGTGCATGGGAAAGTTGGGACTAGTAAAGCTGGAAAAGCTGGGAAAGCTGGGGCCAGGTACATCACCTTCATCCGAGCTATATCCGTCTTTTTGTTGTCTATAGTTCCAGACAAGCTTATCGATTTCCCATTGAGACAAAGGCTATTCAATACTTGGGATTCCTGACATTGATGAAGATGGAACATCTGTATAGTTCTGAGGCATTTGTGGCTGAGGCCATTAGGACCAGTCTTGGAAAGTAGTGGATACTAGCTCTAGCTCTGTAAACGAGGGATTTGGGTCTTGGGCCAGGGGTCCACCCTAAGGGTCTTGTGTCATTACGTTGGCATTTTCTTCACTTTCATCTTCTGAAAGATCATCTCCGTGGTACTCCCCAAGGGCTTGTCTAATTTGGTGACATGCATCGGGAAATTCTTGCTCAGAATGGTACCATATAGGTTTTCCACGCGGCCATATCTCAAGGGGAATATATTTATTATGTTGACATAAGATTCTCTGCTGTTCCTGATACTCTTGAGATATTTGTCGGACCGGAGCATGGAGCATCCTGTAGATCTCATTTATGCCAGGTTGAGGCATAAATGTAGAAACTCCTATCTGTGCCGGGGATTGATGAAGTTCTCCACTTGGCCTTGAGAATGACCATGGCCTATGAAGCAGGACAATGGTGTACTGTTCAGGATTAGGCCTGCATGATCTGAGCTCTGCTTGGAAATCTAACCGCCATGATCCCAATGGTTTGAACCAGGATAAAAATTCTCCCAAATGCTCAAGATAATCTGGTTCTCGTCGGATAATCTTACTGATAATGTGGGGCATCTTAGCCGTAGAGAACTTTAGGGCTATGGTGTGCATGTTCAGTAAATACCTTATCAAAGATGGAAAATGGAGTCATAAGGCCCAAATACTATCTTGATAACTAGAATAAGGAAATCGAGAGGCTTAGAAAGCAAATTGAAGAACTCAAGTCCAACAAAAACAAGCTACTTACCTCTTTAGCTGATCCCATGTTTGGCCCATCATGGACTAAACCATCTTTTTATTCAACAAGTCTTTTTTACTCTAGCTCAAAAGGCCCTAACTCCTCATCAGCCTCTTCTCTCCTCTCTGGACTATCACAACCTGTCTCGACTCGAAAAAATGATGCAAAGTCCTTCGAAAGAGATTCCTGGCTGAACAGGCTAAATCCAAACCTGAAGAGCCAAAATCTCCCGACCTTTCAAACTCTGATTCTGATCCACCTGTTGATCAAGCCTTACACATGATCTCCAATCCTCTTGAATCTTTCCTTAAAGACCAAGTTAGGTCAAGCATAATTATGGCTAGCGAAGAACCCCATGCCATAATCTCATCTAAGACTGAACTTGAAGATAATTCTCTAATATCATCAACAGGGAAGGTTTCAGATGAAGAATCTCATGAGGAATTGCCAGACAGAAGCACACAAGTCCCAACTATGCTTATGATGGAACCGAAGCCATATGTTGAAACACCGGAAGAAAACTCTTTCCGCATCACATTCATGCCTAGCAGACCTGTTGGTGGACTTATATTCACACTTAATAATATCCCTTATCACAAGTGGCATGATAGGCTACAAGAATTCTATGCATGGATGAATGCTAAGGCCACTGATCCAAACAATGATCAATTCCACATACTCCTTGAATTTACCTCCAGATTCACAGGAAGTTTATTGGACTGGTGGTCAGCTATTTCTCCTGTTGATCAAAATACTTTCCTTTCCCAAGATTTTAATGATGTTATCAGGATATTACATCATTGGTTTATTGGGCGACCGGAAGACCTTTTAGAACAAAAAAGGAAGGAATTTTTTGAAAGAAAGTGTTGTTCTTATCAAAGAAAAGATCTCAACAAACACTTTCAAGAAATGTTGAAGCTGTATTATGCCCTCAGAGGAGACTCTGCCTTGAAGCCAGTCTTTCTATCATCTATTCCCCAGCAAATTTCTACCATGGTGGATAAATACTTCCAAACCCATGCGAA